>CP142453.1:15663750-16877500 GCA_038049695.1 Cinnamomum chago
GCGACTTTTAGGAATACATTTCTAGGATCCATGCAAACAAATGGGCCGTAAGTTCTTCAAGTGAAAAAGAATCCAACAACAAGCGCGAGGTTTAGGGACTTCCTATGAGACTATCAGAATTTTTGAGAGGGTGTGTCAGGAATCAGTTGGTGAAGGTCAATGACTACATGGATAGGGGGGGTTGTTTACCCTCTCAGACGGTGTTTTTCTTGATGGCATCCTTCTTCTTGATCTTGTCAAACGGTCCTGCTTCGGTAGTCAGTCAGAATTTTTGTGGAAGACCAAAGCTCCGTCAAGGGTACTAGCTTTTGGCTGGTTAGTACTTTGTGGTAGTGTCCTCACTTTGGATAACCTCCATCGACGCACCATGATCATTATCAATGCATACCCCTTGTGCCTTTCAGTTGCAGGTCGGTGGACCACCTTTTGCTCAATTGTATGGTGGCCCAAAAGAGTTGGAACTCATTCCTTAGATGCTTTTATTGTAGCTGGGTTTGTCCTCGCTCTATTCGTGACCTCTTTGAAGCCTGGTAGTTTGGGTTAGGGTTTGCCAAGGGGAAGTTTTTGTGGCATTCGTTGTTGTTCACAAACATTTGGGCCATACTGCTAAGCTTCTGAGCACTAATCAGAAATTCTGGAATTACATTCTGCCACAAATACAAAATTAATGGGGAGCAGGTCTTTTCTTGTTCCACTGTGAGAAGTTCTCCGAGTTCATTTTAAGTGTTTTTTTTTTGGTAAAGTTTTCATACCATGCGTGCCCAGTGCTTAAGACATTACTACCCAAATTCTATAATAGTCAGCCAAAACTGTTATGTAATGGTGGTCTTTAAGGGTGTGTTTGGATGTGAGTAGAAAAGATGGAGAAAACTATCTGCATTTAGGGCACATTTATGTAATGTGAGGATTTTGTTATCGAGAGAAATCTAATTGGACACTCAATTTTCTATGTTTGGTGCAACATCTCTCTGTGCAGAAAAGCACATTTTAACTGATTTTTCCACAATGGGAGGAACTGATATCTGATAGAAGAGGGGGACAGCAAGATTCCATGCCTGCTTGAAGAAGGAATTCTGTAGAGCATGGAAACATGGGAGTCCACGTGTTACCCTGCGGGTGCATTTGTGCTATGGGGATTTTGCACCAAGTGCTATAGTAACCTCCCCTCAGTATTGCAGAAAATTGAGCTAAAAAGGGTGTCTTTTCCATGTGAAAAGATGTGAACAGAATGGTGGAAAAGCAGATGAATTGCATGGAAAATCAAAATCTGCTTCACAAATGCACCCTAAAGTCATGGAGTTGATAGATTTGATGGATTCGCTGTTAGGTATTTATTTTCTCAATCATTGTCGACTGATTTGAAAATGACTGTCTTGTGAATAGGATGCTATACTACTTTTCAGCTCTGGGATATCTACGACTGGACTGGGGCTTGGACGTGGCTAAGGTGGCCTTGGTTTCCTTGGCAGCTACACTGGTAGAGTCTCTTCCAATTACAAAGGTAGTGGATGATAATATATCGGTTCCCTTAACAAGTATGCTGATGGCCTTCCTATTATTTGGTTACCGGACTCTGTAATTAGCTTTTGTAACATAACATGCTTAATTTTCTTTATATTGTTTCTAATATGCTCAAAACAAGAAGTCTTTGATCAGCTTCTGTTATTAAATAGGATAACCATCAAATGATAAATAATGTGTATATAGGATGGTCATCTATTTGTAACATGAAATGTCATTAGGCAATCTGACCGTCACATTCACTAGCCCCATGAACTTGCACCTACCCAGTTTGGCACTTTGTTTTTGATACTCATTTTACTTTTAGTTAGTGTTGAATTGATGATGTAGAAACATTTAGATTACATTCACCTTCTATCTAATGGTATCAGAAGGTCAGTAAATCAAGGTTTAGAATGATTATATTAATTCCATTTTTCACTCCTATGGGACATCTGATGACTTTTTCATCATTGGCGCAATGTAGGCTGGACCGACCTCTACCCTCTTTGGATAAAAAGCCACACTTGATATATGATATGATGGCCTTCTTTTCATTTTATCTTATACCGGTTTGCAGGTTATTAAACTGAGTTTTATAGTCCCCAATCAAGTGAAACCACAAATGTTTGATTGGTGCTCCTTGCCCCAATATGTAATACGTTTTGTTTGGATCCGCTTGTTTGCTCATCGTAAATTGAGTGAGGTATAATGAAGAATGATAAAGAGTTGAAGAGTGAAGGATATGATTGGAGAGGTAGAGACACTTAATTTCCAGGTGATTGCATTTTCTACCAAAAAAGAAGCCTGTTTGATGGCCATTTGTAGATTTTTACCTTCAGTTTTAGCCTCTCTGATAGGAAGGCATTGCTTAGAATAACTAGTAATTCAATAACGAGTTCAAGTAACCTAAAATAGTTCACAGATTCTTACAACGACGAATAATGATTTATATAATATGATGGATTAATTACATTCCAAGTTGTTAAATCTTGAAAGGATCTAGAACAATGTGTATGTAGATCTAAAAATAAACTCATTATTGTCTGCTCTGCCTCTGCCTTACAATTCTGATTCTGTTTAAGTGATACCTCTATGATGCATTAAGTCTTTTGTAAGATTCACAATCTAACTCGACTGTTATCAACTTGACAACTAGACCTATATTGCGATATAAGATGGTATGCGTAGCACTACAGAAAGGTGAAAAAAAATCTTAAGAATTGGGTAATTTGATAACTAGATCATTCATGTATATCAACCAATGCTATTAAAAAAAATAAAAATAAAGGTCCTGTTAGGTTAATCCCATCAATTTTGTTTATGAAACGTTTATTTGCATGAGATTGCATGCACATGAACTCATGGTCAAATGAGTTCCACCAAAGGATTTTTAAAGAGGTTAGAGTTGAAGGATATGTGGTAATGTAGATGGACTTTCCTAGATGAGCATTCATTTCCCATATCCCTTTTATTCATTTCCATTGAAGAGGTGACTATTTGATGGACATTCCTTAATATTCACCTTTTAGAAATACGGGGGATTTCAATTTCATGAAACAAACGGGCCCTTGGCACAATTGTGAGAGTAAGCAATCAAGAAGTCCTTCATACACTCTATACTTCTATCCCAATTCCACTGTGGAATTGTAGTCAAATTGTTTTCTCCTCATGTTGTCCTCAGGCGACGGGACCTAATGCGTTTGCAAACACCAATTTGAATTTTTTTGAAATACAAGCACTCTCATCAAATCCTTGCCCCAAAGTTTGGTGATCATGACCATTGAACTAGTTAACAAAAATTGGATACAATGTTTCAATGATAGAGAGAATTTTGAGTCTTCTATCTGATGGGCCCATCTTATCATCCCCTGTAGGTAGTAAAAAATGAGATCATGGGTCCCACAAATGAATTAAAGAACTTCCATGTAGAGGGTCAAAGGTAATCCTGGCAACCGAGATATAGGAATGAATTGTAAAAAAACAATGCGTGCAGACTCATTACGCGACTCTCGTACATTCCAATGAACAATTTTTACTTTTGCATAGTTGGATTTAGGAAAATGTGGACTCATATCGATTGGGGCGGCATTAAGCCTATTCATAGTCCTAGAAACTGACTTTCAGCTGGGGCTGTCAAAGGACCATGGTTATTGGGCATGAAATTTGGGCTAGATTCATAACTGGGTCTTGGTCCTTTATTTAGTCCTAGTTAACAATGTGTTCAAGTCCGAAGAATTTACAACCGTACCTTGTAGATATTTATCTAGAGATTTGTTTTATACCCTCCGCCTTTTGTCTTAATTCCCAAAACTCTCCATAATCTTGAGAATTATTTTTAAATCCTTAAATTCTTTAATTTATAAAAGTAGAGTCCTTTTACTCAAATTTCTTTTAGCAAATGATACAAATACCCACTATGCTGATAAAAGTTCAATCTTTCGACGGTATTTTATTCCTTCTCTCTTAAAAACTTGATTTCTAATTGTAGCTATTATAAAATGGTTTGGTAGGCTGGTTTGGTAGGCTAATTTGGAGGTGCCTATTCCTAACCTGATGTGCTAGCCTGACCCAAATTTGACCCTGCAATTCAGGGTTTGGGTTGACACCAACAAGCCCATTCGCGATTTTTTTAAGGACTAGAAAGAACATTAATTACAAGGTGGATTGGAATTGATGTTGAGTCCATTCCTAGTATTCAGTCTTCCAACCTGACGACAACATGAATAAGCTCAACCACAACCTTGCCTATTTTATTAATAGAATTGGAAATGTTGGCCTCAATTGAACCTAAAAATTAGAAGTAAATGATGTAAGTCAAGCTTGACCAAGCTCAAACTCAAGCTTGCACCTAGGTATTCGAAGTTAGAGGAGCTCAGCTCATGCTCAAGCCAGAGCTTAAGAAGCCAAACTTGAGCTCA
This sequence comes from Cinnamomum chago, assembly GCA_038049695.1. Taxonomy (NCBI): domain Eukaryota; kingdom Viridiplantae; phylum Streptophyta; class Magnoliopsida; order Laurales; family Lauraceae; genus Cinnamomum; species Cinnamomum chago. Next base: position 15,668,172 of record CP142453.1, read on the forward strand.
GCTCGATTTTTTCCCAAATATTATTGTTAGTAGTGTGCGTATATTATACATAAAAATTATATATATATATTTAGATGCATTTTATTACTTGGGCTCCACATGAAAATATTGTTCCATCTGTAGAAATTTCTCAAGTGCGACACCATTCATAACCCCCTTTTAAGCATATGGGACCCATAAAGAAATCCAAACCCCTTACAGGCACCATCCCCGGCCCGCCCATCCCCCTCTTTCTCCAAATGAATCGGCACAAGCCCAATATTTTTGCTCTTTAAATTGTTACTCATTGTTGGATTGAGAACCCGTAAAAGCGATGCCTTCTAAAATTGTTAAATTTAAGGGTCATTGATCAAGGAGTTAGAATAATTTAATAGAGTTAATTTAGATCTTGCACACATGTAAGTCTCATCAAGATCTTTCAACCCCCCACCTCATCCAGGATAAGCGCATCATCTTATAAGGGAATCCACATGGAACGTCCATGAGAGAATTGCATTAGAGCAAGGCCTTGTATAAAATTATTATATGAAAATATGTTTTATATGATCAAATGAGTTGAGCTCGAGCTCCGGTCAAACCGAATAGGGCCTAGCTTGAGCTTGGCTTGTGAACTTAAAGCCAATTTGAGATTAGCTTGATTTGCACATGAGGCGAGCTTGAGACAGGTCAAGCATAGATAGCTTACTGGTTGAATCAGTTTGTTGAAGTCTGTAGTTAAAAGGTCAGCGGCCCGAACCTTTAAAAGGTCGGTCATACTGCAACTGGTTGTGATGGGTAGGGCTGCCAGGTTTAATAGTATGAAGTGCTAAATCAAAACGCAAACCATTCATTAATTGAGCCATAAGCAATCATTTAAACCCTGGTCGAAGTTAAAAAAAAGGGTCAACTCGAACCATGGATTATCAAGCTGGTTTGGGTTGGGTTGGTAGGTCAATTCAAGAATTGCCACCTCAAATTAGTCCACCGAGCACGGGCGTCTGTATCATTTGTTTACTATATTTTGACCAAAAGGAATACTTAAATTGTAAAGTAAGGAACTGAATATTAATTTCTACCACACGGACCTTTGTATAATTAGCCAAAATGGAAAAACCAAACAACACATTTTCTATAACATAATATAGCATACAATTGTATAGGGGCGCGTTTGGTGCACATATCATGATTGTATAGCAATTCTACTATTCTAAATATTCAAGAGAAAACTCCACTTGATAGATCCGTTGTTTTTTTTTTTGTATTTTTTTTGTACCCAGCTTATGTGGCTGGAACTCAAGTCCTCTGGTGAGGGAGTAGAGCTCGGCTGAGGTCAGGGAGCCCTCTAACGAGGGAAAAAAACCTCGGGTGAGGTAACACGGCTCTCGGGTGAGGAAAGTTGCCTGTCCAAATTCGAATCTAGGACAAGGTAAGAACTCACATCTCTTACCACGAGGGTAAGAGGCAATTATCGATAGATCCGTTTTTCAAAATAGTAGTGTGCAAGGACCCGCCCCAGAGACCCCTAAGAAAGACATTGATGCAGGATTAGCGCTGCAGTGATAATGCATGGTTTCTGTAAATGGAAAACCTCCAAATGCAGGATTTTCGCCGATTGGAGCAGCGGAGAACCTGAACATTGGCCTGAGTATTTTCTCTGGGCCCCACCATTTTTCACTTTGACATGAAGAGATCCTATGCTAAGCTCGAAGGAGTGGAAACCACAGTGGGGCCCAATGATAGGAAATCCCGGCCGAATGTAATTTTTGATTTTTTTAATGATCATATGTATTTTTAAAGTTTACTTCTATAAAAGTTGGTCACCACATAAGATTGACGGTTTGGTTAAACAAACCCGGATCTTCTTCCCATGTGTTTTCCATGCAAATGATTGTAGCTCCACTTTGGAGGACATATGATGGTAATTCGGACCGTTCAACTTGAATCTCATCCTCATCGATTAGCACAATCTAATGTACTATTGATCAAAATACCTTAAACCCTCTATCAATTATACGCACAATCTAATGGTGGGACAAACTCCTATTAGAGTGAAATTCGTAGACAAGTCACTAAAGAGGATGAGATTTATTGAATGGTCTGAATTGTCGTCATGTGGGCCCAACGGAAGAGTTCCGGGCTTCTGCGGGGACCCAAACTCGAGAAAAAAAAAACTAAGAAAATCTTATGCACTATTTTTCTTAGTCACTTTTGTTTTGTCAAATGGTCGATCTTACAATGGGGCCAACTTCTATTAGGGTAACATTAGAGATTATCAATGCACAAAAAGGGAGCTGATTTTGAGTGGATTGGGCTGGATTTCAATAGGCGGAACTCACTGTGGAGTATAACTCCTTCAACTTTGGATTTCTCTATGTCAAAGACTTCGAGGATCAGAGAGTTGTGTACGAGTTCTCTCTTGGGTCCTAGCCCCCTTGGCTAGGGAATCAAATAAAAACAAAACTAAACTACAAATTAATTAACAAAAAAAAATTTATTATCTGATCTGCATGTCAGTAAGTTATAACCCGAATAAATGTCGTGTATATAGTATATATAGTATCCAATTTTTTCAGAACCAAATGATCCTTATATATAGTATATTATATGATATCATACCAAATCATGTTACATTATATAAATAATTCCGCCTAAGACAGATGCGACAAGGATTGAATGATAATTTAACAAATTCATAATTATATTATATATTAATATATGTCGTGTTTTAATAATGGTTTAGTTAAAAACTAATCCACGAAGACACGCGGGTTTTGTATTTTTAACATATACAACTATAAAATTACGCGTGTACATTTGTGAGAACTTTCTGCTTCATATGCTATTAACGAACATGTTAACACATTCTAAGTTGGGGCAGGTTCAAGGCAGGAAAAACTAAACTCATCACAAACCAAATTCATAGAATATAAGAAGTGGCGGTTTTAGTAGAAAAATTGCAAATGCAGATTTACCGCCGTAAGAATCAATGGTAAATCAGAAAATGTAACTTTTCCTCCTTCTGAACGGAGGAAAAGTTGCACATATAGATTTACCGTTGTAACCATCAGCAGTAAACTAGCAAATGCAACGTTTCCTCCATTATTAGCGGAGGAAAAGTTATAAATTGCCCATATAATGCGATGCACAAGCCTTTCCCACAAAGGGATGAGCCCATAGGAACTCGAATATGAAAAATGACCCTCGTTAGATAAGAGGGCCAAAGCTTGAGAAGCCAAACTTGAGCCCAGCTTGATTTTTTCCCAAATAATATTGTCGGTAGTGTGCTTTAAACTTATATATGTTTTTAAATGCATTATCACATGGGCTCCGCATGAAAATATTAATGTTCCATGTGGAGAAGTTCCTCATGCGGGACATCACTCAGACCACCTTTCTAAGCACTTGGGACCATAACGCCAATCCAACTTCCTTACACCAACTGTCCCCAGCCCCTCCCCAACTCCCTTTTCTCCAATTCAGTTAGCACAAGCCTAAGTTTTTTTCTTATTAAATTGTTACTCATTGTTGGATTGAGAATCTAAAAAAATGATGCCTTCTAAAATCGCATTAAATTTAAGGGCCATATATTACGAGGTTATGATGATCTAATAGATTATGAGGTTATGATGATCTAATGGAGTTTACATTTTGCAGACATATAGGTTCTATTGAGATCTTTTGACTCCCCACCTCACTTATGATCTTTTCTGCATTTCAACAAAAGGAAAGGATTTTAATATAATTTCTACTACAAGGACCTTTGTATATATAGCCAAAAGGGAGAAACTATAGAATACATTTTCCTATAACATAATATAGCATAAAATAGTGTAGGGGTATGTTTGGTGCACTGATCATGATTGTATCGCAATTATACTATTCTAGATATTCTAAATATCCCCAAAAGGATTTTCTTCTTTGGATGGAAATGCCTACGTAAGGCCATCCTTGTGAAGAAATGGCTCGGTCCTAAAACAAGTTCAGGATCTACCAAGTGTCCTATTTGTGATCCCAAGGAAGAAACAATGGAAAATCTCTTTTCTTATGTAATCATGCTTGAGCACATTCAACAAGGATTATGGACTATGGACATAGTTGAATGGTGGGAAAATATCATGGAAATGAATGATTCGGCAAGGATGCAAGAGAATCTAAATCTTCCTTCTATATGGCTCTATCGATATCGTGGGATTTATGGAAAGCCAACAATAATTTCATTTTTAAAGTTGTTACCATTAATCTCATAAAAGTTATTGGCATAATAAGAATTTTGTTCCTTTTTTTTTTTTTTTTATAGTGAGGGGTACTTAAAAAAAGGCTTTCTAGGCCCAGAGTCTTAGGGTTGCCAGGAGGTAATTGAAATAATACATTATTTGTTTTAACATAAGCAGCTAAAATCCTAAAGATGGGAAATCTTCTTTTGGTTATCTAAAGATGTTGAATAATTCCTTCGTTCGTACAAGAGATCACTATAGGGCAAAACTCCCTTCCTCTAGAGAAGCAGAGGCGATGACCATTCTTTTTGCGCTCAAGGAAACTTCTTACAGGTGCTTCTCTAAGATTGCTCTTTTTTCAGATGTTAAAAAAGCGATTGACTCTATTAATGGGCAAGAGGATTCGGCCATCGGTCCAATTATTTAGGATGTTAAAAGTTAATATATATATATAGTAGTTTTTCCTTAGTTAGATTCTTTTTTGTTTCTAGAACTTTGAATGAGGCTGCTCCTGTTTTGGCTCTGCTTTGCTCTAAGCTTGGTGGGAATTTTTGTAGGGATGTTGTTGCTCCATAGTTGGTTAGGCCATGGTTTCCCCCTCTCTAGTTGTTATTTTGACTTTTTTTTTTCAATGATATTTCTGCTTACAAAAAAAAAAGGATATTCAAGAGAAAAAATTATTTCTCATGATGCTCTCATCTAATTGGCTTTAAAAAGTGTCTCCAATAGTATGTATTAAAGTTCCTCGGCTTACCATTCTTACTGAAAACTTGAAAATGCTTTTTTTTTACCATATTAAATTTCCTTAGCTAGTCATCCGTTACCAAAAACCTCATTACATTGGTACATGCAGCATTAATACTTTTAATATTCTCCCTCGGTGATCGCCCACTCCCCAATCATTTGAACTTTATCCTAACCTAACTGAGCTAATTGGGCCATGGTTGTTCATATGATGAGAAAGATGCCCCGCTACTGAGCTATTAGTGGAGTGGATTGGTACTAGTAGTTTTTACATTGAACTCAAAATATCTTTCCAAGGAAGAAACTCAACAATTTAGTTACATTTCTTGTTGTTAATAAAATATATTTATAAATAAATCAATAAAAAAATCTCTAATACTACAAATTAACATAAAAACTTATTATCTGATCTCCATGTTAGTAATTTATACCGTGAATAAATTACCATCCAATTTTTTCAGTCGAACCAAATGATCCTTATATATTATATTATATGATATGATATCAAATCATGTCAAATGCTAAAACAATTCGAGACATGGGAGCTAGAATTGAAAGTGTAGGAAATCATATACCAACCCAAAAGCTGATAGTTGGAAGGCCCATATAGGTATATTAAAACATGTCAAGCATGCCCAACAGATTTCATGAACGGGCCTATCACGTGGGCTACATACGCAAGAACGACAGCCACGTGGGTTGCATGAGAACAATGGGATCGGAACTCACTCTAATACCATGTAAGAAACCATATACCAAGCCAAAAGTTTAAGCTGATAGTTGGAAGGCCCATATAGATATATTAAGAAATGTCAAGCCTGTTGATGTGGGATGTGAGACTTCCCAATATAAAGTGGTACTAACAAGAAGAGATCTTGTTGGCTTTTGGCAATGTGGGATGATCAGTGATAAAATCAAATCAAGAACCAGCACACTAATATCACTATATCATTAGTGATCATGAGAAAACCAAATCAAGATCATCACAAAGTAATACAATATTAATAGTTGATTTTCTTTCATTACCAGTTACTCCACAATGTAAATCAGTTGTTCTGATCATTGTAATGTGGGATGCGATTCAGCCTTCTTAACCAGACTGAATGAATTATCATATGAAAGACGTCGTATCGCTTGGGAGTGCTATTCACCACAAAATGCCTTTGCACTTGCTTGACCCTCCTATGCATTCTTATATACTGTCTCTGAGATATACTCATCAAGATACTCTTGAGCCTTGGGATGTCGCCGACCTGAATTTGGACTGAAAAGGACTTCCAGTTGAGCACGTCGCTGAATGGGAGAACATAATGATCAGAGATTATCACTGGAACGCACTCCGAGTACATTGCTTCAACTATTCGTGGGCTGGCAACTTCATATCCACTTGGGCAGATGCAGTATTTGCTCTTCCTCATCATGTCATAGTAGGAAAGTTGTTTCGGAAGGTATTCATAGATGCGGAGATCTTGATCTACGCCCTTCCAGTGCTTCAGCAGCAATGGTCGGATAGGGCCGTGGACTCCTCCAGCGAAGAACCCAAGGTATGGACGTTTAGATGGGGATGGACCGCCTATGAGACCTTTGATGGAACCTGTTCTGAGATTGATTTCTGGAAGGGTCGCGTCTTTGGAAGGGCTGAATCCTTCAGAACTGTTGGCATTGCATAGAACTCGGATTGAGTTGTTGTATAGATGAGGAGCTGCGTATGATACTTCTGGCCCCTGCATCAAACATAACACTATTTTTTACAGGAGCGAAAAAGAGTAGAACTTGATACAGCATTTCCTCCAATAGTTGGGTTCTAGAAGTAGAGGAAGTGTACAATGTTTTGACCAGTAACGATATACAGTTTCCTCAAGTTTTCAATTTGCTTTTGTAGACTCCGAAAGGGTCACCAAAGCAACTGCTATTATAGCCCATGCACAAAGGTATCTCCCATATTATAGGGTCCAAGCCATGCATCATCTTAATTTGGTCTTCTTTTTCCCTTTTCAATCTGAATTGCTGCTGTATTTCTTAACAGTAAGAAGTGTAAGGATTCTCTCATTTGGGTGTTTTGTGCAAAGTCCATCCATAGCAGTGTCCATCATCTGAACAATTTAGAAAATACCTGAAATGAATAGAGGGGTTGTCACGCCCCACCATTCACACATACATGATATTGTCCGCGGCCTCATGGTTTTGCTTCTGATGGGCCTCAACCCATTAAAAGGCCTCATACAAGGTAAGAGTGTAAGCTCTACATATGTCATCCCTCTTGGCCCGCTTTGATACCATTTGTTACGCCCCACCCTTCACGCATGCATGATGTTGTCCGCTTTGACCCACCGGATTCACGGTTTTGCTTCTGATGGACCTTAACCCATCAAAAGGCCTCATGCAAGATAAGGGTGTAAGCTCTACATATAACCCCATTCACTTTCCTCTCTATAGTCGATGTGGGACTTCGGAACGTCACAAGAGGAACAATAGTATACGCATGTTGTATGATCGTAAAGGCATAACCCCATTAGAGGAACTAGGAGAAAGTGAAAACCCATGAACCCATCAAGTGATTAAGAAAAAAAGAAAGGGTTTTACCCAGTCATGGCAAGAGAGAAAGAAATGATCCGCACCAAGGCTTCGATTCCAGTAGGGATATTTGTTAGAGATGACATTGATGTAGTCCACAACGGTTTGTTTGACGGGTTTGAGATTGAAAGAATTGGGCTCGTAAAGGTAGTGAACCATTTTTGTGATGCTGAATGGAAGAAAATGAACATGTGCTATGTCGGGATCACTTGTTCTGAACTGTGTATTGGCTTCCAAGTCATAAATAAATCTTCCTTCAGAAGAATATATGCTCCTGCAGGGACCATCATGGAAAAGTGGTGGCTCACCTTCTTTATAAACAAATATCTTAAACACTTTCTCCATTTCCAGATAACTCCTACAAATCAATAGACTTTGTTTAGGGAGCATACTGAAAAGACAAAAGAATTAAGGGGAAAAAAGGCAAATATCATGAAACATGGAATACGATTTCTTACCCTTTGAAGACTGGAAAGGAAATTTAGAATTTAACTCATATGGCAGTTATTTTTTTTTTTTTTCAATTAATGATAAATGGTCATGATAAATGAGGGTTAAAATTTTTAAACAATCCTCCCTAGTGCCCCCCAACCAGAGGAGGATGGTGAACATTACATGGCACACTTAACTATGAGCTCTACTTGAAATAGAGGTTAACTCACACTTGTCCAATCTGAACCTGATCAGATCCGTGACAAGTTCACGATATGTGATACCAAACCCGCCCTATAAGGTATGAATTTGATTGGGTTCAATAACAGTTATTTGTTGTTAACGATTCCGTAATTTTGTTGTTAATGATTAAGCATTGAATGATCCAAGGAGGAATCAGACCCTCACTTGGATTTTTTGTCAAATGCCCTGTTCAAACTCAGCTTAAATGTTTGGTTTTGTAATATGGTAGAAATAAATATCTATATTCGTCACAAATGTGGAGGGCAATGGTAGGATAGCCAAAACCCAAACTCAGCCTGAGCCCGACCACTTGGGTCGAATTCCATAAATCTGTACGTGCCCCACACTTGACCATATGATAGATTGCCAATGTCCTGAGAGTGCTCTGACCAGAATGTTCTGATTTCACATCTTCAGCAGCAGGGCACTCTCATCAATTTGATAGTTCTAATTATCTGATATTTGTGATTATCCAACTGGACCTACTAGACTGGTCCTATAATAAATGTTGGATGTTTTACTTCACCTTATGATGCTAATATATCAGCGGCAGCTCCTGTTCAAATTAGGACCATCCACATGTCACATGGTAATACTAATCTCCTGTAAGATCTCTTCTATATATGCATCAAGCTTCTGTTTCTTTCTTTAAATTTTTTTTTTTGGAAAGCTAGAATATTGACAGATTTATTAAATAAACAGGTAGCATCGAACAAATTCAACTGACAGAGGGAAAAGAGTGAAATTATCAATTAAAAGGAGATTCTTTCAAGAAATCAATTAATTGAACTACTAGTTTCACCCTTTTCCAATTTAAACAGGCCAGAGAGGAACTGATCATTTATAGAGGAGTTAAGGAAAGGAAAAAAAATCAAGAAACTTTTTTTCTTTTTTGCTATCGGAGGGTTCCCAACCCTTTGGGCTGGATTAATCTCTCTGAGCCCATAAGGAAACCAGATAAAGTCCCATATAGCTCGAGTATGCTAGTGCAGTTTTGAACCTATAACCATCGGGTGTCCTAGGCCAACTGAACTACCCCTTGAGGTTAAGAAGCATAGTAAGGATCTGACAGAATTTTAACTGTATACCTGTGGAATGCATTAGCGTTTCTATATACAGGGCCATATGGAGCATAGTCAGGATCTGGCGGTGCCAATGGCAGCCCAGTTTCATTCTTTGCAGCTTCTCTGATGAGTGCTCGAGCCCTTGCAAGACTTGCTTCAACTCTCATCAGTTTGCTGTGAACTCTCCTTATCTTAGTCGTTGAGGTATCGTTCAGTTGTTTCTCATCAGCCTGCAGTATAATCTGAGAAGAATTGAACTATGTATGCGCAGTCCGGGAATTGAAATTAACTCAAAATGTAGCTATAAAGCAACTTTTGAGATGTCATCCAAAAAAAAAAATTGGGGATCGAGGACTTCATAGTGGAGATATTTGCTAATCAGGAAGGGAGTTTTGGCTCTATTTCAAGACTAATTTTTCTCCCGTGGGCATCCCCAAGGAGCTTTGTGTGTGCTCCAGGCATGATATTAAACACATGCCTTTCATGCAGTGGCCGGGGCTCTGCATTAACCACAGAGATGTGGCTTCATGCACAGGGCTCTGTATCAAATACCCTCCTTTTTTTTTTGTTGAACTGTATCAAATGCAGTTAGTGTGAAGTGTGGACATCTACTTCCCACATAGAACTCTCACCAACTGCAAGTGAATTTCGTAGTAAATGTAACATGTGCCATGTAGAATGTAGATGGGTCCAAACTCCAATGCCACACCACTTTAAAGAGGGTGATGCAGAATAGTCACCTATCCAAAATCATATAACATTCCTAACCATATGCTTCGAGCTAATGAATACTACTTTAACGTCTATATTTCAAACCCTTGTATATATGGGCTGACAATCTCCAAAAGGAGCTGATTTTTCTAGGTGGCAATTTCAACCTGTCTATGTTGGTAAGGCGCCAATGCCTATCAACATGCCACATGTTGCCATTTCTTGACCATCCCTTCCAGTTCAGCACAGCTCATTCCCATAGAGAAGGAAATGTAGGTTCCGACAAGCCAAAGAGTTCACTCATGATGCTAATAAATCCCATTGGTTATAGATCATTGCCAGCTTACTTATGTATTTATTTTTTATGGGGTGTGCACCCAAATCTCCCCACTCCCATTAAGGCTCTAACCTGCATCACTGCCTCTCACGAGTAGGTCTTTATGTTCCTAACGAGCTGGGCTAGCAAGCCAGGGCCATTGTCTGCCTATTTGTCCAACTATTTATAGATTTCCATTTCCAAGCAACAACAGATGGAGAATTCAATTTATAATAGTTCTCGACTGTCAGAATATGTCGTTAACATTGAAAGAAAAAATGGGCTTTTTTAAGTTACGAAGAAAAATTGTTTTAGTTGAAATTAACTGCAAAAAAAGTGCTAAAATAACCAAAGAAGACACAAAGATCAAGGTGTACCTAGCCCATTTTAGACTGCTACATGAGAGTGGCAAAATTTAGGGGCGTCAATTCCTAGCCCAACCTGTCCAACCTAACCACTAATCCTTGATTGTGGTTGAGCATTTCCAACCTAAATAATAAATTGGTTGGCATTTGTGTTGAATCAACCCAACATGATTTTGGACATTAAATCCTGCCAATCCTGACCCGAACCCAACATGTGAATTTTAGGGTTCAGATTGCCATTTCCCAACCTGATTGAGAAAAGGGTTTCGTTTTGATTTGGATCATTCATGCTTTCAAAAGTTAAAACCGACGATGTCAACACGGCCCAATCCAATCCATAGTCATTCCCTGTCACATATAGGGTGGTAAACGGGTCGGTTTCGGTCCGAGTCCATGGTGGACTAGGAATCAGAACCACTAAGGAGAAGGTGAAACCGGATCTGGACCCGGAACCGTTTCGGAACCAGTTTCTTGGCTCCGGAACCAGAACAATATATGAGACGGGTTTTGATTTCGGTCCGGGTTTAGGTAGATAATGATATTACAAAAGTATGATTTTTAGGAGAGATTTTCGAAAATTAAAGTAATATATTGGGTTTCGGGTCCACGGGTCCGAACCAAGGTGGAACTGGACCCGGACCCATTTACTTATTGGGGCCTAAATAAGGACTCAGAACCGGTTTTCAACAGGTCGGAACCTCTAGATAATCAAAAAATTGGATACCAATTTACATCCCTAGTCACAGATGGCCTAAACAACACATTCATATGAATCATGCTCACTGTGTCCACATATATACCACAAGTATCCAACATTCTAACGGTAAATATATCACTTGGATCAGGATGGTGGTAATGCAATTCACTGGGGTATTTCTGAAACAATGGCCCACCACTCAACCCTAAATAACCGTGGGCCCCACTTGGATAATTTCCACCCAAACTTGAGGCAATAATAATTGGGTTTGCCTATTTTGTACCACTCGTTTTTATAATTTTTCACGTTTCTGGAAAGTTTTCTTCTTCTGATTTTCTACCGTTCGATTTGTCGCATCAATGTGACGACCGAATGGGAATATTCCCTAGAATCTGAGTTACAAAAGAGGAAAAGAAACAGTGGGAAAAAACAAAGAGGTGAGAAAGATGAACGAACCTTCTGATTTTGACAATTTGAGTCAAATTATCAAGTCACATCCATAGATCCATCGGTGGGGCCCATCTTATTCTACCAAGGTGAAAATTACACTTTAATATGAGGCGCCCTGAGGTGCAAATGCAAGTGAAATGTCCCTTGGTAGAACATCAAATTAAGATTAGTGGTTATGATAAGATTGGATTTCAAATGTAGGCCCACCCCGGATAACCTCATAGGATCCCATACAAAAATCCATAAATCGGTTTCTACAATATGCAATTTTGATTGGGTTGGATACTATCTATCATTACATGTACGAATAGAATCACCCCCAAACAGAGACTGCCCATGCACGTGCACCAATACATATTCGGTCCTGAGCCCACCCAAATCAAGGCATCTTGATTCTTGTGGTTTTAAAACATGGTTTCCGACACTCAAATCGGAAAATGTCGGGTTGGTAACTGATATTCTTGTTTGTTTCGGTTTTCTTCTCTTCTATAAAAAAACGATTTTGAACAAAATTCAGAAATGTAAAGCTATTTAAAACTTTTTAGAACATTTTACATGTAAATAAAATAAAAATTAATTTGTAAGAGAGAAAAAAAAGTACCAGCCAACCCGAAACGTTTACGTATCGGGCGATTTATGTGTGTGTGTGTGTGTGTGAGAGAGAGAGAGAGAGAGCTGTTACCTGTTTAACGAGGAAGTTGGTGTTGTTAGCAAGCAAAGAAGAAGAAGATCGATTATATAACGGGGAAGAATCAGATAGAGCTTCTTGACCAAAACTCTCCAACCTTGGGTGCAATTCCAGAGGAACCTTCTTGAGATTTCCAGGAACAACATCCCCACCACCCCATTTCCAAGAAGAAGAAGAAGAAGAGTTGGAGGAGGACGAGGACTCATTAGAAAAAGAAGAAGAAGAAGAATCATCATCATCAAAGAAGACCCAATAAGATCTTCTAGAATCCATTGCAATCACAGCAGCAGAAACCAAAACCAGAGAAACTAAACATACTATGACCAAACGAGAAGAAGATGAGTGAAAAAAGTGGGAAGAATCCTTCATCTTCTAAGTTTAATTTCCTGACCAAGGACTCTCGTCTCGAGAAAACCAACCCGGCCCGTTGGTGCTTCAACTGGAAATCATTCGGTCAGTGGCCATGAAGAGAGAGAAAGAGAGTGAAAGAGAAAAATAGAGAAGGGACTGGGATTGTGTGACAAGTGTGTAAAAGTTCCAGGGACACGATCGACTGTGACAATGAATTACACAGTACATGCGGCTTTCGAATCCTGACAGTATTCATGCAAAATGAAGAATGACAAATTAGTCCCCTCCTGGTTATTTTATATGGGCAAGGGAATGCAATTGCATCTTTATGTCGTGTTATGATCTCACTTTTATGGTTGGGGTGTCGCGGGTTAACAGATATAGTGCAAGTATTTTGCTGGTAAGAGGGCAGAACTACAATGCAGCACAGCGGCTCACTCACTGTAGTATGGTCAACTTCCTTCTAAATATATAGGTGAGGTGGAGCCCATTGGGTTAAGTCTCACAATGAGGGTAACTCTTTCCTGGTATTTGACCCAATAAGATTAATCTCCTAAGTGTACATTAAGTGGGGTGCAAATCTGCTCCTTATGCCAACACTTATAGGCAAGTGATTTGAGATTTTTTTTTTTTTAAATTTTATAGTGAGATCTTGATTTTATGATGATACCAAAAGTGAATCACAACATAAGAATAATATGCCCAATACTTTTGAATAAAATTATAGTGAAATCTTGATTTTATGATGATACCAAAAGTGAATCACAACATAAGAATAATATGCTCAATACTTTTGAATAAAATTATAGTGAGATCTTGATTTTATGATGATACCAAAAGTGAATCACAACATAAGAATAATATGCCCAATACTTTTGAATAAAGTTATGGCTTATTAGAAGATTAGAATATATTCACATTAGAATAATATGCCCAATGATCTTTTGAATAAAATTATGGCTTATTAGAAGATTAGAATATAATTAATGTAATAGGCCAAACGTTTGATCTGCAACTGAATTTTACTCACACTTTCTATGCAAAGAAGAGAAAAGTAAGGAAATTGTTCACGTGTTCAAGATGTGCTCAATCAACGGTGGAGATCTTACTGATTTTAGTAATAATTTATATGTTGATCATTATGACAAGTACAGATATAAGCCAACAATTTTAATTTTTAAAAGGTGGGACCCACCCATTGTTTAGCAAGGGCGCTGCATTATACTACAATCGCGCTGATTTGAATAATAATTTATATGTTGATCATTATTAAGAGTGTAGAGATATGCAAGATGGACTCCACCCAGTGTTTGGCAAGGTAGCTGCACCATACTAAAAAATTAAGTTCAGCTGCCACTTGGCTGATCTAAGTAGGAAGAATAAACAGGAAATAACTCTCTTTTTTTTCGGGTCATTTATTTCATGGTGTTAGATGATAGCCAGCTATATTTAATGGGGAGATGCTCTTACCTTACTATGAGAGATAAGATGAAGCCCTCGCCCCAACCTTATCTCTCATAGGAGCATCTCCCTATTTAATGAACTTATTTTTTTAGACGATTAGGTTCTTAGCTCTCTTGTCAAATGGGCCTCGGTAAATTATTTCGATCCTACTTTCAAGCAGGAGAAACAATTGCAACGCATAAATCTCAATACCCATAAAAAGAAAATATATTTACTTCATTCCGAGCTGTCTTTTTGGTAAATAGATATTTCATTAAAAAAGAAAAAGCACAAGAACAACAGGAAATGGAAAGTAAGCATAGTTTTTCATTCTGATATTATATTCCATGGGGTTCATATCTGGTCACTTCAATAGATCTAAATTTTTATTGTTTTTTAGATGATTTGATTCAAAGGCCTCTGCTATTTAGTAGGCCAACCCTCCAAGACTGTCGCGTCCTAATGGAAAAAGTTTAGTGGATTCGTATTATTAGCTTGATATTTATTTATTAAGTGTTAAAAAAATGGGATTTTTAATGTAATGACTGGCCTTAAAATAGCAGTGAAATCAAATTCAAAAGATATATCTTGTTGGCCCTTGATTTGGATATCATGATGTACAATTTGTGTTTTCAGCCCTCATAAAAGCCTTCCCTTTTTTTTTTTTTTTTTTTTTGTGGATCATAATCTACTTTACTTCATAAGGCATTGTTGACAGATATCTTCCTTTTCTGGCCCAACCTCAAGAGTACTTAAAGGGAGGGATATTCCAGAATTGATTAACAAGACATGTTGTTTTTAAAGTAGTGTGGTTTTGGAAGATCTGAGTACCACGGACCTTACAGAATTGATTACAAGATATATGTGGTAGAGTTTTGCTGTTTGGTTTAGAGAATATTGGCAATTTAGTGATTAAATAAATTAAGTTAAATGGATGCTGCCAGTTGGGTGATCTAATGCAGGAAATGAACAAGAAGCAAAGTTCTTTAATTTGGGTAATTTATTTCATGGTGTTGATTCTATTGAATGATAGCTGGTCACATCCATTGGACTTGTTTCTGTAGAGGGATAAAATCATAAAGGCTTTTTGTAATTGGCAGGCCAATTAATGGGCCTCATGAACCATCTTAATTAATCCTAGTTTTATAGCAGGTGGAATTAAATTACAAATATTCTGAATAGATCTCAAAATGATCCTCTTCTATTAAACAACCTAGAAGGTTCTAGAAACTCTATCACTTGTCCTACTAAAAAAAGACTCAAGTTCATTGGATGCTGCCACCTGTAGCTAATAAAAGGGAAGAAATAGATAGTAAGCATGGTTTTCATTTTATCATCCGTTTTACAGCTAAGTTTGATTATAACTGGTTACAGCCAATAGACCTTAACTTTTTATCTTTTTTAGATGGTTAGATCTGAAGCCTGGTAAGCCAAAGGGCCCACAATGCTATATTTTCTGCCTACTTCATATCGCACAAGATGTAGTACTGGATTTGGATAATCTTGATATATATTTAGTAGGGAGATGCTTCTATGAGATATATGCTCTCATCTTACTATGAGAGATAAGGTAGGGGCCTCACATTTGATGGAGGGCGAAATGTGAGGGCCCGAACCTTATCTCCCATAATAAGGTAAAGGATTCTTTTACAAGAGCATCTCCCTATTTAGTAAATGTAAAAACAATTGTACTTTTTGGATGCAATGTGACTAGATATATAAAAAACCATGAAATTAGATTTAAAAGGTGGTTCTCATACAAGTCTTCTTGGCTTCTTTTTTTTATCATAATCTATCTTAGGTTTTTTAAGCCACTAATGCCCAATATCTCACTTTTGTGGTTAGGCTCGAGCTTGAAATCAGGACCAATTGTTGTTTATTTGCGAGTTGAGCTTTACCTTGGGTTGATAATGGATGAAGTCTCTAGTTCTAAGAAAATTGGGTATGCAACCTATTTTTAGATTTACGGGAAAAAAAATATAGATTTGGATCCAAACCCATACATACGGAACTAGATCATTCAAATCCGGATCCAGTTTCCTATATGTTTCAACCCAAAGATCTAGATCCAAGATTATTACATCTATATATTAGAAGTGTGTGTGTGTGTATATATATATGGGAAGTTTCAAGTGCATCTAGGGTGAGAACGTACAATTCTATAATTGAGAACTTTCAAGTACAAAAGTTAGTTTTCAAATACATAGGGTGATGTACACTTCCTTGTCTTCATGTGTATAAAGGGAAGTGTCCTTCATCCTATGGTGATGGATAGATGCACTTGAAACTTTCCTTATAAATAATATGTTTCTGACTTTGGTCATATTGACATTTGAGAGTCGGCCTACATCTAATCATGCACATTCCATCCAATGGCTCAAAAAAAAACAAAAAAAAGAAGCATAAAAAATAATTCACGCACTAAAGTAAGCATTACATCTAATCATACACTTAATCGAAGCTTACTGTAACACTCGAGATATAATTCAAAGCAAAAATATAATGTAAAGTGGTGTAGCGCAGTGGCTCCACCACACAAGACAGTTTATGGGCTAACTATGTATTAAAGATAAGCATAAAGGCTAATTCTTGAAGAAGAAGAAGAAGAAAAACAATGATTTTGAACCATTTATCATTTCCTCATTCAACATAAACCATTGCAGTTTCATTTGATCCAAGGTTAGTAATGTACTTGTTGAGAATGATTTCTTATGGATCTTACTTTACTTTAACAAATTCTCTTTTTATGATGATGAAGCCGTTGAGCTACTTATTCACACAATGTGCCTTGTATTCCACTTACGACAATAGAATCACCATTGTTACATTAGCAAATAGCATAGACTTACATTATAAAGAGAATATTATGTCTACAGGTATTCTTAGTATATGCAAAGAAAAGGCTACCGTATCACGTCGAGTGTTTACTTTTCATAACCTTACTTTGGATTTGGTTGAGTGTTACATTTCACAACATGATATTACTAGAAAATAAGGTTTGACAAGTTTCTTGTTCAAAGGACTGTAAAGATGCAGATCCTGGGCCTAGCTACAAATGTCAAAGAACAACACATAATAGGTGAAAAAATAAATTGTGATATCTAGAAATACATCTTGAAAAAGTACTAGCAGGAAGGGACCACTGAAAACACACTTAACAGAAGCCAGATAAATGGATTTAATCATACAAAAAGGAATGGTCAAAAAAGGACATTGAAAGGAACAATGGAATCCTAGCAATGCCTTATTTTATATTTATATAGTAACAATTTCTTCATTTCAAAAAAGAGCCTTGCCGATGAATGAACATGTCAGGGTGTGGACTCAAAACTATTTACCAACTTGGTAATCATACCACTAAACTGAATTTTTAAGGAAAAAACTGCACTTTCTTTTTTTTGTTATATCCCAATTATGATATCGCACAAAATCATAGATTTTATTTTTTGGTTCTTTGCCTGTAGTCATCTCGCATAAAGACACTCATGACAAAGTTATTTTATTTTTTTGGTAATTCAGTCAAGGCAGGTTGCGACCCAAACGAGAGCCTACACACACACAAGAAAAGACAATCCACTAAAGTTGGAAAGGAGCCCGCACACAGATGAAGAAAACCTACAAAATGGGAAGGGAAGCCCACATACGTGGGAAGATGTGGCGTACTCAGGATTCGAACAAAGGAGCCCGCACATGTGGGAAAAAAGTCCACAAAGGAAAGGCAAGTCCACATACGTGGGAAGATGTGGCATACTCAGGATTTGAACACTAGACAGTCAGGTGAAAACTATCACTCCTTACCACTCGAACAATGAGCCATTCACAACAAAGCAGTTAGTAGTTTTTGAAATGGATCCAAAGTCACCAAACCTTCAATCTATCCAAGTCTTGAAAACTCTTATCTTAAATATTCTTAATGCCCTTCTGGGCCGGCGTTGTTTTAGACCACAGGTAAACACCCAGAAACAGGAGTACAACATGCTGAAAATGAGGTTTGGTGGAGCTTTGTGCATTACCTAATTGTGACGCGTTAAAATAAGCTTAGCCTATTTTTTTTTTTTCCTATGTTGGGCTAGTGGTCTAACAGTGATGGTCTCTTAACTGCAGGCTTCAATTCCGATCCTGTTGTCAATTCTTTGGGTTAGGTCTTTTGTGCAATTAGGTAAACAAGCCACATTACATTATGGCCAAACCTATTTTATATAAGCCTTTCATAGAAACCCCTGCATCACATATTCCCTCTGCCTCTAACAATTCTGCTTTTGAGATATAAAAGGGAGCCACGTTAGATGTTTGTTCATTGAAAAACATCCACCTCTCCTCTTGTGGGGCCCAACTCGATGCATGAAAATTATGAGATGTAAGACAATATATAAGCTTGGATAAATAGTAGGAGAATACTTAACACCGGCTGATCAAATGACTTTAGCCCATATGGTGTGCTTTTGTCTTATACACATGGATTATGAAAAATGAGTTTTACCTATGTCAAATTTACACAAGAGTAAATAATACCAGTGAAAATTGAAAGAGCAAGAAAGCATCTATATTAGTTTTAGGTTTGTATATTTGCATACTTTGATTGATAAGATCTAAGGGCGATAATGTTTGGATCAGCACCCAATTAAGACCAATGCCAAATTTAAGAGAGGCACGTGTTTAAAGAGATAGGATTTTGTATATGGAAAAAAAAAGAAGAAGAAGAAGATCATGACAATCTTTTCACTTTGAGCATAGAAGAAAATCCCACTTAAAACGGAATAGCAAGTCACCAAATATATAGCTTACTAACCAGCCATCATCTCGGCCTACAAAGCAGCCTAGTATCCATGCATCCATCATCATTTCAGCCAAATAATGCACATCTCAGATGCACCATTGATCATGATCTCTTTCCTCTCTTTTTTTTTTCAAGGGTTCTCTTAATCTACAGGTCTATTCTGATGTTGATTGGGCTGTGGGCCCATATGATTGTCATTCCACTTGTGGGTATACTGTATTCCTTGATCCATGCCTTATCTTGTGGGGTGCCAGGAAACAACCTTGCACATGATTTCTGCATCTTCATTTGCCTCTCCTTCCATAATGTAGTGTGGCAATAAAGGTGTTCCATCTTTAATTGCCAATTCATGTTTCTCGCACAAAACACATTAAAGTTGATTGCCACTTTATAAAAGAAAAAGTAATGCATGAAGGTGATCTCATGGTTTAATGTACATTTTTTTTTTTTTTTTTTGAAAGGTTAAATACATCTTTACCATTGATAAGGTAGCTCACGAGGCATCACTTTGTGACCGTTTTCTCAAACACAGAGACAAGCTAATGTCAGCCCTTGTGGGTCCGTATTCAACATCCATCAGCCAATATTTCAGCCCAATATTCCATCATCTCAGCCTACAATTCAGCACCATCACCCACCAATACATCCCAAGATGTCAGCTGAGGATAAAGTCAAAGATCATCACATTCACTAACATCAATCATTTCTACCAAAAAAGAAAAAGAAAAACAAAATGCTGTATACTGTAATCAATTCACTCCTCAATCACAGGAGTGTCTGTTGAAATCTATTGCAATCATATCTCGTAACCGTACCATTTATATATATATATATGAAAGAGACTGATTTCAATTGAAATCGATCTCTAATTGATGTTGACTCCACATAATAGATTTTGACCCATGCTACTCCATTGACTGTCATTATAATTGTAGGTCCAGCTAATCATGAAGCAATTATTAATATACATTTTTCTCCATCCCCTCACACTTAGTACATTTTCTTTTAGTCTTTATTTAAATTTTAAACAACCTACAATTAGATTTAACTCAAATAAACATATTAAAGAGTTACTAAAAGTAGGCTGAGTCAGCAAGTTGGATTATGTGACCTATTTTTAAAATGGGTTGGATATATGTTGTTTAATCTTAGATTAGTCATTTTAATGAACTTTAAAGATAAATTTAAAATTCATAAATTTATTATTAATTTCTTTTTATTTTAATAATTTTGATTTACTTAATTTTAAATGCATCTTTCATTTGTAGTTTATGTAAGTTAGCTATACTTCTTTCCTTTTGAAGAAATCTTGATATACATAATTCTAAAAATGCTTAAAACTCAAGCTACCATCAATTGGTAGGTATATCAGGTCTAAATTTCTCAAAGTTTGACACCATTAAAAGTTATCTCATTTAAATTCATTCTTGATTTAGTTTATATAAGTTAGCTATACTTTATTCCCATTGAGATAAATTTGATATTTATAATTTTAAAAATGAGTAAAACTTAAGATACCAAATTTTCTTTGCGCTTGATTCACATGGCATTATGTTTTTCTTTTCAATTTCCTATATTTAAATATGGCATTACTAGGATTCATATTTCTTCAACTTAAAATTACTCTTACTCATTTTACATTTAAATAGAGCTATCTTTTTTTTAATGATAGCAACACATATCAGAATTTATAAAATCTTAAAGAATCAATAGCAACACATATCAGAATTTATAAAATCTTAAAGAATATAACAATTTTTATATACGTTTTTGAGATTTGGTTATATAATTTCTACATTATAGTAACTTATTAAGAGATAAGATGAATATCTTTTTTGAGTAACATGTTTCTTTTCCAACTGTTTCTACGTTAAAATTGATTTAAATATAATTGTAGCTTATATAATTTTTTTGCATTAGTTCTTAGGTGTAGAACTTTTTTAATGCAAAATACAATATATATTATTCTAGATAAATACTATATTTATTTATTTTATTTTTATTAATATTGTAAAGAAATATATACATCTTAATATATATATATATATATATATATATTTTGCCCGGGTTTAGCACGAGCCTTTATTACTACTTATAATTTAATGAAAACACCCAGAATGGTGCACAGTGGGTGAGAAATTCATTTTAAACCACGATCTATAGCTTAGCTGGTAAAGGTACATAAAAAAAAATTCTCAAGGAAGGTAGGTGCGCAGGTTAAACCCCAGTCCAAGTAAGGAGATATGTGCCGCATTGATGCCTTAAAATAGGGTGGATTAGGATAATACCCACACACAATAAAAATAATGTCTTCATCTCTCAGGCATCCACATAAAGTTAGTCCCATCAAACCTTTTCAACCTGGATATATATGAGGCCATGGATTGATGAAATGAAGCATTGGTACATAAGAGGGAAGTTTCATCTTACATGGGAAGTCTGGAAAGCTCAATGGGATTCTGGGTGGATGACAAATCTTTAGAGTTCTTGTGGGATTAGTTCCATAATCATGCCCAGTGGCTCACTCTTTGCATATAACGTGGACTTGATTCACATTATAAACACCATATGTGGCACCTCTACATACAATATTTTTCCATATTCATCTTACAGAAAGTTGCTTGAGTCCCCAGCTTTTTTTTCTTTATAAAAATAAAACAAACTTACCGAGGGCCCCACCAGGGTTCATGACAAGCAAGAGGCTTACGGTTGATAGATTCAAACGAGGACTAAGGGTAGGCAAAATATTGCTGTGATCAACTAATATTAAACTTAGATCTTGAAGTGTAAAGTTTAGTACATCATTAAGTGCAGATTAATTTCTCTGATTAAATCTAAAGCCTAATGAGTGCAAAAGAATGATCCTTATAATATATCCTCTAAGGCCAACAAGGCACTCAAATTATCAGGCCCTTATGCTATAGCAATTGATTGTGTAGATATGATTGTTTATTATGATAAATTATAATCAATGTAGGGTAGATTGAGCACTGCCTCCATATAATTTTATAGTCAGTTTTGTTCTGAAAGTTTTTACAGTCAGATGCCTATTCAAGTTGCCAACCCTCCGCCAAATAATCCGGGGAGAGACAGTCTGTAAAAGGGACATCCAAATGGGACATCAGTACAAGGTGTTGCTTGCAGATGCAGACCATTGAATGGGGCCACCGAAGACACGGCTCTCTCTATGGAAGTTAGTTGAATGAATTTTAAGCCCCCAAAAGAACTAATGAAAGGGAGCATCTAAAGAAGAAACCATCGAAGATTACCATTGTTTATCAATTCATGTGTTTCTCTAATCAAGTGAAAAAAGTGTGTTTTCTACTAGTGAAACATTAAACCAACTCCTATAGACGACAAATATGGCCTTGTGTTTACATGGATGGACTTTGAGAATGCAGTAGTGAAATTGTCTAAAGTCGAATATCAAATGCCCACTCATTTGTCTATGTGATGAATAATGAGTACTCCCTCTCACCTGTAGAAAAGAGGATCCACATGATTACACGGCATTGGCTATAATTGTTCTTGTTGAGTAATGATAGTGATAGCCCACTACATATTTCACTCAGGACTAATCACAAAGGTGAGTGATGGTTTTATGTAAGTAGATATATAGATATATACAAAATTATGTAGAAGTCGGCATCTCCCACCTCCTCTCCACCAACATCTCCTTGATCAAAATCCACATGTCTCGTTCCATAAAAAAAAACCCAACAGCCTTTTACAAAAATACAAACACTTCTGTAAAAGCTTTAAGAACTTCTTTAAACAGCCTTTCAGAAAAGAAAAGACAAGCTACTTGCTGGAAATGGGCAGTGATAATGGAATGACCCACTGTTATGTGGTGATCTGTTTGATGGCCCACCAACTTGTGGTCTTCCTTATCAGGCAGTTTTCTGGAAGACTTGGCCACCTCACCAGTTAATGGGCCTGAAGTGCTTTAGAACCCCACTTCTTTGAATGCCCACTTTCACCTACCTCCTGGTTCTGTTCTTTTATCCTCCCATCTCCTCTTTGTTCTTCATCTTTCATCTATCCAACACAAGTATATACTTAATTGTAGACTTTATGCATATGAAACTTACCTGAGAGAAAGAGATGGGCAGTTGTAGAGCTCTTCTGTTTGCACTTCTGGTTTTTGGGGTGGCCTGTGGGGTTCATGGGCAGCTTGTTCCTGCACTCATCATCTTTGGAGACTCAGTTACAGATGCAGGAAACAACAACAACCTCCTTACACTTGTGAAGGCAAATTTCCCTCCTTATGGCAGGGATTTTGTGAACCATGCTCCAACTGGAAGGTTCTGCAATGGAAAGCTGGCTACAGATATCACTGGTATTACCAAGCTTTCAATGATTACTCACTCGGCTTCATTACATAATTCCCTTTCTCTACCTTGACCTTCTCTCATGAGTGTCTTTTCATCTTAATTTCTTCTGCAGCTGAGTATCTTGGTTTTGATTCTTACCCACCTCCTTACCTCAGCAAAGAAGCCAAAGGCAAGAATCTCTTGACTGGAGTGAACTTTGCCTCTGGATCTTCTGGTTATCACCGCACCACCCCATCTTTATATGTATAAAGATACATACTCTCTCTCTCTCTCTCTCTCTCTCTCTCTCTCTCTCTCTCTCTCTCTCTCTCTCTCTCTCTCTCTCTCTCTCTCTCTCTCTCTCTCTCTCTCTCTCTCTCTCTCTCTCATACTAGCTCTTGTCTTTTATCCTTCTGTGTGTGTAGGGTGCAATATCTTTGAATCAGCAGCTGGAGTACTACAAGGAATACCAGTCGAGGGTTGCAAAAATTGCAGGGAAATCAAATGCGACGTCTATCTTCTCTGGTGCAATCCACATATTGAGTGCTGGGAGCAGTGATTTCTTGCAAAATTACTACATCAATCCTCTTCTCTTTAGCATCTACACTGTTGATAAATTCTCTGATATACTCATCCAGTCCTTCTCCTCCTTCATTCAGGTTTATACTCCTTACTCTCCTACAGAGGCACCCTTTTTTTTTGGAGCTTAATTGATAATGGGTCATGGGGTTTATACTCCTCTCAACAAGTGAGACGCACATGATAATTACTCGACATAAATCAAGCAACCATCTAAAGTGAAAAGAAAGAAAAGAAGATTTCAGTAAGAATATGAAGGGATGGCTCCCATCCAGGGCCTGTTTTAAAAATGCCATCCAGAGTGAGTCAAGTGACCAAAAAATATCCAAGAACACACCTGAAAACCTAAGATCACGTTTGGCAACCAATATTTTTAGGGGAAGGATTTTCTGTTTTCCTAAAATTATGGTAAATCTATATTTTGCAATTATAAATTTCTGAAGATCTGGAAGAATGGAAATCTTCATTTATTAGGATTTTCATACCCAACCACTCCACATAAGATTTGAACCTTAAGTAGATTTGCACACTGAACCCTATTTTTTTCACCTATATGCATCGATAGATACCAATATCAATGTGACATCTAACAATTATATAAATTTCCAGTAAGAAATCATTGTTTCAAAATGGTAGTGAAGAATCATCATATCTATAGATTCCTTGTCTGTTACAAAATAAGCTCCGCCTGTTTGGGGCTTTACTAATGAAGTTGAGTGGAGTAAAGGTTATTTTGAAAAAATAATAAAATATAAGTGGGTTATGATGGTATTTTATTTTTAGTTGTTTGTGGTGGAATCTTTTTGACATTTTTATTGAAAAGTGGAATTTTTTTGTTTTTTAGTGGAGAAATAATGTTACTTTTTTACTTCTTTTTTTTGAAAAACTATGGTGGGAAATTTAAATTAAAATACTTTGGTGGGATTTTTATAGAAATTGGGGCTTTATCTTACTTAACTCCAAAGGTAGAGTTGCCAAACAAGCGGATATATGGTTCTCATCCAAGCGCCTATTTGAAAACGTTTATATCCTTGAGATCGAGCTGATTTAATTAAATCTGTTTAACAAAGAGATGTTTCAATTAGATCATTTTATACATGGACCAATTGGTATAGTTTATTTAATTGAAAGAAGCGAACTTATTATTATATAGTTAAAGTAATTACATGGGTAAACTTGTAAAAAAATTAAAACCAAAAGCTGTATGATTGTTTGAGGAAAATGGTCTTATATAAAAAGACTCATCGAGAGATACTTAGTAAACTTTCCCATACATAAATTTGAATCATGAATTAAACTTCTCCATACCACTACACCAAAAATCGGAAATTGGAAGGGAAAAGCGTTCCTAATCCTTCCGTTCCTAATCCGTTAAAGTGTTCCAATTTCCGTTCCAATTTGGATTAGGAACGGTTGGTACCAAATTGGAACGGAAATTGGAACACTTTAACGGATTAGGAACGGAAGGATTAGGAACGCTTTTCCGTTTCAATTTCCGATTTTTGGTGTAGTGTACCTGGATATCTGCGTGTACGTGTTGTAACTTGTAAGTAGGTAATGCTTGGTAAGTTTTTGATGAGAAAGAGAGCAACATGTTGCAGAGTTTATATGGGCTTGGAGCAAGAAGAATAGGAGTAACATCACTTCCTCCTATGGGATGCTTGCCTGCATCCATCACTTTGTTTGGATGGGGCAGCAGTGAGTGTGTTCACAGGTTGAACAACGATGCCATCCTCTTCAACACCAAGATGAACATGTCTGCTCAAGTATTGCAGAAGAGATTTCCGGACCTCAAGCTCGTTGTCTTCGACATCTACAATCCTCTTCTAGACTTCATCAACCACCCTTCAGACAAGGGTATTTTCTTATTATTGCTCTCTCTCTCTCTCTCTCTCTCTCTCTCTCTCTCTCTCTCTCTCTCTCTCTCTCTCTCTCTCTCTCTCTCTCTCTCTCTCTCTCACACACACATACAGTAGTTTCTTCCCTTAATCAATCATTAAGGTCTACGTTTGTTCCTCGAGTGTGCAACATAGTTCTTTTGCTTTTGGCATGCGTGAGCATTGAGCAACCCACTTTGCTAAGTGGAGATTGCTATTTGCAGGCCAGTGCGTGCTCATGTAGGGCCCAACCTGACTAATGGCCTAGATCAGCCACTTGTGCTAGGTTGGATGGACCGGACCAGTAATCCTATGCTACTTTGGTTATTATTGATGCGACATTGGATAGGATGGCAATTGATCCATTAAAATAGGACATGATTTGTCCATCAACATGCTGCAACTCCACTCACCATCAACGGTTCTGATTCTCTGCACAAACCTCGTGTACTCAACAATATAAATGCATAGTTTAAGACATCATGGGCAGGTCCTTAATGGGGCGATAATCAGTGATTTGGATTGTTAATCTGGTGGGACTCGTAATCAGTAGGGAAAAAAAAAACCCCTCCTCGAGATCATCCTAGTGTAAGGTCCCGGTTAAGAGTTACAACTTACAAGGTCCTGAATCCTGAACCTTCCTCATCCACAATGTGGGACCCTACTGTTGATGATCTCTATCAGGTTAGATGATGGGCCTTAATGAGAATGGAGATGCACTTAAAATCTTCAGGATTTGAAGATTGTGCCTTCTTCAATATTTAACATATCACCTCCCACCTCTATTTTATCCAATCCGCTCATTTCATATGCCTCCCAGATACATCAGAATTGGTCCAAATTTCACTTCAATTAAAAGTCTCCTTCGATTCATATAATCAATCTGGCAGTGTATGGCATCCCAAGCCAGTGACCCGTCGACAGGTGGGTCAGGTTTGGATGACATAAATGTGAGTAGCAAGTTTGGAATTTGAATTAACCCCAACTTGTACCAAACCCACCCCATTGCCATTCCTAGTCAAGGTGAGCTCCACTCAGGTTAAATCAGTTGGATTGCTGACTGCTGTGTTCTTATCACTCTTATTGGAATTTGTAATTTTGAAATAGTTAAAAGAGAATATTTGAGATAGGAGATGATGCTAATGGAGTTATTGTTGTAATTTATGGTGTAATTTGATTGACATTCAGGATTCGTAGAGGTGAGAAGAGCGTGCTGTGGAACAGGGACAATAGAGACATCACTTCTATGCAACTCGAGGTCAATAGGGACATGTTCAAATGCCTCGGCCTACTTGTTTTGGGATAGTTTCCATCCATCAGAGGCAGCAAACCAGCTCTTGGCTGACCACCTCCTAGAACAGGGCATCCCTCTCATCTCCTGATTAAGAGAAGAAAGGATTCCACCACACCACATCCATCCCCTCCCTTGCCTGCTGTTATTATCATCATCCTACAACTAATTTAAATATCATCCAGGCTTAAGGTGCATGTGGTCATATGTTTTTTAGTCTTGTGATGTTTGTCACTCCAGATTCCCATGGGTTTGGTTTTGATCCTAAGGGGAAATGATAATCTCTTTTAGCTTTAAAAGGAAACAAGATGCCATCTAAAAACTGGCCTACATCTTTCATTTGAAAGGAATCATGACGACAACACCTCTCTTTCTCTCCCCCTCTTTCCGAAAGGAAACTTATCTATAGGCAAGTCAAAATTGGGAAATTTTTTTGCAATTAGAATTAACGCCTTTCATACATATAAATTGAATAATTTGTCTCTTCGAAATGGCTTATTAAAGAGGTCCATAGTCCCCATTCCCCAAAGAGGCATGTACCTGCACCATGGCAAGGCTATAAGCTCAATATTAGTGGTAGCTCGCAAAAAACTTTTGCTTCGGAAAAAAAATAAAAATTATCCTCATCTGACATGGGTGATAAGAGAATGGTGTCATTCTGAATTCGAATTGAGTGGAGATTACAGTAAAGAGGCCTACTCTCATTCAATAGTTCTTTAACAGGCTCTCTGTTAAGATGTCAGAGCCCAAAACTTAGTCCTATTGAATGATCCTGAGGGCCTGTTATTCTTAAGACTTCGTCGTAAAATGTGTTTAACAAAAGATTATCAAAGAGGAAAGGGTAAAAAGATCTAAGGTGGAGATGTAGATGGGGCAGGAATGAACTCTATAGAAGATAACAATGCATGTCTTACTACAGTATTGGATCAAAATCAAGGCTAAGAACTAAGCCAAGACAATATACGCAGGGAGCAATATATGAGGGAAAATGTGATTTCAATTTGAATAGCAGAAAAATATAGCGTCGGACATTTTTGGACTAAGCAATCTAACAGAATGAACAAAATGCATTCTAACTTTTTAGCAGTGATTGCAGTACTAAGTTTGGAACAGAAAATTCCAGGTCCCTGATGAATTGAATAAATCTTCCCCAAGAATAGATAGGCCATCAGTACAATAACAGAAACTTAGGTCCACAAGTTCAAAATACTGCAGTCAGAGTGCCTCCAAACAAACAACCAGATCATAAAAACTGGGAATATTCAATTTAAAATCAGCAAAAAAAAATCTGTGAGCCCAAATATAAATTGCTAAATTTCAAAACTAAAGGAAGTTCAAAAATAACTTACAACAAGTTGACCAGCATTCATATAAATTGTCAAAAACCCTAATACTGAAGACAAATCCCTACCTTCTATCTCCTGCTTACAACCAATCTACTAACTCTAAAAACTTACTCCTATGAGAAATATGAACCTTTTTCCCCATATTGGCAAAAACAAGAACAGAAAGCAGGATATCAGCATTTTGTTATTAACTGACTGGAAGCTTCAACTGGACCTTGGGCCTAATATAATGAACTGAGCAGAGACGGGCCTGGCACAGCTGGGACCAGTTTGAGATTGAGCTTCATACTGATGAGCTTGGTCCAGGGCCTCCTGCAACACTCTCTGGGATGCTAACTTACACCATTTAGTGATTACCGCATCAAAAGCCGGAAGGCCTTGTTATTCATCTCGATCTCATACTCATACCCCAGACTGTCAGCACGGCCCCGGAACTCACCTAATTCAGAATCTGGAACCTGGATGCCTACCAATACATTTGCTCCTGTTTCACCCTGTCAAGGAGGAAAAAAAAAAAACATTCCCTTACACTTCTAAGTAATAAAAAAAGAAATGCTCATTCAGACATTGCAAAAAAGTAGCTAAATTGTTGACATGTCTATGCACAATCAAAAGTGAAGAATAAGATCTAAATACCAACCTGTGCTCGGTAATGGAACAAGCTAATGTTCCAACGTGGACTGAAGGCAGCCAAGAACTTCATGAGAGCGCCTGGCTTCTCAGGGAAGATGAATCGGCAAAGAATCTCATTTTCTACATCTGATCGCCCTCCCATCTGAATAATGTGGAATCAGAACCATACTATATCAATCAATCAGAAACTTGATTCGATCACATGATCTTTAAAATCTAAGTAAATATGAGTTGCAAATGTAATTGTTGAAGCATAATCCACAACTTGCCTAGAAACTAGCATTCTATGCTTTTGAGAGATGCTGTCAAAGCCAGGCATATGTAACATAAAAGCCTAAATATGGTTGAAGCCAACTTAGGAAAAAGTCAGCACGCTTAACCATAATAGTGAACAATTTTATGAAATAAGCACAAACATGGTGCTCATTTCCAATTGACTTCCACGGTAGTTCACTGATAATGCTAGTGAATACTGATCAGTGAGCTACATGCAAGAAGAAGAGAATAAAAGGAGATACAGTCGAGCATGGATAGTCACAACTTACAAGATGCCGCAGATGATCTTTTGCCAAGTCATTATTTGTAAGATCAATGGTTCGAAGTTGAGAAGATTCCATCCGCTCCATCATGGCTTTGAGTTCATCAGTTGTATGGACCCCAACGCTGCAAAAGAGAAGGAATTACCAATTTCTTTATACATGGCAAGAACATTCCCCTTTCTTGGCAGCTCACATGCCACCATGTTGGCGCATGCGCAAGATCCAGGCCATTAACTAAGTGAGGTCCACGAGAAACATCCCCCAGCCAAAAAATAAAAAAAGAATGGTCATCTCATCAAGGGAACCACTTGTGAAAATTGACTATGAACAATCAGATTTCATTCCAATTGCTCATCTTTTCTGTATGCGTGTCACTGACATGATGTGTAAATATATATGGGTCTAGGAATGCTCGAGGTGTATCCCACTGGATAAATGTGGCTCCAATCTTGGGCAAACGTGATGTGCCACACTGACATAAGTGATAAAAAAAATTCTAACTCCGCCAATTTGTGAGAAAAAAAACATGAACAATATTTGAAAATTATGAAAATGAAATATTCAGGGGAAACAATGACAATGCAAATTCTCTGCACAGAAACAGAATGAGAAAAAAAAAATTATGAGGAAATTTGAGAACTATTTGCTATCCTCTTTTTTTTTTTTAATGGTACTGACTATATCAAACTGCTACTTGCCTGTACAGAACAAGAGCTTCCTTTTTTCTGTTATCATATCTATATTTGAACTCGGTGATATTTATTGGACCAACCTGCCATGATAAATGATTGTTACTTTAGCAACAAGAATTAAACAAGGCAGATAAAGAAAAGTTGATAAAACGTCTTGGTAGCATACCTGTTTACAAAACCGTGCAAAGCTCCCTGTCTCCTCTGGCATAAAAGTAGCAAGGACAGCCTCTCGTTTCCTACCAACATCAGCAAGTTCAGTCACCAACCTCAGCCTATCAAAGTTCATGTTGGCCCCACTCGTTATCGCTACAACAGTTTTATCCTTTAAACCATGGTACTTGCAGTATGCTTCTGCTCCGGCTAAGGCTAGAGCACCAGCCGGCTCAAGAATGCTCCTTTTTTCCTCAAACATGTCCTGAAGTAAACCGCCTCATTAGAAATGAAGGGCACTAACTAACTTGTAAAATTCAATACTAGCATCCGCGTTTAAAAGTGTGTGTGTGTGAAAGGTCCTCAACAGTATTATCTACCTTGATCTGCCTAACTATCAGAAAATTCCATACAAAACACTGAAGCAAGATTTCATCAAAAAATAACAAAGGGACAAGCACTGATTTCCACAGAGAATTAAGAGGCTCATCTTTGGAATTCATACTGCATTTCTTCTGAAGTGTACAAAGCATGACAAATCCCATCTACAACCATCTTTAATGAGCTTCACCAAACAATGATGGCCTTTTAATCTTCCCTCTCTTTGGATAATGAAGAAAATTATTCAAGAATGGATACAAGATGAACAAACTACATACTAAAGAAGAAAACATTTCTCAATGTTCAAATACCAAAACAAAGCTCTACTTAGAATTGCAGCCATGTAATTTGTTTTTGAAGATGAACTCATGACAACATTGCATTCCTAAAGTCACCTTCCACTACAAGTTTACCTTAACTAATGAAAAAATCTTTAAGCCCCCATTTTTAGTACTTTCGGTTACGCCAATCCATCAAAGCCAATACAGTCGTTTAAATCAGTCACCCTAGAGTATGCTCCCTTATTCATAACAGGCCTTCACCTCCAAACTCATCATTTTCTGCCCTAACATTTGTTTTTATTGGTAAAGAAAATGATTTTCTTAAGAAAACAGCCAGCATATAAAGTAAAAGAGGCATGGGAGCACTATGCCACAGCCACACAAACACAAAAGCCAATAATAAATAAAGCAAAAGAAACTATATCAAAGGCCCCACAAATAGATCATTCTTATCAACCCCCTGTTTGGGAAGCATATCCACCACATTGTCAGCTCCCTACCCATGTGGCAGAAGACCACAAGGAGAAAAGAATCTTAAGACTTGAACTCACTGAAATGAACTGATGTTTCCATGGACCCTTCCTAGGACCAAACCCATCTAATCCCATTAGAGGAGCAAGTTTCCACCACCACAATGCCTGAGAAGTGCTGCAAATAATTATCAATGTTTCTTTGGTAGATAAGACCTTGTACTCATCAGAATCCTTCAATAAGCGACAAAAGCACAATCAACACCTCTTCCCTAAATTGTGATCATGACATTTTCTTTGATTATAAAAGAAACTTCAGCATCTACCATCTCAACTGTAGAAAGTATGAGATCCCTTGAGAATTATGTATTTAATCTTTACTTGGGAATGTACAAAGTGGTCCGTGCCAATTCTTGATGAGGTAAAGGACACAGATAAATCACACAATAAGGATTGATCAAAGTAATGCAGGTGAAATAATTTAAGGAAACCCATACCAGGCGCTTTCATCCTTTCCAACCCAATGAGGAAGGTTCTTTGTGTGCGTGCATGTGTGTGTGTGTGCTCATGCACACATGCAACCCACATGGACACAAACTTTTCCTTGGTGAAGAGAAACTTGCATCGATTCTCAGGACAACCCATACTTCCACCCTCATCCTTCCAACTCAAGAAGGTTGCATGATCAATGTTAGTTCCATTACCGGTCCATACACCTTTCATCTATTAGCCCATTCATAAAGGTAGGAAACTAGGCTGTCGGCCAGGGCATTGTCATGTTCAATAGCAGCTTGTCTTTGATATACAATTGGTTCCAAAGTTCTGTTAATGAAATTTGATAGAGGCAAAATAAAGTGTATCTGTTCTAAACGTTAAAGCATATATACCATTATAAATGCTAAAGCATAAAACAAGCTCCACCTTTATTGAGGCACAAATAGCATCACGGCTGACAAGAACCACTCCATCGACCAATTCCCTGCATATGCGGAAAGTCTCCTCTCCAACCACTTTTACAGCTACCCCATCTGCAAAGCCTCCCACCTGCTCCAACATGATTCGCTGTCCATGATGTAATGACAATGCCATTGCATTTGCATCAAAGGGCTCGACTCCTATTATTTTTACCTTCACATCCAACATAACTGAATCAGTATCACAATTCAAGATTCATTTCACAGGTAACTGAAGCTGGAATTAAAAGATTTTGCAGCAGCAACTCAGAGAATTCAATAAGAACTTACAGACCTCTGGTCGAACCCGCTTTATATAGGTGGCTATGCCTGCTATTAACCCACCGCCACCCACAGGTACAAAGATTGCATGCAATGGACCTTTTAGTTGGCGAGTAATTTCCATTCCAATCGTCCCCTGACCCATTATTATGTCAGGATGATCAAAAGGAGGTATGAATGTGCGGCCATCCTGCTCAGCCCGTTGTTTAGCATACGATTGTGCTTCATCGTAAGAATCCCCCACAAGAACAACTTGCGCACCTAGCCTTTTAACAGATTTCCACTGAGCAATACATGGAAAAAAATGAAACAAAGAACACGAAAGTATAGGATCTCATATACTGGTACACCGCCCTAAAAGATTAAAATAAAATGAAACCGATGCAGTACATGCTAACTAAGGTCAATACAGAACAAATGACTTATCGTTAAAAAAATAAAAAATAAAAAGAAAATAATACATTAAACAAAAAGAATTAATCACTAAATACTTGCGTAAATGAGCTCATTTTTGTTCATTTATAGATCATTGAACCTTGATCTCTGGTGTTGTAACAGGCATGGCAATCACTGCATCACACTTTAGCTTCTGTGCAGCCAATGCTACACCTTGGGCATGGTTTCCGGCTGATGAGCAGATGACTCCCTTATCTAACTGCTCCCTAGAAAGTTTGGCCATCATATTATATGCTCCTCTTAACTTGAATGAAAAGACCTATAAATTCAGACATTAACACACTATAAATTCAATGCTTTATAACTTAAACATGAATAATAGGTGCCCAGTTAGCATTTCCATTAAACCCAACATGCTGGCACGTCTTGAAGTGAGCAACAACAATATTATCAATAATACCATTAAAAAAATATTATCAATAACAAAACAAAAACAACACTCTTTTGCGAGTGGTTTTCAAGCACATCATCTATCATATCCATAGGTCGAGTTCCAAGAGTTTATCATGATAAAAAGTGGGATTCATAAGCATGGATTTGGCACATTTTATCAAAAGCTTTAAGTATATAATATCATTTCTCAATGCAAACACTGTACCACATTATTTGTAAGATAAGGTTGGAGCAAATCAGTACATTGAGCCCAACAATGAAAGCAA
Organism: Cinnamomum chago; assembly: GCA_038049695.1. Lineage (NCBI taxonomy): Eukaryota > Viridiplantae > Streptophyta > Magnoliopsida > Laurales > Lauraceae > Cinnamomum > Cinnamomum chago. The sequence continues at coordinate 15,702,122 of CP142453.1, forward strand.
CAATTACAAACCTCTGGATATCAACCTTATGGAAGTAGAATTCACCATTAACTGAACCATGCCTTGGGGCAAGATCAATTGCATTGACTAAAGTGTGGTTTAATCCAGCAGTAAATAACACTCTTCTAGGGTGATTTTCAAGCACATCACCTACCATGTCCATAGTTCGAGTTCCAAAAGTGTGCAATAATTAAAAGTAGGTCCATGCATGAATTTGGCTCGATCTTTTATTTTTTGAATGGTGGTCTGACTTGACGTTATCATAAGGTCGAGCATAACTTACCATTTCCCATAAGAGAACCAACTGTGTACGCTCGACCATGTCATTTGTATAAAAGGTCGAGCAAGTCCATATGATGGGCCCAAAAAATAAGGGAAAAAACTTTGGACCTCAAGCTACTACCATGAGAGGTATTGAACTAAACAGTTAACTGTATAGGAGTCGCAGTCACCATCGACCGTAAAATGCATTAGGGTGAGATCAACTACATTTATTGAAGGCATGGTTTAATCCAATGATGGGTAATCTGCAACAAGTGATTCTCTAGGACATCGGCTATTATGTCCAAGAGCATGTCACGATTAAAAGTGGGCCCCATGTGTGGATTTGACTTGACCTTATCATAAGGTATGGACTTTAGTGTACCTTATCATTTCTCATAAGAGGACCAATTGCATACAGTCAGCCTTATCATTTATATGGATAAGGATAAGGAAGGCAACTGAAGTCTGCATCTCAACCAACTTCGATTAAAAATACTCAACCTAAAAGAAAACTGTGCAAGAGTTGCATTCAGTGTTGACTAAATGATGCCCTCGGGTAAGGTTGACTCCATTGAATTGACTAAAGATGTGGTTTAATCCAACAGTGAATAACACTTTCTACAAGTGATTTTCAAGCACATATCATGTCTGTAGAAAAAGTTCCACGAGCTTTTCAAAATTAAAAGTGGGCCATACATGCCTGAATTTGTCTCTAAATAAGGTCGAAGTATCTTACTTCTCATAAAAGGGACCGATTGAATGCACTCGACTATATCATTTGTATGATAAGGTTGAGCAAAGTAGTACAATTGGCCCATCAATGAAGGCAACTAATGTTTGGATCTCGACCCATTCCCTCGAAAGGTATTGAGAAAGGTCAAGTGCACAATAACTGTCTTTACCATTGACTAAACAATGCCTAGGGGCAAAAGCTCCATTGACTGAAGATGTGGTTTAATCGAACAGTGAATATCACACTTTTATGAATTATAATTTAGAGCATGTCACTTAACATCCCTGTGGGTTAAGTACCAAGAGTTTGTCATGATTAAAAGCAGGGCCTCATATGTATGAATTTGACTCGACCTTACCATAACGTCGAGCATGTCTTATCATTTCTAATAAAAGGGTCGTTTGTATTTCACACAACAAGCCTTTGGATATCAATTATGGAATGCCCAAACCATCTCAAGCAACATTCCTTGATTGTCTCTTCTACCACAGCTATGAGTAAGTTTCCCCTCATGTGCAAATTCCTCGTTCAATACTTTGCATAGCAATTTTCATGACCTTTTCTGCACATGTCCGAACAAGGAATGTCCGAACCATTCCTTGTTCGATCCTTTCTAGTAACTCAACACTCCTCCTCATGCACATCTCAGCAACATGTACTCTCATTTCATCTCTTTTCATTGAACAACTTTTCCACTCCATACAACAAAGGGAGTTTAGTCATCGTCTCATAAAACTACCCCTTCAATCAATCAAAGTGGTACTCATTGAAGAAATAACACTCAGTACTCAACTAGCTTGTCATCACTTTACCCACCCTCTCTTGATCTCATTTGCTACATCCAGCCTAAACCATTAGATGCTCTCCCAAGTATCTAAATCTATCAAATCGTGACTCCATCAACTTATTTCCAATTATTGTAGAACGCATTTTCCCTAGTCTCAAGACACATTTAAACTTGTACTCTATATATCATTAACTCATTATCCCTTCTCTTAGCACCTTGAATGCTCCAACTGGTAACCCTTCTAACATGCAATCCAAAGACTAATTCATACTTTCTGCACACAAGCACAAACTTTTATCTTTTTCAACTATTAAAGCTAATGTAGGTTTCCTACCACACATCCATCTTAGCATGCACATCTCAGAACATGTTGATTAAAAAACAGTAACAACAATTTTTTTTTTAAATGATTATTTTCAGCAACAATAATTAAAAAAAAATATTTTTTTTTTTCAAAATGTCCCATTCCACTAACACTTTTCCAAAAAAACCCTAAGAAACGCCCAAAATTTGAAGTTTTTCTCAACATTAGCCAACAGGAAGAAGAAGAAGAAGAAGAAGATGAAGATGAAGAAGACTCATACTGGTTGCAGATCCTCTCGTTTGAGCCAAACATCGACTCCGATCCGCTGCGAGAGCTTCGGCGCCAGCTGCAATGGAGACTCGATGGCCACATCATACACCTTCGAAGAGAGTATGTTCGTCAGGTACCACATCGCGGTCGGAGCTCCGTCCTCCTCCTTCGCCGGCCGCGTCTTCTCCGAGACGCCGCCCAGGAATCCGCTCTCGTACTGCAGAGAGTCGGTATGGACCCTCTTCAAGGGAGCCTCAGGGAGTCTCTGTGTCGGGATCGCAGACGACGAGGGTTTCTGAGAGAGGTCGGGAGTGCCTTTCGCGAGGGTCGAGGAGATGAAGAAGGAGCTTCTTCTCTTCGATTGTGATGAGAGCTTTCTTCTTCGAGGGAAGGGAAGGTTCGAGGGCGCACGTGAGGAGAGTTGCAGAGGCACGTGAGGCTGGGGGAGAGAGACGGTGGCGGCGGCGGCCTCCATGTCTAGATCTCGCGGGGGCTGAGAGAGGAGCGGAAATGGGGGAAGAAGAGGTTGGGTTTTAGAAGGGGTCAGAGATTTGGATCTTTTGATGGGCGCCACGCATCCTTGACCGTCGGATGGAAACGTCCGGAAGGAGTCGTGGCGGCATGTTGAATATACGGTTTTTAATTTTTCGAGTGTTTTTTACATTTTGCACCCTAGATTTATGACTTATGCTTTTGAACTACAGGAACAGTATCACAACAGACGAGCCAAGCAGGAGTCTGATGAGCCCACCCAAGATGATGAGGTCCATGAATAAGAGTCACATGGGTCTAGGACTCTAGGTCTAATTCTGGCCCATTAAGGGCTTTTGTAACCTAAACATGGGTTGCAGTCCAGCCCAAAAATGTCAAGTGTTCAATTGGGCCATGCCATGTCGGATTTGGGCCCATAAACAGCCTTGCCCTCCTTTGCACAATGGGTTGGATTTTGTTGGTAAATATCACAAGGCAAGTTTGCTAGTGGTTTTGGTGCTTGTGTGTGTTTATAGATCTTAGTCCTTCATTTATTTTTAAGAGGAGATGCCCTAATATTTGTTCTTTGGGGAAGAAAAATGTTTTGGTAGATAAATTAATAGATGAGATGATAGTAGAACATAAGAGATGGTTAGTAGCCTTTTTAAATAAAAGTACTCTAAAACAAGTCGCATAGATGCATAATATACGAATTGCAACTCCAATCAAGATGTGAAGTGAGTTAAGACTCCTATGAGAGTATAAGAAATTTAGAATTGATCCAACAAAGAGATTCAGTATCATATCTTGGCTCAATAATTAATAGGTTTGGAGAGACTAAGGAATATGTCAAACATCTTATTAGAGCAGAATAGTTGAAGTAGAGACTTGTTTTTATAGTATTTTTTATAATCGGTGCATACTAATAAAATTGAAGTAAAAAATTTAGAAACAATTATTGACCTATAAAATAAAATATTGATCGATCAAGAAACAATACATACACAAAATAAGTATAACAGAGATAAGATTATTGAGATAGATGTAGGATGAGACTAAATAAGGTAAAATTAGAAATGAGTACTTTTAAAAACATTTAAAACTCCATTAATAAATAATAATTAAGAGAGATTTGTTGAAAATTCATATAATATGTTGCAATGTGGCCACGGAGAAAATATTTTTCTATACAAGTTGATCACCGAATGGGTACAATTGCCTCGAGGAGATCATTGTATTTAGTCTGGTTAGCAAGGGGGCTGTTTGTAGTTTAACATTTGTATCACGTGAAGGGACTTATATCGTGGCTTTCATCCTTGTCGGCTGCTGCACCGTCATCGGTCAATAAGGACAATTTGCATTTGACGCACATGAAAACCATTTGTGTATCCGTGAGTGATATGACTCATCCCCACCACAGAATAATAAACTTGGGCACACTATGCTCTCTGAGCCCATGCCCCAGAGTCCCAGACTATCTATCTATATTCAACTGCCTACTTCTTTGTTTTTTTTTTTTTTTATCAAATGAGGGAGTCATTAATATAGCAAACATTCGCCTAGGAACTATGATCTAAACTACTTATTTCAATCTTTCCGGTTAGTAATTGATGCAGAGAACTCAATTAAAAGCAGACAACTTACATTTCATATATAGTTCATGTCTAGAAGTTCAATTGCAAATGGGCACACCTTTGATCAGTCTACAGTTTTTCACACACACTTCCTGTGAATTGACATGAGCCCAATTTGAAAATAACAAATCTGAATCTGTTAAATTGAGGTTAAGATAATTCAATGGGACTGATTTTTGCCATCCATGATGCTGATAAATCTATGTGGGCCGGCATGTGGTCGGCGTAGTAGAAGAATTTCTCCACCCACCATGTGGCATGGCCGTGAGGGTGTACTAAGTGGACCATAGGTTGTTTCTTTGCCACAGGAATCTAGTGAGCAGCAAGTGTGAATCTGGATCCTCTTACCTATAGAAGTTGTGTGTTAAAGTAGTGAAACTCCACAATGAACCCTATCTATTGAAATTTGAACGGTTAAAAACAAATATTATCCAGCCACATGAGGTATCTTCAGAATTTACTTCAATCCGAATTTTTTCCACTGTTGGATTGCCCATTTGATGAAAAACATGATTAACACAAACTTGGGCATACTCATTATCACGCTTTTTTTTAATTTATTTTTATCAAACAATCAACCCAATAGGTGGAATAAATTTGGATTGATGTAACATTTGAAAATACCCCAAGTAACTAATTAAAAGGCAATTATTTTGAGCAGTTGGATTTCAATCAATGGCCTCGGATGACCCAGACTCAACAGTGTAAGTAACTTGACCAAACGATATGGCATCTCGCTGGCAGTCTTTTGCCAGGCCTTTGGCATTGTCTCTTTGCATATTTCCAGGTTCTCAAAAGAAAGAAAAAATCCCTGAAACATTGATTTTGACCAGTGTAAAGTCCAATCTTTAGGATCAAAAGCCTTCCAATTCCATGCCCCTTTCTGCATGGGTACTGACTAGCATCAACCCTGGTTGATACAGGTTGACTGCTGTCTCCAGTCCACAAAAAATTAAAAAAATGATAGGCTCAATTTCACAAAATAAAGTGCAAGACCACAGAATTTTATCCCAACCTGGGTTTAACTTACCACGCGCAGAAACTAAGCAGGATACAGCTGAACATGACAACAGTATTTCAAAATCCATTTGTATGGGACCTGACATCCATAGTCTCCTAAGTTCTAACAGCTGCATTTCCACAATAAAACTCCAATAAAATGAAGTTATCCATGGAAGTGAAGCCATTTTCAAGGTATGGCCAATCCACAGATGACTAACAGTATGGTTTCAAACCAACTAATAAGATACATGGGTTGAGGTGTAACTAAAGAGGAGGGTATTTGAGTTGGATGAAGGGTTGGACCTGCATTCATCTGGACCCATAATTGGATACAATCCAGAAGTGGGACCTTCCATTCATACAAAACAGTAAATTAGTGGTACAGCTTGTGCTATTGAAGTGACCCTGTGCATGAATGGATAAACATTTTCTACAAGCTTGACCAAACAAAAGCTCAACTATGATCGACCAGGACTAACCCCAGCCCAAACAAAAGGATCGGACTTGAGCTTACCAGGCCATGCCTGAACATAATCTGTGGACCCTATGGTCTTTGCTAATCTCTAGATCCAACTGCATCTCCTGCATGCCAAAAGCACAACTCTAACCATGATTGGTGAAAAAGAAAGAAGTAATGAATGTGATAGAATTTCTCCACTAGAAAGCAAATGAAGCTCAAAGTTAAAACAGGGAAACGCATGTAATTCACAACAATAAATAAGTACAGTATTCATACTAGACAACTCTCACAAGAAGAATAACAGGGGACCCCAAAAAAAGTATGACTTCAAGTAAACAAGTCATCTTCTCCGAATTTTAACATGTAGAGTCCAGTGGAGCTTTCCCACAGGCAACGGAATTGACTTAGGCAGACGAAGCGGGATCTCAAACTCTCCCAGTGAAGTAATCGGCGATGGTAGATGCAGATTCTCTGGCTGGACGCTCACAGAAAGCTGTCTTGCCACCTGATTTCATCATAATATCAAATTCCACGTCTTTATCAGAAATCTGTTCATTAGTATCTAGCTGTTTCCTTTAATTTCCACGTGAAACTCACATGTTCCAGGGACTAAGAAGAAAAGGGAATTAACATGTAAAGGTAATGAAGACGTATAAAGGCAATTAATACCCATTATGCAAAAAGATAACATAAGCAATATTTTTTGGTTTCTCCATACAAGAAAAATGAGGTTAAAAACCCACAATTTCCTGTCATGTTCTGATGTGCACACACATGCAGAGACCCCCGTCTGAGCACCACATAAGGAGCCAACCAGTAAAATCCGGATAAGGACACATTTTCTTGAACCTGATTGATAATCGAGTCCAGGTCTACATTTTGGTTCTAATTGATTGGGTACATGTCAGGGTACAGATGGGTTCCAACCCAGAAACTTGAGTGTATAATGTATTTAAAGTATAAAAACATATATTATATATGATATATATATTATATTAAAAATACATAAATACATAACCCAAGTTGTTCTATGCAGGTTGATGGTCTCTCAAGGAAAAGGGGTAAGGCCGATGAGGCCATAGATGGAAGTAGTAAGGACTAAGGATAAATATGAAGTGCAACCTATCCAAGGATTTGACCCAAGATATAGATTGGAATGGAAAAACAGAATGCATGTAGCCAAATCCGACATAGCTGAGACAGGGCCTTGATGATGATGATGATTATGATTATGAAACATACTTTGCCTTGAGTTAGCGTCGGATCCTGGTTCTAACACATTACACACATGCTGGGTCTGAGTACATGGAAAACTAATTGGGTACTGTACTCCTGGCCAAGCATGGACCCAACCTGAATCGACCTGTTTACAGCCCCATGTTCCACATCTTGATGTAGTAACTATCAAACCGATTCAGGCCCACTTATAGTGGTTGAATTCCAATGAAGCAAAGGTTTCAGCCATGCTAATGAGATGCAGGAAATTGAAAATATTGTTCTCAAATGCAAATGCAATTTTTTAGCGTGATTCTTATTTTGCCATCCACTGAGGGTTGGCAGCTACCTCCCATCCCTGGCACCTAGCAGATCCAATGGAGTGTGTTCATTATTAATATTTGCAGAGAGGCCAGTGAGATGGCTAATAAATTAGCTAGAAATGGTGCATCTCATCCTGCCTTTATGCATGATGTTTATTAAATATTAATCTGCTTTAATAAATTTATTATATCATTTTAAAAAGATAGGTTATGACTAAAAACAATTCTCAACTTTTAATCATTACAGAAACTAGTATTTTCACCAGCACTTAATAGGATTCAATTATTCAAAAATGCTAGTAAAAAGGAAATGTACTTAAATGAGAATAATCCAACCCGTAAATATAAGTAATAATGTTTGGATGTTGCCACCAATGACCAACTCATAGTAATAATAATGAATGAAGCTCAAATGCATTTGTTAATTGAACAATTTTCTGTTAATGCATCCCTAGCAGGACCATACATGACACCAAATCAAGATGCCTTTTGCTAACAAAAAAAATAAAAATGATGCTTTTTATCTGAGGAATTAGATCAGAACATGTGTCCCCACCAGTCATATCATTCCACGGGCTATTTGCTTTCACAGTATCAGAAACCAAAACGCATGTGCCATTAGGCATCATTGAAATCAAGAACCCTATGACCTAAACATTTTGTGTATGGAAGCAAATGTGAACTGTATTTAAGACGAAAATAGCCGGTGAAACAAGCATACCTCAGCTACAAGCTCATCTTTCGTCACAGGCTCGCGCAATTCATTGTCTACTTTGACGAGCCTTCTCAGTCCCTGTAAGAACAAATAAATACAGACTACTAGTTCAGTCAATGGCCATGGGCAAAGCATATGATCAATATTAGGAACAAATAAATACAAGACTCCTAGTTTACTCAAATGCCATTGGCAAAGCACATGAATAATGTTTGGCATGTCATCATGGAGCCTAATTGAACAATGGGACAATTATGTGACATATTGTCATACATTACAGAAACATGTGCACACCTCCTTCCTCAGCACACTTGGGAACAGCCATGGAATCCACGGTGTTTTCTCCATGGACATCTTAAAGTGTGATTCCTCACCCGTGGAATATGCAACTTCTTTTTGGGCACAATAATGGAGAGAGAAGGGAGAGAGCGAACAACTTCCACGGAAAAAATCACAACTACAATCCCCTCCCATTCGACTTTAAATTCCTCAAAATTGAGGACTTCTGCTGAAACTTTTCCACGGAAAACTTCAAATTCTCCAAGGAAAATCTCTGCACCAAACATTGAGCACATACCTTATCCACGGAAACTTTTATATTTTTTTCTATAGAAATGTCAATGCAAAGATACGGCTCCTATGTGGAGCCTCCCTATAATCAACCCAAGCCCCTTACACACATATTGGTATTCTCTCTTTCCAAACAAATATTGCCACCCATCCAACATCCAGACAAGACCAATTTTGTCCCACCTTTAATCCACCTTACAACCTCACTGTCCCACCCTACTGTCTCTCATGAATGACATGCTCACATGCATCAAGGTGGTCACCACAGGGTCCACTTACAATCTTTCTAGGGGTATATTCTGTATATGCGTCCATTTTTCCTCATAGTCACAGTTCACCCAGCTTTCTCCTATTAATCTGAACCTACCAATCAAACCATCCCACCTTGATTACCATAGAATAAATACTGCTATAACTAGAAAGATATTCACTGTTGGATTGTCCATATGAGAAGAAAATGATTTGAGTCCCATAAGTTAATTGTGTTTTTTTTTTTTTTTTTTTTTTTTGTGTGTGTGTACATCCACACACGCACACACGAGTCCACTTTCCGTCCTTCTAGGGGGATGCTCTCTATCTGCGTCCATTTTTCACTCATAGTCACAATTCACCATTGTATCCATGTATTCACAGCTCACCCAGCTTTCTTCCATTAATCTTAACCAACCAAACCATCCCACCTTGATTACCAAAGACAAACATATTGCTTTAACAGGAAGGATTGTCCATATGAGAAGAATATGATTGAATCCCATGAGTAAATCGTGTTTTTTTGTGAATCCCATTTAAGTGTGAATATCATTCCCAAGTCCATCCAGAGTGAAACTTTGGGAAATTCCAATTTAGAGGAAGGATGATTTTTTCTTTTTTTTTCTTTTTTCTTTTTTTTTTTTTTTTTGAATGAATAAGAGGGATGATCCACTGGATGTTATGTTGGGACAGGTGTATATAGGTTGATAAATTGATGAACGGGGAGATGGATGGATAGAGAATGAGAGGAGAGTTCTATTCCAGAATGACTATGAGCAAATCATGGCCCAGACTATGGGGCCCACCATAGAGAGCAAATCATGGCTGGTATGAGGTCCACCTGAAGGCATCACAATAATTTGAGAGTGTGGGGAAAGGGGGATGAAAACGTCCATGTATGGCTTAGGTAATGTGCAAAACATGGAGACCATTTGATCAATTAGATGAAGCACCTGCTTCGGTGTTTTTTATGCATGATCAATCCAAGGGTGAGTGAAATTTGGATGAGTCAACTATTAAACAAAGATTTCCGTAACACTCCATATCTTTTTGAAGTGTTATATTTATTTATTTATTTGAATGATGGTAATAAATTAAGGGAGCACTTCCCAAAGCATAAAAAATTCCATAGATTCAAACTACAGATAATTTCAACCTACTCCAAATCTAGCCAAATGGTAAGTCTCTCCAATTGCCTCCTAACACAAGACCATAAGAAAAATGAGAACTCCTATTAAAACCTTGGATTTCTCCAATCACATCAGACGCCAATAGAAATCATCAGATTTAGTTGCCCAACGGATGGCACAAAGCAAATCACCTTCAACCATCAAAAAAGGAATCAGCCCATTATAAAATTTCTAAACTAAATCCAATTTCCAATTATATGAACATAATTAGCAATTTTGACTAGGAATTATTTTAGTCAATGGATTTCAGAAAAGAATGTCAAAGGGCATGTAGAATTTCATTGAGGGCAAGTGCACAATTATGGGAATTAGGACAAGTGCCTCAGTAAGTTGCCTCAGATTTCATTTTGGACGGAGTTGAGGGCCCTTTTGGCAATTCACCCGAGAAAAACCAGGCATATTCTTCCACTTGTGCTATTCCATTTTTGCTGAACTGTATTGGTTTTCTTCTTTCATCATTCCAAACCTGTCAGGATTAAAGAGCACTCACATGACGTTTTACATCCAGCAAGGTTCTAGTTGATATTTCTGGGTTGCATATGACATTTCAGCTGAACTTTCTGAAAGACAGAAACCTTTGAACCTGAGGAAAATAGGCTGTTTAGGTATTCTCCGCATGAGGCTAGCGTAAAAAAGCTTGCAGTGTCACAAATTTAGCACACAAACTTCCAGCCCACCATCCTTAGGAATTGAGCAAATTCATGGTTTGGTTTCCATCGATAATCCCACTACATCTAAAAAACTCATAGCTGGCAAGTTTGCCTACTTTGATTTGAAGAAAGGTTCATTTCGATCTTATAGAAACACTGAAATAACATTTCAAATTCATTTTCCTCGCCAGACCAGTGAATTGAAGATTTTAGTTATAAACTAAATCATGTTCTTCCATTACAAATTTTGATTGACCACTAAGTGCTAAGTCCAGTCATAGCTGGAAAATCCTTGTTTTTCATGTTGGTCATCTTTTGTGTTCCTTGATCTTCTTTGAATCCTTTTTTAGATTTTCATTTTCCTTTTTCAAAATGTCATTACTATAAAAGAAAATTACATAATTATATAGCCGACCCAGTATATGATGGTACATTGGGTGGAAAATTGAAGAGAAGACAAACTACATAGAAAAATCAACAATTGAACCCTGCACTGCATGGTGCCGATTGAATCCCTTTTTAAGTTTTGAGATTTTCTGATTTGCTCCATGTTCTTTTATTTTCCATTGAAAAGAATTCGTTACTGAGTGTATGTTTGTGTGTGCACACGCAGAATGTAAAGACAATATAAACCCAATTATTCACGGCGCACAGATTAAACCAAATCTAGAGTAGCCGACAAGGTACCAGACGAGCATTATCTAGACACTTTGCAGCCGTTTGATATTCTTTCATTTTGTCTTCCTTGGTCTTTGGAACAACCGTCACTGTCTCAACCTCTTCACGTTGGTAAATCTGGTTGACACAAGCATGTAATCTAAATTCAACAAGTTATGAATAAGACTGATAGGAATATCTCTATTTCCACTACATCAAGAGATCAAAAAAATGATAGAAACAAACATTTATATCTAGTCAAGATAATATATACAAAAACAAGAAATTTTAATATCAAAGATGAAAATTAAAGGATCTTGGCACAAAAGATAAGATTACAAGTAGATGGAGCATGTATTTTGAAGACTCATTACTAAATACAAAAGCATGTGAAGGGTGAAAAGAGTATTTATTTACTTCCTTTTATTTCTAATTTTTCCATCTTGCAGGGTATAATGCTCTTATTCTAGGGTTTACTTAGAGGTTTGTTTAAATAAAAAATATTGGCCAGTCAGCTAGGTAGTTTTGAGGGACTTCTATGAAACTTGATTGCAACTCCTTTTTTTTTTTAACGGTTAAGGGAAGATAATTAATTAATGAGAGAAAACGAAATAGAGATACAAAAGTCCTACGAAGTGTCAATCAAACCGACAATGGGAAGCCACTGCTGAGTGGCAGAGAAATATCACTTATACACACCAACTATAGAAAAGGGATTATATCACCAAAACACATCAGCTCGTGGTTGCTTCTCTGCTGATTTGTCTTCATCTTGTAAACTTCTGCCTATTCGTGTGCTTACTGCAGGGTGATGTACATGCTGTCCGTCACAAATACGGCCTTGCCAGAGATCCATGAGCAATTCCTATCCCGACTAATATTGAGGGGACTATTGAGCTGACATGACTCCAAATTTAGGAAGTTGCGCCAGTCCTACCAACTAAAGTATTATTAGCTTGGCAGCAATTGGCATCTAGATCTAAAACTTGAGATCAGGTTTGACCAAGTTTGACATATTTAACAATACATACATAATTGGTTGATCATAAAAATGGTTGGATCTATTTGCATCTGCTGGATATTCATCCACTGTTCACAGTGTTCGGTTGTTCGTTGCAATAAATTCCTTTGTTTCGGTTAGTATTCAATTTTTGGGGGTGTCAATGGATCTTTAAGCCTGATCAATCCAGACTGCTCATGGCAATCAGGGTTGCAACAACTTCAATATAGATAGAATCTGCATTCTAGTGAATCATTATGTTTTCTCTATTGATTGAACTTCTACGCAGCTAATAGCTAAAATGAAGTCTTCAATCCCTTTTATTAGCTGAGGTAATCCTTTAGTCAGTATCACATGACTATCCCAACAGAAAGGAAAAGATATCACTATTCACTAGCAAAAACTTTTATTGCCCCTGAAAGACCTGGGTTTACTTTTGCTGCCTCATCTAATGTCTAAGTTGATGGGCTAGTGGCAACTTGCAGACTACATTAGGCAGTAGAAGTGACGAGGGACGGACCCAGGCACAATCAGGCGGGTGCAGTCGCACCCGTTAAATTGTGGTGCGTTTCAAAAAGTTCAATAAAAATCATGAGTCCACCCTTAAAATCCACATGAAAATCCTCGGTTTGCCCCCAAAACCAAACTACCTATTAAGATCTGCACCCCTCAAACCAAAATACTGGGTCCGCCAAGTGACCTGTCTATAAACATAAACTTCATTCTACAAACCATTGGAATTTTCTATGTATTTATATTCTCTTTTGACTGAACTTCTACATGGCTAGTAGAAGTTCTCTTAGGTTGTGGCCATTTGTTTTTCAGCATTTGAGATTGTGACAAACTCATAATTCACTCTTGCTGGGATAACATCTTCTAAGTTTTATATCCCTATTACAATTCCAAAAAAAAAAAAAAAACAAGAAGAAGAAGAAGAGAAGGAGGTTCTATATCCTTAATCAATGGCAATCATTGATGTCAACAACCTAAGAAGTATAAGGCATAAAGGCAGTATGCACCCATCGAAGAAAAGTATATAACCCATTTCAAAAAACCAAGTATAGAACATGATGTCAATTCTTATTTACTCTCCAGTATAACTGAATGACAGAATATATATATATATAGAGAGAGAGAGAGATAGAGGAAGGCTCTCCTAAGCTCAGGCTTAGGATAAAATCTCGTAAGCTCATATCCGAATTTACTGGACCATTGGATCGACTATGTATCGATCTAAATGACTATTAACCATTAAACTTTTGGGCCCATATGGAGACGATAAAATTCATGGTTGGGGCTGATTTTTTTACTGAGAGGAAGATCCCAAGGAGTCCTTAAAATCCCCCCACCCCCATCCCCATGTGGGTCCCCAAGTGGGCCCCACCACAGACTTGAGCTTACCTTATCCTAAGCTTGAGCTTAGGAGAGCTGGCCTCATATATATATATATATATATATATATATATATATAAATATAACTAACACTATCAATTCTGCCAAAAAAACAACAAAAACTATTGCAACTCCGGGGTACAAGACAACAACCAAATACACCCTAAAACTTGTATGCTCCTTCCTCAAAACCAGATTATGACTGTCAAGATTTGAATCTTCTTCTCTTTTTTTCCTTCTGACATAATTTTACCACACAAGGAAAAAAACTAATCTATTTAAAAAAAATTGTGAACTTATGCATGGATTGATAACTGTTGCATCGCATTAAACAGTAAAAAAACCGGTTTTGCAAACATGGGTTTTAAGGAGTTCTTTCCCCAGATACATTGCATAAATAATACAATCAAAACGAACTTCAATTTTATCTGATAGGATTCCATGTGGCAGAAATCTGAAAAGGGGATGCCGCCCTGTTTAGTAAGCAACAGAATTCATTAAAATGGTAATGAGAATGATAGAAGAAAAGACCTTGCGCTGCTCTCTGATGAGGTAGGCATACTTGTCAATGTTTGGAACCGCAAGCAACTTGGGCATTAGGTGGTTCCTGAAATACCCAGGAGCGACCTTCACCGTTTCACCTGCTTTCCCCAGCTTATCTACGCTCTGATTGTTCATAACCACATCAAATCAGTGACCCACCAATCAAACAAAAACAAAAAAGGGAAGGAGGCTGCATTTGGGCATATCCAGACCGATTGCGATTTGGGGTACATCCAAACACACCTAAAAAGGAAGGGAAGAACAAGACATTGAAAAGTAAGGAATACTTCCACTGACCGTCGTGAGAATGACCTCCAACTTCCTGAATCTGAGTCCCTGACCCACCAACAACGGATGGATTGTGTGACTGGAATTGGGGGCGGTCGTCTCTTTGACGAGTTGTCGGAGAAGATTTCTGCTGCATTGCATTTGAGCCATGGAGACTGGAGAGAGAGAGAGAGAGAGAGAGAGAGAGAGAGAGAGGGTTGAGGGTTTTAGCTTATTGAAAGAAAGGGTTTTTGCATCTTTTCATTTCACATGACATGATATGGTATCATCCACTGAGTCAAAAATGATCAGTAGTTCTTTGACTCAGTGGGTTGTTTAGCAATCCACCGACTCGTCTCGATTCGTCCATGTACACTGCATGGTGTATATCAGTCCAAACTGTTGTTTAGTCCTTTGACTCAGTGGGTTGAACTGTGCTGGATCAGAGCTTTTTTTATCAGTCCAAACTGATTGACACGCCAAATTTGACTCATGACTCAGGCTTTCACCGGTTTCCATTGTATTTTCAATAAAAACCACGTAACTCTGTAACTCATGCACTCACAACCACTATAACCATTGCCAACGTAGCCATAGGTAGAATCAAGTCATTTTTGTGAAAAAAATGCCTTACAACTGATCCATCGGTGGATCGATTGATCGCATTGCATAAGTAAAAATTGTACAAATTACTATGTGGGTAGTTTTCTCCCACCTACGCACCCACACATTTCGTAAGTTAATATATACTTAAAAAGAAATAAAAGGTTAAGAATAGCAATTTATATGAATTTTGTCATCTTCAGTGAGATCTACACATTTCTGGTTGATCTGCCGAGTTTGTTGGTCGACTGAACCCAGTAAAGATCCTGGTTAATATTTTGGACCTTTGGGCTTTCGAGCAGCTTTGATTTCCCAGCTGAGCTTATTGATTTATTGGACAGCCTGTTTGTTTGGAAGAACTCTGAAAATTATTGTCCGAAAGAATTTGAAACTCTCTTGATACTATATTCCGAGTGGAATTGCAAATGATCCAGCACGGTCCAACATTTAGAAAGCTGAGATTTTTAGAATTTAAAAATGTTAAATTAGAGAAGTTGGTTTTCAGAATTCTAGCAACCAAACGTTCGAGAATTCACAATTTGAGGGCCTTATTAACAAACCAAGTCACCATGCCCATGGATCCCAATTCATTGTCTTATTCTTATTAATTCATATTTTTTCTGCGGATCTTCGTTTTTAATTGCTTTTAAAAGTGATTGTTTTATTTGAAAAGCATGGTAAAGCTTCATTTATTCAACTCAATGATAAATTAACTCCAATTCGAGATCCCAATAAGATGTGCATCGCCTGATTCACCAAAATGCAGACCACATTGCACCTAAAAGAAGCTTCAACATATCAACAGCAACATCTGCTTTGATTCTCAATCTCAACTTAAAGTAAAATAACAGCACCAATCCCTCCTGTCTCTATGTGGACCAAATCAGGCTGTATTTGACCGTTCTTCATGCAACAGTTTTTTCACATGAAAGAATTCATTTTCATGGGAGGATCAAGTAAAGTGTTTTCAACCCAAGGAATTCATCTCTCACATAAATGAAAATCTGTGGAATGGAAAACTATTTACCATGAAAGGTGTAAAAAATTGAAAGTTACTTCTCTGTCAATCAAAGAATCCTTTTCAGTCTTCACCCTTTGCATCAAATACCATTTTCATGTGTAAACCATATGGGACACTAATGAGCAATTCCTTGAATTGGTTCTAGCAGGTTCATTTTATAGCCAGAATGTACTACCATGGATTGGAATGGACCCAAATACAAGCCCAGACAAATCCCAGACAAAGCAACTAAAGGTGTATCAAATCTAGATTCCGGCAGTCAACAACCTAGGGTGTGACAACATTATTGTCTTGCATTAGTCCCAATGAGTCAGCAAAAGCAGATGACCTCCCCTTCTTTGTGAATTTACTTATAGTATATATCATCATCAAAGCATTATATATATATATATATGTGTGTGTGTGTATAAAGCAAAGTGGAAACCAAGGGGGAATCGCCTACACTTGATCCTTGAAATTCTGTCCGAGATTACTATTAGGATACAACATACTTGTGACTGTTCATCATAGAATCCAATACTCAGCACTAAACAAAACCATATATTGGTCAAGTTCAATAAGATGAAGCTGTGCACCTCGGTGCAAATAAATCTGAATATCACAACACTGAATATTACAAAGAAACTCTGCTGCAATTGTACCAAAACTTCAATTGCGCTATCTTTTTTTCTCTTTAATGTGAAACTAAATATATAATAATGCAGACAATGCCTCTTATACAAAGTTTTGCACCATATCCGTACAAATAAAACCGAACATCGAAACAAGTTACAACCTTGAGAATCCAAATAATATCAATATATGCACAAGGCAGACAATAAAGTTGGTTGGTGTCATGTTGTAATGGAAACCAACCCGAGATGATGAGCTACTCACACTCATCTGTCCTGTGTTAACGAACTCGCTCTTACTAGATGATGTACTGACGTTTACAGCCAACGAACCTGAGCAAGAATTTAAGCAAAGAAGAGAAAAAAATATTTAAATTTTCTTTTATCAATGAGAACTTGTGGTGGGCAGAAGGAAAAAAATAATAATGGATTTTGCATAAGAGAATTGCTATTTGGTACACTCACAGTCATAATTCCCCCACCCTATGCGCTGAAGAGCCAGATCATAAACAAAGATCTTATCTTTTAGAACAAGGTCTGCAAAATAAGATTCTAGTTAATCAAATTGAGTGTGGCCTGAATGTTTCACAATCAGTCACAGCTAAATATGTCATACAATCACTTGTTAACTTAAGAAATTAATCAAGTTGTTGTCCTTAAATATAGAGAATAACCCAAAGAACCCACTGTTAAATGAATTAACACCACAGCTTGGCACAACACTTCCAGTTCTGCTACATTCATATGTAGAATAAATAAACATTTATAAACCAACATTTTCAATTATTTGTTTAGCAGCGGATCAAATCTTCAAGTTAAACCCATTGAGTTATCAATTCAACCTGGCCCGGCTGGACATCAAATCGAGTTCGATTCTTTGAAAAGTGAAAGATTAAATTGTGTTCACATTTTACCATTTCATGTTGGATGATGCATCTAATGATGCAGGAAGACTAGACGAGCAGGGAAAAGAAAAGGAACAAAAGAATATTCAAAATGGTGTTAAGAAGAGGAAAAGGCAAGGTTTGAGGCACCAATGCCCCATTAAATATTGAGAACTCTCAAAACAAAACAAAAGGTTCATTTTTCAATTAGACCCACCCAAGGAGTACACCTTGCTCCTTTTAAAAACCAACCCCCAGTTACATAATGACACCCGCCTTGCTCCTTTTAAAAATCAATATTAACTAATTCTTTGCTAAAATTCTGAGACCAAGCTCATGGTGATTTCTTGAGACCATAGATGGATTTAATCAATCGACACACCTGATCTGCTCTTCCTAAATTATTAAGCCTTGGGTATTAAATAAGATAGTAAGTGGACTACCATACAGTGTGAAGGAGCATGTACTTTCTATGTATCATAGGTGGACCATGAGATTGTTTTATTCTGGATTACTTGTATTCCGGATTCTACATTGATTTAATTAGGATTTCTAATCAGCTTGCATCAACAATCAGGGGATTATTTAAGGAAATAATCCAATATAACACTCCAATAGAAAAGGGGGACTGGCCACGATGGGGGATCGCTCTATTGAATCCTATCGACTTTTCATTTTTATTGTCTTCCTGCTGTTTTGACATGAGTAGTAGACATGTGAACTTGTTCCTAAAGATCCCTATTAAGGAATAGATTTTTGACATGTAATTGATTAAGAGAACATCTCTTCTTTTTTTTCATCTTTTTAGGTAAAAGAAGGACATCTCTTACTTGAAGCAAAAGAAAGAAAATCTCATTGTATTCAATTTTTCCCAAGGCACAAAAGTCAGTCAGTTTCTTTTCATAAATACTTTAAATTATTTCAAGAGAAAAGATTCCAATGGAGGAAAACCAGAATAATATATCCATAGCTAAAATACTCTACACAATAAACAGATCTCAGAGATGGTGAGACAAATAGGGCCACAATGTGGGCCAGGGGGCAAACAACTTCTAAAAAAAAGAGCCAGAGTTCAAACCTCCTAATATCGTCATTCCCTGAGTTATTTGCCAGCCTATACACCAAACCTCAGCACTATTCTGTACAAATATAAATATCAACCATGTGATGTTATCATAAAAATAAAAATAAAATAAAAAACATGTCATGCTGATGTTTATACATGGCACAATATTTCAGTGAAGTGACTGGTCAAATAAAACCCTGTTGACCTTTAAAGTCATGACTAGTGTTCTGAAAAGTGAATAACCATCAAACTTAAGGCTAAGATTTGATGAAACTGATCTAACCAGTGGTTCATTGCGGTCAAACCATGACATCAGCATGATCATAATTATATAATAAAAGATAAAGATAAATTTTAAAGCTATATTTAGAAAGTAGAGAAATCATGGGGTGATTGAAAGGAGTAAACAAGGCAAGGAAATTGGGTCCAAGACCTAACTGTGCAAGAGGGCTCTAAATGCGCTTTAGCCTAAGCTAAGGATGCCTATCAAGCTCCAGAGACGATGGTGGATACTGTTGAGGAGATTCAATATATAAAGAGGCTAATGATGTTGTCAGTCAACTGCATTCTAAAAGAAGCAAATGGATGGGCAGATGAACTGGCAAAATAGGGGGTAGACCTTTTCTCTTTAATGTTTTGAATGACATAACTGTTTGGACTTCAAGCTTGTCCTATACCTTAGTCGTGGGTTTGTTTTCAGGTGCTCTCTAGCTTCGAGGGCTGTTTTTAAGGGCTGATGTGCCCTTATATTTCTGTTGTTCATATATATTCCCACTATATTAATAAAATTTCTACCATTCAAAAAGAAAAAAGAAATCATGAAAGTGCAAAAGATTCGAGATAATTGTTCCCCCTTTTGAAAAAAAATGTTGAATTTTTTTATGTATTAAAATGAAAGTAACAATTTATAATCCTAGAGTTTGTTACTTTTCACTTCTTCAATTTTACTTATTGGCTGGTTCTTAAAAAGCCAGCCAGTCTGAACAATTAGAACAGTTAGGTGGTCAGACCACACTGTTCACATGATTCAACTGAGGATAAGTGGTTTTGCTCATGGTCAGAAAACTCTCCGAGTTGACTCTTGACTCTCCCGAGTCATATCTTTTTTACGAAGGACCGAGTTAAAAGTAGGGGAGACTCAGCCGAGTCATCTCATTTTAATAAGTTACTTGTTTTCTGAGATATTTCATAGGCAAATCTAAGTTTAAACAATAAAAATTCAATTATAAGTAATTATGCATGAGGTTTGGAGTTAGTAATTTAAAAATGATGACTAGAATGTAATTTGAAACCTATATTTGATCTTATAAATTCTATATTTTCTCAAAGTTGCTAGCCAGTAATCCCAAAACTAATTGTTGATGGGAAACTACACAAACAACTACCTAACACCCCCCCCCCCCCCCCCCCCCCCCGAACCCGGCACATGTTGGCTCTGATACCATCTCAAAGTTGCTAGCCAGTAATCCCAAAACCAATTAGTGATGGGAAACTACACAAACAACTACTTAACATATTTGAACTAATAAATTATATAATATGCAATATTTTTCTTTTATTTTCCTTATTGTCGTAATTTTTTGCATATATAAATTTATTAATTTGAACTGATTATCATGAATGCATGTAAATAAATGTATTTTTTTTATTTTATAAGTAATGCATTCATTTTCTAATATTATTTAAATTATTTAAAAAAAAAAAACATGACTCCCGAGTCTCCGCGTTGACTCTATCCGAGTCAATTTTTTTTGCATTGAACGAGTAGAGTCCGAGTCACGAGTTTTCCAACCTTGGTTTTGCTTGAACCAAACCATAGAAGGGCGGTTTTGGTTCAACCTGATCCAACCAGCTGGTCCAGTCTAGTTTTTCAAAACACCAATCATGACCCAACAAAAGGACAAAACAGTAGCAAGTGAAACTCACAAAAGGTTCCTGCTGAAGAAGATAGTCTTCTGGTTTTAAAATCATTGATGCGTTCTGGAAGTTCAGCGTAACAGAAGGAAATACCTCGTTGACACTGTACAAAGAGACCGGGCACTATAATAAGATAAATTGTCATCCCGTTGTGGGCATCTATTATAAAAACCCATATGTGCCTATACAATTTTAATTTCTCATTGTTCTAAGATACCAAACCTGCCAGAGATCCAGAAGCAGTAGCTTTCATTAGAAGGAAGATAATGTGCAGATTGTGAAACAGCAGCATTTATCTGCAAGGGTTTATTACCATTAAAAAATAATAATAAACTTATAAACCACGAATGTCTATTCAGAATAGATGATTAAAAATATGTCCATCGTTAAAGAAGCTTCGGCAGCATAAGTAGTTAATAATAACATGAGATGGAAGAGTCACCCGACCAGGACAGCAAAGGAGCTATCCCTGATTCTCTACAGGAATGAGTTTGTGCCAAGAGAGGTTAAGATGACCAAAAAATAAATTCATGCTTTGCACAATCAGGTGGCATTGATGGAAGTGTCAACTATTTTAGAGAGAAAATTCCAATCATGGCCTTGTACTGCTCCTAATGACAGATACACACTCCCAATAAATTTTCAGGATGGTCAATATGCACTCGCAGAGGGAACCTTGGGAGTAAGATGGACCATACAAATATTAAACTCTGCATCAGCTGTCAGGGTTATGAATCACAATACTCATTACATTGCTCAAGCTAATGACAGTGACAAAGGTGAGAGAGATGTTGTACCAATATAACTTACTGCATTGACAAATGGAGCATAAGCTTCTTGTACAAGGTAAGTCAATGTTGTTCCAGTATCAACAATGGTCCCTCGATTGCTTGATGTTTCAAACACTGCTGGATCAATGGACAATATTTGCCCATTAACAGCAATGCTTTGCAAATTCAGATTATAATGAGGCCTGCAAGTAATTACCAAAAAAGCAGTCACATCCTTCTGCAAAATCAACAGCTTGAAATGTTCAAATTTTAGCAAGATTTATCTAATCAAAATTGAAGTTGGGCTGCATTCGTTGTTTAATGCCATATTAAAGCTATTGCTTATATCACTGTACCTTGTCTAATATGGGAAGACGTGTCAAACAATGCAATAAACATAATTTTTTAATAGAACACAAAAAATCCCCAAATAGATGTGACAGGGCTTTAATGATGATGATGGTGGTGGTTATATAATGTTCTAAATGTCAATAAAATTTCAAAAGATAATGTTAAAGTTAAAAAAAAAAATCTTATATAATGTTATAAATGTTAATAAGATTTCAAAAGATAATATTTAAGTAACATATCTTAGATTATCACTTCACAGATAATAGAGGTCCAACAGAGTTTAGGGTTTAAGAAAATAACACAAGAAAGAAAACATATGGACAGGGCCAAAATTGGTAGATATTGGTTCCTACTGATTTTAAAACCCATGACAGAGCCACATGCATGCTAATTCAAGGGGATGGGAGGAATGATCCTAGCCATGCAATTAGGCCCCATGAAAACTGGCTTTAATATGGGTTGGCCTGGTGATCATTCTGCAGGCCCTTCATCCTCTGGTTAGAAAAAAAAAATCTGGGTGAAATTTCATCCACGGAGCATCTAAGATATCCCAATCAAATCACACAAAACTCAGTCAATCAGCATGCATCCAGGAGGGCTGCACATGCAAGCCCTCAGATCCAACCGGTATGAAATTCATGGTGTCTCCAAGATATCCCTTCATATCCCACTAAACCCCATACAGTGGCATGCATCCAGGTGGGCCGCATAAGCAAACCCACACCTCATATTAGGGGCAATCATGGCACATGATTGTGGTCTCTATCACTCCAAATATACCCTTCCCTCCACTCAATCTCACTATTTTTCTTTGCTAAATTAAATGTTAGCTTTACCAGAATTGGATAACATTCTCACCTGTAGAGACTTCCCAGAGCAGACATCACACTGCAAAACAACCATTAAACATGGCAATGGCTTGCCATTTGCCAAGCACTTTGACCATCAACATCTATAAATGCCAAAATAAAATGCTATCCTTCTTAGCATGCCCATCCATAGGGCTGTCAATAGACCAGGCCTAGTTGTTCGATTTGAACAGGTAAGCACCCTATTGGGCTGGATCTAATTAAATTTTAATTATCTGGCTGGCCCTCTAAAAGCCCTAGAACTATATTGCATTTTTTCTGCCAGCATAAGCCACCTGAAACAGATTCTGGAATTGATTGACAAAAACTCCCTTCCCCAAAAGGGAACCATTGTTGTAACAAGTGTAACCAGCTTTCTCAATGCACAGTAAAGGTTGCAACACGAAAAGCTTAGAACCTAGAAGTAATCCACCATCCTTTTTAATGAAAAAATATAAAAATCAGAATAAATCAAACAGCAACAAGTATAAATTTCTTGAAACAGCAGGCAGCAAAAAAAATGGCATTTGAAATTTTGAATATGTATCAAAGTCCAAACAATATGTGATACGACATAATGCTATTAATCAGTTCATGTAAAATTAGAATCTCCACGAAATTATCTCTTTCAGTAAAAGTGTTAGACAAATATGCAGCATAAGAGCGCAATTTGAACATATTTTGATGACAAACGGTTCAATATGAACAGGGGGGGGGGGGGGGGGGGGGGGGGGGGGGGGGGGGGGAGAGAGAGAGAGAGAGTTTACTGTGATTGGACAAGTGGAGTATAAACAATTCCAGGCTCAATGATCTCTCCAAGAACCAATATGCCCCCACCATTGTTTGAGCCTTCCAAGCAATGAGAGAACACTTTCGGTGTTATCCCTCGTGATGAAAGCTGTGAGATTACCGAAAGATCATGTTGCCCAAATCCAAAAATTCCATCAACAGCCCTTTCTGGCTTGGTCAACTCCCCAGTCTGAGAATTGCTACACCTATTTTCCAAACCAACCCCAACTCCATGAATCCAGAGGAACAAAGCCAACACAACTGCAAACCAAGTCCAGAAACAAAGCTGTGAAGAAGCTCACCCGAAAACAATACTAGCTGAAGAATTTGCAGTTGATGCCTCCCCAACAACTGCGTCAAAATACAGATTGTCTGAGACATAATACCCTGATGTTCCACTGCCATCGCCATAGACAAAACTATAAGAGCATTGAGAATTTGTGGACCCAGAGGAGCAGGGTGCTGTTTGAATTGTAGAAGTACATATTTTGTCAGAACAACCAATCAGAGAAGCAGTAGATGATCCTTGTGGACTGAAGGAGGTGAGCTCTCTCTATAAAAACAAGCAGCATAAACATGGAAAGAAATTCAGAACGATATGGAATGAAAATTTATATGCAATTTGGCAGTTAACGCACAAATGCACAACAAACAGTACAATATCCAATGAAATTCTGGACCAAAAAGGAAATATGGGAGAGAGGAGGTTTTACGATAAGTCCGCTGGATTTGGGGCAACTATCACATGGATTGCAAGTTACCCAGAGAATGTCACTTCCTGTATCAATCTGCACAATGAAATCCTCTGGCGGGGTGCCCAATTTCACTCTTGTAACATATAGCCTAGATGAGACCGTAAGAACAGAAGAAAAAGGAATTAACAACAACAACAATAACAAGTGGGAAAAACAAACACTCACTATATTTAAAGCCGGTCTGTCTGCTACATATTGAACTCATAGGAATTATTCATGTGTTATAAATGGAGTCACAAAGAGGATACAAGTGAAGGATCTAAGGTGGAGAAATCCATGGGACCATCAATTTCTTAGAATTTAGTTTCCAAGAGTGGATAATTATTTCTTATAAAAGGGATGACTATTAGATGCCCTCTTTGGGGTTCTTCCCCTTTAATCCTTCACTCGAGAACCTTTGATGGAAACATTGCTTACAAACGGTAGAGATTCAATACACAAACGGTCTCTTTAAAGTAAAACATCCATTTCCAAATTAGAGTACAACTCTTTTAGCAACCCCGGATTGATGAAGGCTCTGTTGATGACAATAGATGATCATCATCCATTTCCAACTCACTAAATAGATCAACAAGTAATTTCCAACAAACATACCATAGAAACAGCAGGAAATTTTTTTAAAAAAACAGTCATTCTCGAATTCTACCAAACGCGAAAAAAAAAAAAAAAAGAAGCAAGATTTCCTTCAATTCCCAACAAAGAAATGAAATGGAATAAAAGACAGAGAATCCAAAACCAGGAAAACAACACAAGCAAGAGAAAAGTACACAACAGAGTCAAACATACAACGAAAAAGAAAGAGCATGACACATCAAAACAGAAGATTCAAGAGAGCAATAAAGAGAAGCAGAGAATACCCACCAATCAAAAAACTAACAAACAAAACCCATCAATTTCCCCACTCAAAAAAAGCAAAGATTCAACAAGTACAGAAATCACGAAGAAAAGGAGAAAGCTTTAGGGATCAACAACATTACCCAACGGTAGCAGGGTTGGACGAGCCTTGCACAGGAAAATCGACCACACCACCTTGCAGCAATCTGCCATGTCGCCGCCGATCCCTCGCCATGAGCTCCGCCAATTCGACGCTCCGTGCCGGCGGAAACGCCCGCTCCAGCTTCATTCTCGCCGGAAATCCGTTCACCACTTCCATCGACGGCAAGGACTCCACCAGGATCATGAGAAAGGCTATAAAAACCACCCCCATCATCTTCTACCTTCCCTTTTCTCTTTCTTCTTCTCTCAGACAAAAAAAAAATCGTTTCTTTCTCAAACCCAAAGAAGTAGAATGGAAGAAATCTATGTGCAGATTGAGCTAAAAGGAAGTGTTTGGATGCTCACATAGAGACGAAAAACGGGTCCGCTCCCAAGTTTCCGCGACAAGTTGTACAAAATACAAGTTTCAAACCGGTGTCCGTTGCTGTCTATATGGGACTTCTAACGTGTGCCTCTACTCCTGCTGGTTTTTGCTGGTAGCTTTGTTCAACTGCTTAGATGGGGGGATTTTTAATGGATTCTGGCTTTGATTATCATTTAGATGTTAGTCTTTTGAGATCAAAACAGCACTTTTCTGTGGGCGTGTTAGCATCAGTAAGCAGACTTTAGGAATCTTCAAAAACCAATTGTCAATTTAAAAATAGGACTTTCGATAGTTTGTGGGAGCTCAATAGCCTTTGAGAACTTTTGCTAATTTCATTCCTAGTATTATACTTTTGTAAGTGGTTAAGAATGAAGAGTCAAAAGTAAATATCCAAAACTGACTATCATATCAGTAATCTTTCCAAAATTGAATTTAAGGGAATATGGAGGATTAGAAGTTTAGAATACAGCTATCTTGGTAGTGGTAAGGTGCGTCATATGTCCTTCTTCCCTGGCTTTTTTTTTTTTTATGTTTGGGTAAAGTTACTCATGAATTCTTATAGTTATTATGCAGGGCGCTTTAGGAAAAACGAAATTTTATTTTGAGCAATTTAGATTTTATTTAAGTTGACCGTGAAGTTTTTGTGAGCGAAAGCTTTAGAGGATCTCGACCTATAAAAAATAAATGTATTTAGTATGTCTTGGTTGAATTTTGAAAAGTTAAAAAGTGATTTTCTAAAAGTAGCTGAAAAGTGGGCCCTCCGTTGAAAAGTGAGATGCACTGATAATGGAAAATTTTCCAATGGCACCCCCACAGAGAAATCTGCTTTATAATATCAGCCTTTTCCTAGGAATTTCCAATATGGCCAACATTCCCATACATGATCTCTGATACTAGCTCAATCATCATAATCCTAATTCCTTACCATATCAGGCACTGTTTTATAGCATGATTGAGATCTCTAATAATGAATAACACTATTGCATTTCAACTTCAAGACCACCTGTTTTTAAGAAAAGATAATCAACAGACAAGATTTGCATGTACTGATTGCCGTCCACAAGCTCGAGGTGGAGAAAGTTGGTTCTGAAATGGTGAAGTCCAACCCACTTTGTGGGCCCATTCAGATGTTTGGATAAAAGTATTCTCTATGGGTTGCATGTGGTTTAGATTTTCTTTCATTTGGTGGTCTAAATGTCTAATCCCCTGAGAGGCTTTCAAAATAAAGGGTTAACAATTTTCATGATTTTCCTTGATGGTTATGATGGTGTTCTTAGATTGAAAATAAGGATGCATGCAATTCACACCAGAGCATTTTTTTAACCATAATTAGCTGCAATGGGCCCAAAAAGATGGGCTACATCTTACATGAATATGGTAGTTCAACTGATTGGAAAAGGATGGTCTAGTTTAGTTGGTGTTGTATTTTTGTTTCTTTGGGTGGTGGTGGGAAGTGCTTTCAGTGTATTCCACCTTTGAACCTTTGGGAAAGTAAAATCTTCTTGTCTTGTGAGACCAACAATTATTGGGGTTTGAGTTTTCCAAGTAAGATGGGACCCCAAATTTATAATGCCTTCCCTATTAATCACAAGTAGTCCTTCCTGGTGATGAACAATATTACTAATTTGATGGATTCCTTCCATCAAAAGTAAGCTTCACAGGATCTGGATCCTCTAAAGTAGGACATGTTTGTGGGCTCACTGGTGCTACTGCCTCCTAAACATAATAAGGGGCTTTCTCAAAATTAGCCACTTCAAACAATCTAATTTGGATGCTTGAAAAATGTCAATGTAAAGCCATGAAATAGTTAGGTCAATGAACCTTATACTTTTTACCTTTTATCTAATGGCCAGAGAACAATTTGTTAAAAACATCCACTAAATCTAGACAATTAATCTGCCCTCTAATAAGGTCTGTATGACCCACTAGCCCTGTTATGCTTTTGCTGGGAAGATGAATGGGTTGGGAACTTTAACAGCCCTGCTGTGAAAGACAAGACAAGGGTTTTTCTCTCCCCAACAGGCAACCACCCTTTTTTATGAGTATTTACTGGAGGGCCTTCTGCTTTTGTCAAATGCACCAACAAAACGTTAGATTCTGGATCTGAGATGGTCTTTCACATCAGAAAAAAAGACCCAGATCCCTAAAGTAGGACATGGATTAATGTGAGCCCATCGTCTTATTAAACATAAACAAGAAATAGCTGATAATTAGTGAATTAAAACAATCAAGTTCATTGGCCGTTGCTGGATCTGCCAATTTAAAATCATGAAATGGTTGGTCAGTAAAATTATTATTATGACCTTCCATCCATCCTATGAGCTGAGATCAGATTGGTAATAACAACATCCGGTAAACCTGATTAGTGTAAATTGTTAATTCACTAGGCCTTTGTCAGAACCCGAGGGACCCCACAAGTCCTGTTATGTATTTGCATTGAAGCTCAATGCTAGGTAAAAAAAAAAAAAATGGGAAAAAATTAAGTTAAAATAATGTTATTAGCTGTTTGATCTAAAGTCATGAAAGAGACGGCCCCACGTGTGATCGATTATCAATCTTTAGGCTCTTATGCACCTGATAGGGTTAATGGGCCAAAGAGGTCAAACACCTATCCTATTTTAAGAAGTGGGATTGAGATTCTTCTCCAAAGCTGCAGAATCTGGATTTCAAGGGATATATAATAGAATGTTTGAACTGTCAGTTGGACAGATGACAGGGATTTTGATTCCAGATAAAGACTTTGAATTAAAGAAGATTATAAATGAGATTAATTAATAAATTAATGATTTATTTATTCTATCTGTTTGTGGGTCCACCATCATTAAATCCTTTTGAGTGCATGTGGTCTATTGTGATTTCATCAATGAGATGGGGCCCACGTGAAATTATTATTTGGGCAGGGAAGAGGGAGAGGAAGCATCCACTCTGGAGAGGTCTGAGACGTGTTGGAAAGGAAAAATGAGCTCTTTAAACTTTTGACCAGTTTTATATGTCAGCAGGTTTGGCAATGATCCAGGTCATATTTGGGTCAGGCCAAACTATTTGTTCGTCTAGCATGGCTATCACCAACTAAGGTTCAAAGAACAGACCATTTATAAAATGGGTTTGGAAATGTTAACCCCAACCTAACCTAATCCAAACTTTTGAGTGCATCCACAAGGGAAGGATGCCCGCACAAGCAAAAAGAGGAGATGTATCCAGGATTCAAAGCCCGAACAACCAAGTAAGAACTGATGCTCATTAGCGTACCCTATGACCAAGCTCTTGGTTGAAAGGTAGAGTTTGGAGTTGCGTGTTCGCTCTCCTATAAGACGGTGAATGATACACATGTATGAAAATTATGCTTGCTTCCACTCATTTATGCATCACATGTTTTAATGAGGTGTGAAAACAAATGAAGCTTGTTTTAATGAGTCTTCAATACAGTATAGGTTATAGGTTGTGAGTTGTAGCCTTTCAACTATAATTTTTTTGCACTTTTATAGGCACTAAATAGGTAATATAACCATTCACCCTTTTTTATTAGTCTAATAAACATTTATATGTTTAGTTTCATATCTTAAATCTTCATAAATTTTGAAAAAAAAATTTGAATAAGTCTAAGACTTGAACTCTAAATTACTAGATATCATTTGGTGGGTTCTTGTGCGAATTGCTAAAAAATCAAAAGTAACATGGTTAAAACATATTTTATGTGAAATACTTACAAATTGTCAATAAAGTGAGAAATTTCAAATACCATAAGAAATGTAAATGATAATACTATGATGCCTTCACAATGTTTTTTGTAACTATAATTTATAGAATTATATGTTATTGTATTTCAAATAAACCTTTTATTTTCCATGTTTAATTTATTTCTATTTCGTGCATATTTCCCCAACAATAACTCTAGCAAAACACATTTATAAAGATCTCTTATCTTTATCTCTACCATTAATAGCCTATTAACATTATTTGATTTATTGTTACTATCAAGTATCAACAACACTTGCAATGTACTCCTGCTCGAGCCTATCCATGTCTCGTGAGCTTCCACACCAATGCTGCCTAGCCATGCAACTAAGGCCCGTAGGCCACTTATTAGCTCAAATAATACTGTTTGACTCAAATTATACATGGTTACATTCAGGCTTAACTAATGACCCAAATGAAGCAAATATAATCATTTGAAGTTGAGTGTAATTCGCCACATTTTGTGTTCGAAACCACTACAAATTTGTCTGATATGTATTTGTATTGGTTTAGCGAGCGCCACCCAGGAAATTATTCCTGGTCAGGTCGGACACCCACATCAAAAAAAAAAAAAAAAAAGCGTTTAAGTCAGGTTGAACAGTCAACAAATCTCTTGGTTAGATTTCCTTTTCAAACTAGAACAATTTAGGCATGTGTATAAATCATTTATATACACATATTATTATTGTGTATGCCATGTGTTTGCAATAAATATACATATTTCATATTCAAGTTACAAAAGGGTTTTTTTTTTTTTTTACAAAAAAAATAAAGTTACAAAAGGGTTAATTCCTTAACATCTTTTTCTTCTATTTTTCTCTTGCTGCTCACTTTCATTAATTAATTAAAAAAATATGAAAGTAGCCTAATCATTTAGATAAACACACCATTTATGCTGGAGATATCCATGTAAGTTACAATGATAAATACTACTGCTATTTTGTAAATAATGCACTATTAGTGTGAGTTTTTTTGAGTATTTCATGACTATCATTCATTGTGTGCTACACTCAAATGGAATATAGAAATTCTCATTGTAAATCATTTTTTTGAAGACTTTGTCTATTCTTTTTCGAGAAAAAAAGTAGAAAAATATTGATTTTTAAGAAAAAATAAAATTAATTTGTTTAAAGGTAAGAGAACTTTTAACGACAATCATTATCGTCGCCATCAAAGTCTTGTCCCAACTATGTTGGAGTCAACTACAAGAATTCTACTTCTCAATTATGAAGTATTCTAAGCCAAACCCATGGATATGTTTCACCTTTTTCATATCTATCCATGCTGCATTCTTTCACTTATGTCCTTTTTGTCAAACTCATTTTTCTTGGTAAGCTATTAACTTTAATTGGCCTATGTTGAATATCTTAACTTATTCTCATTAATGCTACCCTTTAATGCTCCCGAAAGCTTTAATTTCTTTTCCAAATTTTACAACACATTCATCTCAACATCCTCATTTTTAACACACAGGTCTGTATATAACTTTTTTAAAAGTTTCAACAGAAGTGTGAAGATACAATACCCTCATTTTCAAAAGCGCACACACAAATAATTTTTAAGTCAAGTCTCTACAAAAGGGTAAGGATCCAATACAATATAATCGTTTGGGATTGGAAAGTAATTCGTGCCAAGCATTGTGGGTCCCATGGGTCAAAGGTAGCCCAGTTCAAAAAAGGTTGTGCCCGCTTCCATGGAACCGAAAGTAGCATTGTTTCCTCAAAAGTTGGTGGCATAATACAGAGGGAACAGAAACCTGATCCTCACAATCACATGAAACATGGAGATGCTATGCAGTGGGCCCACCTAATTAAAAGAAAACTGATACGCTTAAAAATTTTACTCTAATAGAAGTTGACGGGTAACAGCCATATAGTCACATACAAAAAAACATGAATTGTATATTCATTTCTTAATTACTTTTCTGGTGCATTAATAAGATAATAGAATATTAGGGGAGTGAGATTGGTTTCACATTTTAAGTTTAGGACCGGAAGCTAAAATGTTCGGCAATGATCAATATTGCCAAATCCTTGAAACCGTGTCTTTAGACCCATGTGAATCGAAGTGAATAAAATATTTTTTTATTGTGCGGGCCACAAGGAGCCAAACCCATTACCCATGCTTTATGCCTAGGGTTGTAAACGGGTCGTTTCCGGTCTGAGCCCATGGTGGACCCGAAACCGAAACCGTTAAAGAAAATGTGGAATCGGATCCGGACCCGAAACCATTTCGGAACCAGTTTCTTGGCTCCGGATGGAAACCAAAACCATATATGAGACGGGTCTAGATCCGGGTCCGGGTTTAGGTCGAGAATGATATTAAAAAAACATAATTTTTAGGAGAGATTTTCAAAAATTAAGGTAATATGTCGGGTCTAGGGTCAACGGGTCCGAACTAAGGGGGAAACGGACCGAACTCATTGAGTTATTGGGGCTTAAATAAAAACTCAGACCTGATTTTTAACAGGTCGAAACTTCCGGATAATCAGATAATCGAGAACCCATTTACATTCCTATTTATGCCAAAGAGCCAATAGCCAAAGGTATTAGTATTGGCCAGTTTATTTTCATCAAATTGAATTTTCAGGGATTCATGGTAAAATGGATCTATGCATGATAGCCTTTACATAGTGTGCTCTGGTTTGCAGGTGTGGCCCCATAGTTTAGAAAAGGAACAGGTCTAAGTCAAATTTCCACTAAATCGCAGAGATGTTGATTTAGAAGAGGTCCCAGCAATAGAAAGACAGACCCATCATTGTCATGACTATCAATTTCGACAATTTGGCAGTTAGAATGGCTCAGGGGCTTGGAGTTGTGACCGAACCATAAATTTGTTCAGACTTGGTCAATGGGCTGCGTCAACATCCAAGGATGACCAATACAAATACTATGATAATGAATCCAAATCAAACCAGAATACTGTAGAAAATACTATTTTAAGATTTACTTATTTTTAAGGTTGGTCAATTGGTTAGGTCAACAACAGAACGCAAGACCTGACGAACACAAATTGTATGATAATATAAATGAACCCAACTCAAACCAGAATATTATACATAAGTACCATTAAAATACATTTTATAATATGCCACTAAGTTTGGATCCTGGGGAGAGATTTGATTAGGTCTAGGCAGACTTGAAATTATTGTAATGAATGATTTTTTATTTATTTTTTTGCAAACATGGATAAAGATAAGACCTTACAAATAAAACCAAACTGATCAAGAAATACAGAGTTCTCTCGACGGGCTGTTTGCCGGCATAGAATATATAGAAATTCATCATCATATCGTGAGAAATTAAAAATTAAGATCCAAAGTGGATATACAAAATGACCACCAAATACCTTCCCCTACAATGGAAAGTAAATCAAGGAAAGATAGAAAATAAGTACTCAGTCGTCACCCTAATAATTCAAATCCTAAAAATATTGAGGTCCCATGTACATTTCTACCTATTATCCTTCAACCTTCACCCCATATACATTTCCACCTTGAACTCGTACTTATTCTAATGCATCCAAACAGGCCCTAAGCCTAAGGTGCCTATGATTCCTTATCTTGATTTTCGCAATTGGGTGCCCTCAAAAAGTGGACATTATGAATGGCTAATATCCATAGTATTTCAATTTTTGTTTCAGCCACTATTTCAGTTTGACTCAGAATGAAACGGATTTGACTGATTCGGCATTTAGGCATTACATTTGCTGAGGTTTTTTTTTTTTTTTTAATTTTAAAAACATACATACTCAAAGAATATATATATATATATGAGAAGTTTCAAGTGCATCCATCCCTCACCATAGGACGAGAGATGCTTCCATAAATGAGAATTTTCAAGTACAAAAGTGAATTTTTAAGTACATAGGGTGAGGTACACTTCCTTGTCTTCATGTGTAAAAAGGAAAAGTGCCCTCACCATAGGACGAGAGATGCTTCCATAAATGAGAATTTTCAAGTACAAAAGTGAATTTTTAAGTACATAGGGTGAGGTACACTTCCTTGTCTTCATGTGTAAAAAGGAAAAGTGCCCTCACCCTATAGTGAGGGATGGATGCACTTGAAACTTCCTCATATATATATATATATATATATATATATATATATATATCGGAAAATATCTCTTATAAGAGCATCTCTCTCACACACACATATCTAATTCTCACATATTATATAAGAACTTTTTTGTGGGGCCAATTGTAGGCCCCATTTGGGGATGAGACCAAGGGGGATGGAAAGATTTACGTGAGACCACCCAAAGTATCAAATTTGACCATAAACCCATGCCCCTAACCCCTTCATCTGTGGCCCACAAGTTTAATGGCTTCATATTCAAAAAAAAATATTTTTCCCTCGATCCAACGGTTCAATCCATTCGGATGTGTGTCAATCCTTGGAACTAGTGACTATCAGGGGGTTCCCTATTGGTTACTAGGTTTGGATGGTTACTAGTTGGGCCCCGCAAAAAAGTTCTCATATAATAGGTGTGAGAACTAGTCCTCACTTGAATGTTTTCCTATATATATATATATATATATATATATATGAAAATGCTCTTTATGAGAGATATTTATCTCTTAAAAACGGAAATGAGACATTTCCCCGATTTTTCTCTTTTATCATTATGATTGCAACCATATTTACTACTTTGAATCTCTACACCCCTTTCTTCTTCCAATCAATTCAATCTAATCTGTTAAGCAATTCAATCTTACCTGCATGTGGTGGATCTAAACCACTTTTGATTGGTCCTAATTGAATTCCAGTCTAGTAGGACGTAGGCCTACCAATAGATTATGAGAAACAACTCAATCTTAGAATAATGAGTATCAGAAACGTGACATTTTTTATTTCACTGTGGACCCAACTATTGGAGTAAAATCAGATATAGAAAAGAGTAATTTGTAATCTGATGAAGATTGATTAATTTGAGTCTTTTATTTTTTAGGTGGGTCCCTCAAAAGGAGGACCATGTTCCTTATAAAATGAATTGATATTCTCACTATTTCATAGTGTGCCCCACTTTAATGTAGAGTCAAGACACTAAAGAAAAAAAGAATGCCTATGAAAAGAATCTCCAAAGGACCCAGTTCCATGACATCTCTTGGTTTCTCTTTTTAACACAATTCCTATTTTCTCTCCCATCTCCTCAAAAATAGGTTTATTATATACTTTCAACAACTACAATGTGAACTGGCATCATTTAATTGGACAAGTTAAAACGGGGCATAAACTCCCCTTTTGAAATGAGGGAGTTTTGGAGAATTCCTCATATATATATATATATATATATATATATGAGGGGTATTCGAGGGATTCCCTCACCATATGTGGTGGTGAAGAACTCCCTTTTGGGGGAGGTTTACAAAAGGGTGTACTCCCTTCAAATACAAAAATACTTTTGTACTTGAAACCTCCCCAAAAAGGGGAGTCCCTCACCACACATGGCGAGGGAATCCCTCATTTGAATATTTCTATATACATATATATAGACACATATGGAGATGCTCTCACCTTACTATGAGAGATGAGATGGGGGCTCTCATATCCATACCCAATGCCAACAACTTAAATGTGAGGGCCCCCACTCTTATCTCTTCTATAAAGTAAGAGAAATCTCTCATATGAGCATATATATATATATATATATATATATATATAGAGGGATATATATATATATATGGGAGGTTTCAAGTGCATCCATCCCTCACCATAGGGTGAGGGACACTTCCATAATTGGGCATTTTCAAGTACAAAAGCTACTTTTCAAGTACATAGGGTGAGGTACACATCCTTATCTTCATGTGCAAAAATGGGAAGTGTCTCTCACCCTATGGTGAGGGATAGATGCACTTGAAACTTTCTCATATATATATATATATATATATATATATATATATATATATAGCAAGGCTTTCTTAAGCTCAAGTTTAGGATAAAATCTCGTAAGTTCATACTTGTAGAGCCCACATTTGGTCAATCCAAATGGACCAAACACATGACACCCCCCAAAATTGCACATGTGCACCAACTTTTGGTCAGATTCGAATAAACTGGACCGTTGGATCGACTATGTATCGATCCAAATATATTGTTGACCATTAAACTTTTGTGCCCATTTGGAGATGATAGAAATCACAATTGTAGCTGATTTTTTACAAAGAGTAAGATCTCAAGGAGTCCTTGAAATTTCCCTCATCTCCATCATGGGTCCTCAAGTGGGCCCCACCACACACTTGAGCTAACCTTATCCTAAACTTGAGCTTAGGAGAGTTAGATAAAATCATATAAGCTCATGCTTGTAAGGCCCACCTTTGGTCCATCCAAATGGACTAAACACATGACCCCTCTAAATTGCACATGTCCACTAATTTTTGGATAGATCTAAATTTACTGGACTGTTGGATGGACTATGTATCGATCCGAATGGAATATTTACCATTAAACTTTTAGGCCCATATAGAGATGATAAAAATCACGGTTGGGGCTGATTTTTTGCGAAGAGAAAACTCTTAGGGAGTCCTTGAAATCCCCCCCTCCCCATGTGGGTCCCCAGGTGGGCCGCACAATACACTTCAGCTTACCTTATCCTAAGCTTAAGCTTAGGAGAGTTAAAGCTCAAGCTTAGGATAAGATAAGCTCACGTATGTGGTGGAACCCACCTAGGGACTCACGTGGGGATGGGGGTGGGGGAGATTTCAAGATGATATATATATATATATATATATATGTATATGTATATGTATATAGTTAAAGATCATCCTAGAAAACTAAACCTAGTGATATAAATGAAACATACTTGGAATTTTGAAGGGAACAAGAATCCCATCCCCACTCACAAGAGACCAAAAGATGAAATCAGAGTTTGTTTTTTTTTTGTGGCTTGGATTAAAGAGAACATTTGTCTATAGAATTGGAACTAGAAGAGCATTTGCACCGAGCCCGGCCACAATTGGAAATTTAGGCCAGTTTGGATCAACAAATTCAAAACCAAAATGTAGATATTGACAGTGGGGGGGTTCGAATTCCGGACCAAAATTTTTTATAAGGGCTTGTTCAATTCAGTATAAGAACCACACCCAATACTTTCGGATTTCAACCAACACAAACCAAATTTGACAAATATGCTACTACTCCCCACATGTACTGCAAAGGCCCTTCCCCTCTATATCACACATTGAATAATTACCCGACTCCAAACAAGATTGTTAAGTTTGTATATCTCAAACTTAACCCATAGCAGCAAGTAGTAAAGTGCTTCCTTGAGTGCTGTAATGGTTCGGAATACAGGAATTGTACTCTGTTTACCTGCAAGTAGAACAAAAGTATCCAGGATCCAGATAGGGACATAGTCGCAGCATTTTGCTTGACTACTACCAAAGGCTCAACCCAAACCTTGGCCTTAATAAGAGATACTCTGCAAATCCTTTCTGAACATACAATAAAAATATTTATTGACTTACCAATGTTACAACAATCCCCACACTAATTCTACAACATTCAATCATTACATTTTTTTTTCCTCTTTCAACTGTGCAGATTACAGATTTTGATGCCACAGTATAGTCCTCCACAAGAGAATTCACTTGTGCCCTGGTAAATATTCACGCGCCCACGCATAGATCCCCAGTTGGGGGTTGCCCTGGTTGTTTTTGTGGCACTGAGCTATCAGTGGATTAGCCAGATGGCTAATAAATGTAGAAGCAATGCAAAGTAATGTACTCGCCGAACTATGTTTTTGAGAGCAACGAAGTTTGAAGACATCGCCCTTGAGGTTCTTGGAGAAACTGGTTTGTTTCTATGTAATACTCAATTTCTGCAATGATTTGATTCAGCCGCACATCTTGTATCTTTTTCAGTGAGACCAGAAATTGGTGGGTGATGACATTCAAGACATTTCTAAACAGTAACTTGTATTTCTTAAACATCATAAAGCCAGCCATCTGAAAACATAAAAACTACTTAGCATTAGTAACTGCAGACTCATGATCAGAAAGTAATCCAAATATCAACTCACTCTTAGGAAGGCCAGCAAAGCAACAGCGGTTGACAGGTCAGCTGGAAGTGTATTCAATAATCTTGCAAGCCAAGCCCACCCTTCCTGAAGTCCATGGGTGTTTTTAATACCTTCAACTTCAATCTCTGTCTGTCAAAAATAAAAATAATAAAAAAGAAAGCCAATAAAGTGATTCTCGTCTTAATAGATAACTGAGTAATACATAGTACTTACAATAAATAGAATTTTATGGTGCAGGCTAGAGACTACAAACCTGGA
This sequence comes from Cinnamomum chago, assembly GCA_038049695.1. Lineage (NCBI taxonomy): Eukaryota > Viridiplantae > Streptophyta > Magnoliopsida > Laurales > Lauraceae > Cinnamomum > Cinnamomum chago. Next base: position 15,739,804 of record CP142453.1, read on the forward strand.
TCAATGCAGCATAAAGCGTCATATAAGATTCCATCCTTTCCAAATATTGGGCCGTGCTTTCAATTTTTCCATCTTTTTCTTGAAAACCAATTGCTTTCAAATATGCTTCTCTGGTTTTAAATGCTGACTGGAAGAAAATAAGTGTTTCAGAACACAGAAGTCAGAACCCATGGTGCATCAGAAAATGAGCAACTCAAGAGGCAGTAGCTGACCAAGACTCTTTTTTTACCTTTTTTGACCTTTTTTTTTTTTACTCTCTGTAGCTCATTAGATGACAAGGCTCATAGTCACATGTTAATTATGGCTTTAACCGTCTCTTTCCTATGGTAGTTTCAAACATTCTCAACAAGAGTCAGTAGAAACCAAAATCAGAATCGTGGGAGGAGCTCTGTATAGGAAAAAATTATCATTATTATTGTTATTATTAATATTCTGTCTCTGTGTGCGTGACTAGGATTTGATAATTGGGGATCCATTAAATCTTCCTCATTTCTTCCTCTCAACTACTAATACTACTATACTGTCTTTATCTATTTGTGTGCGACTAGAATTGGACTCGCAATTTTTTTTATTGGGGTTTGATTGTCTCGTCTATTTCCTTGGATGGTTTTTCCAAATTTACTACTAAAGACATGCATACACATAATTTGTTTCTTGGTAAATTAGATTTTTGGTTTTTCATCTTTTTCTGATAATGATTTAAATGGGTTTAGACAGTTTAGGTTGGGCTGATCCGCATATATGTTGGTTGGGAGTGAAATGGGAGCTCTGAGTCTTTCAAACCATTTTATACCAAGCAGGGTTCAGATTGGGTATTAAGGCATAACATATGGGTCTCAACTCTCAACTAGACCAGACCCATTGCAATTCACAAATATAAGAAGCCCAGTCAGCCAGCAATATCGGAGATGAGACCACAAAAGGCTAGTCCGGGTCAATAAATATCAATGAAAAGTGCTAAAGGATTTGTTTGATTCATTTTCTAAAGCAAAGGTCCAAAAAATGAATATTTGTGTTATAACAATGCTAGTATGCCACAGTTAAGTAAAGGAGAAAAAAATGGCTTAGACACAAGAAATGAATCTTAGGACTCACCTCTGAGTACTGAATGTGCTTTGGAACAGTGTAGATGCAGGCCTTGTGGAACTCAGCAAGAACAAGGTCCATTGTGACTGGGACCTAAATAACATATAGTAATTAGGTAAACAATTAAAATAATCCTTAGAATTTAGAAACAATTCTTACATTCTACAAACAATTAGGAACAAGATAAGATCAGAAAATACGGGCAATGTGGTCTCCATCTTCCACTTTTTCTTTTTCAGTTTTTAAAGATCATTAGCTACTTCATCATCAAAGCCTTGCCCCAACTATGTTGGGGTCTGCTTCATGAATACGATTTTTTCCATTCCAGTCTATCCTAAGCCAAATCATCAAATGGGATACACTTCTACAGATCTATCATTACTACTTCCATCCATATCCTCTTCAGCCTACCCCTTCTCCTTGGTGGGCCATTAACTTGCACAAAAAAACTTCTCCACAATGGCTTGTCTCAGGCACACATTGGCCATGTCCAAACTATCTCAAACAAGTTTCTCTTAATTTATCACCTAGTAATGCTACGTTAAATGCTCCTCAAAGTGCCCATTTATGATTCTATCTTTCTTAGTTTTACTACACATCCATCTCAGCAATCTCATCTTTACTACACTCATTTTGTGAATGTGTTGCTTCTTGATTGGTCAAGATTCTGCTCCATAGGTCATAACTGGTATACATGTTACCCTGTAAAAATTTTCTTTCAATCGTTGATCACAAAGCACTTCAAAAGAAAGTCTCTACTTCAACCATCCTGCTCTTATCCTATGTTCGACATCTTCCTCAGTCTCTCCATCCTTGGTAATTTCAAGCCAAGCTATCAGAATGAATCTCTTTCTAGTATTCTTGAGCTTCAATTTTCACAGTAGCTTCAGCTCCTTGCACATCCCTGCTAAAGTCACAATCCATATATTTTTACCTTTGTATGACTTATTTTAAAGCCCAAGCCCTTGGATTCTTAAGTCTCCCACCATCTCTCAAGTTTCGTATTCATGTAATCTCTCAATTCATAACACTATATTATCTACAAACAAGATATACCAAGGTACTTTATATAGCATATGAACAGTTAACTTTTCCATAATCAATGTAAAGAGATAAGAGCTTAAAGCTGACCCCTAATGCAAACCTACTATCATCGGCAACTCACCTATCTGTCCACAGGTAGTTCTCACTCACCTATCTCTCTACGGGTAGTTCTCACACTCCTTATAACTCCCTCATGCATGTCTTAATGATTTCAATGTAACTCCTTGAGACACTCCTATAATCCAAAATCCACCAAATTAAGTCTTTCAGTACCCTATCATAAGGCTTTCTCTAAATTGATGAAGACCATATGAAGACTTTTCCTTTTCTCACAGTATTTTTTTTATTAATTGCCTAAGTGAGAAGATAGCTTCCATAGTTGACCTCCCTGACATAAGACCAAATTGATTTTTAGACATTTTGGTTTGTTATCCAAGTCTTTGCTCCATTACTCTCCCATAGTTTCATAGTGTGACTCATAAGTTTCAGTCCCGTGATAGTTGGTGCAACTTTCTATATTTCCTTTGTTCTTGCATATAGGTACTATAACACTCCTCCATTTATCTGGCTCTTTGTTTACCCTTGATATGTTATTGAAAAGCCTAGTTAACCAAATTCATCCAATCTCTCCTACTCATTTCCAAGCCCCCATCAAAATACCTTCTGGCCCCATAGCCTTTCATATCTTCATTAGTGCCAATGCTTTCTTCACTTCTACTATGATTCTGCGAGTTTTTACTGCCGGTGTCAAGCCTATTGAAAAGCCTAGTTAACCAAATTCATCCAATTTCTCCTACTCATTTCCAAGCCCCCATCAAAATACCATCTGGCTCCATAGCCTTTCCCATCTTCATTAGTGCCAATGCTTTCTTCACTATGATTCTGCGAGTTTTTACTGCCAGTCTCAAGCCTATATAAAGGAGGATTGTGTTAGGTAGGTTGAGAGACAAGAGTAAAACCTTTTGTCACGGTAAGAATTACACACAATCTGTTGCAATGTTTTGGCTTGCTACTTCAAGATGCATCTTGTTAGAAGCCTCTATATATCTGTTGAAAAGGGTTCCGACATGTGTCTGGTGTTGTCATGAAGCACTGTTTTAGACGTCTATCTAGTTTAAATTATTCACTCAGGTGATATTAAGTTTACTGCAAGGCTGGGGCTATGTTTTGGTAAGAGGTACCCCACACAGATTTTCATGAGGTAACTTTTTTACCTCAACATGCGACACCCCATAAGATATCCCCCCAACCCACTAAACCCCCAATGAATTAGCACTCACCCTAATTTGACACTAATCTAAATAATAATCACCATCGAAGGTTTTTAAGTTATATTTTCATGAAATTTAATTTGAGAGTGATTATTTTTCAGATTAACGCCAAATTAGGGTTGGTGAGTGTGGGGGGTGAATTTTCCATGGGGTATCCCACGCGGTGCTAAAAAAGTTACCTCTCACGCAAATCTGTGAGGGTACCTTTTAGCATAAGATAGCCCTATAATACATATATATGTTCTGCTAATGCAAGAGAGGTCAACCCACTTGAATGTATGCTAATCATGGGAGGGTGGTGTGATGGAAAGGTCTCATTGTGGATATGATTTTGGGTAAAAATCATCTCAACAAAATCATCGCATCATTGATTTACAGGCCTTAAAACGGTTTCTTAAGTTGCATGTTTTATTAAATTTAATCCAATGAAGAGTATAATTCAGATTAGTGTCAATCAGGGTGAGTTCATAGGGGGTTATTGAGTGTGAGGGGCACTGATTTGTAATAGGGGGTCCCATGTGGTGGGAAAAAAGGTTACCTGTTAACAGATTGGGTGAGAGGTACCTCTTGGTAGAACATGACCCTAAATGTGTATGGATCTAGACAAGATAGGAAACTACAACCAACCAGAATGTTAGGGCTTGTAAGATTTTGGCGGGTCTGCAGAAACTGACCACCAAATCAGAAGGTCCTAGAGGGGCTGGTGAACATCTCGTACCAGCCTGATAGGACTGGAGGGCACAAGTGAGAGCCTTCAAGGCCTGGCGATTACTGGCCGGAACATGAATCATACCTGGGCCTTCAAGGCCTAGCATCTAGTGCAGGAAGGCCTATAGGACCAAACAATTGAGTTAGAAGAACCTTTAAGGTCAGGTAACAGCTATAGACCTTTTTGGGGCCTGATTTTCTCATCAGGGCCTAATCTGCTACTGAAGGCACAATACGCTCTTGAAGGCCTGTGATGCTTGAGATCTTCACAGCCAGCCAAAATTATAGCAAGGAGAGAATAATGGAGATGAAAACGAGAAAGGAGACAAATGAAGTAGAAGAACCTTTAAGGTCAGGGAACAGCTATAGACCTTTTTGGGGCCTGATTTTCTCATCAGGGCCTAATCTGCTAGTGAAGGCACAATACACTCTTGAAGGCCTGTGATGCATGAGATCTTCACAGCCAGCCAAGATTATAGCAAGGAGGGAATAATGGAGATGAAAAGGAGAAAGGAGAAACCTAGAGAGACCTGTTCACGTGCCTAGACATGGCTCTGATACCATGTTCACATGAAGAGATTTGAATGCAAAGGAAAAAATAGAGGAATAGACGAATTACTTCTTTTTTGGCTCCTCTCATCACGAGATTCACTCTCCTTTGATAGGCATTGAAGTAACATTGGGATAAAATTCCATATTGTTACAAAGACGACCCAAAACCTACAACTGTAAATACCCCTATTCCGCCCTCATCTCTCGATGGTACTAAGGGAAAAACAATTTTTCTATATGGTGATTACAACAATTAATCCTAGATTCCTAGTAAATAATTATAACAGTTACTCCTAGATTCCTAGTAAACTGTTATTTCAAGAAATTGGAAAAGCTAACAAGTGCTTCATTAACGTAATTGGAATATGTAGCTAGGGTGTCACATATCTGTAGGGAGCGCTGAGTACAAATGTGGGGGCCATTTATAACACCCTACACCTCATTGATATGATAATGCATAATACCAACTACCAACTAAATATCACAAAAATTTGATCGATGAAAATGTAAAAGTAGCAGGAGAAAAAAGACAGCACGTAATATAAGATATGATGAATCTTTTATAGGATCCGAGTGTTAGATAATAAATGCATGTAACAAGAAAAGGTGTACCTGAGAACTAACACAGACAATGATCCGTCCACAAGCAAAAGCAGTAGCTGTAATACTTACGGATGGGTTTTCACAGAGAGAGACAACCTACATATATATACGTTGAAGAAATTAGAATAACTTATTAGATCCCATCACAAACAAAAATTTCAAAGTAGAACTCAAAATGTAAATAAGCATTATATACTTCTTATTTGATAACAATAAATTCAGTAAAATCGAAGAAATTTATAGTATGTACATCTAAATTAATCATGTTTGTTTGTTGCTTTAGTTGAAACAAAAGTTTCAAGCTGATGGTCAACCTGCCTAGCACAACCCTCCTCCTTTGACCGGGCTTTTTTTTTTTAATATTTCCTTTGTCTGGGCTTGGGAACAACAGAACTTCAATAGCAGAAGTTTTACACTGCCGAGTTACATATATCTATATTAATGAATTAAATAAATAGACAAAGGTGGTTGTAGGGTTCTTTTCCCTAGGATTGGATTTTCTTATGGAGGTCCATAGTGTAAAGCTCCTATACCGGTATCTATTTAGTTGTTTATATTACCACATCTGTACTTTTACCTATCTTAATGTTAAAATTCAATTGCAGAAAAAAGAAACCAAACCAAACCAAACCAAGCCTTTTCTCACTAGGTGGGGTCGGCTATATGGGTTTGACGACGCCAATTAAATCTGTTTAAGGTCATGTCATCCGTTAGATCCATGTAGGCAATGTCATGTTTAATAGTTTATTTCCAACTTCTCTTGGGTCTCCCTCTCCCTCTCCTACTCTTACTCCTGGCAATCTCCATGCTTTCACACCTTTTAACAGGTGCCTCCGTTGGGCGCCTTCTAACATGGTCGAACCATCTCAGTCGATTTTCTCTCATTTTATCTTCAATCGGTGCTATTCCTACTTTGCCCCTAATCTCCTCATTCATAATCCTATCTCTCCTTGTGATCCCACACATCCATCTTAGCATTCTCATCTCCGCAACTTCCATCTTCTTAGCATGATTATGCTTTACTGCCCAACACTCTGATCCATATAACAACGCTGGATGTACCGCCACCTTATAATACTTTCCTTTCCTTTAACCTTGAGGGGGACTTTCCGATCACACAAGACCCCCGAAACACTCCTTCATTTGGTCCACCCGGCCTAAATCCTGTGACTTACATCAGTATCAATCTCTTCATCCTGTTGCATCATAGATCCAAGGTACCTAAAGTTTTCTTTCTCTACAATCTTTTGTGTGCCCAAACTTATTTCTATGTTACCAGGTGTCCTACTTTGACTAAACTTGCATTCCATATAATCTGTCTTGCATCGACTTAGCCTAAACCCTTCTGTCTCTAACGTTTTCCGCCACAATTCTAACTTAGCATTCACTCCTCTCGTCTCACCCACTAAAACAATGTCATCTGCAAATAGCATACACCACGGCACCTCATCCTGAAAATGTCTTATAATCTCATCCATAACTAGGGCAAACAAGTACGGGCTTAACGCTGAGCCTTGGTGTAGACCAATTGTGATAGGAAACTCTTTAGTTTCTCCGACAGTCGTTCTTATAGATGTCACGACTCTATCATACATATCCTTTATCGCCTCAATATATGCGACACACACTCTTTTGATTTCCAGTACTCTCCATAGAATCTCCCTAAGAACCCGGTCATAGGCCTTCTCCAAGTTAATGAACACCATATGTAAATCTCTCTAACCTTCTCTATACTGTTCCATTAACCTTCTCAAGAGAAAGATAGCCTCCATGGTTGATCTCCAAGGCATGAAACCAAATTGATTCTCTGAAACGTTTGTTGTTCTTCTTAGTCTTCTCTCAATAACTCTCTCCCATAATTTCATCGTACGACTCATCAATTTAATCCCGCGGTAGTTCGCACAGTTCTGAATATCTCATTTGTTCTTGTATATAAGTATAAGAATACTTTTCCTCCATGCATCAGGCATCTTCTTGCTCTTTAGCACTACATTAAAAAGAGTTGTCAACCAACTTATGTCATCCTCCCCCAAGTACCTCCAGACCTCAATAGGGATACCATCTGGCACAACCACTTTCCCATTCTTCATCATTTTCAATACTTCTTTAACTTCTTCTCTACCGATTCTCCTATAGAACGTATGATTTGATTCTTCCCTATAAATGGTAAGCTGCCCCAATTGTACGTCACTACTACTGCTTTCTTTAAATAACTTGTAGAAGTAGCTCTTCCAACGCTCCTTTATCTCCTCTTCCTTTACTAATACCTTTTCATCCTCATCCTTAATGCATTTAATTTGGTTTAAGTCCTTGGTCCGCCTATCTCTGGCTTTGGCAAGCTTGAATATCTCTCTTTCGCCTTCCTTTGTGTCGAGTCGCCTATATAGCTCCTCAAATGCCTTTGCCTTGGCCTCAATAACTGCCTTTTTGGTTTCTCTTTTTTCTTTTTCTTTTTTTCTCTTTTTGAAAAAAAAAAAGAAAAAGAAAAAAGCACATAAGACTGATGAAAATATTGAAATGTGAAACTGCATATCAAATTAGAACCCACATTTTAATCCCTAGAACTAACATCATATAACAAAATACATCTGAATGAGAATAAGACAACCTCTGTTTTAATCAATAGCTCATATGAATAAGCACATATTTTTATTCCTCGCTCCTTATTTGTGCCGTAATTAGATGGGCCTGACCCCTTCTAGAGCAGAAGTTTTGTGCCTCGAAATGCTTTCATGGTTTGTTCTAAACTGATCAAGACAATCTTAAAAATAAAAATAAATAAAAATCCCCAAGAGATGCAGGTATCACCCAGTACATTCAGAGAGATCATTTGTCACCTTTCTTCCAAAAGAATAATGAAGCACCAAATGGTCCACATCTTCCATGCAACAAACCAATCAAACTTGCTGAACACTGGACTACTCCCTCTGTTTGGCTGATTTGAAGACCTTAAAAAACTTTTTTTTTTCCATCCAATCCAATCCACTGGGATTCATTGTATGGCAGTCTTCTACTACTTAAGATGCTCTGATACCATGTTAAAGCATCCATTATGATAGTTTCTAAGGTTTCCTTCTTTTAAGGTTTAGAAAAACCATTGAAAGAGAAGTAACTTACTAATAGTGAGACTCTGGTGAAAACCTAACACCTAATTTTAAAAAAGCACTTATAGGATGTTTAATTTTCCAAATATAACGCATATACTCTGTCCTATTATAACCACCAACAAAAGTCATAATAATTTGGCCAAAAAAATGGTATTAGGATTCAGACGCCAAAACAGAGCACCAAAACTGCAATTTGAAATAAAATTTCCCTAAAAAATAACAAAGTCAGAAGATAACATCTCAATTTCTTTCGCTTTTTCATTTTGAAAAATGAAAAATGTAAAAGATCAATGGGACAAAGAAAGTATTAGTAAGGCAGATCAAGCATAAATTCTTTCTGTATTGGAATAAGAATGGATTCCAAATTTTTATTAAGCAACCTCAGAGGCAAGCCATTCTCATTTTTTAACTATGGGTGAGAATGTTAATTCCTTAAGGTAGTTACAACAATAAAGGCCAGGAATGTCTCTTAGTTGATCAGTTCCCATAAATGGTTTGTGAAATTAATTGAAGGTCACAGCAACAATGCTTTGGCAGCATTGACCCTCTCCTGTGCATACCTGTCATGATTTTCTAGGGACGACAAGCTAAATTCGTGCAGGCATATTTTAATATAGTAGGTAAAAGCCTTTACAAGCAATGATCTGTAAAAATTTCCCTAAAAATGTGAAGTTACCCTCTAAACCTTCTTTCTCCTTTCTCCTTTCTCCATTCTACAGGGCAACTACCACCGTACAACATTTGTCCCTATATTTTAACCATCATTGCAAGAAGCAACTCTATATCATATTGCCATTCAGCAGTTTAACTCATAAAGTAAATTTATCAAGGTTAGAAAACTCCTGAGTTGACTCTTGACTGTCCCGAGTCATCTCGTTTTGACAAAGGATCAAGTCAAATACAGGGGAGACTTGGCCAATTCACCTCATTTTAATAAGCTGTTGAACCATTTAATAGGTAGGTATGATTTTAAACAATTTCAATGTTTATTTTCAAGTAATTATGCATGAGTTTGTAGCCATCAATTTAAAAACTATGGTTGGAATGTAATTTGAAACTTATATGTATCTTTTATCTATGATATTTGGACTAACAAATTATGTAATATGCAACATGTTTTTTATTGTCCCTATTATACCATTTTTCTTGCATATATAAATATATTAATTTGAATCGATTATAATGAATGCATGTAAATAAATGTATATTTATATTTTATAAGTATTTGAGTAATTTTAAAAAATGACTCTCAAGTCTCCACATTGGCTCTATCAAAGTCTCTTTTTTTTTCTTTTTTTTTTTGCATTGGACGAATCAAGTCCTAGTCACGAGTTTTCCAACGTTGAAATTTATCATGAAGGATTGCATAAAGAGAACCATAACTAAGACTGGTGATATTATTAGAGCAAATTTGATCTTCAAGGTTGTTCAGATAAAAGATAGCATTTTCCAATTACTAAATGCACTCTATTCAACCATTCACAGTCAACACAATCAAATAGTTGAAATAGATATGATAGTTGAAATAGATATGAGTTATGCAGTAATATATTTCAAGGCAATTAGGAAGAAAATAAAAATGTATAAACTTCCACCGAAAATCACAGAATATATAACAATTAATTAACCATAAAGGGAATATACCTGCTTTGCAAATAATGCAATAGAGATAGATTGAGGGACAAGAGGATCGTTGATAATTTTAAGCAATCCACTTGTTTTTGCTCTACAAAACAACCCAAGAACAAACAGTGCATAATATTTACATACTGATCAGCACCGATAAGATGCCAAAACGTCCTTAACAACATATCTAAAAGCAAAACCAATCAAATTGTAGTAATAACAACAACAACAAAGGTAGAAGCATTTTTCTGAGAAAAACCATATGAAAAAGAAAGATTTATAATATGAAGTTTTTCTAGTTAAGCGAAACATTTAATCTGTCTCTTGTCATAGCAAAAGCTATTAGAAATAAAAACTTGCCATGTTGTATGTCTGATTGGGGATTGAAAAAAAAAAAAGGCAACTAGTATATGATCTTTTAACGACAAAAACTTGGGTCCTTGGTTTTGCCATGCAGTGTTCTTTCTTTATAGGGTTTATTCCGTATATGAGTGAATCTAAAAAAAAAAAAAAAAAATCAGTCTCTTCAGTAACAATAATAGAGCATGGAAAACTATAATGTCTGAGGTGCTTTATCAAATCAGATCCAGAACTATTTTTCTAAATCTTGAGGTTTCTAGCACACTGGCATCAAAGTGGGATTTGCCTATCTTTCACCCCCAAAACTCCCCTGGATGATGTTACTCTGTTGGCAATAGTTGGGGACCTTTTCATTCATTACCGGGATGATGTTGCTGTTGGTTTTTCAAAAGACGATTCAAGCCAATTGGATAGGTTGATCTCTATTCATCATGAAGATATCTACCAAGCAGCAGCATTTCTCATCCGTGAAGCTGCCAAGTGTTCAGCCAGCATAACTATCTTAACTGACAGCAGAGCCCTTAAAGACGCTCTCCAGGACCTGAGCTTGGAAGAGTCGTTTTCAGGCCAGAAGACTGCATTGCTTGGTAGACAATCTAAAAGTCTCAGTTTGCAACCATTATCCTGTTGACACGAGGACTTGGTCCAAAACTGCATTTAATCTGAGAAATGTGAACCGTATTGACATCAGCTCAATTGGAAACTGACGAGCAGCTGCTTCTCTTTCCTCTTTCCCGGGCTGTGGGATCCTTTCTTTTGTTCTTTCGATGCCCAGTGTGTGGCCTTTTCTTTCTTTCCATTGCTTTTTGCCCGGAATGTGGGGTGTGGGGTTTTTTGTACAATCACTTAATTTCAAAAAAAAAAAAGGAACTTTCAATCATGCCTTTCGTTGTGAATATCTATGGAAATTGTACAACCATATTACCACCTAGTCATTGCTTAATCTTTTACTTTGATGTGCATCTAACCATACACTAAGGGCCCGTTTGGATGTTTACAAAATAAAATATTTACAGATTTAAATATTGCAAGAATAAGACAACATAGAATAGAATAATATAATATTAAAATGTTGTAATATTTTTGCTATTTGGCAATTTTTGAAGAATATTACAGATTTTCAATTAAGTTGTTTAGAAGGTGTGATTAAAGTAAATTTTATTATTAGAATAATTTTTAATTAAATACTTTTAGTTTATATGTAATTTATCATGTCTCGATAAAAAAGTAGTGTGATAAAGTAAAATTCAACTGCCATGTTTTTTACCATAAGTTACATTTCTTTTATCATATAAAAATATAGTAAAGTGCGGTAAAGTAAAGTCAATACAATAAACAACTACTTAACAACTCTCTCTCCCACTTTATTTCATCACATACTTCATCTCACCTTACTTTACCTCACCTTTTACCATGATGTGACATCAATCTTTATTTTACTTTACCACCCATGTGAACAGGTCACTTTTTATTTACCATATAAAACTACCATAAAATGTGATAAAGTAAAGTCACAAAAAAGGAAACTATTTTACCATTCCCTCCCATTTTACTTCACCATATACTTTATCTCACCTTTACTTTACCTCACCTTTACTTTACCTCACCTTTATTGTGCTATGACATTTACCTTTACTTTACTTTACCATATATGTAAACAAATACATCATGATGGATTTAGTGAACTAAAGTATCTTCTTTACTCTACCACTTTGTAATCGTCATTTTGAAATATTTTTATATTGTAGAAAGTTTTCTACCGGGAAGAGCTCTAGGAAGAAATATTGAGTTTTTTGAAAGAAAAGAATCTTTTCTTCAATTTTTTTCTTGGGTTACCAAACGCACAAGATTCTTTTCTTTAGAAAATGAAAGATTGTGTACTATAAATATTCATTTCTTGTGTTTTCTTGTGCATATAAACAGGCCCTACATCTTTTACAAAAAAAAAAAAAAAAAAAAAAAGGTCTCTACTACATTAAATAAGAAACTCCTGAAATCTTTGTTCCTTATACAAAGACAATAACACCATATCTCTATCAATGGTTTGGTTGCCTCGTAAAGAGTTGAATGGAAATGGAATATTCACCCAGAAACCCTCTTTTGAAGTGAAATTAGAAAGATTGGTCATATACACAATACTTACAAACCCACTTACTAAAATCAAAGGGATCCATCTCTCCCATCGACACTGATATTAGAAAGTTGATCTGATGCAACCCAAGATAATCTACACAAGAGCCTATGCACTCACATGCATGGAGCACTCTTATTGGAGTTCAGAGATTTGAACTCATCGACAGGGGTCCATAGTTAGGCCTATTGGAGCAAAAACCTACGAGCCCAAGTGATGCGGAGCGGGGTACCAAGTAGGGGGCGGGCAGAGATGGAGGGATCGGAGATGGAGGGTGGAGGTGGTATGTCGGGCTTTTGCCTGAAAATTGGGTTCACGCCAAACTCCCTATCGATGGCGAAGAAGAAGAGATAACTCTGGGATACCCAAAAGCACTCAAGAAAATTTTCATTAATCACTGACTGAGGAGCCAAAAGGCTTTACAATGCTTATATAGGAAAATGAGAAACCCTAGAAATAATCTAGACCATCCAACACATCGATGGCCAGGATTAAAACATCTAAATTCAAATAAACTAAAAGACAAACCATCAAAATAACCCTAAATAATATAAAATAAATATAAACTAATGGCCTGGTAGGTGGGCTGGCCCAATGAAGTGGTCGAGATGGATGGGCGGGCCCATTGGCGGGTCGACCCATGGGGACCATGGGTCTGTCTTGCATCACCAAGCCCACTTCAAGGACGCACCAGGTGAATGGCTAGGGTTAAGCCCTGCCAACCAGTGTTTTAAAACTCCGACTCCACCAAGGTTTAGTTGAGCCAGGCCGGATCAAGTCAAGCCAAATCTGGATTTGGGTTAACTTTTTGCCCCAAAAAATATTGGAAAAATGTTTGAAAAATAAAAAAAAATTAAAAACTGGCATTCCATGGGGAGAGAGAGAGAGAGTTCAGATTTCAGAATGGACTAAATTTTAGTTTGCTTAAAATGTTCTTTTTAGTACTTTCTTTTTTTCTAGAAGTCCATGGTTTCTATTTAATGAAGTACGCAAGTTAAGGTCTATGTTATGTCATTTGTCCTTCAACTCTTGGACTGATCAAGGAAAGAGATGAATTTGAGAAGGGGAAAAAAGAAAATAAATTTTCTATGGGTAAATTGAATGGCCACAATTGAGGTTGTTTATCTGAATAGAAGGGATTTCATGTAAATGTTCTTCATCTAACATGCCTTGAGAAAAAAGTTAGCTTAGTGTTGCTGACCATTTGAAGAAATAATTCCTCCAAAGAAGATCATTTTTTTTAGACAACCATAAATTGAATTAAACCAAACAAGAAAGCAGAATGGAAGAACGAATAAATAAGAGTCCAAGCTCTAAAATCGCATCTTTAGGCACCTGAACCCTCCTCACAAAAAAAAAAGTTGCTAATGGCATGGCTAATACACTGCAGATGCGTGAGAGAGAGAGAGAGAGAGAGAGAGAGAGAGATGTACTTTGTAGAAGATGATAATGGTAGTGGTGGGGAAGTGTTTTGGGGGTTTGAACCACTTAAGGGTTTTGAAATTTGAACCCTTTGGAGAAGTGTTGGGAATTAGGAATAAATGAATTAAGTTTGACAGTAAATTGGGAATTGATGTAGAAGCTGATGATCCAGACTTCCTAGATCTTGTGTTCGATCAATCCTTGGATTATTTGGATTAATTTGACCAGTCAAAGGGGTTTACGATCCATCTTAAACAGGACCCAATCAAGCATGAGCACAAATCAAAATCAGAATGGGCTTAAATTGAACCTTTCAAAGGAAAAGAAAAGGCTTAAATTGATTTTTTAAATATCTAAATTTAATGTGGAACCAAGGCAAACCCAATTGAGTCCTAACCGAGACCGAATTGGACATGTAAGGTCGACCCATAAGTGCACCTCTCCACTTAACCCTACATGCTCAAAAGGTGGGCCTCATAATCCACCTAGAATGGGACACCCAGTGAATACAAACTACTGTTACAGTTACAGTTTACAATTTAGAAAATTCCCAAATAAAGAATCCAAGAGAGGATGGCATCCTTAAGTCAAGGATCTACTCAAGGAAAGATCCAAAAGATGCAAGAGAACAGAAACCCACTCCAGAAGGGACGCCCAATTGGAGTTTTGAGTCTTAGAATCTTTCTAATTTTCGTTTTTTTATTCCTTTCTTTAGCAATTCTTGAGTTTTGTAAGGAACTTATAAGTTTTCTTAATTAAACAGGGTGGATCAATGGCTAGGGTTTGTTAGAGAGATTACGGTTATTTTGTTGGACAACGCTATATAAGCACTAGTAGGAGGACGTCCAACCCCAACTTGGTATAATTATTTCTCTCTTCAATAAAAATTCCAAGTTTATAAAATTCCATCTCTTTTCCATTGGTATGAGAGGATGTCTCCCATGGATTGAAGACTACCAAAATGGAAGACTAGTGATTTGGGGTAAGCGATCTACTTTGCTCTGTGTTTGCTTATTTAATAGTTAATTCGGTTAGAGCTGATCTTTGATTTTGAGTTTTCTGAATCAATCGAGAACCATTGGTTTGAGCTCATTAAATAGTCTGATTTTTGCTACCTGGACTATGTGAGGAATAGGGTTTGACAATGAATTGAGAATAAATGAATTGGGTTTGACAGTGTGTGTGTGTGTGAGAGAGAGAGAGAGTCCGAACTGAGCTGACCTGGTCACTACTCACTACCAAGTTCAAGTCGACTCAGACTCGCCGAGTTTTCAAACACAACTGCCACCCTGATGCGGATCAGTGGACGGCATGATTGAGACTAGAAATCACATAATTGAGCAGCCACTGGCGTACTTAAAAGCATTTGATCAAGCACAAGGGGTCCCAACTCATGTGTGAAAAGTTCTATCTAATTAGAGAAGCCAAAACAATCAAGGTTTTCTCTGTTTTCATCACCTAGGGACTGTTTTAATGCTCATCTCATTAGAGGAGGGGGGGGGGGGGGGAGGGGGGGGGGGGGGGGGGGGGGGGGATTTTGTTAATTCTGAAATGCTCATTTATGAAGCCAAACAGAAACAGGGTCTGCTGAAACTGATTTTAAGCCACAAATAGTGGGCCCAATATGGACTCAAATCCACTTGGGTCCGCGACCATTAGGGTCACCAAGTATGTAGCTTCCAAAAGAGTGGGCAATGTGGGCCCCATATGCATTAACGTCCTGACAAGTCTGAACGACTGTGTTCTTTTGGAAACTCAGATTTCTTTGTTATTTCTTCCAATTGATTGCTATAATTTGTCAATTAGGATCCTAGAGAATGGTAATTATTCATTAGCATTAACCATTAAAAAAAATCATTAGTGTTCGCTGGTCTTGATTAGAGATTTAGAGTTGCTATTTTGTAAATGTTTTGGGATTTTGGCTATATAAACAGTCAATTATGCCTTCTGGACAAAGTCGACCGTGAGCATTGACAATGAAGAAGTTTATTTCCTTTTGAATTTAGTCCTTAATGCATCTTTACAGCAAGCCTCTGTTTTGTGAGTGACAATTGTGCACCAAGATCTACCTTATTCAAAGTAGATCGGCCATACTTTTCCTTGTCTATTTTAAATCTACCGGTAGCTCAGTTGGCAAGGCAGCTCCCTTCCACAGAAACAACTAGGGATCAATCCCTAGCTGTAGCACTAATGGTGAGGGACTTTTGGGGAGCATGTGTGAGTATTTACCTTACCAAAGAAATAAGAGTCACATACTGCCGCGCAGCTGTATTTTTGAGAGTTCGCATACTATCTAAGGGTTCCGTTTACACCCATGACTGCATCACAACCCTTTCATTGAGCCCAATGGGCAAAATAAGGGGGTTCAACCAGCCAATAGGGCATGAACAAGTAGCCCCAATGCAATTATTTCAGTTATAAGCTTATCATTCCATAGTTCCCCTTAGTTCTGAGCAGTCAAGTAATTCTCTTTTTTTCTTCTTGTTGTTGCATTAATGGCAATGATTAAAACATCAAATGTTTTGAAATATGATGAATCAATGGCTTGGTTGGAAATCAAGGTTAAAACCCTTGAGAATGTATGCGTATAATGAGCAGATACGGCACAGATTTGGTAGGGACACACGCCATGGATGAGGTGAGAACATAGTTTTTACAAATAAAAACTTAAGTAAATAATACAATATGACACAACACATTGCCTATTTTTAAGTATTCAGGTATCACATATATATATATATGGAAATATTCATGCGCAATGTCCCCCATTTATTTATTTATTATTTATATCTATATGAGCAATGGTCCTGTGATGACGGTCTCACAATCATACGGTGAGGACCACCTGAGAACCACTTAGTGGGGCCCACCTTATGGCCCATCCAAATGGACCACACATACACAACCCCCCTATGGTCAATGAATCCCATGGATTTACACAGATCCAAGTGGACTGGACCATTGCATTGAGAGTAAATTTTGTTTATTTTATATAAAGCCGTTAAGCTTGTGGACCACAGACGAAGGGGTTAGAGGTATTAGATTGACTTCAAATTTGATATCTAGGTTGGGCCGAATTGGGTCTTTCGATCCCCCCTGTCCCACGATCTATGGGGTCCCACGGTGGGCCCCACTAGTTGGTCATCACCGTAAGATTGTGCGGACCATCCTCACAAGACCATTACCCATATTATATATATATATATATATAGAGAGAGAGAGAGAGAGGATTGCTTTTCGGGGATTGTTCTAGTTGGGGGTTTTCATTCAAGGGACTAATCTAGGGAGATCTAGTTTTGACACATTAGGGTTTAAGGTTTTGGCTTCTAGTTAAGGAAACTTGTATCAGCAATTCAGCATCCTTATCCATGTTAAGAGTTTATGATGAAATGTGTCCCTGATTTCCTCAAGGAAAAACTATGGTGAAAGGGCCAGCAGAGATTCATCGTTTATAGTTGATTCTTTGTGCCCATATTTTACATTTTTTTCCTCTTTCTTTCCTTTTAATGAACACTATATTATTCATATAAAAGAAAAGCATAGAAACAAACCTAGCATTTTATAAAATCAATCCAAGAAAATTTTGCCAATTTTTCAGAAGTTGAATCAACAGTTTTTGTTATATTGATAATGATGTTAGAAACAACAACAATGAGTCCCAAGAAAACAAAAGAGAAATTATCTCACCTAAAGTTCTCTTCAGTTCCGGATACTTGTTTGATCAACCTAGCAACCTGTCGCTCGCAACCACTGAAATCCTGCCCATAAATGTACACATGACCAAATGTTCCATAAAAAATAAGCTCAGCAGAATGGAAAGACGATAATTTGCTATCATGGAATAGACTTCTTTGAGACTCAATACCAAACTAAATATATGAAGATTCATACTGAAAACCAACACTCTGAGAAGGTTAAGTATCTTTGAAAATTTCCTATCAAGCACACATTGGATGCCTTCAGATGGGAGCAGTACTACAAGTGGTATCTTGGAAAACAATAAAATTTACTGACTGTTTCAATTTTTGAACGAGGTAAATAAAAACATAAGTTACGCATTCAACGGCAGATGATTCAAACCTTTCAAGAAAAAAAAAATCATTGTCAAAAGTATGATAGTAATGAAAAATTTATTAAAGACAAAAGAAAAGGACAACCGAATGCCGGCAACGCAGCATAACATAGGAGGGCAAAGAACCTTATTGGAGTTCAACTTCAATTTATGATTCATTTCAGTTACTTCCTGATGCTTCTGAATTCTCGCCCTTTCTGCACTTAGTGCAGATTCTGCAGCCTTAAATATAATTCCTGTTTCGCACATTTGCAAACTTTTAGCCTTGAGAAATAAATCAATAAAAAAAAACATAAAAATGAATAACCATAGCAATAGAAACCCACAGAACTAAATCTCAAAGAACAGAAAATGTTTGTCTATTAAATATTCACTACACCTGTTGACTGCACAATAGTGGACTCATTAGATCCAGTTTTTCTGGGCTGTCCACCTTCTTTCACCTCTTTTGTATTGGTGTTCCTCTTTGGATCCATATTTAACTTATCCTCCCTTTCTCTAGCTTCTCGAGCTTTCCTCTCAGAATCCAAAGCTGCCTTACGAGCTTCTTCGGCTGCTCTTGCAGCCATGAGCCTTGCCTGTATCAAATAATAGCAGCAATATACACCATTTACAAGAATAACTCACTGAATTCCTAGCAAAAACGAAGGGAAACAAAAGATTCATTTGCAAGCGAATTTATGATTAATATCAGACCACCAAAGACTACACATCATTCATAGGTACAATTTCTATTGGAAGTTATGTCGTATTGAGGAGCACCATAATGATGAAATTTATACCATAGTATCAAGCAGCAGTCAGCACCATACTAGATAACTATCGCTTTTTGACAGTTGTGTAACTAGGCTTAATCTTTGATGATTGATTGTAATTTCTAATTAGGTTGATTAATTTCAATTATTACTATCCTTAAATTCATAAGTATCTGTAATCAACCAATGTATGAGGATAGAATCGTGAATAAATGGAGCAGTCTACCACCCAGATAGACCATCTCATTCTTCTCCATTCCCCTTCTCCTTCTCAACATGGAATCAAAGCAGGGATAGGCCGACCAACAGCATTCAGCCTGGCCCAAGGTCTGCCCAGGCCTTCTAGCAAGCCAGCAACACCAATCTGTGAAGGCCCTTTTTGCTCTCATAAAGCATCTTCTTTACTGATGGTTGCTGTAAAAAACGTTTTTATGGGATCATCAATATTTTTGGTAATCAAATTTGCTTATGGCATGAAGGTATAATCATTTCCGTTGATAGCCATTATCTTTTATCTTTTCCATAAGTGAGATTTCTCCAAATAATGCCTCCATTGTGGTAAATCAACGCTTGGTAACCCATCTATAAGTGAAAAGGCAAGGATTACACAGTTGTCAATTTTACTGTAGATCCCAGTTGTCAATTTTGTTTGAGATCCCATTTAGGTTTGACTCCAAACTGAAATGTTTTCGGCCATTCAACATTTTGGTGTTTCATTTTGGAATTGTGCTTCAGAAAAATAATTAACAAAATTAAAAATATATAATATGAGAGTTCTTTTTACAAAAAAAAAGTGAGAAGAGCATTTACACTACATAGTTAACTAATTTTATTAAATCAACATTGTCAAGTTCTATCTAAATGTACAACACATAAATGAATGTCAAACCCGGTCATGGTGAAAGAAACAAGGAAAGAAAAAAAAAGAATGAGGGGGAGAAGCGTGCACCCCTAAATTGCAGAGGAAGAAGCCTTCCTTCTGCAAAGGTGGTTTTGTGGAGATCAACTTTCCTCTACCAGTTTCGATTTCCTGGCAGAGCTTCATTAAAAATTAATCAAGCTGTGTGGTTTTGTGGATTTGTTGAATGGCATCAAGTGCATGAGTGGAAACCGCTGCATAACAAGAGATGTATATTCCATCTAGAGTATCATAAAAGCATAGTAGTAATACTGAATAGAATTATCACCTTGATTGTATTCCCAATTTCAAATTCAAGTTGAAATAACGAGCCGAATTTTCTTGTTGATGAACCCATTGAAAGTAACCCAACATGGCCTCAACAGTCTGATATGGTCGTAAATTCATTGTAATCTGTGGTTTCATAAAACTGAGTATCCAACTCACGACACGAGCATTTGCGATCACCCGTGGATTTAACTTCAGACAAATCTGTGGGCTTAGAAATGATCCATCAGTAAATCTCAACATTTCTCTTCCTTGAACAAAGAGACTAAATTGAAATCCTGATGTATGGTTGGTTTTTAATCATAAATTTGAATTAGTTGAATCCTTCATGGAGCAATTCAAGCATCCCAAGATGGCCCGCAAGGGTCCCGACAAGTTTTGATTGAAAACTTGAGCCCACACAGTTCAGATTTTAGTTTAAAATTATACAACAGGGACTGTTTTGGGAAAACATAGAAGTACAGGGAATGTTTTACAATTTCACAGAAAACTCAGAACATAAAAGAGGTCTCACATGCAGCTGTTTTGGAGCCTAGGTTTAGTGGGTCAAAACTGACCTAATCCAAGAAGTTAAGCCTCTTGAGGTTCGCCTGGGAGTTCACTAAAAGGTCCAGCAGTTTGTTTCATCAAAGAGTGGGCCATGTGGGGTCCACAACCAATCTACTCCAAAGTGTGCTTGACCACCAGATCTGATTGCAGCACTGATTTTCTTTCTTTATTTTTAGATTTGATTCAAATTTTCTTTGTTTAGCAATTGTATCTAAAGACTTCTATTTGTGATGAGACTCTAATTAGTAGGGTTTCCTAGGGTTTTAGGAGTGTTTTAATGCATTATAAATAGATGTTATGGTCCTCATTACCATCGCAGCTATAGTACTCGAAAATAATTTTTTTCCAAAAGCACAGTTTTGCTTGGTTTTTTTCCTCTCTCTTGTATCATGTGGATGTTAGGAGATTGAGAAGGCTCTTTAAGGTCAGATTTTGGGGTTTTTTTCAGCATTGTTCCTTCACCATTAATTTCTGGATTTCTATTTCTTTTACTGCATATTGGTGTAGTGGCTGGATTATTTTTGGTTTCGGTTACTTGGGCCCTAGACAGTCCGATTGCATCAAATCAGGACTGCATCAAATCCACAGATGAAATAATTTTTTCCATCAAATCTTATGGATATCGTTTCAATTTTGTCCAAAAGAACCATCACAGATCTACTGTTTCATGACTCAAAATCTGGATGAACGGCTAAATCCAAATCAATTGGTAAGATCTGGAAATCAGCATTGGTGATTCTGGAAGTCAAAAATCATACTGCATTTAACCTTTTTTTTCCAAATGAGAGACAATATTCTGGCGAACATAAAAAAAACCCATTTCTCCACTAATTTCCAATGAAATCTATGAAAGATACAAGATTTTTAACGGCTGTGATGAAATACAAGACTGTTTTTCACCTAAATTGAGGAAGGGAGAAGACACAGACCTCCTATTGTCAAATACCAAGAAAAATATTTTCTGACTAGTTGCAGGCTTCCTCTTGAGCTTTTGATTAGATGGTGTGTGTGCCCACATGTGGGTTTGCATAGTAAGAAAAACGTGCAGATTTCCTTAGATCTGAGATGCTTTATTGGAAAATGAGGACAACTTCAGCAAACAAGATTTTAGAGGGTATCTGAGACAAGGAAAAAAAAACTTGGGCTCAAGACCCGACTAGCTCAGGGCCGAATCTGAGTTGAGTCGGGCTGAGTCCCAATTTAAAATAAATATAGTTGGCCGAGTCTCATGGGACTCGGCCAAGTCGCATGGCCGAGTCCCATAATTTGATTCCAAGTCCCATAGGACCCAACTCATTTGAGGCTGAGTCCGAGTTGACTTTTTAATCCATGATCTGAGATGCTACCCTTCGCAGAAGTCATGAGACGAATATTTTTTAAAAGTTTTGCAAGAGCTTTTCATTGACGTAGTCAATAGACAGTCTGCATGCAATTGCGGAATCCTGTATGTGCGATTGATCCTTCTGGGATCTTTACTCTAGAAAGATGGCTCACTGTGGCACTCAAACCATGACAAGAATGATACGAATTCGGATTCGAATGCTTGCCTTCATTAATCAGCCCCTTAAGCTTTTAAATAGATTACTAGATGATGGGAATGTGAAGTTAAAAAGGGCAAGTACAAATCAATCACCAGCCTAATCAGCCCAATCAGTGGAAATTACAATAAAGAATGATATATGATTATCCTAATCAGTATGGCGCATGTCTGCTCAGTATCATACAATGGTCTTCATGTTATGTAGTCCTTCATGACAACATCAAGATGTAAGGACTACTTAACACACCATAATTGACTGTGCATAGGCTTTGTATTTGATTGTTTTAATTAGGTTGATTGATTTAAATTACTGTCCCTAAAATCCTATTGGGTATGTAATAAAGTACTGTATATGGAAAGAATCATGAATTAAACAAGTTTTTTTTTTTTTTTAAAAAGAGTCAATTCATGCATAAATGAGAGGAAAGGGCTGTGACTTCAACAAAGGATAAAAGACATATACATGACCAACCGCTAGATGATGGACAACCAAACAATTCATGACCAACAATCAAATCATGCATGTATTAGAGGAAAAGGATATGACTTCAACAAAGGATAAAAAAACAAATCCATTTGAGGAGAAAGAAGACTTTACCATTCCACAAGTGGAATACATGATCAACCACTAGATGATAGACAACCTAAGGATGGAATGTGCCACAAAGGACATAATTAACCCTACTGCACTAGTTATAGGTTATTGACATCAAATTAACAAAAGCAAAGAGCCTATTGATCTTGTGTTGACTAGTTTCAACATAATATTCAATAGTGAAGTTAATTTTCGTCCCAAAGCAGTGTTTCAGTTTGATTAGTTGATTAAGAATGTCGTTCTGATGATAAAGGATGAGTGTATGGTGTTATGGGTTAAATGCAAGAGTGGTCAAGCAGTTGATTCCAGTCTACTATGATGTTCCATGGGGGGGGTTGTGTGTTTGGCTAATTAAAGAACTGGTGCTAGCATACAGTGACACCATGCATCATGGGAATACCTTTTATATACTTCACTAAAATGAATTCATTTTGGTAATAAAAAAAAGGAAGCATCCAAGGTAGCACTTCCTGGGTATTCAAAACAACTTTTAGTAATAATATGAGTTGCAAACTTCCTAAGAAATAAGAGGCAACAGTAATTACCGCTGCCGCTTCTGCTTTGGCCTTCTCTTGTCTTGCCTTTTCCTCCTGGAGAGCTTTCTCCTTTCTCTTCGCCTCTTCAAAAGCTGCATCTGTTCTAATTCTATGTTCTTCAATTTGGGAAATTTGTTCATGATCCCTTTTAACAACAGATAAATGGCTATCTAGAGCTTCAGCCCTGCAGTGGGAGTAGGACCAACAAACCATTAACAGAACTTGTTACTGAAACAGTTCAAAACTACCTAGCCATTGATGGATGACATGCAAGCAAGATGGTAACCAGAAACTTAAATCTCAAAGGTAAAACAAGACAAATACATCATACATATAACTCAGTAATGGACCCACTTAAAGCCATCAATAAAGAGAGGAAACAATAATCCCACATGAATTCTACAGAGAAAATCTAAATAGACAGCACCATAATATCTCTGCAAAAAATATCAAGAGCTATGATGCATATCAGAAGAAGTATTACAGCTCTTTCAGGTTGTCCATTACTAATCTATCAAATTGAAATTCCATGCACAGAGAAGCAGAGGAAAAATCAATAAAAAGAAAAGCACCAGATTTCTGTGTAATGGGAGTTGACTATATGAATCATTTGAAATCATGTATAATCAGGTTCAGTGGTTATATCATAGGCTTGAAATGTGAATAAAGCATTTCAAACTAATAATAATAATAATCCAAAATTTAGACTGCTAATAATAATAATAATATCATCCTAACTTTAGACAGCTCCAGACAACAGGTTTGACAATTCCAGTCACAGAATGATACTTATGTAACTCCAAATTGTGGCAGTTGTCAGTTCAAACACGAAAACATACAAACAGGAGGTTCAGAATATATTCAGACAGCTGAGCCCCATAGATGGTGGAAACATGCAATACCAGGTGGAACGAGCTCACAACTCTATTTAAATAAATTTTAGGGAAGATCAAGACATACAAAAAAAGAATATTTGGGGTGGGTTGTTCTAAAACTAGAAAAGAATCATAGATTACAAGGCTGTAGGAAAGCGACCTGCCACATGTAAGATGTGATTCTTCCATAGTACATAATTAGTCTCTAAGAACCACCATTCTCTATGAGTTGCCAACTTTGCTCAATTCAATGGCACAAAACACATGGTTTGGCCACGCCACGAGATATGCTTGTAGAATTTCAAATTGATCCAGGGTTTAGTTCAAAGAAGAAAACCTACAAAACAGAATTAAACAGAATTCTGTTTAATTCGACCCCAACATAGTTGGGAAAAGGCTTTGATGATGATGAAGAAAGCCTACAAAACAGGAGGTGCAATAACATTTCAATGATTAAGGCCCATCGTAACGGAACTACACAATTAGGCAGCGTAAGACAGTCATAGGTATATGCCATAATTGATATGCACTAATAAGTTTGATGAAATAAGTTGTTAAAGGTATGAGACATACAGAAAGATAGAAGAAAATTCAGAGGTAACAGGAAAATGAATAAGATCACAGACTATGGTAATGTGGAAGTGATGTGCTTCATCTAACACATGACAGATTATCGCATGTTATGTTAATAATTTTCCAATAGTCTTCACAAATTTCCATCCTTCTCAACTTGCCACTTTCATACAAATTAAAGTCCCAAAACCCATAGTAAGCTTCCCATCACCATTAACAATTTCACAACCTTTACCTGGATCAGCTTTTTCAGCTTTTACTACTTAAGGAGAATTTTCTCCTACGAGCAACGGAATGTAGGAAAAATAATCCCGACCTCCATAAAGCGGGAACACCCCCCTCGAATTAAACACAAAGGCCCATGACGAAACCTCCATAAGAAAAGAACTTCCTTTGACTCAAATATATAATATGGCTATTTTGACATCATCAAGGCATGTATGAAGGATCAATGACTAGTGTGAGAACTACTTGCAGGGAGACCGATGAGTTTCAAGAGACCATAAGTTCGCATTAGGGATTAGCTTTTAAGCCCTTATTTTTTGCACCGATTATGGACGAGCTAACTGCTCATATTCAAGTAATGGCACTTTGGTGTATGTTATGGGTAAATGATATAGTGTTAGTGGATGAATCAAGAGATAGTGTGAATGCAAAACATGAGAGATGGCAATAGGAGAATCTAGAATCCAAGGGCCAAAATAAGTCATACAAAGATGGATATATGAACTACAACTTCAATGTGGATGTACAAAGAGATGTAACTCAAGTGAGAATTAAGGGTCAAAAGATTAAAAAAAAAAAAAAAATAGATTTCTTCTAATACCTTGGCTCTATAATTACTAATGATGGAGAGATTTAGGAGGATATCTAACATAGCATAAGAGCTAAATGGTTGAAGCAGAGACATGCTTCTAGAGTGTTCTGTGATCAATGCATTCCAACAAGATTGAAGGAAAAATTTTGCATGATAGCGATTAGACCAGCTACGACCAAAGGAGCATAATGTTGGCCAAGCAGGCAACAACACATGCAAAAAATGAGTGTAGCAAAGATGAAAGCATTGAGATGGATGAGTGGTAAACCTAGAAAAGATAGATTCAGAAATGAGCACATTCGGGAGTATTTAGAGGTAGCATCAATAGATGATAAATTGAGACATTTAAAATGATCAGGCCACCAATGGCACCGGTGAGGAAATGATTCTGTATGCATGTTGATAGCCCCCTCTAGGCCAAAGAGGACATGGATGGAGATAGTATCATAGTAAGGATATATCTAAAAGAACTAGAAGTTATTAGATGATTTGGCTTGGGATAGGCTAGAATGGAGAAACGAAATTCATGAAGTCGGCCCCAACATAGTTGGGATAAGGCATTGATGGTGGTGGTGATGGTGGTGATGATAAATTGATGATGATTTAATGTGGCTATATTCCATTACTTCTAAGTAGTTGGGATAAGGCATTGATGGTGATGGTGGTGGTGATGATATTAACGGCTATATTCCATTATTTCTAAATTTTCAACTTCCACCAATTCTAAGTGCGTATTCAAAAGTTGCATGATTTTTAGTTTGCAACCCAATCAAGCTTAGGCACTTGATTCGCTCCATATCTCTATAAAGACTTTAATGAACATGACACAATGACAAACTTCACTAATCTCATTAACTTCCACAAATTCCAAGTGCCTCATAAAAGCTCCATGATTTTAATTTGCATCCCAATTAATGTTAGTGTTATAAACTGAGTAAATCGCCTCAATTCAAGCCTATGCGGCACTTGATTACATCCCTTGAACTAGCAAGTCAATCTTCCCCAATAGTGGTCTAACCCTTGGACCAAGAAATCACACACAGGGCTTGCACACTCACACGGTACACCAAGAAGAGAGAACACTCAATAGAAGAACTTCTAATGCTTTCTCAGCCTCACTTGTAGTAAATGAATGGAGTCGACGACAATTTATAGTTCTACTATGTACAATGAATGACCAAGATTAAACCACATGGCACTCATTCAATGGATGAGAACCTTCTAGATCCTCATTCAAGGAAAAATTTACAAAACCCTATCCTAATCCTACACTTATCTATACCAATTCTAGAATATTCTACACATCTCAATGCTTTTCCATAACTTACAAGAATACTCTAGATAAGTCTGCATCACTCAAGATCGCCCTAGAAACTTCTAGATAATTCCAAATCCTTCCATCCATCTGATCATACTTGTGTCCCACTTGGACGGAAATGGTGCCCTTGCGACTCCAAGAAGCCTTTGACACACCATCATGCATCTCATCACATAACATTAAGCTCTTGATTCATTCATACATGTATACATATAGACATTAGTGCTAGACTCAACCTAATCTTGCTCTATGGGATCCACTTCAATTTTATCCTGATTCATTTCCTTAATGCAAGGTGCTTTCTCACAGAAATCAAGAAAACAGTATATAAAATTTCTTATCCATGACAAACAAAATTTTCTTACTATAAAGCAAAGAACCTGGTATTTTCTGCAAACTAGACTTACAAAGAGCTTTTGATCAAGTTGATTGGGACTTTATCAAGTATACGCTCCAATTATGGGCTTCAAGATTACAAGCAAAAAGGAAACTAAGGACTTCCAAGTATTCACAAAGTGATCCTAAAAGGATCCCCAAAAGGGGTTTTTATACGATCTTATGGTATGTGGAAAGGTGATCTATCCAGTCCCCTTTTGCTTTTGATGATTGAGACCCTTATAACAAAAAGGCTACAATAAAGGATTAATAAAGAGTGCAGGGGTGGAGGATATAAGGTGGAGATGTAGATAGGAAACGTATTTCCTATGATTTGAATTACTAGGAGGATAGTTGGGTATTCACTTCCCATCTCCCCTTGATTCATTTTCATCAAGGGAACATCATCGAATGGTCATTTTTTAATAGTCACCCTTTTTCTTCAATTTTAACCACATTTAGGAAGAAAAATGCTCACCTACAAGCAGACCACATACGACTCATGGGGCCCATATAGATGCATGCCTATCTGTGCAAGGATGACAAATGGAAAGGTCTTGATGCAGTACGGTCCAAAAAGAATAGGGCCCGCTGATGGACCCCACAAGGAAATATTCTGTTGATTTGCTTGCTTTAATTAGGTCCTTAATTTAGTTGATTTGATTTTGACTTGATTTATAGTGAGAGAGATTCTCGTGAGCGATTTTAGTGATGAGTGCTTCCTTATCTAGGTGATTCCTCTATTATTTATAGGGGGGAACTCTTGGTTGTAATTATGCTATTGAAAATAAGATTCTTGAGTACTATTGTGAGCTATTCTTGGGTATTCCCATCCCACTTGCCTTGGGACCTGAGTCTGAGGGCTTGATCGCACCGTCGGAGGTGCTGATCTTTCATCGATCGTGGCTGGGCTGCACCAGGTCTCCTTATGAATAAGGGTCAGCCAAAAAGTCAACCTCATCAGATTACCCTAGCCCATGATTTAACAACCTTAAATTTTAATGCCATTATAACCATTGGTTTTTTTTTAGATTAAATCCAACGGTGAGTGATGGTTGAATGTGTAAAAATGGGCCTCCTGCCACACCATGGGATGACAAGAGTGTGAGAGGGGCTGCACTGAGCTGAGCTTTGCTGCACATGCAGTATGCACGTAGGAGAACATTTTCCCTTTTAGAAAAACAGTCTCAATACATAAGACTTCAATCACCTGAAACAATTCTCTTTAGGGGGTCCACATTCGTCTATAAGTAAACCCTAGGCCTACATATGACAGGTAACAATGGATTTTATGCTATTATAAGCAACATCTAACTTTACTGCAAGAAAGATAATGATAAGAGAAATTTATCTCATGCCACCGACCCACCGCCTGGTACAATAGCAAGGCAAGTCCTCTTTCATAGAGGGGGGCATGGGTATTTACTTTCAGAGAGAGAAGAAAAAGAAAAGGTATCTCACATTCCACGTTGGTACTGCATATGCGATCTTCTGTATTTTTCTCTCATCGCTTCTCTTTCTTCTTCAACCTTAGCAAGATTTGAATTCGACCTCTCGGTTTCGCTCCTAACGTTTGCCTCTAAGGAAGAACGTGCATTCCAGATTTCCTCCTGCCAAAGAAAGTAGTGATAATAACCAATAAATAAATAAATAAGAAAGAAAAAAAAAACCAGGCTAACAAACTGCTTGCTGTCAGAGTAAAAAACAGTAACTCTCTTGACCACACTCAACTAATTCATCAAGCTATAATATTAAAGCATTGTAATAATGAATTAGTTATTACCACTATGCAATAAACCATCAAAATCTGTAGATCCTGGCCAGGTTCTTAGTAGAAAGAAGAAATTCAGGTCTCGCTTCTAATAGAGTTTTTCATAGAATTTAGCAAGTGAAAATTAGACGTTCAAAAACCACTTGTCAAACTAAATGCCACATTTACACTGGGGTAAGCCTAATTGGGATAGCAAACAGCCATCTCAAAAGGAAAACAAAGATAGCAAACAACCACCATTTAGATCATGAGAAAACAATAAAACTAATGGTATGTCAAATGTAACATCGATTCTCATAAACAGCTAGTTTCTTTCGTTGTTCAAAGGAACAGCTGGTGCATCATGGGAATGTAATATTATTAATGCTTTCAATGGTGGGAATGTATCACTGAGAAAGGAAAACATACAAATATGATGTAGTTTTCCAGAAATCGATCACTTTATGTACAAGGTTCTTCACAATTCAGAATTAGCATATACTTGAACTCAAATTATGTGTCCCTTTGTTACTTAACAGAAGCCGTATCCACATGTACCGGTTAAATAGAATTCTCTGGGAAAGAGCAGGGGCAATGTTGTTCCAATGATATTAACAAATAGTTTGATAGTCATTACAAGTGCAGAGAATCAGGACTACCCAGATCACTGAATAGTAATTAGCGATCATTGTTCGCTTCATGTCAATAATCATCCTGGTTTGCTAGGGTTAGGAAGAGATAAATAATAATTGTAGATCAATAACAATTCCTTTTAATTTACAAGTGCGCCATCTTAGAAAATCTAAGATTTCAAGCCATTGATCTGGTGGGGCCAGGTCCAAATTTGAGTTTCATTTGTAATTGGGATATTAGATTTCGAAAATTTGGATTAAATTTTAAGTGGATCAAGAGCAGGGTTTAAAAAAAAGACTTGGGACCCGACTCACCCCTGGCCAAGTTCGAGTCGACTCGGCCGAGTCAGGTTAAGTCCTATGTAAGCATAAAAAAAAATGGGTATTCTGCTCTCTTGTAACTCAGTCCCAGGCCCCATCCAACTGGTGAAGTGTAAAAAAAATGGGGAACCCAGCCAACTGATAAAGCATAAAAGGGGGAAAACAGAAAGATGAAAAGATGATGGGCTGAATGCAGGCGGGTCAAGTCCCAGGCAACAGTGAGCCGAAAACTGTTGGCTGCATCGACTGGACTCCTCTTCTTTCTTCTCTCTTTCACAGTTTCTCTCCTTCACTACCGACATCCAGAAACCCAACTCCCAAAAAGGTATGCTTTTTTATTTTTTATTTTTAAAGGATGCTCTCTCTCGGCCATCCAGCTGTCCTTTTCTCTTTTTCTTTTTGTCGTCTTCTTCTTCTTCTTCTCCCTCCCTTTTTTTTTTTTTTTTTCAATGATGCATCGATTCCGACTCGCTCGAGTCCTGTGGGCCTAAGACCAGACCTGGCCGGTTTTTCAAACCATGATCAAGAAATGAATCCTAGACCAAAATAATGTTAGATCATCTGATATTGCAACCCAATGAGAATCAACCCACAATTCGGATGTCTATGAGAAAGATCATGATACACAGAGTTAAGTCTAGATAACCGTGTTGAGCATCCTGTTCCGCAATCTCAGGTGCATCATATTAACAAAATTCTCCAATTTTCAAGAAAACTTCGCAAGTTACACAAATTTTTTGATGAAAATATCCTAGCTTGAAATTTTCAAATTACTGAATGTTCACAAATTATTTATGAATGGTGAACAACGGAACATCATGTTCCGGAAACATGTCCATAACATGATGGCTAGCAACTTTAGTCAACATCAATTTTCACAAACCAGGCTGAACGGGTGGGATATAAAACTAATTGATTTAACAATCTCTAGGGTTTTATCCTAAAGTTCAAGAAACCCTAAGGAATAACCAAGGGGAGAGGGAACTAAACGAAACAAATAGTATTGAAGTGTTTCCTATGGTGGAGCGACACTACCAATATATTCACTATTATATTTTTGAGTAAAAAGAAAATACTTGTCTTAGTCCGCAACATCTCAATAATTACAATTAAGTCCTCGCTGTAACTCTTAACACTCCCCACTCAAGGTGGTGCATAAATATCTACCATGCTCAGACCATGCATATGATAACTTTCCTCTTGAAACTGCTTTAGTAATGAAATCCTCCAATTGTTCATATCTGTGTATGTACTTCATTTGATATCTTTGTTTTCAATCTTTTCTCTAATAAAATGAACATAAACTTCAAAATGTTTTTATGTTTGTGGAAGACGTGACTTGTCACAATCTGCAATGTTAAATTGCTATTAGAATGTAACATTGCAGGCTCTTTATATATAAATCCCAAATTATATAGCAAATTCCACAACCACAACAATTCAAAAGTTCCAAGTAGTGTTGCTGGATACTCAGTTTCAAAACTGGATTTAGATACCACAAGCTGGTTATTACATTTCCAAGAACTAGGTTTCCACCTACCATGGTATAATAGCCAATTGTTGATCTATCCATCTTCGAATCTACCCAGTCTGCGTCATTATAGACTTCCACACTAAATGGCAATGTTTAGATTACAAAATCTCTCGTCCTAGTGACTCTTGAGATGCTTCAAAATCATGTATACAGTTGTCCTATTTTGGAGCACGCATGAACTAACTAAAACACGAACAGCACAAGCTATATCTAGATGAGGTATTATAAAGTACTCCTACCAATCTTTTATGTGATCTGATATCATGAAGGTAACTCTCCTCAATCAGCACTAATAACGTGATTCTGCTCAATTGGAGTATCTACAAGCTATGCTCCTAACATTCTTGCTTCTTCCAATGGATCAAGAGTATATTTCTGCCGACATATCATAATACCTTTCTTTGACCTTGAATATCTCAACTCACCTAGGTCTTTGATTTCAAATTCGAAATGTAGATGTTTCTTTAACCTCTTCAACCCTTTCATATAATTACTAATAATAACAATGTCACACAATTAAAATAGTTATCCTTAAGTCGTTCCATTTCACAAACAATGTGTGATCAGCATGACACTTCCTTTAACCTATCTTTAACAATCTGCTGAACCAAGCTCATGGAAACTACTTTAGCACATAGAAGGCTTTTTCAATTAACACACCATGACAGTCTGATCTTTTAAGGGAATTATAGAAGGCAATTCCACGTGGACCTCTTCCTGAAAATCTCCACAAAGAAACGCATTTTTCACATTCATTGGGTAGAAAGGC
Organism: Cinnamomum chago; assembly: GCA_038049695.1. NCBI lineage: Eukaryota > Viridiplantae > Streptophyta > Magnoliopsida > Laurales > Lauraceae > Cinnamomum > Cinnamomum chago. The sequence goes on from CP142453.1 coordinate 15,771,911, forward strand.
CAATCCAGATTTACAGCAACAGAGAAAATGACCCATACTGAATTTAACTTTGCCACATATGAAATGTCGCAAAGTAGTCCATACTCCATACCATATGTCCGAGTGAACCCTTTTGCCACTAGCCTTGCTTTATATAGCTGAACTATACCATTAAGATTATATTTCAATGTATACACCCACTTACATCCTATTACAAGCTTACCTTTTTGAAGATCAACAATACCCAAAGTTTAATTCTCATCAAATGCATGCATTTATTCCATCATTGCAGCTTTCCATTCAAGTTAGTTTTATCTTCACCCATTCAGAATAATTTTGCAACTGCTTGTCTTGAATTAATTAATTGTGATGTATGGGGAATAGCTCATGTGATATCGCGTTTTGGTTATAAATATTGTCCCGTATATTGATGATTTTAGTAGATTTACTTAGGTTTATTTTCTACATGCAAAATCCGATGTCATTCATGCCTTCAAGTAATTTCATGCATTAACTGAAATCCAATTTTCTACTTCCATTAAAATTTTATGACCAGATTCAAAGGGAGAATATACTGATGAATTTCAAAATCATTCAGGAGAAAAAAGAATTGTTTCATAGAAATCATGTCCCTGCACACCTTAACAAAACAGAATAGCTAAAAGGAAAAATCGCAGTATCCTAAAAGTTCTCATGAGTCTTCTTCTGCTTCAATCATGTGTTCTGCAGCTTCTGCCTACATTGTGGACTGAAGCTATCAGACCAACAGTTAATCTTATCAATCACCAACAACCTATATCATCTTGTCAAATCAAACTCCTTACTTTAGATTGTACACAGAATATTATAACTTTCTAAGTATAATATTTTTCATTCATTTGGATATATATGTTTTGTTCGTCCTCCATCCCATAAAATGACCAAACTGATGGCTCAATCTTTCATTGTGTGTTCTTAGGATTTGAAATTAGACAAAAAGGCTTTCTTTGTTTCGATCATGCTGCCATACGATTCCGCATTTCTCATAATGTTATTTTTTTAAAATATATACTTTTATCGACATTACACTGCCTCTCCTCAAACATCTATCTCCATCTTACCTCTTTTTTTCTGATCATATTGATTCTCCTACATGTTTTAAAGGATGGTCTACCAGGGGCATGAACATCAGACATGCATTTGACATCTCTGCCCGATGATGCTTCCCCTACCTTGGTTCTAGTGGCAGAGCTAGGATTTTCTTGAGAGGGCAAGCAATAGTCAACTAATAATATTTTATATTTACCGATTTTTTACTAATTAAAAATTTTATTTTTTTCCAGAAATCTAATAAGATCCAAAGAAAAATACTAAATTGGAAAATACATCAACATTTTCAAAGACAATATTTCTCAAAACTTTGTAAGAGCAATTAAAATGCAAAAATAACAAAGCTAATCATAATGAATCAAGCCACTCAAAGTGGTCGTTTTCTACTTGTTTCAGCACTAAGAGTTGTATCTCACTCTAATCACAATAGGATCCATGTTGTATTGATCATATCTAAACAAATTCACCAACAATTAATTAATGAAAATCTGTTGGATGGTAACATGATTGTTTGATGGGCCATGCCCATGATGGCTACTATAGGCATGCATAGTTGAGAGGATAGCACTAAAATACATTTACTATAGGTTCGACTTGCTACTTGGAATATAGGAACTTTGATGGGTAAGAGCATGGCGTCGGTTGATGCAATCAAAAGAAAAGAAGCTAATGCAGAATGTCTATAAGAGATAAAATGAAAAGGAGATAAAGCTAAGGAGCTCATTGATGACTACAAACTTTACATCACATAAAGAAAAAGCCAGAAATGATGTATAGTAGTATATAAGGATGTGAGAAAAAAAAAATTGTGGGGCTAAAGAGGTTGGGTGATAGGCCTGTATCGATTGAACTAGTGTTAGAGGAAGACATTATGCATATCATTAGTGCCTATGCAGCCCAAGCAGGATCAGATGAAAGTGTTAAAAGACATATTTGGGAGGAGATGCATGGTTTAATACCAGAAATTCCAAGTGGAGATGCATGGTTTAATACCAGAAATTCCAAGTGGTGGAAAGGTTTTTCTAGGAGGAGACATAGATGGGCATGTAGGAAAGGGCAGTAACGGGTATGAGAGAGAGCATGGAGGACAAGAGTTTGGAGAAAGGAATAAGTTAAGAGACTACCTTGGAATTTCCATTAACATTTGATCTTGTGCTAGCAAACACCTACTTTAGAGAGAGATAAGCATTTAATTACCTATAAGTGGAACTAATAAGAGTCAAATAGACTTTTTCTACTTAGAAAGCATGAGCGACTAGCAAGACCATAAGGTTATTCTTGGAATTGACCACATAACATAGGATAGTAGTTTTTTATGTTTGTATCAAAAGTAGAAAGAAAGGGGTATTAATAAAAAAAATTGTGCCCTAAATCAAGATGGGGGAATATGAAAGGGGAAATCGCAACAACACTTAAGGATAAAATGACCGAGGGGGAGAATGGAATTTGGAGGGAGGAACTATTGTGACGTAGAACCAAATAGTTGACTGTATCAGAACGTTTGCAAAAAAGGTGCGTGGAGAGTCTAAGGGGAAAAAAATAATATGATAAATAAACCTTGGTGGTGGAGTGTAGACTGTAGAGGTTCAGGAAGCTGTTCAAGAGAAGACACGGCTACGAAGTTTACCAGGAGACTATGAAAATGGAAAATTATGATGTATATAAGGCGGCAAAGAAAGAAGTTAAAATGCCGCAAGTCATACATAGTACAAAGCATATGATGACCACTATAATAAGTTGTTATGACTTAAGGAGGACTGATATTTTGGTTTATAATGTGTACTAATGGAGAAGAAAAGGCATTATTCAATATTCTGGATTTTTTAGATATTTTTCAAAAAAAATTGGGCTAAAAAAACCCACGCAGCAAACTGTGACGACTATGAACCGCATCGCAGTGCCACATCATATCATTTTCAAGGACAGCCAAAGCCGTGACTTTGAACCATGATACGCAGATCAACAACAGAATGTTGTAAGTTTTTAGGGAATTCGTTAATCTCCTAAAATGTAAAAAACATAAAAGGGTTACCAAATCATCAATAGAAGCAAAATATTGAGCAATGTCATTAGATTGTTCTAAAATCACTTCTTCATGGTCTCCTTTCCAAAATTGGATTTCCTAAATCTCATCCTACACCCTTGCATGCTGATAATAGGAGTGTTATTCAGGTGGTAGCAAATCTCGTATTTTCACAAAAGGACAGAACATATTGAAGTGGGTTATCATTGTATCCGTGAAGCCTAGGACAGTCATTTCATTATACTTCTTCATGTGCCTTCAAATTTTAAGATTACAGATCTGTTCACCAAGCCAATGACATGAGACAAGCATTGTTTTTTAATTAGCACATTGATGTTGTTTGATCCACCACACATCAATTTGAGAGGGAGTGTTAAATACTCCCTTTGATTACCATATGGAGCCACAGTGGACCATTGTAATTCTGTAGAATATAAGTATGTCAAACTAATTAGACAAGCTCACAGCTAATTAGATAAGGGCATATCATTTCTGGATTGTAAAAGCCCACTGAATGGGCATGCAATTGATATTCTCCTCATCCATCTGTAAGATATAAATAGTCCTAAGGGTGGTTGATCAATGGAGGCAAAAATTTTCATCCAAAGTTTCTTGGGTTTTAGTGATGTATTTCAGTAACATAATATATATATATATATACATATATACACATATATAAATAGAAAGAGAGAGAGAGAGAGAGAGAGAGAGAGAGAGAGAATCACTTCCAAGAATGGCTAGACTTCTCCCAAGCTTGGAAAAATATGGCCAAAGGGGCCCACCAATGGGCAAAAATGGCAACCATCCAATCAAGGAAGGTACTAATTTTAGGGCCTCACATACTCTAAAGTCTAAATACTAACCATCAGATAAATCGGACAGATGCAAAAACTTGCATGATCAATTGAAGGGCCTACTACAACTTGGATAGCTGTCAAATTTGGGTTGGTGATAATTCAAATGGTAACGAATTTGAAGCGCATAGATTGATCATAAGAGGGGGCAGGTGGGCCCGACAGGCCAGACCTTCCAAATTCGGCAATTCATGAAAATTTGCATCCATATGTATGTGCATTAAAAAAGCAGTGCGCACCTGCAATCTTAGTCGATTTTCACGTTCCACTTCAAACAAAGTGCCTTCTACTTTTCCTGGTTTGTCCATTAAAAGGTTTCCAGTTTTTTCAAGATCAAACTCATCTTCAGATCCTTCACTGTCACTGAAAGTAAGTAGATAATAAGAATATGCAAATACATACATATATTTATATCGAATAGCAATTCAAACAAAATTTAGCATACATCAAAACCACAAGCAGGAATTATAAATATAATAATAAAGAAAATCCCATTAGCAAGTACCAAGAACATATGTAGCATACAAGTAGCAAAAAACAAGAGTACAAGAGCATCAAACATTCGCTGAATCTATCAATACAAATCATTATCATCATCAAAGCTGTGGTGACGAAGATTGAAGAAAATTTTGTAGAAAAAAAAAATGAAGGATGAAGGAAGAAGATCAACTCACAAATTCGTTGGCCCTAGGTCCTCAAGCTGCACAACGGTCTAAGAGAATTTGGCTCTAATACCAAATTGATGCAAACCATTAAAAGATTTGGAACAAAGCCTTGCAAAGTGCTGAAGAGCAAAAACAATGTCTCCAAAAGACAGACACAAGAAGGAACAAAGCTCAAAGGAAAAACTCAATCTAAGTAGAGTAATTTTATTGATCTCCAAAACTAACTCTAATGTTTTACGATGCTCATGTAAGTAAGGGGAAAAACCTAGAACCCAGGACTCCTGATGAAATTAGAAAGCTAATCCTAATAACTCGTTATAGAAATAAATAACAAAACATAATCTTGGATGAAATAATCTTAATTTCTTGGACATCCGGTCATCAGGCCACCTGCTTTGGGCCCTAAATGTGGGTCACGGGCCTGGCTCCATCAACCCACAAGCCTTGCATCACATGATAATGGTGAAATTAATATATCATGGATGGAACTAGAGAAGAAGTATATAGAGGAGCGCTACACAACGCCTTGGCATTTTACAAACAAAAAACGCCCCTATCTTCTACGAATAAGAAAATGGTGATTTTAAAGAGGTTGCTGAGGTGGAGTTGTCATAAAGACATTTGTTTCCTAGTTTTTCTCCCTCGTTTAAGATAAAGTTAAAGAGTTTAAAAGCCCCTACTTTCTCTATAAAAACCAATGAGCTACATTGCACACTCCCTAGTTTTTCTCCTTCACTATGATCCTAACCACAATTGATACCTACCTATTGTTTCTCCTTCTCAATGGGACCCTCTTATTTTTGGTGATTGAATCCAATGGTCACTAATAGTTGGGTTTGTATCAAATTGGGAATAATGCCAATTTATGGGGGTTAAGTGAGTGTAAAGGGATTAAATTCATCGATTGCTTTTATCATTTCATGGCAACATTAGAAATCCATCAGTGGGGCCCTCTTATATTTGTGATCAAATCCAATTATTGGATTGACATCAAATTGGGAATAATGCCAATTCATGTGGGTTAAGTGAGTGTAGAGGAATTAAATTTATAGATTTATTATCCCCCGCATATATATATATATGGGAGATGCTCCTATGAGAGATATCTCTCACCTTATATGAGAGATAGGGTGGGGCAAGGAAGTAAATATCTTCGTATCGGCCGATACGCTACAATGAAATTATCGGCCGCCACGGGTGTATCGCACCCGTGGCGGCCCGTATCGGCTGATGTAGCGTGGCGGCCGATACGACATGGGGGGGTTATAAAACCCCCCCTTTTGGACTTTTTAGGGTTTTTTACCCTTCTCTTTCATCTCTTCCCCTCTATGGTTGCTGTTTTCACCTCTTTGTGGTCCATCTTGCGTATGTTCAAAAAAAAAAAAAAAAAAAATCGAATCGGGGCTGCCGCCCCGAACCCCGCTTTTATGGTCGGCGGCCCGGAGGGCTTCAGCCCCAAAGAGCCGTCGGACAGCCCTCCGGGGCTCAGCCTCTTTATCAGTGCTTTTCATATATTGAATGATCTATCATGAATGCATGCAACATATAATGTTTATGTTCATATTAAGCTAATTTTGATCACCAAAGTTTTATGCTTAGGGTTAGGTCTCACCACAGTGACCCTAACAATTAAACACTGATATTTGGCTCTAATAGTACCATCATGATGTTTACATTACATATTGTTCAAATGTATGAATATAAGTGTCTCCCAAATCCCTTTTGGTGGTGATCAAGGTATTCCTAATTTCCTATTTCTTTCACTAACTCTCTACTCCCTTTGTCATTTCTAAATTGGTGTTGAATGTTGATTGTTGATCGCTTCATAGTTCATTCACTTGATTGAATTTGAACCTTGAATGCTGAAGTATTGATATTTGATTGTTCAATGTTCACTAATGACCTAACTCTTAAGTCTTCTTAATTCTTATGCCTTTATTTCATGTTCTAATTTTTTTCTATTTAGCTTTCCATTACTTTTTAAGTTAACATGACTAAGAAACATGAATACATGTGAAAAAACTAATCATTACTATTATTTTCTATTTATACAGCGATACAAGACCTCATATATTGAGGGCACCGCTACGCCCCCTTTTCTTACTTACTTTTGCAAAAGAACCACATTTTCTTTCATTTTACAATTTTCTGGATTTTCTGGATTTTTTTCAGATTTTTTTGGCAAATTTTTAAAATCGCACCGCTACACCGCTACGTATCCCCGATACGCTACGTATCACCCGCTTCGTATCGGTTTGGCGGCGGGCCGCTACGCCCGCCGCTACCGCTATTTTCATCCATGGGGTGGGAGCCCTCACATCCATATCCAATGCCAACAAACTAAATGTGACGGCCCCCACCATTATCTCTCATATAAGGTGAGAGATATCTCTCATAGGAGCATCTCCCTATATATATATATATATTGCACACCTTATACTTTGCAAACCTCATAATGGGGCCCACTTGATGGTCCATCCGAATAGACCATACACACATGGCGCCGCTATATTACACCAGTCCCTTTTTTACACCCATCCAAATGGACTGCGCCATTGGATAGACATGTCATTTTTTTAAGGGATGAAACTTGTTGGCCGTTGATGAAGGGATTAGGATGATCAAATGGAGCCCATGTTTTGTACATAGGTAGGCCCCAACCAATTCCATCCCCAAGTGGGGCCCTTGGTGAGCCCCATGGCATGGTGTGCATGGAGGCGAATAAGTCATATATACATATATATATATATGGGAAATATTCATGTGCATCTATAAAGTGTTAAGGTTTTCAAAGCTCTGTGTGTGCCAGGGGAGAAGGCTTCCAGTCATGAACCTGCTGCCTATTAGCTAAAGGGACGTGAAAATTATGTCTTCTCGCCTTTTGTTGGCAACAAGGATAAAGTGGATAAGTCACCTATCCCCATTCACTTATTAGGGTCACCTTAAAATTTCTAAGGCTTTACAGGACTTGGTGACTGAGATATTTGAAAGGAAATATGCAATATGGAAGACCAGTTTCTTATCTAAAATAACACATCAAGGTGACACTTTACCATATCTACCAGTCTACTGTTTATTGGTTTTTAATTCCAAAGGCAGTATCAAATAGGGTGAAATTATAAAAATACATCTCTTATTAGAAGGAAGTGGAGAAAAACATCATAAAGTTGCCACAAAGGAATCCAAACGAACATTTAACATAGTAATATATTTGAAATTGCTTCACAAGAAATAGGCAAATTTGAAGAAGCAAAATGAAAATCTCACATTTCCCAATAAAATACCAAAGCATGCACCACCCAAGTATTACACCACCAGATGAAATTATTTACCTCAAATCAAGTTCAGTACAAGAAAATCGTGTGCCAGTCATCGAACTCGGCTCACCAGTATTTTCATCATTCCTCTCAAATTCTTCAATGTCATCATCTGGGGCACGCATTACAAAAGCCCCACGTTCCTTCACATTCTCATTTAAACTCGAAAATCCTCTGAGCCAGAAATTATAAAGAACATCACATATACAAATCAAATCTGAACGAAGCAAAATTCTAATAAGAAATGCACAGTAGAACTATCAGAAGCACAACCATTCATAGACTAAATTAATAAACCAATCCAGCAAGGATAATCCCTTCACACAGTTTAACATTATCTTCTCGTTCCTAGTTCCTAGCTAATACAACCCACATACTTCTTTTATTGGACTCTTAGCACATCATGATAAGATAATTGCAAAACAAGTATTATGAAAACAATAACACGTGGTATGGTCTTTCCTCAAAATAAGAGTATCAGTGACTTATAAATCCAGCATGTCCTAAATTATTGACTTACATGAAGAGGAAGTGGCCACAACAGCTTGCACGCATAAACAGACTACCAATGCTGTAGGGTTAGGTGGGCCCGGGGCTCCAGTGGTGGACAGGGGGGGCAATGGGACCCAGGTTAACCCATAAGTTGGGCATGGGGCTGGCCCATGGACTGCATCAGACCAAGAACATAACAAACAAAAAAAGTCTTAGCTTCGAAACACTTTATTTCAGCATTCAAAGAATCTATATAAACAAAATGGACGCACCAAGCTTTGGCTATAATCTGTGAATCTTGCACCAATATTTAGTATAATTCCTTTTCCTATGTATTGGTTGTCAAGGGGAAAAGAATTTTTCAGAACCTGTTAGTTCTATGGACTCCAATGGTGCCAAGGTATTTGCTTTATTGGTTGGCTGTCATGAATTGCTGAAATTGCGAGGGTATAATGCAATCATTGAAGGTGACCCTTTTTTTACTATTCAGTGGGGGTTAGTAAAATCATAATTTCCTTGGAGATTGGCAGATTGGGTGAAAGGAGTGCGAGATATTTCTTCTCAAATGAATGCTACATTTAATCATATGTTGCACAAAGTGAATGATACGGCGGATGGTCTTGCTAACGAATGAGCATTTCACTTAAACATTTCTTTTGATGTCTAATATTTTTAGCTGTCAGTGATTTCTTTCTTCTTCTTTGTTCTTTTACTCCTTAATAAAATTTACTGATATCAAAAAAAGAGGGGTTGGGGGGGGGGGGGGATTATCTAATCTTATTTAAAAGCAAGCAAACAAACAAACAAAATGCATGTAGAAGCCAACAATGAAAAAGGGTGTGGGGGAGAAGAACAATTTCATACTGGGTGTTTGTCTTCAATAAAGCTGGTGGGTCTGGCAAAGGACCATTCAATTTTTGTTCCAATGCATTCAATTCTGAAATAAGAGCATCAAACGTCCAGTCTGGCTGCGGTTCCACTGAAATCCCGAGAATGCTCTTGGGATTACGGGCTTGCAATTTGATAACACCCCTGTAACCAACAACACAATCAATCAATAACTAGAAAAAGGAAAGAAACTTGAAAGAACAAACAAAATGTCCAAAAACTGAAGATAAACATAAACCGCAGCAGGAATGATGAGATTTGAGCACAGAAAACGATAATTTAACTTACATCTTAAACTGCTTCACGAGCTACAATGAGCAAGGCGTTTCTACACCAATGATTTCAGAATCATTGATTTCCCTTCAGATACTGAAGAAAGAAAGTGAGAGAGAGATCGAATACAAAGGAAGGAAAGAAAGAAACAGAGAGACAAGGATCGAGAGCAACTCACAAAAGGGGGCGAGTGAGTGCTTTACTTTCGCCAGAAGAAACCCTCAAAACGAATTGAGCCCGCCTATAAACACACACTCAAAATTGGTCTAGCCACTCATGTAAGGGGTCCGGCCAAATTTCACATTAAATAAGAGACGGGCCCCATTACTTGAAGTCTTTTTTTTTTTTGACTTGTGCTCTAATGAGGCCCACCCATGGGAAAATAAAACCAAGTAAACTAAATGTCACCCTCTTAAATCAAAATCAAATCTCCAACAATTTTACTTTAATAAGAGTTAGACAAACTTTTGTATTGATCACCTATAAAATTTGTAAATAAGATATTACGATCGATCAATTGGCCCTTAGCAATTTTTATTTCAAAAGACATATTGTCGAATTGATTGCTTTTTAAATATGTGACTTAAATATTAAAAAGATTGAAATGTTTTATAAAGATTAGTCTAACAATGAGTCCAAGTCCAATTAGAGTGGAAGTTTTCACATATAAGGGATCATAAATAGTATTAGTGATTTTGATTTCAGATAAAAGGCTACATTGATAGATCTATATAATTTATAAGAATTGAACTTGAGATTCATCAATAAAACATGACTGGTTAAAAACAGTTAGATGAAATAGTGATATGAGTTATTATAATTTAGGGAGGTCGAATTTTTTATTTATAGTGTTTTAATGGAAAAAATATTATTTTTATATTTTTAATATTCTATTTTTTTTTTAATCTTCTTATAGGGCTTAGCAAAATTCATGCAGCAATTGGCCTTGAGGACTATGATGCTACACCTTGTCATGTTGGTATTCAAAGTTAACCGCACGACAACGAATTTTGAACCATCTAGCAATATGCCCTAAGCAAAACACAAATACAAAAATTCCAAAAAACGGAGGAACTGAAAATTAAAATTGCACTAACCTGTAATTTTTTTTACTTGCAAGTAGTCCCAATCCAAGGTGATAATTCATCTACCCAATTCAACAAAAATTACAAATATACGCATATAGCATTCACTAAATATACTAAAATTTACTTCACATGTTCTTTTTCATAAGGTTCATGACGTCCATTATTATATATTATAGGTGTAGTATTCGATTTTGAATTTGGAGTCCGATTTCTTATTTGATTAAGAAATTAGAGCTCAATTTCGATTTTAATTGCGAAATTTGAACTCCGATTACGATTTCTATTTTGGTTTGAGAGAATCCTCTTTAAATCCATGTGGTCCCATCTAACCCATTACAAAATTTATCATCATTGGGATAAGCTTAGCTCTTCCGTGGGAGTGTTTACATTGAAATTCACAACAATAAGACTCTTCGATAAAACAGACTCTTTAGGCCTTCTTAAAAATCATGTTTAACTAACTAATTATTCAAATTCAAATTCACATATCAATATCTATTATTTCACTATCTAAAACTCAGCAAATCCTCTAAAGATCTCGTTGTTGACATTTCCAATTCACTTTATATTCCATGACATTGGTATCTCAGTTTGGAAAAACAACTTAAAAATTGCATTTAACCCAAAATAGAGTTCGGACGATCCAAACTCTTTAACAACCTTAAAGCACGTTATCTTTATTAAATTCAAATGCCCAACATAATCTCCTTTTTTATTATCTTTCTCGCTTTGCTTTAACATTCTTCTGAATCTCACATCGCATATCTTTACCTTCTAGCCAAATCCAGCTAGTTCTCTTTCAAGACAATGTAGCAAGTATATATATATATATATATGTATATCAATGTAGTTCGACTCATCAAATTCATCATCTAATGGGTATGTATATGATATTTGTGGTATATAGTACATGTCCATCTTGCAAGAACTCAACGACAATTGAGAAAGCCTACGTGCCTTTTTTTTTTTCAATTATTAATGTCTTCAATGCATTATTCCTCTTTAACAGGTCATCCAGGCAACATTGCTTAATCTTATAAGAAGGCAGGAGCTGCGGAGCATTTGACTGTGATAGGATGAGAAAGTTGAATGAGAAAATAATATGATCGTTATTCTCTAATACCACATTAGGTTGATAGGCTGATCTATGATAGTGAGCTTGATCCAATAACACACCTAGAATCATATCTCTCTCATTCTAAAATTCCTCTCATTTGGAACTTATCCAATGATCTTTTCCCGTTTCTATTATTCTTCTTGGTCTCATTAATCTTCATTTTATAGATTTGAAGTTAACAAGGGAGCCGACAATTTTCTGACTGAAGTTTGACTCACAACACTATTCAGTGTAATGATTTTTATTTTATTTTTTGTGATTAAGATTTTAATTATTCTATGTATTTTTTCCGAGGTTAGATTTTGCTGCTTAGGTTATGTTTTTTCATTGCTCAGTGTAATGATTGTGTGTGATTAGGATTTCAAAGTCCTGTCTCATGATCTGATAAACCCTATCCATTACAGATATTCTTTTTCCTTTTTTAAGTTTAACATTTTCCCCACAATATAATTTTTTAAGGGGGATTCGGCGAGAGGTCCCTGAACATTTCACTTCATTGCCTTAGGTCCACAATCTTTTTTTATAGTGTGAAAGGTCATTTTTCCAAATTTGAAAACCTAAAGTGTCTAATTTACCCTTTCCTCAAATCATATCTCATGATTAGTGGGATAAGCCATTAATAATGGTCAACTACCATTAAATTAGTCACGATTAATAAAATTCCATTAATGAGATTTTCAAATAAAGTTCAAAAAACAGGAAACAAATTTCAAATAAATTTCAAAAGATCCAAATAAATTTCAAAAGACAAAATTAAATTTAAAAAAATGTAAATAAATTTCAAAAGACGAAAATAAATTTCAAAAGATGTAAATAAAATAAAAAAAAACAAAATTAAACTCTAAAAAAATAAAAACTAATTTCAAAAAATACAAATAAATTTGAAATAATGCAGATAAATTTCATAAAAATGCTATAATATCAAAAGCACATAGAGAAATTTAAAAAGACGCAAATAAATTACAAAAAATCTATTAATTTTCAAAAGATTAAAATCAATTTAAAAAGACGCAAATAATTTTCAAAAGATGAAAATCAATTTTAAAAGATCCAAATAAATTTCAAAAATGTGTAAATAAATTTAGAAAAACGCAAATACATTTGCCACAAACTCGGATAAATTTGTCCCATAACTCAGATAAATTAGCCCAAACTCAGATAGATTTGTTTAGAACGTAAAGAAATTTATTTCAGAACTCAGATTAATTTGTAAAAAACTCAGATAAATTTGTTAGAAACTCAGATAAATTTGTTAAAAACTCAGATAAATTTGTCGGGAACTCATATATATTTGCAAAAAACACAGATAAATTTCTCAAAAACTCAGATAAATTTGTCGGGAACTCATATATATTTGCAAAAAACACAGATAAATTTCTCAAAAACTCAGATAAATTTTCTTTTGGGCTTTGAAACCAGGTGCTGGAACCGACCCATCAAGGTCTTCTTCCTCCTCTGTTTCTCTGCAACAGGAACCGGAATCGTTCCTCTTCCGGTCTTCTTCTCCTTCGACGGTAACGGCGGAACATCGCTTGTTCTCCGGCGACGGGGGCGACATGCAGCGGCGACAACAAAGACCCTTGAGGTGGGGCCCAGGGCTTCGTTCCCTTGCCAATGGTAAAGACATTCCCCATACTAGTAGCAAACTCATGGCCAGTGGCATCCTGAACATGAATTGTCTCAAAGGTACCCTTATGCTTTTCCCTATTCTTGATCACACCGACACGTCCCCTGTTCCTGCCACCAGTCACTATGACAACGTTTCCAACATCAAACTTGATGAAATCAACAATCTTGTAAGTTTCCAGGTCAAGCTTGATGGTGTCGTTGGCCTTGATAAGGGGGTCTGGGTAGCGGATGGCACGGCCATCATAGGTGTTAAGATAGGGAATGCCCTTTTGTCCAAACTGCAGAGATCGGACCTTGCAGAGCTTGAACTTTGCCTCTTCATCTCTGATTGAGTGGAGCTGGAACCGACCTTTAGTGTCATAAAGGACACTCCGTCTACTCCGCCGTCTACCTCGGCACATCCGACGCCGACAAATCGCAGCGCCAGCAGAGGCAGAAAACTCCCATCGACCACCACGACAACCGGAATCCCGAATGGAATCACGAGATCCGCTTCGATCTCGATTCGATCCCTTTGCTGTAGCGAAAAGACCTCTTCCTCCACTTCGATCTCTTCTTGGACAGAATCTTCTCTGACAAGCTTTTGGGAGAAGTTCACGTCCCGGTGACGGATCTCGTTAGGGACTTTGACGACGCCGTTCGATTTGTCAGCTACCAGATCCGGACCCCAGTCCTGTAGGATATGTCTTGTCTGTACACTAGATTAAAGAAGAAGAGGGATAATACAAAATTTCAAATTTTAAAATTTTATGCCTAAAACAGATGAAAGGGTAAATTAGTCAAGAGAATTATATCCAGGGACTTCTCGCCAAAATATGTCCAGTTGCATGGACTACAGGCCTTAAAAGAAAAGTTGATGGACTAGAGGCCTTACAAGTCCTATGTGAGGGACCTTTCGCTAATTATCTCTTAAAAGGGATAATCCATAATTGTGTTTATATAATACAATTATGGAACTGAAAATTAAAATTGCACTAACCTGTAATTTTAATACTTGCAAGTAGTCCCAGTCCAAGGTGATAATTCATCTACCCAGTTCAACAAAATTACAAATATACGCATATAGCATTCACTAAATATACTAAAATTTACTTCACATGTTCTTTTTCAGATGGTTCATTACATCCATTATTCATTTGAAATCACTTCCAATTCATTTTGACCAATTTAATTTAGTTTGACCCTAGCAAATGGGTCGGATTTAGGTAATTTAGGTCAAGTCAGAGATGAAGCACACTTTTTAGGTCCAACATGACCCGTGTATTAAAAATGACATGGTAAAAATTAATCTAGTTTGTGCCGAGACTCGAACTTAATACAAAATGGATTTCAAATGAATAACCCTACCATTACACCACAAAGCATCCTTTTGCTAATAGTTATCAACAAAAACTTAAAATTAGTTAACGAGAAAGGGACCCGGCGCCCCCACTTTGGAATATTGACTGTTAGTTGGAATTTCTCTACGAGGTATTTATAAAAATAACCATATTTTTAGAATATTGACCCCAATAAATACTGTTGTTATTATTTTCATACTTATGCATTTAAGTGTAGATGATCAAACTTTTGAAATAACTATTTTATATGATTTCCTATATAGTCATTAATTTTCTATGACAACCATTTTACAATACAACTAAACTCAAATGAATATATAATATATGAATTAATTAACAAAAATAATAAGTTTCATAGTTAATAAGAAAATGACAATATTATTGAAAAAAAAAACTCGCGACAACAGCGTGGAGCTAAATAGGAGACGAAAAACTTTCTATGTAACTGATGTGCTACAATGCACGCTTGCTGATGGAGAAAGGGTGAGTCTGTTTTTTTTTTCTTTTTTGTGTGTGTGTCTCTTTAGATTTTATACATAGTAATGTAAATAGAATGTAACACTACGATAGACCCCATCTATTAAAAATCACAATCATTAAGGCAAACATCATTGCTATTTATGGGATACCTCAAATTCTCACCTCATTCTTGGTTATTTTCATGGTCAAATTCATTATCTGATAAAAAAAATATAGAATACTGGAGTTTTCCAAAAAAAAAAAATTATTCTGCCTTTTGTTTATTAAGAAATTCTCAATATCATCTTATTTCTATCAACCAATAGCATTTGAGTGTTAATGGGTCCCATTGTCTATAAGTGTCACTAATCTAAGGAATTTCAAGTATTTTTGTTTCTTCTGATTATATGATTTTTTTCTTTTTTTTTTAGAATGTGAAATGCCGATTTATGGGTTGTTTGGTTTATTTAATCCTTAGTCATTTTTATTTAATTCACTCTCGGTTCTGGGTTGTCTGCTTTCCGTTTTATCTATTGATTTTGATTGTACACTTTTTTTAAGAATGCGGAACTAATAATAAAAAGAATCTCCAATAATATTGGTTCATCTAAGTAAATAATTAAGCTCATTCTTATTATCATCAATTTCTACTTTCTCCAATATAAATTTATTTCACTATGTCAACAAGAGAACTTTCATTTTTTTTTCATTCATTTACTTTTCAGTTCATTGTATTTGTTTAGAGTAACTTTAATAAATTTTTTATTTTCTTTGTGTCTCTTTTTAGTACCGTCTCATGTCTCATTTGCATGCTTATTTTAGATCAGTGTTCAACTCATTTTAAAATGCGAGCACCTTAAGAAAATTGATGCAATTATTAAACATTTCAATTTGAGAGATAAACCTATTTTAATTCATTTACTTTTGAGTTCAACATATTTTATTTGAGCAATTTTAGTTATGTCATTTTAATATGATTTATACAAAAGAATCATCATTTTAAAATTTCTATAGATTTGCAATATTTTTATTGTTTTTATTTGTATGGTTTTCATAGATTGTGAATTTCTTTCTTTTCCCTTTTTTGTTTCAACTTTTGGGTATTGGGTTCTTCTTTGTTTTTTTATTTTGAATAACTTTTTATCATGAGATTTTCTGTGAATTCTCATTTTTTTCTATTTTTTAAATCTTTTTAATGCTTATCATTATGAGGTAATTATTTATTTTACTTCCACTGGGTTCTTTAAATTCTATTTGTGAAATCTTTTTATGGATTTTCTCATTTCTTTTATAGCTTCATATTTTCATTTTTGAGTATTATATTATCATAAGTTGGTTTGGTTCTTCTAAATTTCTTTTATCATTGTATTATCTATGAATCTTTGTTTATATATATTTTTATAGTCTTTTTATTAAAATTTATTTCATTTTATTTTGTATTTCTTATATTATAATTTCATACTTGTGATGGGTTTTTAGCTGTTTTATGTTGGTTTTTCATGAATTTATGAGTTCTTTTGTCTTTACCCTTCTGTGCTCATTTTTTAGTTTTTTTTTTTCTCATCAGTGTTTGATTCTTTTAAATTGATTATATTATTGAGTTGATTATGGATTTTCATTTCTATGTTTTATTTCTATTTGTCTTTCAAATTTCATTGGATTTGATTTATAGTTTATATTGTTTGTTTGTTTGTTTTTATTTTATTTTTTAGTTTTCTTTATCGTTAATCTTCAATTTTCATGGGCTTGTGTTTTTTTAAAATTATATGGTATTCAGTATTGAATTCTTATGGACTTCTTTTTTTTCTTTTCCCCCTCTCTCAGACTAAAACCTTTTGCATTTAATTTTAAAGAAACTAATCATAATTTTTTTTATTTTAATATTAAAATTACAATTATTCGGGCATGTTTTTCTAGTTGTTATATATTATAGGTACAGTATTCGATTTTGAAATTGGAGTCTGATTTCTTAGTTGATTAAGAAATTAGAGCTCAATTTCGATTTCAATTGCGAAATTGGAACTCCAATTACGATTTCTATTTTGGTTGGAGAGAATCCTCTTTAAATCATTGTGGTCCCATCTAACCCATTACAAAATTTATCATCATTGGGATAAGCTTAGCTCTTCCGTGGGAGTGTTTGCATTGAAATTCACAACAATAAGACTCTTCGATAAAACAGATGACTCTTTAGGCCTTCTTAAAAATCATTTTTAACTTATTAATTATTCAAATTCAAATTCACATATCAATATCTATTATTTTACTATCTAAAACTAGCAAATCCTCTAAAGATCTCGTTGTTGACATTTCCAATTCACTTTACATTCCATGACATTGGTATCTCAGTTTGGAAAAAGAACTTAAAAATTACATCTAACCCAAAATAGAGTTCGGACGATCCAAACTCTTTAAGAACCTTCAAGCACATTATCTTTATTGAATTCAAATGCCCAACATAATCTCCTTTTTTATTTTCTTTCTCACCTTGCTTCAACATTCTTCTGAATCTCACATCGCCATCTCTACCGTCTAGCCAAAACCAGCTAGTTATCTTTCTAGACAATAAAGCAATGCTATATATATATATATAGGAATGTTCAAGTGCATCCATCCCTCACCATAGGTTGGGGGATTTCAAGTACAAAAGGGGGATTCAAGTGCAAAAAAGGAAAAGTGCCCTCACCCTATGGTGAGGGATGAATGCATTTGAACATTTCCCTTATATATATATATATATATCAATGTAGTTCTACTCAACAAATTCATCATCTAATGGGTATGTATATGATATTTGTGGCATATAGTACATGTCCATCTTGCAAGAACTCAATGACAATCGAGAAAGCCTACGTGCCTTTTTTTTTTCAATTATTAATATCTTCAATGCATTACTCCTCTTTAACAAGTCATCCAGGCAACACTGCTTGATCTTATAAGAAGGCAGGAGCCGCGGAGCATTTGACTGTGATAGGGTGAGAAAGTTGAATGAGAAAATAATATGATCGTTATTCTCCAATACCCCATTAGGTTGATGGGCTGATCTGTGATAGTGAGCTTGATCCAATAGCAATACACCTAGAATCATCCTAAAAATCCCTCTCATTCTAAAATTCCTCTCATTTGGAACTTATCCAGCGATCTTTTCCCGTTCCTATTATTCTTCTTGGTCTCATTAATCTTCATTTTATAGATTTGAAGTTAACAAGGGAGCCGACAACTTCCCGACTGAAGTTTGACTCACAACACTATTCAATGTAATGAATTTTTCTTTTGTGATTAAGATTTTAATTACTCTATGTTTTTTTTCCCGAGGTTAGATTTTGCCGCTTAGGTTATGATTTTTCATTGCTCAGTGTAATGATTGTGTGTGATCAGGATTTCAAAGTTTTATCTCATGATCTGATAAACCCTATCCATTATAGGTATTCTTTTTCCTTTTTTAAGTTTAACATTTTCCCCACAATATGATTTTTTTGACTCAGTATCTTCAAGCTCCATCCAGGTACGATTCAGTTTATATATATTTTTTGTTCATTATAATGATTTGGTGCAATTATTATTTTTATTGTTCTGCATTTATTTCCCCAGGGGCACACATGTTATTTTTTTATTGTTCAATTTAATGATTTTATGTGTTCCTATATTTTATATTTTTTATTATTTGGTGTATGGATAATATGTCGTTAGTTAGGGTTATTTCTTTGTCCTTTTGGTGTTTGATAGATTATTTTCTATTTTTCTCCCCGTATATTATTATTTTTATAACATTATTTATAGTTTATGAATTTTCTTTCTTTGCATAATTTAAAGAATTAATGTTTTTTCCTTAATTTTTTCGTTCATTTTTATATTAAAAATCAAAATGTGTTAAATTTAATAAATTCAAAATTGATTTGAGGAATATGTAATTTTACTACGTAAACATTTTCCTTTAAAACAAACTTTGATATATAAAATTTTAGACTTGATGGATGATGTTTTGATTTATTTTGGATTTATGTCTATCTCATTAATCAGTGTCTTAAAAAAAGTCCCAAATCGAACGTATTTTTATTTTTAGCCCGGGCTTAGCGCAAGCATGTTTTGCTAATTAATATATATTGAAGAGGTAGGATTCGATTTTGAAATTGGAGTCTAATTTCGCAATTGGTTGCAAAATTGGAGGTCAATTTCGATTTCAATATTAATTTAAGGAGAGATTTTAGGGATTTTGGAGAAATTTTCGATTTTAGTCATCTAAATATAGAGTCCAACACATCTATCTACACATTAGACTTTTAGATAAATATAGTTTCTCTTGTGATCTCAAAATATTATTTATAACCTATAAGAATACACGTTGCATAGATCTATGGTTAAATAATTATTTTTTATTTATTAATTATTTTTTAATATTATAAATTATATTGTCCGCGATAAGCACGGGTGTGTTTTGCTAGTATATAGTGATTCTCAAAACCAAAATCGGCCCTAAAATAACTCAAACCAAGACCTTAAGTACTTGCACCTAATACTTAGGGCTCCTATCAAAATCAAATATTGAATTTCAGAAAGTTCAGCATTGGTTAAAAAAATACAAAATTTAAGGAAAAAGACCTGTAGACACCTCATTTTGGCCCCCTATGATAGTCTTAAACACTTATCACATATAATGATGCCCCCATTTCACCCATAATTGAATGGTTAATGGCATAATTAAAATTAATTAATGACGATGAAGATGCTTGTTGATAATTTTAGACTTAGTTCGACAATTCATAGAAATTGTGAGAGAAAAGGCCGAATCGCGTTGAGATCTCGAGTTCAACCCACTACTCATACCAGGCATGGACTACGACACTATTCCAAACCCTTTCTAGACTATATAGAAGACACTCAGGTTATTCTTAGAGAAACTACACACATTTTGCCTAAGTACGATATGATTAACATGATTAGGAGGTTGGGATCATTGATCCAAGTATCCCTTATTTTCCTGACCTCTGACCATTAGGATTTACAGACCACAAGATTCTACCACTACAAAAAAAAAAGTCTTAATGAGTCACTTTTAAAGTGTCTTAAAAAGTGGTTTATGTCGCTTTCCTGATTACTATGCAAGCGTCTTATCTGCCGGCGTCACTAAAAGTTCGTAAAAACGTCTCAAGAAATACATTTGTTGTGTCAGTTTCTGTTATCAAAGTGACACAAAAAAATGATTACTTGTGTCACTTTAAACCCAAAAGTGACACTGAAATAACTTAAAAGCGTCACAAGAAAGATAACTTTGTTGTCTCCCTTTTCAAAAGCAGTGATCAATATGTTGTTTTCGGACCAAAAGTGATACAAGTAATCATCAGTTGTGACAGTTTCCATAGAAGCGAGATACCATCCATTTTTTTTAAAATAAAAATACAATATATACATTACTAATAACATGCTGCAGTAGGATACACTTTCAAATCACTAAACCTACCTTACAAAAGATGCAAAAAAATATAGATAGCAACATTCAATAAGAACCATTTCATTAATTGGAAATTAATCACCATTCACATTAAGGAACGTACTTGCTCGTCCACGCACTAAATCAAACAAACTATTCAAAACATAGCCAATTTGAACCCATCCATAATCCAAACTGGTTACTGTAAAAGATAAAATTGGATCCAAAGAAGGGAAGAAGTAGTCTTCATTCATGACAGTGAAGAAACAGGTTTGAGGTTATTCATTGCGGCAATGCTTTCTCCTCATCAGACCATATTATGTCCTTCCTCATAATCACATTTGCATCAGTGCTGGTGGTAGAGGCTGTTGATGTCATTCCATGACAAGCATTTGATCTTCTTGTGCTGAGGATTGTGGAATTTTGGCTCTTTCGGAATTGTTGGGGTGCTTTAATGACCTTCAACACAACAGGCCAACCACAATACCAAAATGTGAGAGGGGGCTTTATTTTCTAATGAAACTTGAAATAAGGACTATGCTGTAGAAAACATGAAAAAACCATTGCTAAGAATATATATCATATGCAACTTTGAAAAAAATCTCATAATCTTTGGATACTGTATCATAATTCTCACCAGAATATATCATGCTCTTAACGACCAGAAAAAAAAAAAAGAATTCCTTGGTTAATCCTCACTCTTGGAAAATGACCATGAACTTCATGTATGCAAATCTCAAATGATTGGAAGGCTGGTACTCATTTAAATGACTATTTTCTCATACAGGAGGAGGGGCCATGCATACCCAATTTTGGATAAATACTATTTGAGTTGTCAAGAGAACATATTCTCAGAAAAAAAAAAATTTTACCTTTTGGGGATGAAAGGTCTTTCAAAATAAGGCATGGGTTGGGCTCTTGGCACTAGCTCTCTTCTCAACCTTCTGATCTCTTCCTCTTCTTCCAGCTGCAATGCAAAATCCAAGTATTTTGATTTTTAAAATACTGATATCAGTTGTAAACAAAGTAATTTCATCTCAAAATCTCCTTATTGATCCCTCACACTTAAGACTTCTTTTTAGAGAGGCCTAGGACAGGGTTTGGCCTATAGGGCCCACCTGGAAGCATTCAAAGCAAAATCCAAGTATTTTGATTTTTAAAATAGTGATAGTTTAATTGTAAACCAAGTATTTTTATCTCAGAATTTCCTTATTAAATCCCTCACACTTTTAAGGCTTCTTTTTAGAAAGGCATAGGACAGGTCTGGCCTATAGGGCCACATGGAAGCATCCAAAACAAATTGTTGAGAAGTGAAGTGTAGACGAGGGGAGAGGAGTTAGCGATTTTGAAAGGTCTACCTATGACCTACCAATGAAGAAAAAAGTGAACCATCAGATCAGTGTTTGGGAGTGTTGTCTGGAAAAGGTGTGTTCCTAGCTTAAGGACGATCTGGTTATCCCTTAAATTTTCTTTTTTTTTGTTGGTCTGTGTGTGTGTGTGTGACAGAGAGAGAGAGAGAGAGAGAGAGAGAGAGAGAGAGTATTATATCTATCAAACCTTTTGCTGTCTCTCTCTTTCCAACCTGTACTGTTCCATTAGTGTCAGCTTTTCAGCAACCTAAAAAATTGAAAAGAAAATCATACTTGCAAATTAGAATAAAAGAGTGATATAATCTTCATATATGTATGGTATATGCCAGTTAGACAGATGCATGCTGATATTTTCCTAGTTATATCCAATACGTAATAGAAGCTTACATGGTGGTCAAATTCAGCATGCTCCACTGCACGTACATCACTGTGAAGTATCAAATCAATTGGCCTCGTGCTTTCTTTCACCGGAGGCTTCACCAAGCACTGGGAAAGTATCCTCAAAATGTTAAGTAATGTTACGTATGCAGGTTAATGGCAATGCTAATAATAATGATGATAGCATAATATACTACTTAAATCATACAACATGCATATATGTTCATGACTGAAAAAAACTACCTCTTGCTCATGCCTGTATGCATGCATGAGTGACATCAGTAATTTAAGAATAACAGAGTGAGAAAAAGAATAGGGGCCATGCACTTTGGGATGCATTACAAAAACCCATGCTCACTTACTAAAATGACAACACTTGCAAGAAATTACTACAATAAATCTGCATTTCTTCTCCCAATCGATAGGATACAAAGCATATCACATTTACCAAACCACTTGGTGTTATCCTAGTATTTATAAAGTTCTGCTTCTTTTCTCTCTAAGTTCAAACTAAAATGCCATCACAACTACAAGACATTCAAATATGAAAGGCAAGAAAAACCATAGTTGTTATGCTACTATGGAAGAAAAAATGACTACTCCAACACTAAGGGGTGGTTGTATTCTTGGTATTGAATTCCTAGGATTTCATGGTAAATTAAGGAATTGAATACTAGGATATCAACCTAGTAAATCATATTTCAGGGAAGAGAGGGTCCAATCCACATCTACACCTTAGTCTTTTTAGATCTTCACCTTTATTTCATTCACATTACATATCAAAACATGGTGTGATTGGAATGAGTAACATTCAAAATTCACATCTGACCAACTATCTACTGAAATAATAATCAGTTGATTCTCTGGATGAAAAAAGGTGACAGAAAGAAGCTAAGGCCTTGTTACCTCTGGCTCATCAGTTGTCCAGGGGAGTCCTTGTGCAATTGGTATCCTCTGTTTCTTCTCCTCCATGACCATCTCCTCCACTTTCTTGTGGAACTCTTCTTTTTTATAACTAATTGTAAAGATTTCTAAACTCAAGTCAAAGAGTTAAATTGAAAGACATACCAGAATGTCTATTTGTCTCTCATACCTGCTTCTGATAACTAAGCTCAAGGCTTTATGCAATCCATGTAAGTTTCCCTTTTTTTGCTTTATAAGAAACTCAAAACTCGAACTCATACACACTCACACTGCACATGTTACCAATCAGCTGACTAATGGTCAGGAACATGTAAATTCCTGGTTCTAGAGGGTGCATTTACACTGAATTTTATAGAATCATTGCTAATTATTTTCCAAAACATTAAAATTGTGTTACAAGCATGGCATTCTTAAAAATCTTCAAAAGAAAAGGGTGTGGCAATTGCAGTTTGACTACTCTCAGATGATGATAATGATGAATTTTTGCTACAAGAAATCATACTGGAATGCTAGTTTGCCTCAGCTCAATATTGAAGGGAGGTGGTTCTCCACTTATCTGTCCAGTTATATAAACAAGTTCATTTTCTTTAAGATGGCAGGCAGCAATTTGTGCCAAATCACCTTCAAAGACCATTGGAATCCTGGTTTAGAGAGAGAGATAGAGGGAAATCCACAAATAAATAGAGATATGAGCAAAAGTAATCAGATAAAGAAGATGAACGCATTAAGCATCTAAGTTTTCAAGCAATTTAAAGAAGCTTAGGGTCTTCAAATGAGAAGTGGACAAAACAGAGGCCGAGAAAAATGTCCACGGATCACATTGGACAATTGCATTTTGAAGAATGATTTAATACAAAATATATATTACTTCTAACACTTCTTTCATCATTGATCTTCAATGCCTCAGTACATACATCTAATAAGACCCAATTGATGTGATGAAGGAACTATCACATTCATTTCTAGCATCACTCAAGTTGATGAGCATTACCTTAGTCCTGTCACGCCAACCAAGCACAAATGGCCGAGAGAGCAAACCCAATTTGCTTGTAGGTTGTTCCTGTGTGGGAGAACTTCTGTTATTCCTTTCTTATGAAATAGTTAATGAAAGCAACATCAGGTAACTGAGCTGAGTTATATCGATCATTATTCTAATAACCGAAATCTAACAAAAATGTACTACTTACCTCTAGAACAGAACCCTTCAATGCAAGTCTTTCAATTGCAGGCGAACCCTCAATGAACTGGAGAAAATTACTCAGGGCGCATCCAATAATCAAGATACATGTTACTCAAACGTGGACAACTTCCAATTGAAAAATACCTGAAAAATCCATCAATTTCCAAGTAACGAAGATTTGGAGCATCAATGTGAAATGCCGGAGTATCAACGTACAATGCCGGACAAATTTCGGAACGTAATTTCAGCGTCTCTAGAAGAGGGCATTTCGAAATCAGATATGCAATAGCTTTTGCTGATATAAAAACCTCATCAAGATCCAGGGCCAAGAGCTTATGGAAACCTTTGAATGTTGGGGGTACTCTGTGAGTTGATTGCACATGCACGTGCAATGGGGAATTTTGGTCCTATGTTGTTACCTTAGCCATGAGCATGCACTTCAATCTTCCTCTTGTCAAAAATATTTACATCATGCTTTTGATTAGTTTGACAAATGCTTTGACAGTGATATTGTAACGCCCCAATTCCGGATATCGATAAAACCGTTCGAATACCCGAAGTTGGCGCGCTACTTCCCGGAAAATCCGAGAACTTTCAAGATCGTAGGCCGCAGTGAGGTCCAATTTAAAACTTTTTGACCAACATAATACTCAATGGTTAAAACTTGCGGAAGCATCACAATTAAACAATGCGGAAACAATAGGTATCATTATATGTATTAAGTAAGAGCGGAACAGTGGTCAAGTTAAATGTATCAGTTGTTAATCAAAAGTTATACATATTGGTTTCTACCCAACTCACTACAAAATTTTCCACTCAAACCCAAAATAAAGATGAGACACTCAGAACCCATGTAGATCGTCTCCGCCCTCCGGCTCGACATCCGGGTCGGCCGGGCCCCACGCGTACTCTCCAGCGACAGGCGCCTCCACTAGAGCTAATGGATCGTCTGGGATCTCTGGGTCAAGGCCTAAGCACCAATGAATGGTCAGATCTAAAAGATCTGGCAATGCACCATATACAGATAACATAGAGTGCATGTATCGAAAGAGTAGAGACGAGTGTATGATCATATGAATATCAAAGGAAATATAACTAAGCAGTTGAGCATAAAAAACAAATAGAATCATGTGGATGGGAGGATATAATCTAACAGATACTAAATCAAGAGGCACACATCACACAAGCATGTATCTACCGCGGGATATTATGCCGCGGCCCTCCCGAACTGTAAACAGCCCATACTATAAACAGTTGCGGCGGGGAATATATAATATAATAGTGCAAGGGATAACAGCCCCGCTAATATCAATAATAATAGTATCACTGATCACACCCCTTTTATCAGGTTCATCCGGGATCGGTATCACACCGTCCATCAAACCACACAGCTCATCATGATAGCATCCATCCGACACAATATATAAATAGCTCCTACCAGTGATGATCAGTCAACATGCTGAGCTTAAATCAACTGAGTGAGTGTTAATGCCGACTCGGAAATCTAAATACGGGTCTGTGTCCGTCTAGGCTCATCTTGCATAAGCAAGGCCCTAATCCAAGTCTCTATGAGGTCTACATCATCATTATGGATCTCAGTCCAATATTCGGTCCCAATCCAAGTCCAATCACCGTTGGATCAATCAGACTCACTTTCGTGGCCTTAATGTATGAAATAATGTGATAATCAGCCCTTACTCATCTAAAATGGATTAATAGTCCAAAACAGTCAACCTCTCCAACCTACGGTTCCAAACACCTCAACTTAGGCCGTATGAGGGCCCGCCTAGACACAGACACGGGTAAGTTACCTCCGAACACAACACCGGGTCTCCTCTAGGTATCCCTAAGTTCAGGTCCTTTAATTTCATTTAATTAATAAGCTAAGAGTGTAAATAATGACATGAAGAGGAATAATAGAAAGTGTCCTCAAACATCGGAATCAAACAGGAAATGACAAGTCCCCCTAGGTTACGGTCCCCACTAGTGTTCAGGGCCTCATCGGTTAACTAAGTCCCTAGACGAAGTCAACAGTGCCAAATAATATAGGATTGGTGCTTCAGAAGTTAATAGGCACTTTTGATTTCATTTAAGGATTTGATTACCCATGATTCGAATCCCTAAACCATCCTAAGTGGGCCCCACGAGTCAAGGTTGAGCCATACCATTGACTCGGGCATGGCACAGTGATGGACAACCTAGTTGGATGGTGGATGGACCCCACATTTGATCACAAAGATGAAGATACCAAAATCTGGAAAAAGGTCCCTGATCTCAGTCTGTCGGGTTAACCCCCTAGCCTGGAAGTCAACCCCACACATTGGGACCAAGGATCGAACACCTGGCATGCATTGCCTAAGTTACGGAATTTTGGAGTGTCCGGATCAAACCCCTGGCCCAGAGGCGGACCCCACACTCAAAAATCCCGCAACAGAGTGATTTTTCCGGATTTCAGCATTTTCATGAAGAATCATGTGTCCCGGGTCGACCCCGCACACTAAACTCTAGGTTTGAGAGGAAATTCAGGTCAAACCCAAAAATTCCAATTGGATTTATTTAAAACTAAAGGGCTTATTCTAATTCTAAAATTTAATAAAATTCCCAAAAGTATAAATCTTAAGGGTCAAAACTCAATTAATTTCACTAAAGACTAAAGGGTCTTTTATTTCCAATTTATAAAAATTAATGGGGCTAATTGAATACATTAAAACTATATGATTTATTTTAATTAATACAACTAGTGGGTTATTGGATCAGTGGGCCCCACTGGGCCCAGTCCAAGATTAGTCCTCACCAATCAAGGTCACTAAGCATCCCCTGATCCAATGTCCGGACCTAATATGAAATCAGGGACCCACCTAGGCCCCACAACTTCAGCGGACCATACTTTCCCATACTCCTCTTTTCTCTCTAATTCCCATACACCCATGGACCACCAAACCACCTTCATCTCCTCTCTTTTCCAACTCGTCAGGTTCTGTGGAAATCGTCCACACACAGAACCCATTTTCTGGAATGGGCTGGAACGACAGCATCAAACTGAAAGGCTTGGATGGTGGGCCCCACTGGCCCCATCCAAGATGGATCTGATCCCCAAGGTCGCCCAGGGCACCTCTTCAAGATGTCAGGGTCTGATCTGGAATCGGTGGCCCACCTGGGCCCACAATTTCCAAAAACGGAATAAACCATCTCACGATTTTGGGTTTAATAGGTTAGTGTCCAACGCGTGGATTAGGGCCCTACCTCTGATCAAATCCGGATCAGACTTCACCCCCATGGTCGCCCCACCAAATCAGTCATGATGGACGGACTAGATCTGTGATCAGATCAGTCTGTGGGTCCCACAACCGCCTGATGCCCAAACTGGGTTTCTCCCCTCACTAACGCCTGCTGGTCTTTGAGTGCATGGATGGTGGGCCAAACGGGCCCCACCTTGCACGGGTCCACCACCTATAGGGTCGCCCGTGGGTCCTCTATCGGATCCACGGATCAGATTGATCATCGGGTGGCCCACCTGGGTCCCGGTATCAACCGATCAAAACGAGTTTCTCACAGTTCCATTTCCTGGAACCTGTAACAGAGAACCAGTTTCTGGATTTCTTCTACTCAATCGATTTGCCATCCCATTCATCGATCACAGAAACAATGAAAGCCATAAAAATACTCCAATGCCCAACCATCCATCAATCCATCACTTCTTTGGGCCATTGATCATCCAAATGGGTAGAACCCATCCGTCAAGGCCATTAAAACCCATAAAACAAAGCTCAAAGGTAGTTCTAGCAATAATTCAATCATCTATGCAATGAATTTAACAGAAACAAAAGGGGAAAACATGCAACCCACGAAATCTACATAGGTACTTGCCTTTTGGATTAGAAGGTAGTAGGGAGAGAAGAAATGGAAGAGAGAATCCAATGTAAGAAGGAGATGAACCAAAGTAGCTGCAGCTCTTACTAATCCTCCCAGTCCCAGCACAACAGTAGCTAGAATGAGGGGAAATAAGAGAGGAAGAGGAGAGAAATGAGGGAGAGGAGAAGAGAGGATTGTAATGAACAGTGGTGGCTGGGTTTAGTTTAGGGTTTGGGGATATGTGCCCATTTATAGGTTAGTGGAAGGGATTAATGACAGGTTTAGCCCTTAGGGTTCCATGCAATTAGGGTTAGGGTTAGGGTTAGTTTGGTCCTTTGGCTGGAATCTTCTAGAGAGGAGCACCATTAACATAAACCCACTC
Organism: Cinnamomum chago; assembly: GCA_038049695.1. Lineage (NCBI taxonomy): Eukaryota > Viridiplantae > Streptophyta > Magnoliopsida > Laurales > Lauraceae > Cinnamomum > Cinnamomum chago. The sequence continues at coordinate 15,800,638 of CP142453.1, forward strand.
TAATTAATTAAAACCACTAACTAGGCCTACCCCACACAAATTAGCCTAGGATTAACCAAAACTCCTTACTAATTAAAATACTAACTCCACTAATCTAATCTAACTAACCACCCTAATTAACCCCTAATTAGCCCAAATTAAATAGTAATTAGCAATAATTAGCAAAGATTAGTAGTAATTAGCATAAATTAGCATAGATTAGTATTAATTAGCCTATAAAATAGCAATTAGAGGGCCCACAAAGGGTGGGGCCTCACAGATATGAAATGAAGCTACAGTAAAAAAGAACTTCAATATGTATGATGAGCAAAGAAAATGGACCCATCTCTCTTTATACTTTTCTTAAGCAATGATTCTAGAAAAATAACCATGAGTATAGCAACTCCAATCCAAAGAATGATAGTACAAATGCTTTAATTCAAGAGTGCACTGCAAATCAATTGGTTTTGGGCCTCAGTTATACTTTTCTTAGCTATATATAAAAGTTGAACACATTTCAATCTTGTAGTTAATGACTTTTACATGATATTTTGGATAATTTTCTTTAAAGAGATAAAAAAGTGACTTACAGTAGTAACTTGTCCAGCTAATATGTATGGTTGGACCTAGTCACTTTAATGACTTGACCCATTTTAACACAATATTGCAGTTGTGCCGGGAGGGTGACCATGAGAGGGCTATGAAAGTAAGTCATGTTAAATGTTGTTGGACCTATAAAATAGAAGTATATTGCTTCTAGTATTTATTTGAGGAGATGATACCTTGCCTCTATTCTACTAGAGTTTTCTGGGTATCCATACATTGATTAAATTCAATCATTGATATGCTTTCCTGTACTAGTTAAATCTCTAACCTAATATGAGTTAGTTGTACTTGACTGTTTGTTGATACCAATGTGGGATGGCAAACAAATCAAGACATGGCCCAAATTTTTGTCAAGAGCCTGTGATTTTTTTTTCTCTTTTTTTGAGAAATGGAGCTTTACCTTACTTAATTCTACTAGTAGAATTGCCAAACAAGCCTAGGTAAGGTGTCGTTTTTAATTGGCTATATTTATTGCTAGAAGAGAGGGATTTTGGAAAATCAAAAGTTAGATTTTTTGTGTGTGTGTGTGTGTGTGGAACAAGCTCTGCTGTTGAGTTGCAACCATTTTGTTAATACTTGGTCGAACAAGTTTAAGAGTATACTTGCGACTGTTTTATTTTATTTTTAGTTAAGTCTCTAATAGTCTCTGTTTTTTGTTTTTCATTGCATTTTATTAAAATAAGAGATTATTCTTGTTGATTTACATACGTACCAAACAACATCAGCTAGTTTAATCACTCCCAGTTACACGAACAACAATTCTACACCCACATACAAATGTTCCTGTTTAGAACAGCACTCTGATCTCTCCAAAGATGCAGAACTTGTGGCCCTAACACCATTCCAAGAAATCCAAGTCCACACAGCCCACCTTGACAGGTTCTCAAATATCCCCAAATCCAAATAGAAACAAAACTAAAAGGCAAAACCAAGATATAATCATATGAAATAGCCCCAAAAATGTTGATTCCCATGCCCCCACAATCAACCCAATAAGGTTCATGCGTCCAAAACCCTAGGTTTCATGCAAGTCTGACTAATCAATCATGAAATCCCTAAAAATGCAATCTTGCCCATAAGATTGAACTAAATTAAACGCAAAAAACACAAAAACAACAAGATCAACCACTCCACAAAAGCTACACTAGAAAAATAAAAAATAAAAAAATCTACTCAAACCCTTACCTGCTCAATGTCTCGGTCGGCATTCCCGTAGCTAACAAGATCAGCCATTCCATGTGCGAGGCCTTTCGAAACGCCACCCGCATAGATCGTAGAGAGATTGCAGTCATCACAGATGACAAACTCCTCCTCGGACGATCATCAATAAGCAGCTTGTCAACGCTCCTCTTCTCCCAAAAAATTTCAAATATTCAAAGAATACAACGAACAGCAACAGAGAAGACAACAACGAAGATGTAAAAGCTATGAAAACCACAGATTTCCAGATCTACTGTAAATCTCTGAAAGTAGAAATGGAATGAAATGAAAGCATACAAAAACCCCAACCAAAAGCTTCCAAGAACCTGAGAGAGAGAGAGACAGCTTCGAGCGTAGGCTCCGGCGCAGGCTTGCTCCGGCGGGAGGGGGAAAATGGGTAGAAGTAGAGCACGGGAGAAGGAAGGGGGAAAGAAGGGCGGGAGGGGAAAAGAAAAACAGGGAAGAAAAAGGTGGGTTGCGTATGGGATTTTTAAGAGTGCATTTTGTGTGTCGCGTTTTAGAAAAAAGTGACACAACAAATCTCCTCCTCGTTTACTCCTCCTCTAAAGTGACACATCAAACCATACTGTGTCACTTTATTGTAAAAGCGACACAAAAGCTCATTTTAAAAGCGAGACTAAAAGTCCTTTTTTTTGTAGTGCACGCTCCGAGAGCTTTCCGACGATATATAGAACATCCAAATCCGACCAACGGGTCGAAAGTTATGAACTTCCGAAGTTAAGAAATGACGAAATCCGTTTGGGTGGCGCCCCACCTACTGAAAACCACATAGGCACCCTGGGCTAAGCGTCCACAGCTCCCAAAATCACATAGGCGCCCTAGGCTGGGCGCCCACACTTATCAAACCCTAATTTGCCCTAACGTCCCCCGATTAGCCTAAGTTACGGAGCCGGTTCCATTGTTCCATGGTTCCCCCTTTTTTTCTAGCACCTAATCATCAGGACATTTAGACCATTGGATTCTTGACTCCGAGAGCTTTCCGACGATATATAGAACGTCTAAATCCGATAAGCGGGTCAAAAGTTATGAGCTTCCGAAGTTTGTCCCAAGAGGATGTCAAAATCACCTAGGCACCACCCATGTGGCGCCCAGGCTACTGAATTCCACATAGGCGCCCCATGTTGGGCGCCCATACTGCCCAGGGCCACCTAGGCACCTCATTGTGGGCGCCCACCCTCCAAATTCCACTAAAATGGCTTGAAAGTAGCCCGGGACCACTCAAACATAGGGACCATGCACTGAAGATGAACCGAACCACCTAGGCACCACCCATGTAGCGCCCAGCCCTCAGTTCCACCTGGGCGCCACCCTGTGGGCGCCCAGACTGCGCAGACCATGTGGGCGCCCACCCTCTCTCTCAAACCCTAGTTCACCCTAAAATGACTTAAGCCGCCTTGGGATGCGTGAAACCTTCTAGAAGCACGAATTAATGAAGCCCTAGCCCTCCTACACTCGTCCCAAAGCCTCTATATAATCCCTCTTAACCCCATTTGCAAAAGGAGCAACCCTAAAGAAAAAGAGAGAAAATAGAGAATAAGGAAGAAGAAGAAGGGTAGCCACCATTAGAGAAAGAATTTCAGATCTAGAGAAGAAGAAGAAGAGGTAAAGAAGAAGGCTTCCATATCTTCAACTGGGGCTATGGGATTTCACGAAAGCTTCATTCTAGGAACTTGAGAAACGCATCATATACTGGTATTCCTAGATTTCCCCTTTCTTTTAGTGCATTCCATTGGCATAAATGCTTAGAAATATGCTTAGGATCATTTGAGCATCATAGATCTACATTAGCCTGTGTTAAAACTGATATTAGCATCTCATTATATTAGAAACATGTTTAGGTTCATTCTAATATAGTAGATCTGCATTGGTTTCGTAATTCTAATTGCATAACTAGGTTAGGTATCGCATTAACAGTATCATTATTATCATTTATATCAAAGAGACCGCGAAAAGCCCTTGGCAGAAAGGCTGGGAGCCACCCCCTAGGCGCCCGCCCTCTCCTGGATAGGCTGGGCGCCTACCCTTCTGAGACTGGGTCCGGGTTCTAAATCTTCGCCCGTTGCATCGTTTTCTCGTAGATTTGCTAGCTGCATCATTAATAGTTCGCATTAGGAATTCGCATCAGTCGCTGAATATCGGAAATTGTGTTGAAAATACTAAGATTTTTGTGCATTCATTGTGATCCATTGAAAACCCTGACTGAGCAGGGTAGGCGCCACACCTAGTGGATTTTTTCCACCTTCGTGCATAACTTCCGATCTTCCGCATTTAGTTTACTTAGAAACTATTTGATAATGATATGTTTGGCTGTTTGATGTGTTCTGAACTTCGAATTACCATTTTTGTCACACTTCGCATCATATCCTTTGAATCGTAGAGTCATACAAAAATCCCAAAAAAGTATCATAAAACATAAAATCACTTCTTCTCTTTCCTTACTTCATAGTAAATTAGAGGGGAAACCAAACAAATTAAAAGATATCTAGAAAACCCAAAAATAATAGTTAGATAGACTAGGTTATCGAATTTAGCGCCTAAGTAGGATAAACCCTAAGATTAATTAGAACATCATAATTAATTAATTTCAGAACCATCAAATCATTAAGAATACCTTTAATCCCTTTAAGGGCCTAATTAATTTGGATTAAAACCAACGAAGAACATAAAACACCTAAAACCCAAAACACAGTCACCTGGGTGCCACCCCCTGGGCGCCCATCCTTCCGCAGCCACTTGGGCGCCACCCCTTGGGCGCCCAACCTCCTCATTCTCTAAGACACCCCGGTTAAAGCTTAAACCAATTAATTAAAACCTTAAACTAATCCGAATCAACACAGTAAAACATTTTAAACTTGAAATAACTAAAACCCTAATCTACTCAACCTCTAATTAACTCGAAAACACAAAACTAACAAAACCCAAAACAGTCCACCTGGGCGCCACCCCCTGGGCGCCCATCCTTCCGAGACACCTGGGCACCACCCCTGTGGTGCCTATCCTACCCCATTTCCTTGGAGGCCATCAATTGAAATTAAAACTTAACTAATTAGACCCGAATCAATGCATTAAAACACTGTCAATTTAAAAAGACTTGAAACCTCAACCAATTTGATCTTGAATTCACTCAAAAACATAAAATCAATTCGAACCATAAAAACAGACACCTGGGCGCCACCCCCTGTGCGCCCATCCTTCCACATCCACTTGGGCACCACCCTCTGGGCGCCTATCCTACCCAATCACTAAGAAACCCCACTTGAAACTAATTCAATCATAATCAACACTTCAGAATCCCATTGAATTTAAAACAATTGAAGTTAGAAGTCCGACTTCAAATTAACTTAAAGATCATTGAACCAACTCAAAACTTAAAAAAACTATCCGCCTAGGCACCACCCTCTGAGCGTCTAGCCTCCCGAATCGCAAAGAGACCTAATTAATTAGAACCTAATTTAATCCTAACAACACAGCAAAACACTTTTATTTTAAAATACATCAAACCATAAAAGTTCAACCTCAAATCCACCTAAAAAATACGAAACCGACCCGAACCATAGAACAAGTCCACTTGGGCGCCACCCCCTGGGCACCTATCTCCCATTTCCACCTAGGCACCACACCCTGGGCGCCCAGCCTATCTGTTTTCATAAAAACCCCGACCAACAACTTAGCCTAATTAATATTCAAACTAACCCCAATTAACATATTAAAACCCTTTAATATCAACAGACTTGAAACCTTAACCAATTCGGACTTAAATTCACCTAAAAACATAAAACCGACTCGAACCACAGAACAGTCCACTTGGGCGCCACCCTTTGGGCGCCTATCTCCCATTTCCACCTGGGCACCACACCCTGGGCGCCCAGCCTACCTGTTTTCATAAAGAACCCCGACCAACAGCTTAGCCTAATTAATTAACATTCAAACCAATCGCAATCCACATATTAAAACACTTTTAACTTAAAATACTTAAGACCTTAATCGATTCGGACTTAGCACCCAAAACCCTTACGAACTGACAAACAACCACCTAGGCACCACCCCTGTGGCGCCTATCCTACACTTTCACCTCGACCTACTACCTCGACCAAAAACAAATAACTAAACACCTTATAACTTAAATTAACTAAAACCAGAACCCAACATAATCCCTAGATCACCGAAAACTTAGTCCCATCTGGAATACCTGAAGATCACAAGCCATCACCTGGGCGCCACCCCCTTGGCGCCTATCCTTTCATTTGCACTAGAACACAAATTCTTGGTTTTGTTTCAAAATCCAGATCCGAATAATTTTGACATTTGAACACCAGAGAATTAAAACAATTTGGAACATTAAAATTCATCAAGTAAGAATCCCCGGGATTCCGAAGATAACAACGATACCACCGCCACTGGCCAAACCACCAAGAAACAGCCACTTGGGCGCCACTGCCTGGGCGCCCAAGTCACCAGAGTGACCTAGGCGCCACCCCCTGGGCGCCCAAGTCCTCCGCCAACCCTGTTCGTCGATTCTGACATCATTTCACTTCTCGAATTAAAACTTGAAATCCCCGAGCCTTAAACAACTTAAACAGAACCTTAAAGCATCCCTAAATCACTCTTAATCAACTCATAACTTAAAACAGACCGAATCGACTAAAACCTTAACAAACTGTTTAGGCGCATGAACCATCAAACTTAGGCTATTTGCACCCCAGGATTAGATCGGATTTCCCCGTTAGGTAGCTTAGAGCATTAGGCTTCGCTCCATCACTTTTCTTGTTCCGTTAGGGGACTGGGAGAGCTGATGTGGACGGTCTAGGACCTTAGGTTAGGGTTAATCCGATGATCAATAATAAAGCATTAATCACGTAAATCCAAGTAAAATCCCTTAGTTAGGCCCTTCTAGCCCAATATCAAAAATCCATAAAAACTATAAAACCAACAAAATAAACCCAAAAAGATTTTTCCTTTATTTCTTCCTCCACCTCAGGTGCCAGATATTTAATTGAACTTAATGATAAAAGGGAATAAAGAACCGACTTCTAAAATTGAATAAATGAAAATAATGAGATGAGATGAGTGATTTCACACACTTTGCATATTTTTATTTCGGCCCATCGACCCTCTAAAACAAATACCGGCCCATCGGCCACCTTCAATCAATTACAACCCATCGGCTTTTCACTTTATCACTCGTGTAACGCACAAGAAAAACACAGAAATCACAAGTCAAAGTCTCATTTGCATCATCATTTTGATTTAAAAAGTCAGCCTTTAAACCCTATTTTGCCAAGGGATTAGAAAGGGGGTACCCGGGAACGGGGCCGATCCTCTTCTTAAATATTTGGCACATCCCCCCTTTTTATTTTTTCTTATTTTAATTATTTTGTTTCACTTGGATACACCATGATTATGCTATGTGAGGATTAACCTTATTTGGACTTTTACTCATAACCCTGAATTGACCCAATATTAAAGAGACCCAAAGAGACCCAAATTAATGTGACAGGAAAACCGTCGTGTGTTGCCGGCAGCACATTAGACGAGAGAAGAACCCACCCATTTATTTTCTCCCATTTTTCTTCGGCTTTTGTCGAAGAACGGTGTTACGACCGTTACCGTAGCTGGCGATCGTGATCCGTCCATTTTGAGGGTAGTCGGAATCCTCATTTTCGATGTAAAATTTAAATAACACATATAGATGAATGGCGATTTCCCTCCCCTGGGGGATCAAAATTCACATCCGACAAGACCATGTCTCGTCTAATCTCGAGAAAAAAAGGAATATTTTTAAATGTGGCCTTAAGTTTTTAACTTACTACAAAAAAGGGTATAAGTTTTATAACTTTTCAAATTAGGACCTAAACCCTTATAGGAAGAAAAGGCCCATTCACTCCCTCCCTCCATCTTTTCATCCCTTTCCTTCATCGACATCCTCACAATCATTGATGGCAGTCAGTGATCAATGGCATATAATGATTGTCCGAAGAATGCCATAGCTTATTTGAGACTTTCCAAAAAAGAATAAATCCTAATTCTATTCAAGCCCTAATAAGTAATCACGAACATGGAGAGATGCCCCAGAAACACGAAAGGGATATATATATATATATATAAGAGAAAAAGAGAGATTTAAACACGAATGAACAACCTTGTATCCTCTGCTGCTGCTGTTTCTTTTTTCTACTTCACGTTGAATGGAAATAGAATGAACGGTGTGGGGTATGAATGGGTAGGCGAGTCACACACTCACACTTCTCGTTGGGCCGTTGGCGAAAGAGGGGAAGAGACGTTTGTTTTCGGCAGGTTCTATTGTTGGGATTAGAATTTTTTCATATTTACGAAAGTATCCCACTTTATTATAATATTTCCCTAAAAACACATAATGATAGAGGAAAGCCTAGGGCTTGTTTGGGAGGTATAGTTTATTTCTTAAAGACCATTCAAAATAGACCCATACAAAAAAGAGCAATAGAAAAAAGAGGCGTTTGGTAATGCAAGGGTCTATGTTAAATAGACATTTTTATATAAGTTTTTGCATGTTTTTTACACATTTCTTAAGATTCACAAGGTATTAGGCCATGAAAATTGACTTTAATGGAAGTGCTTAGTCTTCCGAAGAGATCTTACGGTTTGAATCTTATGTTTAGGGCCACATAATCCACAAAATTATACTTAATGGCTCACTTTTTTGCACATATATAGAGATTGGTGATGATCCAACGGGTGAAATATGATCTCATTGTCATGTTTGATATTGTGAACATTACTAACGGTTTAGATTTAATTTTACACACCTCTAAATAATAAAAACAAAATTGAAACAGGTTACTGCTCATGGACAAATGCAATGTTGAGCATAATACAACAATGGTGGATTTTTTTTTGCACATATCTCAAGATTAACAAGGCATTATGTGATTAAAATTGACCACATATCCAATTTCAGCCTTCCAAAAATATCAAACGGTTTTAATTTTGTGTTTGGGGCCTACAGATCATGACAAATTATATCCAATGGCTCATAGTTTTTGGCACATATCTCGATATTGGTAATGATTCAAGGGCTGAAATTTGGATGTATGGTCGTATTTTACTTTGTGGACATTTTCAACCGTTTGGATCTTTATTGGACTTCTTAGATTTGGGGGAAAATTTTAAAAATCAGATTGGTTGTGATTATGAACAAAACACTGTAGTTTCGCCTCTCATTTTCTCTCTCTATTTCTTAACTACCTCGTCAATGGGACTGTGAAAGTAAAGGCATTGCATCTACTTCTCCAAAATGGGTGGAGGCGCTGAAAGGTGGTGCCAAACACTCTATTTTTTCAAACCTCTATCCATTTTAGAGAAATAAAGATACAGAGGGAAAAATTAGACCTCCCAAACATGCACTTAGTCCGCAACTAATTGGTCGACCTAGACAGTTTCTAATGCAGAGCCTTGGACGATGCGGACTCACTTTGGGAAGGGGAAAAATAGATTTCAATTTGCATTATACTTGGCTTTTTTTTAAAAAAAATGGGGCATATATATCCGGTACCAGAGGTGTGCATGGAACCTCTATGTGGGGCCCACTTAGTGGCTCATGAGAGGTTGGGATTGAAAGATCTTAGATTAATTGTATATATATATAATTTATTATGCAATTTAATATAATTATTTTATTATAACTACTTCTTTTTGTCAGTTCACTCATAGCCCAATTAAGGCATCTCCCTATCAACATTTTCAAGTAGGGATGAATCCTTGAGTTTGTTGGATGGGAGTTAACTCAAGTAGTTTGGGTGTGTGGTCTTATGTGAGCATACCAAAGCAAAAATGAAAAAGAAAATAAGAACATCCATAATTGAAGAAATGATAAGCCTACTTGCTCAGTAACTGCCATGATTTTTTTTAAAAGAAATCTTTAATTGATTTTAAACAACTTATATTTATTTTTTCAAACTAAAGGGAGGATTAGCATGTTGAAATTAACCACTTAATTATACATATATATATTATATATTTATCAGGACCTGGACTTAGCAGCTTTGATAGTATATTCGTACACTGGGAGCCCTCTAAATACATGCAAAATGGAAAAATGTTTTCAGCTTTAAATAGCAACATGGTTTGCATAAGAACATAACAAAAACGTATGGTAATGTTATGTGATTTGCATGTGTTGTGCGGGAATTGCTTTAGATTTCTACAAACTCTATGCTGCCTTATTTGATTTTTTATTATTTGAGCAAACTGTGTTGTTGTGTAACTGGCTCTTTGTCAAATCCTCATTTTTGTGTGAAGCAAAGTTTCCTTCTAAACTGCATTTGTGTATGAGTTGTACAACCAAGTGAAGATCCGAAAATTGTAGATCTCACCGATTTCGATCACTCTATGATCATGTGTTAAGAACCTAAATAAAAAGGGTTCAAACTTCTAAGCAAGTGAGTGCTGGTGACTGAGAAAGAAAAGCTTGTGTTTTTTCCATGTGATTAGTGAAGAAGAAAGCCGAATTGCTACCAACCTATGTTTATAACCTCTTACGTGTCTCTATTAATTTGTTTTTCAAATGTTGTTTGTGCGTCGCATTTTTCACAGCATTGTCTTCTACTATGCACTCAATATAAAACCAGAGTTGCTACACATGAGAACTCTGGCTTAAGATTAGTGGGGTCAAGACGATGAATGGAAATAGACTCTACTTTTTTTCAGCGACCACTTCACTAAATTAACACTAGTTTTAGGCAGAACCCAAGTGATAAGTCCAACTAAGGGATCTATGATTTGCATAACAGTTTACTTGTGAAATCTCTCCTCATGTAATATAATATATACTTACAAGTTTCCATTTGTTTAACAAGTTTTACATGTGTAAAAGAATCATATGTACAAATTAAAGCAGAAGACATGTGAGAAGGATTTAAGCTATAAAGACAAATTTTTAGACATAGGGAGTTGGGATAGCCTAGTTGCATGAATGCAGAGATCACAAAAGTCTTGGCCCTTGTTTTTTTTTTTTTTGTTTTTTTGTGTTTTTTTTCTTTTCCTTTGCATGTTGAGCTGTTTTTATTTTTATTTTTCCTAACTATGTTTGGTTTTCTCTTTTTGAACTTTAACTTAAAGGCTAGGTACTGATCTCTGAATATATGTGTGAAAGTAAGGTGCCAATACTGTTCAATTCCAGAGTGTACTGGCATTCTTGGCCCATGTTTTGCAAAAATGATATATCAGGTGCCTCTGTTTACTTCATTCTTACCTAGAATAAGACTATGCTTTGCTTTCCTAAGGACATTATCGAATTACTTTCCATTTCAGCTAAATAACAGGTGAACGCATTGGTAGATTAATAAACGTTTAATAAACTCTTGAAGGATATTTTGCTTCTAAACACCTTTATATATATATATATATATTTATAGGTATGTAAATATAGACATTAGATATTTGGGTCTCTCATATGAAATCCATGGACACTAGTCCTGGCCCAAAAACTCTCAGGGTCAGTGTATTGAACCCATTCGGGTCTGAAATTAAAACAGGTAGAACTATTGGACCCATGATCTTACCCCTTTTTTAAGTCAATAAAGCATTCCAAGATGGTTTTCATCCCTACACTGTAATGTGAGGTTAGACCTGGGGAATCTTAATCTAAAAAGATTATCCAGCCAAACATTTATAAAGAAACCCACTTACCTGCTTGTGTGACTAGTCAGGAGCAAATCATTGAGACGTAAAGGTGAAATGCTTGACCTAAACACTAGGTGAGCCAACTCGGTTGATTGTGTCTAAATTTGTGCACGACTCGATCAAATTTCCTGGTTTACTCGACTTAATGCGTTTCTAAGTCACTTGGGAGAACCTAAGTTTAGAACTCAAAAGGCTCAAAAAACCCTAGGCTACTTTGCATGATGGCTATTTTTTCCACTCAACTTCTCAGTGGTTTTGCATGGATGGATGTGAGGAATAAAATATAAGGAAGAATTTGAAGGCATTTCCACTAGAATGCATTTGGAACTCAAATCATTAAAAAAAAAAAAAAAATTGGCATAAGAGTGGTTTTGCATCAATGGATGTGAGAAGTAAAACAAATATAAAATTTGCAGGCATTTCCATTTGAATACCTTGAAACTCGGAATCATTTACAAAATTGTTTAGAAGGTTTTTTTTTTTTAATCACCATTGCTTTCTGTTCAAATTGGAAAAACTCCCTATGGCTGGATCTTTCTAAAACAGCCCTCAACTTAAAGAATTGTGTCCCTTAATTGATTTCAGCCACAATATCTGTCCATGGAAACTATTAAAATTAAGCATATGAATTGATCTTTTACTGTTATTTTTAATGCCTCAACAAGTCAACCAATTTCTTTAAAATCATTAGGAGGGCAGGACCAGGTGAGGCCCACATAATCCTATCATTTGAGTCAAGACTAAACCCACTGCCATTGAGAAAGTAACTTCCATGTTGAAGTGTGACAACTGTAGCACTGACTAAAATGATCCTCTTGAGTGAAGGAACCTAGCCCTCAAAGTTTTCAATGTCAAAACACATTAGTGTAAATATTAATTCATTGGCTACCCTTATAATTAGGATAAAACTTAGGGTTCCCTTTTAAGACAAGATGCCCCAAAGCTTTAACAGTAGGCCATTTTAAACAATCACAAAATTATCCCCTATCACTTTCAAACATCTATGGTGATTTCTTTTATTGGATCAACGTTTCAAAAATCAGACTGATCTCATTGGTCCAATCAGTTGAAAAAGACCCACTAAGTGATGCAGTTCAGTTTAATTAAAACCAAATTATCATCTGGGCTGCATCACCCTCTATTTATTTTTAATGATACAACCACCCACCTATGACCCACCATGTGGGTTCCAGAAAAGGGTGGGTGGTCATGGAAGGGTCCCATGAAGATGGGCACAGTAGTTATGAATTTTTTTTTTTTTTTTTTTGCTTAAAGGGTAATTGTATTAAAAGAAGAAGAAAGAAACAGAGAGGGAATTTACAAAGGTCAAATAGGACCCCCAAAAAGAAGAGAAAGAGCACAGAAGAAGAACCAGAAGCAGAGGAAAGCTAATCAGAACCTTACACTTTCAAAAAAAGGCTTAAAGCCTTGAGCTGGGGACTGCAAAAGGATTTGGAGATGTTCTTCAGAGAGATGGAGATAGCTTCCTGCAGCTGCAAAATAATGAGATTGATGGGGAGCTTGTGGTCTTCAAAAATTGATTTGTTCCTAGACTTCCAGAGAGAATAAATAACTTCCATGAAAACCGCCGCCATGAACTTCCTGCCTGGAAAGTCATTTCCTTGGGATAGAGATAACCATATAGCTGCAGCAGAGTAGAACTTAGGAGGCCTCAAGTTAGCAGCACGAAAAAGCCAAAGCCATAGCAGTCTAGCTTGAGGGCAGGAGAAGAAGAGGTGAGGAACAAATTCCTCATCTTGGAGACAGCCACTACATCTGGAAGCAAAAGAAAAACCCCAGCGTTTGAACAGAGAATCAGTTGGAGTTTTATTGTGCAGCAGGCGCCAACCAAAGCACTTCAATTTAGGAAGGGAGATGGTGTTCCAGATGAGCTTCGGCCAAGGGAGAGAGGAACCTCTAAGTCTGATTAAATTCCAAGCAGAACTCATGGAGAGCTGACCATCTGGAGAGGCTCTCCATCTAAGATTGTCTCTGGCATCCAGCCTGGGAGAAAGACCTGAGAGCTGACTAGAAAGCTGGGAATGGACTACAGGCAAGATTCCATCTGGAATAGACCAGGAACCCAAGTGAAAGAGGGAAGATAGAAGTTGATCCTGGGGAAAAACCATGAGAGGAAATCTAGCTGAGAGAGGGATTTCATCATTCCAAGAGTCCAACCAAAGGTTTATGTCTTTACCATTTCCAACGTCCCAAGTTGTACCACTATGAAGGAGAGGAGCCAGACGTCTCATCTTTCTCCAAATGCAAGAACCATAGATCGAGTTCTGAAGGTGCCAGATTGGCTTATATTTGAAGTATCTATCCTTGAACCAGGCAGACCAAAGAGAGGAAGCAGTGGATGCATGCCAACCTAGCTTGAGGAAAGAGGCAGTGTTAACATCTGCTATTTTCCTAATGCCAAGACCTCCTTCATCCTTTGGAAGAGTAACTGAACCCCAATTAACATAGTTGGGCTTGGCATGGAGAGCTTTGCCTGACCACAAGAATTGTCTCATCAGTCTCTCCACATCTTTACATATTGAAGCAGGAAGAGGTAAAGTTGCTGCTAAGTGAATAGGCATGCTGGAGACCACATGCTTAATCAAAACTAGACGACCTGCAAATGAAAGTGATTTAGCTTTCCAAGCACTGAGCTTTGCACTGACAGTATCCAGAAGCTTGAAGAAGTGGCGCCTTTTAGGAGTACCAAAACAAATACGAATACCCAAGTAGGTGAACTGAGTCAAAGACTCTTTGATGCCGAGAATGGAGCAAATTCTGTTTTTTCTCCTTGTTCCACATTTCCCTAAGTGGAGTTGGCTCTTGTGGAGATTAAAGAACTGACCAGCTGCTGCCTAGTAAGTCTCCAATAAGTCTTGCAGAACTAAGACGGTAGCTCCTTTCATGAAGATGAGAATATCATCTGCATATAGCAGGTGACAAGGGGTAGAGGGGACTGTAGAAATCTGGCGAAAAATCCCTTGATTTAAAAGACATTGCAGCTGGAGGCTCAGGATTTCCTCTGCTAAAATGAAGAGGTAAGGAGACAGGGGATCTCCTTGTCTTAGCCCACAGGAAGAGCTGAAGAAGCCATGCGGAGTCCGGTTAACAAGCACAGAGCACTTAGAGGTGCAAACACATTCTTTGATAAGGTTTATCCAAGAGTCAGAGAAGTTGAAGAAATGAAGGGCAGTGAAGAGGAAGGACCAGTTTAGCTTATCAAAAGCATTGGTAATCTCTAGCTTGAGGCAGAAGCTACCCTTAGATTGCTGGAAATTCAACTTCTGGAATAACTCAAAAGCCAATCCTGAATGGTGTTGGATGCTCCTTCCTTTGATGAAGGCAGCTTGATGGTAGGAGATCAGCTTAGGGAGAATTTTGGCAAGTCTGCTGGCTAGGATTTTAGAAATAATTTTGTAGGAGAAATTCAACAGGCTAATTGGTCTGAAATCAACAAAGTTAGTAGGAGATTTAATTTTAGGAATGAGGGCCAGGAAGAAGGTGTTTGAGGCATTAAGAATTCTCTTGGATAGGAAAAAATGTTGCACTGCCTTCGTAACTGAGTGGCCAATAATTCTCCAAGCTGAAGTGAAAAAAACCCCATTGAAACCATCCGGACCAGGGCTACTCTACTGCTTGAGACCGAAAACCGCTTCTTTAATATCTTCTGCAGAGGGGATAGAAGTTAACATCAAATTCTCATTGTCAGAGACTTTGGGACTGTTCACCTGAAACATGGATGGACTGGGGTGGCAATCCTGAGGCTGGAAGAGATTGGAGAAATGATCAACTGCCAGAGCTTGAACTGTAGCTGAATCTTCAAAGGTCCTGCCAGAGCTTGAATTGTAGTTATGAATATTTCATTTAGAAAGTCCTACATAGACGGGTACATGAGGGTATAGGAAGGATCCTTATTTAATAGGACATAAATAGATTTTTGAATGGGATGGAAGTAGTGAGTTCCACATAGATAAAGGTCTTAACTCTTAACTACATTAAATCCATTTTAATTAACCATGCTGTTATCATAGTTTCAGCAAGGGTAAGGCAAAAAAGATTGTTGATCAATGGCTTTTCTAGCAGTGAAGGGTGTCAATGTAAATCAATGTTAGAGAAGTAGAAGAGTGTAATTGTAAATCTCCATAGTGAAAATAAAACTAATGAAGAAAACAAGCCTCCCTTCCCAAGTTGGGAGGGAACCTGAGAAGCACTCTTTCTTGGTCTCTACAAGGTAAGAAGAACAAGAAGAAGCAATATGGGAGAAAAAGGATGCCCAAAAGGGGCGTATTTACAAGGGCCCACATGTATCATATTTTCTGCTGATCGTGTAATTGAATTCCCAAGTATTGACACTAATTAGAATGTCTAGAATGATTAGCTCCAATTTTAAATCGCAATTCTCAATAACATGTTCAGCGAAATTCTAAAAAAAGAAAGCTCTCATTTATTAAATTGTAAACTACCATGGTCCTAAACTAAGCCTAATCTAGGCCTAGGAGTCAACCCTAGAGTGCTCCATTCCTTTGCAGTGGGCGCCTGAGTGCTCTATACTCCAAACTCAGCCTTGGGCACATTCCAAATGTGCTTTGCTGGTGCCTGGGTGAGCTGGGAAGCCCATAACCACTATAAGGATATCCCCAGTTTTCAGAGAAAAGCACTTTTATTTTATAAAAGAGTGCCATTTTGGCCCAATATTTTCAGAGCATTTTATGAATTCTCAGACTTATAAAAGTAAGGGCCACCTCATAGATTGGGATTGTAGTGTAGGAAATACATGATTCGTATACCAGAAATGAACCGTCTAAATCCCTGGGCGTACAAGTCAAAAGTAACTATGGAGTGACGTATATGCTCGGAGGCATATAAGTCAAACTCCATCTTAACTTGAATTTTAAAAATCTCGTAAGATTTGACTCCTAAGTCTAAGGACATGGACAACTCATTTCTAGTGTAGGACTCAACCCTTCTTCGATGGGTCACAATTGTGGGGTGTTACAAAAACACTTAAAAATTTACACCTTTCATGTCTCCTCATTCTATATAAAAAATAAACCTCTTATTAACAAGCAATCTCCCACTTACTAATTTTCTTCTTTTTTTGAGAGGCTTTAGTTCTACTGCCAATTAAATCTATCAATCACTCTAAAAGGTACATAAGGTCCAGAACTAGGTATGTAAAAGTGTACTATCTCAATTTTCCAAAATCTTTCCTAAAAATCATATTTTTTCAATATTATTCTCTACCTAAACCCGGACCCAGATTCAGACCCATCTCATATATAGTTCTGGTTCTGGTTCCGGAATCAAGAAACCGGTTCCAAAATGGTTCCAAGTCTAGATCCGCTTCCACCTTTTCCATAAACGGTTCCGATTCCGCATCCACCATGGACCCCGACCGGAACGGCCCCGTTTACAACCC
The DNA here is from genome assembly GCA_038049695.1 of Cinnamomum chago. Classification (NCBI taxonomy): domain Eukaryota; kingdom Viridiplantae; phylum Streptophyta; class Magnoliopsida; order Laurales; family Lauraceae; genus Cinnamomum; species Cinnamomum chago. The sequence continues at coordinate 15,817,523 of CP142453.1, forward strand.
TATCTAGATCATGGAACAAGAGCTTATTTTCCGAGTATTCACTCTAAATCATTCACTCACCTCTCACTCTATGTCTACTTGTTCAAGCCCATTTGACAATAAATCCTCTTATTGCATAAACGTAGTAGGACATATTGATGATATGAAAATCCTCTGAAACCCCAGCGTCGTGGAAAAACAATTCTAGCATGCACACTAAATCCACCCACAAAGGAAATTCATTTCCTTTTCTCCTCTTTCCACGTTGCAGCAATTAACAATAAAATAGCAGCAAATGCAAAAAAAAAATGCATTTCTGTAATAGAATAATTCAAGAAAAGATAACTTCGCAGATTCATGTTTCCACATGAGAGATAATCCTACCTTTCTCATTGGAGATCAAATCCTCTCTATTGAAGGAAACAATTCATTTTTTCCATTTCTATAAAGGAACCGTAATGATTTTTTGAGCTTTTTCCTGCTCAATCATCCGTTGTTTGGTACATACATTTTTCTTAGAAAAGAAGAAAAAAAAAATGAACTGACTGTCCTTGCAAATAAAGATTTTGTTTTCATATCATATAGAAATAGAAGAAAAAAATGAACTTACCATCCCCCACAAAAAGGATTTCAATTTCACAAGAGATAGGAAGGCAGGTTTCCCTTCACATGAAAACAGTAAAGTAGGAAAGCAGGATTCCACAAAATGCAGAATCCTACATTTTCTATCATCTCTATCTTTCTACGTAACACCATACAACAAAAGAGCGAGCTGCTCGTAAAAATTATCATCATGCTCTAACACTAACGTACCCACCTGAATGTCGCTTGCACACATAAAATCTCATGCACCTGTTGAAAGAAGACTTAAAATGGGCTGGTTCAAGAAATGAGGTTGGTCCATATTGGACATGAAAAGTGTGATAAATGAATATGATTGTCACTTAACACACATAAATGCCTCCGGTTCAGTGTTTATCATTCAGTAATGACCAATGTGATATACTGTAATGCAGATCAAACAATGATTATAATATAGTTGTTGCCAAAGAAAGCAAATTCTCAATTGATATTTAATTACAGAACAGTACAAAATGCCACCTAAAACCAATCACCATTACAGATTTATGTCCCCAAATTCCAAACATTCCATTGTATCAGGGTAAACTGCCAAACCAAACCAAACCAAACGAAACGGGCAAATGCTATATAAAATATGCATAACATTACTAACCCAAACTCCAAACAATGCTTCTTATATATGTTGATACAATCACATAAATCAAATGAAACGATCTGTAAGTATTATATACATACAGATCCTGAGAAAAGATTATCCTTATAAACATGAATTCACCGATAAGTATCAGACTGCAACTGAAGGAGAAGTGATGCAAGAATAAAAAGAAAGGTCTCATTCTGCAACCTTTTAATAAGAATAGCCAATTGCTATTTATAAGAATAGGATGGCTTAAAATAGCAAGCCTAATCACACATTCACACCATGCAATAGAAAATATTATCACACAATAAACTTCAAACCTAAAGCATAGTTAGAACAAGGCTTTGATGATGATGAGTAAACAAAAAACCTAAGTAGATAATATCACTAGCCTAATATAATCATTTAATCTAATCACAAACTAAGATGACTCATCCTTTCAATATCTAAATTTGATTAAAACATTCTCTATTTTTCCCCTAATCACATGATCCCCTAAAGAAAAGACCACACAATTACTGGCAATAAACATTTTTTTAAATCTTCATTTAATGTTTTCCCAAGGTGTCCATCGTCCTTTACTAGTACTCACCACTCATCTACTCACCACTCATCTATAGAGACCATCAATGTCGCATCCCACCCTATGTAAGACTCCAGAGCCAATGGTCCAGTGGACTAAATAAGAACACTATAATAAAATAATCCCAATCTAATCTAATCATAATATACAAAAAAATGAACCCTGGTTTAAAATATTCAAGATTATCATGAAGGCACAATAAAAAAAAAAAAAAAAATCCAAATGAAGCAGGAAAAGTAGGTTAATAAATGGGAAAATGAATTTCCAGAAACTATGGCATGGACAGTTCACCATTAGCCTGCTACACTATACTTCCCCAGGCTTCTACGGAATGTAATCAAACCAACCCAAGCCAATAGAAAGAGAATCACAGAAGTCTACATCCATACTCCATAGAGCCGCTGTTTTAGTATTGAACTTTCTTTCCATTTTCTTTTTCAGTTAAGAAGAGAAAATTAAAAAATAACGATCAAAACATTCAACTCAAAAGCGCTACAATGAAACCGGACTACTGAAACATAATACTTCCAACAGACGGTTGCTAATGGAGCAGTTGCCATCATCCAATGAGCATAAATTTGGACTTTCAGAAAAGGAGGGCGCGGATGAGTCATTATTTTGAAGGATGTTTTAACATACACAAGAATTGCTTTCCAGAATAATAAGGATAGCTTGTGTTGGGCATTAATGATTTTCTATCCCAGAATACGCCAGAAAATCAGGGGAAAAAGTGGGTCCACAGTTAAAAACTGTTTATCTCATAATGGTTCAGACCCACCTTAAATCACGGTTTAGATGATTTGGACCAGAAACATAATTCAGTGGCTGAACAAAGGCCTGCAATCATGTTAGTGGAAAGATAATGAATTGGTACCATTCACATTATATCAGATCATGTCATCCAAGCTTTATTTGAATGTTACTTCTATCAAAAAAGAACAGGAAATATTGTTAGCCCAATTTCTCATGCTGAGTGCAAGACACATGCAATCTTCCTTTATTTAGTAGACTAGGAACAATGTATCCTAAAGAAAGCTAGAAATTGGCTTAAAAGCCGGCCATTGATCATCAAAACAATGATACCCTGACAGGAAAACCTTATAGGTCATGGACAAAAACCTCCTGGGCAGCAGACCCTCACACTTTCTAAGGGGGAAAACAAATACAACTAGAAAGTAGAAACAAAATGAAACAACAAACAATATACAAAGTGGCGCACATCAAAGCAATGGTTCCACATCATTTATCTGTGGCCCCAATTTTGCAATAACGAAAATCTGAATAAACTATAAATACTCTAAAGGTCAACTGCAGATTATGGAATGGTGCTTGTGACAGAAAGAAATGGTGCACATAGCAGATATGGAATGCTAACAGAAAAAAAGATTTCCTGCAGATTATGGTGACATTTGGATGGTGCAAGCTGGCGAATTCAGCTCAGCTATTAAAATTTCTCCAAAGCATCAGAGGCAGACCTTCGTTCCCTTATTATCTATAGGATGGTGAATTTGAATGTCGCCCAAGGATGACTTGCAACTGTGATAAATTTGGACACCAATGCTTTGGGCCCATTTAGATCTTCAAAACGTAGAGTGGGCTTATTGGTATACATGTGGACGAGGGTTCATGGGTACAGATAACCTGAGGTACCTGTACGCAACAGTTGTTTTGTTCTTTACAATAACCTATTACAGCTAAGCAGAGTTAAAAGGTAATTAGATTCACAAGTAAGCCACATGCAAGCAACCAAGTTCCAACGACTGAGGATGAAAAAAATAATTCTGTGCTGCCATCAGTTAATTATCTAATAAATATCTGTGGGGCTCACATTAGATTTATAACAACCTTTTAGCACAAACATTCCTCAGCACAGAACTGGTTTAAATCTCACTACAAATGGAGTACCATCACCCACCACTGGATTGATAATGGGCAGAAAAACATCTACGCATTCCATTTTTAAAATTCCAATGGCATCAAGCCCTAGAATTTGTAAAGAGAATTGGATTGGACCAGTGTCAGGTTCCATAGTTATAGCAAGAAATACCTGGCCCCATAGAAGGTTAAAAAATGATAATTATCTATCGTCAAAATGGTACTTTAGGCACCATAGGATCATTATTCAAATCAGCAGCATAGAATAATTTTATCCTCTTCCTCTCAATCCCAGACAAGACAAGTACCATATTGTAGTATAAACTTCTAGAGAACCCACTGTCCAAGGTACTTAAATTAAATAACATTAACATAAAATTTGATACTAGTTGAATAGACATTTCATTCTTTATAAAATGAAAACCCAATAATTACAACATAACATTACTGCAGCCAGAGATACCTAAAATTTAAAATTCAAAATGCTGTCAAAGGGCAACAGTATTTATGACTGGATAGAAAATAATGGAAGAATGGTGTGGGTTTAGAAAAAACATCTGACTCTTTGAATAATACACTAGATAAATATTTCCTCGGTATTTCAACTATAAAAATGGACTTACCATGTTGGAATTTAAGAAAGCATAGAAATAACAACCACTCACACACTTGCACGCACCACACAAGGAAACATAGACGTGTGGAGAAATAACTACAAGGCATGATAATGTTCACAAGAGAAATTTACAAGCAAATTGACAAGTCTCCTAATGAAATAGACAACCACTCCTGATCAACACTACCCACAACTCTTCAAATTGTTCAGTTGCATCCTGGCAGCAAGTTTAATATGCATTTTATTCTATCTAACATACCAGATGAACACAACATTAGGTAGAGAATGGTTTCCTAATCCAAGATAGATAGCACATTTAAGGCTTCAACAAAACCGATGATAATGGTTTTGGTAGAGATTAGTTTTGTACTCAAGCTAATCTAGAGCCCCATTTAAGTTTCATTAGTTCTGACTTCTGAATATCAATTTTAAGGCATTGATTTGATGTACAAGATGGAAAGTGCACACAAGAGCACAAGGCTTTCCTATACATATTACATTCACAATGACAGTGGTGTGATGTGCAAGTAGCAAGTGTGCACTGGAACACTAGGCTTTCCTAGACATGTACACACAATGCATATCCACTGTTTGCAAAGACGCCACAAGACTAATCATGGCAACATTACAAAGCAATAAACCACTTCTACGATCACATTATCAAAATTGAGTGGAGTGACTTCAGAATCTTCCACAGATCATAACATTCAAGCAAAAACCACTTATTATTATTTTGGAACAGTAAAATGTAAACATTAAATATAATTGTTCATAACATTGGCACAAAAGGGAAACCGAATCCTCACTGATAGGGCCAAAAAGCACAAACACACAATTAAATAGAAACTACTACATGATTTGAAACCAGAGCCTACTACAAATAGAAGCAAAAAACCAATTCTCTCATAACTATTCAAACTTGATGCATTTCCACACTTCTTTCCAGTTATTTTAAGATTCGATTAGAGCTCAAATCTAGCTAAGAGATTCTCTGAGGGGCGCAGACACTCAAAAAGTTTTTTTTTTTTTTTTTTTTGTATTGGTAAAGAAACTCCTTGTTTCCGAGGAAAATAAAATGTGCTTCCAATAAAACATTTATTGAGATCTAGGAGACGAGTTTTTTCCAGTGATTAGTTGATATAAACTATTTGATAAGACTGGAAAAGGCTACGATGATAACTGTTATACTCTCAAAATGAATACAATGTGAATCTTATGTTTTTTAGAACAAAACAGAATAGCTTTCATATTTTATATTTTAAATAATGCCTACATACAATATGACTTAGTCATTCTTCTTACAACCAATTTTGATATCTACGATTCTAACTATACTTACATCCTTTCATTTTTCAGCAAGTCAAATTAGGAGGTCCTAACGGTGAAGAAAATTATGAATGCTCTTTGGACAAGGTAATGAGATGAAAGTGGATTATTTTAGGTACCTTTAAAATACAAATTTCCTCTAGTAAACTTCAATTAGTACGTCCAAGTACCTTTAAGTGCTAAAGCACAGGTTATTTAGTTCAAACTAGGCAATATGGATTAAGGCTGATCAGATCATTGCCATCGACTGTTGGAAGCAAAGTCAAAACCAATCTAGTTGTTTTATTAGTGGTTACTACAATAATTGGAAGGAAGGCCAATAGAGATCTTGGCGCCATTGAGGGCGTTTCTTTACTAGAATTTTTGATAAAAAAATTGTCATGTTGGGGTTTTTTGGACATGATGTGACATCTTCTACCCATGCATTTGCAAATGCAATGCTAAAAAGTCAAAAATGACCTTTGGGATTCTAGGAATTCCAGCCCCTATACGTTTTGGTGGAATTTCTGAATGCTCAAGTACAAGGGAGCAATCAGAAATTCCACTATGTCTGAGAACTTCAATTCCAGTAATGAAATAGGCCCTTAAAAAGACTCACTGACATATTCTAGTTTTGAATAAATCACCCTTTATACATATTTTGTCAACTATTTACCAAAAAAAAAAGAGGAAACGTCTTGTCAACTTTGTAAAAGAAGATGGGTACAATCTTATATTGAAAAAATCATTCTTGTAATTTCATTGTAAATAGATATGAAGCTACTCAGGTGTCTCTGAAACTGTCACCCATGGATCCTGATTTCCATGAATTTCTGATTGGATAACTACTTTTTATGAGCACAATAGAATTCCTAAGAGTAGACCAAATGTGTATTCTGTGGAATCCCTGACAGAATATGCTTCCAAGACACAAGCCACAAAGGAAACCAATCGATTTCTTGTTACTTAAGGGTGCAAGCATGAGACAAGTGGAATCTGCAATAGAAAATAAAATTGTCTTGGTTTTCTGTGCAGCTCCCTCTGGTTTTTTCAGTGCAGCACATTTTCATCACAGAAAAGGGAAAAACGAACTGATTTTCCTTCATAGAAAGGATTCTGTTTTCTTTTTTATGTGATGGTAGGATTTCTCTCTCGTGGAAAAGTAAATCCAGGAAGAGCGGAATCCTTTCGCTGCACAAACATACGCTAGAGGCGGTCCATATGTCTATAGAGCTTACTGGGCCCATCAGAAAATTTTGATTTGAACAGGCCCATCACTAATATTCCATATGTCGGTTCCAAGTCACAATCATTCCTTTAGTATGAAATTGAACATGAGAATATGGATTCAAATTCTAGAGAAGATCCTATCTATCCTATTTTGTCGAAGGTAAACCAAGGAAAGCATGATAATTATAAGAAGACAGGATGGTAGATCTCTCATCGAAGTCAATATTCAATGAACGCAAAAAAATGATAAGACAGGATGGTTGATCTCTCATCAAAGTCAACAAACCAATGGTGTTCTAATCACACTCTTCACATGCTAGAGGAGACTACCATTGTTAAGCATTCTAGTTTGTAGTGATATTCAAAGGTTTAACCAAGAGAGAGAGAGAGAGAGAGAGATGTCACTGGGCCAAAGCTTGACATCTTTGTAGACCTTCTCCATCTAAAATATCCATGGGCCATCCAAGGAATACTTTTGATGTCATAGTGTTATCATTATTATTTTCGCACTATGTTTCCAACCTAACTACCATGGATCACATGCATCTAGAAAAAGCCCGAAAAATAATGGTCCATCAAATCATAGGAAATATTCTAATAAGAGATGAATGCATATAACAAGATAATTAGCAATCAAAAAGTACCCCCCCAAAAACAAAAAGAAGACATCCATCAATAATATGATCATGTGCTCTGGATTATTATTATTTTACACCACCGTTTCCATTACCAACTATCATGGACTCCATGGTAGGACTCCATGCATCCATGTACGCCCTAAAATAGTAATCCATCAAAATCTCAGGAAAGTATTTCAAATGAAAAACAAATGTAATAAGACAAGTATTCAAATAGTCAAACACAAAACACAAAAAAGGAACACATGCAATATGTTCATAACTAGACCGAATATTACATTCAGTGCATGTTGCTTTGGTATAGCAACACAACCCTGAGAAATCCATGCCAATATGTTGTACGGCTTCCTATTGTCTAAAAACCCACTTCTATCAAATCACATTTTCACTAAATAAGCAAAAAAAAAAAAAAACAATAAATTTGAATACCCATGTGATGATTAAGCAAGTTTATGACCTCCTTTTTACTAATTCCAAGAACACAGTGCCCCTACAAATCACATACATTTCGAGATCAGTAACGTTATCTAAACATCTCTCTTATCTAAGGTTACTTAAAAATATTATTAAGAGTCTTATATTAACTTGAGGTGACCAAGCATGCTTCCACCGAGCAAAATATATTTGTAGAATGTATATTGTATGAGGATGCAATAAGCTTATAGAGGACAAAATGCATGTAATTTTCAGCAAAGAATATAATCACCATAAGGCAATATAATGAATAAAAGATGATTAAAATAAGAAGGATATTTAAGGCAAAACTACGTAAATGGTTTGATGTTAGAGACAACTTTTATAAAGCTCACACAAGAGGCAGAAGTTTTCCTGTTTTTGCATCCAAGTGATGGAACGTATGAAGTCTCTTTGTCCATGTGAGTAACCCGGAAGAGAGAGAGAGGGAGGGAGGGAGAGAGAGAATATGTTTTCTTACTTCAAACGGATCTTTTGGACTTTAAATTCCATGCATGGAAGACTCTGTAGAATGCACCAAACGCCTACATAACATGACCCAACAAAAGACTAAAAGAAACATCGGTTTCAACAAATAAAAATCCCAAGGTACACCACCCAAACACGAAACCAATCTAATCTAGTCCAACTCAAATCCAGGAGACAAGCGACACGAATAATCCGGAAGAAAGCAGCTTCTAAACCTACCATACAAAGCAAAACAAAAGAAAAGGAAAACATAAAGAAAAAAGACCCATTCCCGCAGAGAAGATAACAAAAACAATAATAACTTGATAATAGAGAGAGCGAGAGAGAGAGAACAGACATGTCAAATTCAAATTGATTAATCAACAAAAAACAAGATACATGTTCTAGTGAGAAGAAAAAGTTCTTCAATAGAAGCCATTTCATTTCTCTGATGATCTCTCCTCTTCCAAGCCCAAAAAAGAAGTGAAAAAAACCAATGAAAATCGAAATCGCTGGTTAGAAGGTGCAATTACCCGCTACTAAGATCTGGGGTGAGGGAAGAACTGCGTACCGGCCATGAATGCATTGAGTGGAGTTGGGTAGAGAGATGAAGGATCGAGCAATGCAGCAGCTGCTGCTGCTGAAGCACCCGCACTCGATCCGCCGCTGGGACCAGCAGTTATAGGAGGTGGGTTGGAACCCATCCGGCCGGAGATGACAGCGGGAGAAGTAGAAGCTTCTCCGGCACTGTAGTGAGAGGAATCTGGCCCATGATCATAGAGAATGCCCTTGAAAACATGGCCACTAATGCTCAAAGCCGTCTGATACGCATATTGCTCATCTGGGTCATCAATGCCACTCACCCTTACGCATCTGAAAACTGCTTCCGAGGTCAATTCAGCTGGGAAATTACCAGCTACTTCCATTCCTGGGAGAAAAATAAAGGTACCCCAGATCAGAAAAGTAGAGAAATGGCTGAGAATTGAGATGTATAAAGGGAATAATCTCATTCTCTTTCTATACTTTTAGAGAGAGAGAAAGAAAGAAGGAAAGAGTACCTGAAGAGGAGGGAAGACGGGTGCAGGCAAGAGGCCCAGCTGCAGCCGCAGCAGCTGCTGGGGTTTCTCTATGCCTTTTGGGATTGAGATGCTGCTGCTGCTGCTCGTGTTGGGCAGCAGCTGCTAGCTGCTGCTGGCGCTCGCGCCTGCGAGAGGCGGGGACCCAAGTGCTCTTGATGTGGGTGGGGCACTGGAATCCCCGGCTCTTGCAGCAGGTTCTGCATCTCATGTGGGAACAGTCCTTCTTTGCTTGGTTGCCACAGTCCTGGCAGCTCATGGTTCCACCTCCTTGTCTCATCATCATACCCGTCCGCGAAGATGATGACCCTCCTGATCCAACCGCTCCTTCATCTGACCCCAATCCGACTCCTACACCCCCAGAATAAAACAAGTTTCTCTGCTGCTGCTGATGCTGATGCTGATGCTGTTGTTGTTGTTGCCATAGCTCGAATCCTCTCGTGTACTCTTCGCCTCTTGTTGTGGTGGTGTTGTATAAAAAGAAGCTTTCTGGAGGGATTCCTTGTTGGTCTTGGTTTCCTCCTCCACCTCCTCCTAATGAAAACCCCGCCATTTTCTGCTCCTCTTACCTGAGTCATCCGTCAATTTCAGCTGAAAATCCATATCAATTGCCACCCCAATACAGAAGATGGAGTCCTGGGTCTTCCTCCTTTCCTTGATAGAGCCAGCCCAAACACCCCTCTCCCTCTCTCAATATATTTCTTTTATATATATATGCATATACATATATATGTATATGTCTGAGATGAGATGATGGGTTTTGTTTGGTGTATCTTTTTTCTCTCAATCTCTCTCTCTCTATCTCTACTTTTCTCTTTGTTTGTTTGATGGGGTTTTGACGTCGTGGGTGTCGTAGTAGAAAGCGTTTTTGTCCCTCCTTCAATTCGCTTGCAGCAGAGAAAGGAGCATTAAAGACAAGGAATTACAGCACTGCAACGCCGCCATGGCAGCGGCACTACAGCTCTGCAACGCAAAACCCCTCTGCTTTTCTGCGCTGCTTCTGCTGCTGCAACTTCATCAATGTAAGGAAAGGGAAAGCAAAAGAAGCAATTTTTTTTTTTAACTCCCTCACTCACTCTCTTTCTCTCTCTCTCTCTTTTCTCTCTCTGTGATTGATGGTGATGACGACGAATGCAGTGTCTGTAGTTTGTTTGGTTTGGTATGGCCGTGGAAAATCTATCTCCCTCCTACGCCTTCCGCCCTTCCCTCCTGACCGTCCATCTCAACAATCTACGGTCCACAATCCTTCACGTGTCCGCGCACCAGCTTTTCCTTATTCGTCCTTGCACCGGAAAACCCGCTGCTTTTCGTGACCGACCTTTAATGACTTTTTATTGAAGAGAAGAAGAGTGGTTTCTCTCAGTTTCCTTGCAATGTGAAATTCCGCAAATCTGGGCTTCCTGTCCGTTGATCTAAACCGATCATGTGGTGGGACCCACTCCACTCGTCCCATCCAGTAAAAAAAAACCTCGAATCTTTCAGCTCCTTGATCGATGGATTTCTCTTCATTGAGTGTATATCTGCCGTCCAAAACTTCTGTGAAAAATGGTTTCTTGGGTAAAACTTCGTTTTCCAGGGAAAGATGAATTCTCTCTGTAGCGGAGCATGCAACTTTTTATTTAACTTTTTACGGAAAAGAGCACGCCCGGCCTGTTGTTGTCCGCATTTGGGGAGGAATGGAAGTCTACCATACGACAGACAGACAGAGAGAGAGAGAGTACAATACATGCATCATACATGACTTTTCGATGGGTGTGTGACTGTGTGGTGTGGGAAACTCAGCAGTAAATGATGTGTTTTTTTTACGGGAAAAACACTTTGACAGTAACCTCACAGCCCTTGAATTGAATGCAGACTTAACAATGTGCCAAACGCCCAATTTGATGTTGAGAAAATGACTATTGGAGAATGATGGGGGAGGGTAAAAGAAGGGGGCCGGTCTGGGTGAAAATCATCTTGTAAATTAAGGATCATCATTTTAATTTATCACTTTTATTTTGTTTAACTGTATTTGAATGTGAATGGGTAATGATAATGTTGGTGTGTCTCTGTTTCGTGCAATTGAATTTCTAAGAATTACATGACTTTTGGTAGTATTCTTTGAAGTGGATGAAATTGAAAAAAAAAACATGAATATTGAGTTATTGACCATCAAGTGAAAAACAAATAAAGAGGGCATGGAAATTAAATACTCAATTGTCACTTTAGTAATTTAATTCTATGGAAGTACAACTCATAAGTACATCTTCATCTTATATCATTCACTAGTCACTTCTGTCTTCAACTGGCCTTTTTATTTTTTTTCACCCCAGCTATATAGGGGTGGCAACCTCCTCGGGCGAGGGCAATAGACTTCAAGTGAGGTAAATGGGGCCCACGGGTGAGGGATGTAGACCCCGGGTGAGGTGACAAAGCCCTTTAGTTAGTGAAGGTGGCATGCCTAGGGTTCAAATCTTAAGCAACTAGGTGAGAACTAACACCTCTTACCGCTGAGATAAGGGGACTCTATCCTTTCATAGAACTCTATTGGAAGTTGTATTCAATTCAATGCAAAAAAAGAAAAAAAAAATAGAGTAGAAAAAAACTCATTTGTACAAATAAAAAAACTAATAGCATATAATTAAATACCAACTTTTCAATCCCCTTGTTTTGTGTTGAATTGGCCTAAGATTTGCCCTATCTGTGTGGGTTTGGCAAGTGTCATCCAGGGGATCAGCCATGTTACAGATACCCCCGCCTCATAAAAAAAATGTCAACTTTTCAATAAAACTGACAATTTCCTATTTGTATATCACAAGGACTCAAAGAGTAGTAAAAGGTAGAGTAAAATCAGGAATTTGATGTGATGTTTTTTAATTTGACAATGTTTAGATGAACAAAAAAGTGGGGTAGATAAGTAAATTTATGATATAACACCATTAACCTTTTACACCTTGACAAGTCTCTTTTATTACAAAAAAAGTGTGATAAATTGTGGTGTATTAAGCCTTATGTCCAAAATTATCTCCTATATACACTCTCTCTTGCACCCATATTATAGCTCGTACCATCCAAATATGAATTCTAACAACTTCTGATTTTCACTTTACTACACTTTGCTTTTACTTTGTTCATGATTTGACATCCATTTCCTATTTAATCATGTACACATGTACAAGGGGAATATTTGTTCATGAGTTGGTTAATTGGAGAGATACCCTTATCCCTGAAGGGCAAATTTAGCTGAAACCATTTATGATGGGAACTCCTTTTATCATAAACTCCAAAATTAAAATGCAGTGGTTGTCAAATGGAATTCCAAATTCCCCAGTTTTTACCATTTCGACGGTGAGAATTTACTTAGTTGACATGTAAAATGTAACTTTTGGCCATGAGATATTCACAAAATTATGGATTTCAAAATGCCACTAGACCTAATATTGAATTATCAAAATCTGCTAGGCAAGTTATCCCAATTCATCAAATGCTTGCGACCAAATAGGCCAAAAAACATATTGAATAGGAGAAAACTTACCTCACGGGTAAGTGGCGGCAGTTCTCACCTGGCTGCCCAAGATTCGAACCCGCCACCTCTTCCCAATGGGGAAGAAGCCTGTACGCTTGTGCGGGTTATCTTTCTGTGTGTATGTGGGCTCCCTTTTGTATCCCAGCCCCCCTTGACTGGGTTAAAAAAAAAAAAAAGAATAGGAGAAAAGTTATTCTTAATAAAGTTTGATACCATAATCTACCTTTATCAGTCTACATTGTCATCAAATCCAAACCATTAATTGATCGATGGATATAAGGAAGAGTAGTAAAGTGTTTGGATAATTTAGCTATTGAGGAAAAAATAATACAACTGGAGAGCATGCAACCCTATACTTTAGACAAGTCCCAAAGAGTCACACTTACTATAAACTTTTTGGCCAATAAATGTTCATCCACGAATCATATTAGAAGTCCTATTTTTTTTTAACAAATCAAGTCTTATCATAAGTGAGATTGTATTATTTGCAAGCCTATGCTTTGCTTGATCTAATGCGGGAATCGTGGCATGCATGCCACACAATTTCCTACAAGATTTATATATAATTGTTGAATTTTTTGACAAATGTAGGAAAACAACTGCCCTTTTTTTTTTTTTTTTTTTTTTTTTTTTTTTTACATATAAACGTTGGAAGTTCACTATCTTTAATGCTCTAAAACTGTCGATCAAATATATATACTTGCAATCAGAAGCCAGATTTTGGCCACTTGATGGAGTACAATATATTTTGGTAAAAGGATGGGAATTTTGTTAGTGTAAAGCTAATCCAGATTAAGTGTGGGCAGTTGAACTTTTTTGGATTTGATGGTCTTTTCACATGATGGCCCCCACTTGCCAATGGGTCAACCATTAATCTTTGATTGACTGTCCATGTTCTTAATTAGATCTTTAGTTTAATAAAATGTGATTCTTTTTAAAAATATGTGAAAAATAAAAGACATGTGATCATTCATAAGTGTCAATAAATAAATATATCTAGGCCATTAATAGCCAATTTGCTTTTCAAAGGAATCTTCTAAATTTCCAAACATCCATGAAGTTGTTTTCAATATCACATTTGTCCTTTCTGTCAACTTGCACTAATGACATTACAAAATATAAAAATAATGTTATTGTCCATCTTCTCCGGTTGTACATGTCCTCAATCGTATTCCAACATCGAAGCTTTTCAACTTGGAACTGAAGTATTTCACATGTCTAGTATATTTTATTGTGTAGGTAGTGACACTTTGTTGACATGAATTTAGGTGCATAGAGTGTGTAGATAGGTGATAGATGACTATGATTATCATTGTTAGGGCATTTCCACAAGGAAATGATAGGTAAAGGGTAGTGAAACTGTTGTAGACAACCACTAACATGCAAAACAGTTAAAAATGTCAACCGAAATTGATAGAGAAGGGCAGTGATAGAGTACTTAGACAACTACTTTTGTTTTTTTGTTTTTTTGGTAAAACAGGAGACAACTACTAAAATACAAGATAGTAAACTTGCAGAGAAATATTGTATGAGATTGAAAATGGTTGGACCATTGGATGATGTCCAATAAGTTTTAGATAATGATGGATGGTTGGTTTTTTATGTTTTTTTTTTCTTTTGGCAAATGATGTGAGGGTGTTGAAACAAGTCCAAATTAACACTAATCCTCCTCCTCAAATTGAAGTTTATTTATGCCATCCCAACCAAATTAACACTTTCTAGAATTGAAACTCCAAACTCGGCCTCATCACATTCAAAATTTAGTTTTCATTGTAAGCAAGGTTATAAATTAGGGGAGCCCTTTTCAATGGCACACACTTTGGATTCATGACAATCAATATCGAGCTGCAACGTTGGAAAGGTTTGAACTTAGATAGGAGAATACGAGATGTCAGGCCGATCAAATGAGTCCAGCCGAGTTTTAGATCTTCCAAGTGTGATAGCTATACAACATATCTGTTATAATAAAATCAATTGTGAATAATATTTGAAATAGTGTAAAAGTCACTATTGATAAGTACTGCTAATTCAAAGGGTCATTGTTTGAGTGGATTGAATTTATTAATGTAGGGCCTGAGTGTAAAAACTGATAAAGAGGCACTGAAAATGTAAATCATCTAAAGAACTCAAAATAGTTAGCAGTATTGTTGTAAGAAATTGGAAGAGCTGGAGAAGAAGCTTGAAAAGTTCGATGAAAGCTTAACATGTGAAGATGGAAATTTGAAGATTGAAATGAAAGTTTTAAGATGTAATTGAAAGATGTAGAGAAGTGGGGGTGATAAGGTTGGATGAAAGCCAAGTTCAAAGAAACCCATCATTTGGTTGAGTTGATGGTCGAGTTGAAAAGGATGATTGTGATCAGATAAGGTGTGGGAAGTAACACTTTTCATCTAGCAGGGTGTAATGGCAAGCCACGATGATGAATGATTGAACTAAAGTGACTTCTTACACATTCAATTTTCTTAAGACCTTTGAAATGGTTTTGGCATATACATCCCCATCCTTTTGCATATCAATAAAAACCAAGATGAATTGATAGCTCTAAAAAAAGATTGCCTTTCCGTGTCGTGTTTAAAAACTCCTCTACAAAAGGTCAAAAGTATTTTGGATGGACTTTAAGCAAGTTAGTGCATGCACTTCTCTTAAAAATCAAAACACCCCTAATTCATTTAAGTTAATAGTTAATCAAACATCTTATTTAAACATGTATAACCAATCAAATTGTTGCTTAGCTGGTTTGGAACACGGATTTGTGAGAGTGCATGATTTAAATTGGCACTGTTGCAAAGAAAAATTTGTATCGTTGAGAAGTGATATTAAACTTTTTTGGATTTATCAAATCAAGGGTTAGGGCCTATTTCTTTAGTGGAATTTCTGCCAAGAGAATTCTATGTCCCGGAATTCCTGGACATGATGTAACACGCTGTCCTCTAGAATTTCTGAATTCCACATTTTTTACTACCATTTTTAAATTCAGCCATATGAAATGTCTCTTTTGACTATTGGGAATTCAGGAATTTCACTCTTTATATATTTTGGTAGAATTTCTGGATGCTCAAGTTCAAAGGTACATTCATAAATTCCAATTTGTCTAAAACTTCAAAAATTTCTCATACAGAAATTCTAGCAAACAAACAGGCCATAGCATCATAGTGGCTTTATGAAATGCACTTGGTCGAAGCATTACCCTCTTTACCGTGGGTATATGGAAATGTTGCTTTCTAAATTTATGGAAGGACTCTGTCCTTACCTGTTACAACTCTAAAGTTCCAATCTGTAAATTGTAGGAATCTTTCTCAATAGACCATGTTGAAGCCTCCAACTGAAGAATTTGTATTAGAAAAGAATGTAGAGGGCCTAGGAACTATAGTTAAGATTGTAGAGGGCCTAGGAACTATAGTTGACTCTCCATTAAACAACCTTCTCGCCCTCTCACAGGCCATTTATTAGATCTGCTATTGTTATTTTGTCAGTTTGCTATTAATGTGCCCAATTTAATTGTAAAACCGACTAGCCAACACTGCTATCGACTTGAATTTCCATGTCTCACTATAACTGGAGTTGTTTCTAGTTCAATTTATTAAACTTCCATAAATTAATAACTTCCAAAAGTCTGATTTTATAGAATCTCATCATGATGATTGCAGTAGCATTGATCATTGACAAGGGGTATAAATTTCACAAAAGTCACGTACAAGCTATTTAGGGTTTAGATCATGTAAGGACAAGGCTTAGGGTAAGTTTGTGAATCTCCTGTTTGGAAATGACCTGTTAAGAAATCTAATTACCTGCTTAAAAAGATGCCCTTCTCTTGTATGGTCCCTGTCTAAGGTTCATTTAAACAAAAGTTGGGTTCACCATCAAATTAGAAGTTTTGTCTCCATCAAATTAGAAGTTTTGTCTGCTATTAAATTGTTGCCATACAAGTAGAGCACCACATCTCTAAGGGCTTTATTTTATTTTATTTTATTTTGTGACAAGAACTTGTGATGTTAGAAATTTTTTCACATGATATAACATATTGTCTCCTAACATTAGTAAATGTCATGTTTTCTTTATAGGCATTTCAAAGTTCCATCCACCTAAAAAGTCTTTAATGACATTTGAAATCTCAGAATTTTGAACTACTTTGCTTTTTGGTAGAATTCTTGAATGTTAAAGTATAATGGAGCATTCAGGAATTTCACAATGTCTGAAAATCTCAAAACTCTCCAAATAAAAACTCTATGAATTGCAATAAAGAAAAAGGTAGTTAGTTGAATGTTGATGGAAATCAATTTTCTTTTATATAGAATAGATAAAACCTCTTATTAATTAGTAATTTGTACTCATAAATGCTACATTTTGTGATAAGATTGTAGCACAATTGGAAGACCCCATGAGGAGACTCAAACTATTTATATTACTGGTGTCCTTGGGAGTAGGTATTGTCCTACATTTTTATTGAGAATTTCTTAAAAACTTATAAAACTTTTGGCTCATTATAAAAAAGTACACAAGCCTTTATATATTTCAGAAAAGTGTAATAGTTATCCATGTTTGTTTCAGTTAAGTCCTCTATATAAGAACTTATCTAAAATGACAAAAATACCCATATGCTGAGTTTTTATATTTTCTTACCCAAAAACACTTTATGGGTCTAACTGATCAAATGGTGGTCGTGATACTTAATCACCTTGGAGAATGTTAGAATTGGTATAAGGGTTTTTTCCTCTTTTCTTTGAATTCTCACATGGCCCAAGTTTCAACATAATTTTGATAATCATAACAATTTAACTAAGCTATTTTTTAGTCATTTGGAATCTATATAAATCTTTTTCTTTAACCATCTATGCATAAAAGGTAACTAAAGTGGGCCACACTAGGTTGTTTCTTTTAAATGACTTCTTAAAGAGATGATTTGTAAATGACATAAGCATATTCTTGTCATTTTAAATCTATTTTCTTAAGAGGAGGACTTGATTGAAAGAAATATGGAAGGCTTTTATACTTTTTAAATATTTAGATCTTTGCATATGTTTTGAAAATAGGTTAAAATCTTTATCTAATTAAAATAAAAACCTCCCAATCTCATTTTAGGAGAGTCAAATAAGCTTTTAGATTGATACAACAAGAGTGAAATTCTTTCATTGCACAAACAAATCCAAAATAAGAGTATGATAGAGAAAACAACAAAAGAACTTGGGGAAATTCATTTGTCTCCAAATATGTATGTTGCCTCATAAAAGTAGAGATGGAGAGGGACGCGTGAATTGGGATTGAGAGAAAATATTGGCTGATAATGTCCATGGAATGAGAATAGTATCGAATTGGAAGATGTAGCTTGTCTTGAGAATCTTTTCACAACAACATGTATGGGGGAATTTTTTTTTTTTTTTTGGTTGGGAATTTCTGATAGCGAGTGAGTGGCGGTTCTCCCACCATCTAAACATCTTGATTTGGTTTGTGAGTTATGAAATATCAGTCTTCTGATCTTATAAAAATTTCCAAAATCTCAAAAGTTTGCCTTTCAAAATACTTGAAAAGTTAACGCGTATTTATAAATCTAGTCAAGACATTGTACTTGTAACATCCCCAACTACTCTAAAATCTAGTCAATGTTCTCCAAACAAACTGACCCACCCTCAGTCATGCGTGCCTTTTCCTGTGGCCCCACGAGAACCCCACGAATCTACCCTTCAGCCCGAGCCACATGGAATCTGTATCTTACAATAGTTTCCCAACTGTACGACACTCCCAAAATCCCATATATCTAACACCATTCCGCGGGACATCTCAAGCCCTACACACACATATCCCCTCCAAAGAAAGCAAAGAAAACAAGTGATGAATCCAAACAAAGCAAAGTAAAAATATCCAGATTTCAAAACAAAACAAACCAAACCACCCAGCCTTGGAATGGGTGCAGAAAAGAAAGAAAAGAAGGAAAAAGATTGCGTGGAAAACAGAGAAGAATTTTCTCGACTGTCCCGAAAATTCGTGTATGTATTTCAGTGGGAGAGCTGTCGAGTCGTGTGAAAATTTTTTGTTTAAAAAATCAACCCCCTAAAAGGACACTCCTCGAGTCCTCGTATTCCTTTCCTTACCCTTCTCTCCCCCTCTCTCTCTCTCTCAATATATTATAATACAATCATATCATATCACATACACGGTACTCCGTATAGCTAAAATATTGATATCAATATCACCGCCGCGGACTCTACAGCTACCCCCCTAGCTTTTTCTAGAACACAGAGCCTACAAAATCATTCATATTCATCATACAAAGAAACCCAACGATCTTCGGGATTTGCTTTTACCCGAATAAAATCCGAAACAGAAAGAAGGAAGAAATTCAATCATATTCGAAGTTATTAAGATTATTATTGTTATAGTCTATGACTTATCTACCCCCTCTACTAGAAACGTATTCTGTTGTGTTCAATCAGTAGATGGCAACTGAGAAGACCCACGTAAAGGTTTTCGTTGGAAAGAGGAAGCATATGAGGAAAAGAGAATACATAGAATTTGTTCTATTCTGGGGTGGGGTTGTGAGTGTGGTGCATACATGGATGGTGGGTGTATAAGAGAAATGGAAAAAAAGAATGTTTAAGTTTTTTGGTTTGATTTATTTAGGAGCTGATTTGTTGGGGTGAATGATGTGTCAGTGTGAGAGTCCCAATAATTGTGTCTCTGTCTGTCATTCTCGAGCCCAGTGCTGCCACCAGGTTGACTCTATATCTCTTTCTCTCACTCGCTCGTTCTCTTTTGTAGTGTCTTTGTTTGCCAGCCGATACAAAGATCACTAACATCTACGGAAATGACTTTTTCTTGAATACCATCAACTTTGAGAATAAAAATATAAAATAGTAATATGTATACAGTAGAGGCTATGAGATTAGGATTTAGGAGGACACACACACCATGCCACAAATCCCAATGTCAACTAACTCCTTCTAAGCTTAGGTCTCTTGTAGTAGTAGTAGTGCACGAGAGAGAGAGAAAGCATTGAGGAATCTAGAGAGAGAAAACCAAGAGGAATCTGTAAATATAGAGAGAGGGGGGGCTGAGGAAGGGCAATGAGGGTTCTCCCTGTGGGGGGTTGTTTTGATGGGTGAAGTCACTGTCAGTCATTAATGGGATGATAGCAACAGGCATGTGGAGTCGATATACCAAAAGATTTGCTAGCGAGATCCGTTGAAAGAAATGGTTCTTTTGCACATCTCCACTTCGCACGCTTGGATGTGGCAATGTACATGCCTAAAGAATCTCTCACGGCCACTGGGCTCACTTTTCTCTTGATTTCACTTCATGTTACATCTTCTCCTGCGCTCAGCAGATTCTTATTTTAATCTTAATTATATGGACCTTTGTGTTGATCAGTTTGTGTTTTGAAATAATCAAAGGATTAGTTATTAAGGAATGGTGGGGTATTTGGATTATAAAATGATTGTTTTAATTTAAGAGTCTAACCTCGTACTTAGCTCATTCACATGGTATGTAAATCAAAAAAAGAAAGGATGATGAATCAGAATGCCTATGGATGCACAGGAAGACGAGAAAATTTTCCTCAAAGGGGCCACTACCACTACAAAAAGCAAGAGAATTTCAATGGAATGGATTTAGGTAAGAGAGGACCAATGGATTCAGGTAAGAGAGGGCTGGTATTTCTATAATAATCTACCACAATAAATCATATATCAACCCAAAAAACTTAAATTAATAGGTGAAATACCTTAATAATGCAATTTAGGTACGCAAATTGGTTGGAAATGCCTTAATAACGCAATTCAGGTACCCAAATTGCTTTATGACAAAAATATCTCCAATAAAGCCCTATGCACTATTTGCACAAAAGCAAAATATTCGGTGGAGCATGCTCTCTTTCTATGTGATCATGCTAGGGCGGCTTGGTTTGGATCTAACATTGGAATGCTTTCACATTCCATAAATCTTACTACAATTAGGGAGTGGTGGATTTCCTTTATTAAATTTTGCAAATCGACGAGCCCTCCAACCCATCCTCAAACTAAATCTTGGGTTTTGGCTTTTTGGTGGGCCTTGTGGAAAACCAGAAATGATTTTATTTTCAGGGGCATAAAAATTAAGTCAATGTCCACAATCCTATAAGCTCGCAGTTTGTTTTGTGAACCAATGAGCAAGGCTAAAGAGGATCATCAAGAATCCTCATATCTTCACCAAGATTTAAGTTTTTGGTACACTACGGGCAAGGCTCAAGTGTTCACAAATGCCTCATTTAAAGCCGCGGATGGAAAAGCAGGCTTTGGCTATGCTATTTGGTTTGATGGTTCTTGGGTGCATGCAGGATTCGTCGATGGTCCCAAGGTTAACTCCTCAAAAGAAGCCGAGGCAAGGGCAATTATTCATGCGCTAAATGAAGCTATGTCGCAGGGTTTTAGCAAGATCCATCTTTTGTCAAATGCCCGTGAGGTGATTCTAGCCATTAATGGGTTGATGGATTGGTCAATCCATCCTATTTTGTTGGATATTAAAAACTTCATCTCCAAGTTTGAAGAGATCTCCTTTGTTCATGTTCCTAGAAATGTAAATGTGTTAGCTCATGAACTTGCGAAGATGTCTTATGAGTCTAGCTCTCATGTGAGGCTTGAGGAGGTTATGCAGCCTAGATAGGATGTGGTTTTATTTTCTTTTGTTTTTATGTTGGCTGCTCTTCCTCTTCTTTGTTCTAGTCGTTTTTATCTTTCATTCAATGATAACTTCTTCTAAAAAAAAAAAAACCAATAGGTGGAATGAAAGGCCCAAATAAGTATACGGAGACATGTCCAACTCAAGATTTAGGCGACGTGGGACTTTCCAACTACATGGAAATCTGATTTTGAAAAGATAAGTCATAATATTGGAAGAAGATTAAGATTCTAAGTATTAATTAGTTAAATGGTTAATCAGATTACGTAGATGGTTTTAAGTGTTTTTATTATATATAATTTTCGCCCGAGCTCCCACCTTATAACCAATCCAAATGGAACATAAAACAAGGATCCCAGTCGGTCATTGATCTCAGGGCTTGACATTCATCTAAATATTAGATCATTAAATCAATTGTCCACTTATTTTGAATACTAAAATTTATTAGACTTTGATTAAGTGGTTAGGATAATCATCCAAGCATCCATCACATAGACAAGTAAGTAATCAAATTTTTTTTTCTTTTTTTTCCTTCTTGATTTGACTATGTACTTTCCTCATTGCTCCCCCATGCAAACAAGCATCGCACCATAGAATTCGTGGAAATTCAAGTATGCCAAAGAATTCTTGGGTCTTAAATGAAACGTATTTCACCCCCAATCCTTCTCATATTTGATTTATATCAAATGTCCCATCATCATATTAGTATGCATAGGAATGAAATGACCGCAACCCAACCCCATTTGGTTGTCTTCCTATTAATACAATCAGCCAACATTTCTTTTCAAATTCAAATCCCATGCCTGATGCCCCCATTGCCCCAGGCTAATTCGTTATATTACTACCATGCATATATACAAAGTTCACATGTTCCAAGCCCTCTGTGCATAGTTGCAACTGGTGTCATTTTCTCCTTTTGTTTCCATCTTTCCAGGCTCTCATGTGAAGCCCTCAACCATCATGTCTCCATGCTAGAACAATATTGACAAATGGTTCTCCTTTGACTCCCATCACGGGTTGTTAACATGTGTATAAACTAACTTTAAACAAAACAAATGAAAGACATCTGTAGACTTTATGCAAGCCTTCTACATTTTGTAGCAGAAAAAAAAGTTAATTGCAGGGCCCACTGCCCATGGCCATTATGGGTGTTGTATGCTTTAAAACTATCATTGAAAGACATGGTACATCTCATTGCCAAATACACTTCGTTGGTTGGATCACATAGTAGTTGAAGGAAAGCCGATTTTCCATTGTTGTTCCTATTGGAATATTTGTTGCTTTGGTGGAGACAGGAATGCTACTTGAGATTTCCATTCGGGGTCACATGACTTGTACATGTTGTTAGCTTTCATCATCTGGAACTCGTCAAGTTCACAAGACCTCACTATGGCATTCAAGAAACATAAATATACAATTTAAAACACATTCCTTGAGACATGTTGGTTTAAATTAGATGATGCAAACTGCTTCTTTTGGACACAACCTAAAATTGACGGTCCCAACCTGCTTCTTGAATCAGATGTACATGATCTAGGGTTAAGATAAGAGAACGAGGAGTTGCTCACTTGGTTGACAATCCCGCCTCTCACTTAGATGATGAGGGATAGATCCTACTCCTTGCATGTGCAAGTTATTTCTCCTCACATGTGTGAGTTTTCCTCCCCACATATACATGTTATTTTTGCTCGAATGTGCGAGTCTTACTCCCCGCGTGTACTGGCTCTTGCATCGGTGAGTCTCTTGGTCCCAACCCCGCTTTCCATCTTCCATGTTGGACTTGAGCATATTACATGTGAACACAGTCATCTCACTCTAGAACTTTATTATCGATCAAATCTTCTCGATTAAGACTTTAGAGTGTGTAATGGAAGTGGGAAGTTTGACTTTATCTAAGTATTATTTTAGAGTACGTTTGTGCAACTGCTTTTTTTTTTTTTCCAAGAATCTTGGAAAGTGGAATCTTTTTTCATAATAAAAGAAATTTATGCTTAGTGCGGGTGTTTTTTCGTGAGGAAAAGATAAAAAAAAAATTAATGGATTAATTTTTTTAGGATGCCACGATAAATGACTTTGATTTTGGGGGTTCAGAATGGGCTTTCCTTGTGCAAAGCATGAAAAGAAATTACCCCCTAAATCAAATTTCTAGAGTATTGCACCAACGTGCTCTTAGTATTCATTCTTGTGACATGCGTTTGATTGCTTGGATTCTATGAAAATGTCTGTTTTTGTTATTAAAAAAATAAGATGCGTATTTTGTTGAAGGAAGATTTGCCAAATGCAAAGCAAGTCTAAATCTTTTTAATTTTAACAAAATATAACCGAGAACGGCTCCTTACTCGTGTGGTAAGGAGAGACAACTCTCACCTGGGTGTCCAAGGTTCGAACCCTATGTATGCCACATATTCCTGCATGTGAGGGCTCATTTCCCACTTGAGTGGGCTATCTTCCCATGTGTGCGGGCTCTCTCATGATCCCAACCCCCTTGGGAGTTTTGAGAACATAGCTCTATGGGACCTATTTGTTTGATTAGTGCAGCCCCTTTGATGTTCTAGTCATCCCATGATTTTGTAGCAGCCCAATTTTATGATCACCGTTTCTTTACTAACAGTTAGATCGAACCTTGATTCTAAATGGTGACCGGTTGGCTTCAATATTAAATTATCCCAACTAACCAATCCTATCAAAATATACGTAAATACTTATCAACAAGTAAGTAAGGGCTAGGATAATCTATCAGGATAATCTATCACGAAGTAAATACGGGCTAGGATAACCTTTCCATTTGGCCCCCTCCTCACTGATAGACAAGCATCCAGCAAGGCCCTGTGGACTGGACTGCATCATGTAATTGATCATATGCAATATCAATGCATGTACAACAACAGCCTCCATGTTTTCACACCATTAGCTATTCACAAATCAATCATCCCAAAAGTTCTGCTAAATGAGGTTAATATTAATGAAGGCCATTATATTATGAAAACTTGGAAGGGAGTGGAACAAGAGACAGATGCAGGTTCCACAGGAAATCGGCAACCATGTAAAAAGGGGAAAAGGAGTCACATGGTGTCCAAAATCATGATTGTAGTTCCACTTTTTGGTGTTGGATTGCTGGATACAATACATGTATGCAAACATATTTTATTCCTGCCCCTCCCATCATTTCTACGTTTCCTTGTTTGAACAAGCAATGCATAAATGCTCCCTGCTCAAACTATCAATGTGACCTCTCAACAACTTCCATGTATGCTTTCTTCATCATCCACATCTCTCTTCCCATGTGCGTCTCCAACAAAATCAAACCACGCTGTATGTGACGGTGGCTCACTCATTTATTGTGTGCAAGTGGTTGACATGGAACATGGCTCATGATAGTGGCCGTTGTGTAACAGTTTTCAACCATTATACACACTTACCAATAAAAAAACACCACTGTACACTGCTCTGGAAATCATCTTTTAGATCATTAATTGGTTTTTAGTTGTAATTGGTTTTTAGTTGAGGAGGTTTAGTGTAAAAATGAGACTGTTTGTACATCTTGTCCATTTTTATATCTTAAGAAGTTGGTCATCATCCAGCTTCTTGTTCCCTTCACACACACACACACAAAAAAAAAAATCTTCTTGTTGTATGTTTGCTTCTAGTGGCCAAAATCATGTTTTAAACAAAATAAAGCTAGTAATAAGGGGTTGTCCAGTTGGTTGGAAACCGTAGCCTCTCACCAAGATGTCCACCAATATTGATCCATGAGTCTCCCTCCCTCCCTCCCTCCCTTGCAACTGTGAGTTTTTGTATGGGCTTCTTCACCCTGTCTGTGCAAGTGCTCTCTCCCTTTGTGTGTGCGTGCTCTCATATGGGTCCAAGTCCCTTGGCTGAGATATTAAAAACAAAGGAAACAAACAAAAATAGTCAATGGGTCCAACCCCTTTGGCTGAGATTAAAAAAAATAAAGAAGGAAACAAACATAGTTAGTGACGTGTATCATTCCGCCGCTTCAACTGAAATTTGAGCTATGAGTATGCAAGGGTGAGATTGAAAAAGGAGAGCCTCACTAGTAGAAAATCCTATAATAATTATCACCAACACAAATACTAATGGCGACAAAGGATTGTTTTCTCCCTTTCAAAAACCTTAATGTGAGTCCAACTGTTCCAATCTCAGGTATTCATAGTTTTGAACGTTTTTTTTTTCCCTGGTTTGATTGGTTCATTACCTGTTTTCCAATGCATGAGTTTCTGACCTAACTACATAGATGCTAGTATTATCGAACCAGTTGGATCAAGCAGTTTGGTCCAGTTATCAAACCACTGGATACACATATCTTAAAAGTCCATCTAAATTTCTAAGAAGATCAACTTTGGCCAAAACCTGACCGAAGGGCAATAGGACCAGCTTGATTCAATGTCTTGACCTATTCATATTTTTCTTTGGACATTTTTATTGGTTATGTTACAGCATGGTAACTAGTTTTATACTATGTTGTAGCTCAATTGGTAAGGAATATGGATGTTTACGTGAATGTGATTGATGGTTAAAGGCAGAAAAAAAAAAAAAACCAATAAAAACTTTGTGAAAGACGCATAAAGATAAGCAGCTCCTCAAAATTGATATGGATATAAACACCAGAGACATCACGGGGCCTTTTGCTGTTCATAGAAATGCTTTCTGTGTTAGTATGTGGGAATAATTTATATTCTCTGTTCGATTTGTCACAATAATTTATCTTCTCTGTTCGAATTGTTGTCACCTTCTCTAGTGTGCCACTGTCTAACTTTCAAGCCATGAATGCATACAGAAATAATATCAGGATACCAAACCTATGGCATTACACTATCTAATTTAACTCAAATGGAACTCCTTTTTCAATTTTTTTTTCACTTTTTTTGAAACGTGGAGTAAACCCAACATGTGCTGAGGAGAAGACTATCGAAAACATGAATGGAAAACGACCAAGAAATCAAACTTTAGGCAGTTGAGTGAGAATGAGATTCCCAACTACTGCATTGTCCCCTTATTCTCACGGGAGCCAAATTTGTATTCTATCAAAATTCGCTCTTCTTTAGAAATGGCCCACTTTCATTTTAACTGGTGTGATATTTATGATATAAATATATAGGGGTATTTAAGTGAGGGATTTCCTCACCATGTGGTGATGGACACTTCCCTTTTCGAGAAACTTCAAGTACAAAAGAGAAGTGTTTGAAACTTTCCACATGGTGAGGGAATCCCTCACCTAAATATTACCCATATATATATATAAATGTAAGTGCATTGTTCATGCATGAACAAATCTAATGATCGATATCACTTTGATGGAGTGAATTTAGGCTATTGGCGAAACCTGAAGGGGCTTCTGGTATAAGTGAGTTGGATCACACAAAAATGGGCCACATGGGATAGGATATGCATTAGATGCAAATGACAGTGTAGTGTTGCTTTTCTTATATGTATGAATTCATAATGAATCAAAGAAATATACTGCCATTCCTGTATTAATATTCTTGTCTCTGTCTACCAATTTATATAATAGAAAGGTAAGGACCACAAATAAATACAATACCATTTCTCTGGATTGGTCTTTTTCTACCAATACATATATCAGAAAGGTCAGGACCCACGTACCTGCTTCATGGAGACAATGTTCCACTGTTCCATTGCAAGGGTTTTTCTCAAATGTACCTTTTTTATATTTAAGCCGTTTTCCTGCTCCACTATGTTCAGTACTGTGGGACCACCTTATAAAAATTCAAGCAATCCCAATCACTTATCCCTCATTAATTATTCACCACAATTTGGTTCGGGGACCCAAGACGACCTAGGTAGTGTAGGCAGTCCTATGCCCCTAGTAAAATAATTTCTGCTGAAGTAATTTGATGGATGCTTGGGGACCCAATACGACCTAGGTAGTGTAGGCAGTCCTCTGCCCCCCAGGAAAATCTTTTCTAGTGAGGTAACTTGATGGATGAATTTCATTTTATCTGTGCAAAATGTCCATCCCTTCTAATGACACTTTTTTTTTTTTTTTTTTCAATTTAAGGCACTGATCAAAGACATTAGCCGCTATTCAATTTTATCATAATAAGTACGAATGATGCATAATGATTGAACTTTGAAGATCTAAAACTAAAGAGGATCGAGGATCATTTGATCTAACTGACATTAATCGTGCCCTGGTCCATGTAAAATTGTATCCATCACCCTGCCTCTCTTGATCCTCATGCATCAATGGGATCTCAACCGGAGAGGCATGCATGCACTTCTGAGTTCTGACAAAGTGCACTTGGTTAGTTGGGTTCACAGGAGAGTAACCATAGTTGGAGATATTACAAAGTAACCATAGCCCTCAGGAGCTAGGAATTATTTCGATCCATGGGGACAGGCTACTCTACATAACTTTACATAGCCACATATTCTTCATCCTTTTCATCTTAATTAAACACAAACAAGTGAACAACAACCTTCTCCTCCTTTTCATCTTAAAAACACAAACAACAACCTTCTCCAATCAAAAGCAAGGGAATCCAAGTCCAAGTTTGATGGAGAACAAACACACCCATAGCTTGCTAGATATTCAAACATGAAACAAGGTATCTCAAGTCCATGTTTGATGGAATTCAAACTTAACCAGAGCTTGCTTCAAATTCAAACATAACCAAACTGACTGCATCTCGCTTTCATCATAGTCCTTGTTGGACAAAGATTGCAATTGCTTGACTGGCCGAATTTGCAGTCACATGTTATTTTAGTGTTCATTGACTGTTTGACTGGCCAAACTAAAGCATTGTTCATACTATTCGGAAGTGGAGTGGCGTGTTTGATAGGTAATCTAAATCTTTGATTTTATAAATTGACTTTGGCAGTTCTATCCAACAAGAAAAAACCTGGGTTAGTATTACTAAAATTTTTGACTAATAGAGTGCCAGTTGTAGAATTGAAAGAAACCTAACATGAATAAAGGCACAAGTGCAGGTTTTTGCAATCTCTCTCTCTCTCTCTCTCTCTCTCTCTCTCTCTCTCTCTCTCCTTCCTTCCTTTTGTTGGATTTCAATTTTCTCCCTATCACGAAGATTTAGTGTAGAAATTTGCCTTTTTTGCGCTGGAAAGATGTCTCACTTAGTGAAAAAAGTTGGGTTATGTGGAAAATCGAGGTGCTTTTATCTCCTTTATTGAGGAATCCTTAAGTTAAACAACTTTGCTTAAACACCCAGACCTTATCTTGCAAAGAGGAATGATTGGTTATGTTCATGCCACTTCAACTTTGACTCACGTGGGGCCCAGTTAGGGGTCGTTTTGCATGCAATCGTTTACATATATAAATTTTGCACACAGGTATTGGTTACTATGTTTGCACTTGATATAATGAGCTGTGAATGGGGCCTATATTTAGGCCCAATTTTACACACCTGAAAAGGTGGGGAAAAGCATCAGTACAAAATCCCCCTCGTTTTGAAGTCTAATAGGTTGCAAATTCATGATTTGAATGATTCATCCTTTTTTTTTTCAATTTCATATATTAAATGTTCATAGATTCTGAGAACTATGTGAAACATGCCAAAAAATCATCATCATATAGATCTAACTTCCTACAGTTTTGTATGTATCTAATTTATGATTTGAACCATTCAATATTATTGTATAAATGATAAGATATCACGAAGTTTAGTTTCATATCATATATCTTCTTAAATCTTGAAAAACATGTGAAAAATACAAATACATCTAAACGGTTCAATATTCTCCTTTACTTGTGTGAGAATGGTGTTTCTTATGCTAATATGTTTCACAAATGTAAAACTTATGCATGGAAAATTTGCATATGAACGCTTTACACATATAAAGCTCATTGTCTTATCCCATGCATGGAAGACAAACAACACATGTAGGGTATGTTTATGTCACACTTTTCTGTTGAAAACTAGACGGTTTTCCGCGGAAAACCCATTTTTCCTGCATTTGGCACGGAACAATTCCGCATAAATGCTTTCCCGCCTCAACATTTTCCTTGATAATTGTGGTATGAGAAATGGATTTCCTCGGAAAACTTCTCCCTCTTTTCCTCACTCTTGTCCATCTCAACCCAAAAACCCTATAACTCTTTCATTTTTTATTTCTTTATATAAATTATTATTTAATGTTAAATAAATAATATACATGTTATGTTATTTTTCTTCAAAAAATTATATCACCAATTAAAAAATTTTGATTTTCTATAATGAATCCACAGCCGCAACAAACATCTGCACTAATTCAATGAGGAAACTCTTTTTGCACCAAACATGAATTTCTAAATTCTACGAAAATCCTTTTCCGATGTTTTCATTTCTATGAAATTTGCTGACGTGACAATTTTCTCTTTCCTTGGAAAAGGTGTGTATACAAACGTGCCCATAATGTCTTTCGTTTGCGCCACATAACAATTAAGAGTTTTACAAGTATCTTCCAGATGGCTCAATGGTATCAAGTCAAAGTGATATTGTCAGTTAAATGCCTTTTTTTTTTTTTTTTGCTTGACCACTTTCCTGGGTTAGTCAGTAAACGAGTTTAGTGTTTATGGGTATTAGATAATCCTTTTTTTCTTAAAGGCTATTTGTTGATTTTGTTCAAGTGAAAACAAGTTTTTACCTATTATATGAGAATTTTTTTGTGGGGCCCAAATAGCAACTCATCCAAACTTAGCAACCAATAGGGAATCTCCTGATAGTCACTAATCCCAATGATTATCATACATCCGATTGGACTGAACCGTTGGATCGAGGGTTGGATATTTTTTTGAATATGAAGCCATTAAACTTGTGAGCCATGGATGAAGGGGTTGGGGGCATGAGTTTGGGGTCAAACTTAATACTTGGGGTGGTCTCACATAGATCTTTCCATCCCCTCTGGTCCCATCCCTAAATGGGGCTCACAATTGGGCCTCATAAAAAAGTTCTTATGTTCTATGTGAGAACCAGTTCTCACCTGAATATTACTTTAACTTATAAATATTTGTGTAACTGTATTACTATTCTCCATGGATATAGGCACACTGCCAAACCACATTATAATTATGATTGAGTACAAATTACATTTTACCCAATAGTGGCGCACGTCCTTTCTAAATTGGCAATGACCTTATTTTAGATTTCGTTTTGAATGATTAAGAACACCGGATTCATCAATGTGTGAGAATGTTGGAGAGTTTTCAAAATGCTGATGGTGGCTATAATTTTTGAAAAAAAAAAACCCAAATAATTTGATTTTTCTTAAGAAAAGTTTCCTCTCAATAGAATTTCTTTATTAACTTCCTTAGGGCACATTTGTGTAGCCCATTTCCGCTGAAAACCACATCATTTTTCATGTGTTTGGTGCAGCAGTTTTCCGCGGAACTGCTTTTTCGTCATGTCAGCTTTTTCTTTCCTATGCATGGATTCCACAGAAAACAGACCCCTCATTTCCTCACTCCCACCCACACTCCACCTAGCCACCCTATTTCTTTTCTCACCCCTTCCAATCCCACCCACCCACTCACCCACCCTACGCACAAACCGACCGACCGACCTAGTAGTTTTCACTAAATAAATCTACAGCTACACCAAACAACATTACTACCAATTTATCGAGGAAAAACTTTTTGCACCAAACATGAATTTCTAAATTTCTTTGAAAACCAATCATAGAATTTACTAATGTGGCAATTTTATCTTTCCATGGAAGTTGCCTCTGCACAAACGTGCCCTTAAAGTGCAAAATTCTTGAAGGGAAATCCAATGGGAGTGGGGTAGAGAGCCATTTTTTTGCAACTATATGTGAAAGAAAATCCTCAGAGCACAAAATCCCTAGTCTACATGAATACACATTAAAAAAATGCTCATCTTTTATATTAAACTAATAATCTCCACCTTTAGTTTCTTATCTTGAGGGTTTGTTTGGCTGCGAGCATTCTTGACATGATTTCTTTTTTATCTAGAATTTACGACAAAATTACAGTTGTCTCTAAAAAATTCGAAATGACTTGTTAGATTGAGGAGAAAGCTACAAACTAGAATTCCAAATGACAAATTTACTATGTAGATTTCTCATATATCCACTTTGGAATGTTGTTCAACCACTGTCATTTCAGAACTCCGAGTGGGGACACAACATTTGAAATTCTCCAAATGCTCCAAGAAACGAAATCTCAAAATGCTTGCAACCAAATAAGAACAAAATCTTCATAGATTTCAAAAAACACGTGAAACATGCTAAAAAAAATATCAACCTATTGATATAATTGTATCTATTACACATAGTGTTAAAGGGGTTTACAACTATCTTCAAGTTGGCTCGATAGAATCAAGCTAAAGTGAATATTGTTCGATTAAAAGTTTTATATCCAGGCTCGACCATTCTTTTGAGTCAGTCGGTATATTGGTTTAGGATTTAGGGGCATTTTAACTTATAAATATGTGTAACTTATAATAATAATCCTACGGAAAACAAGAGGAAAAGAAAAGAATCAAAATATTTATCATGGACATAGACACATTGTCAAACTAAGTTAAATCTCGTTGTTTGTGCTTGTCTACTTGCTATTTGCATCATGATCGATCACAATGTACACAATAGCATTGCGTGTCCTCATTGAATGTGTGATGCCTTTATATATATATATATATATATATATTTTGTTTAGTTCGGAATGACATGGATCATTGGATTCATCAATGTGTGAAATGATGGAGGGTTTTCAAAAAAAAATTCATTACTCTTTGTGGCTCTAATTTTTGGAAAAGTATAATTTCAAATCCTTTATCTTTACAACTGGGGGAATAGTCCTGTTAGATCAAATACCTCGGGGATACCTACATCATTTATTTTTATGAGAAATTTGAAAGGATAATCTCCTCTTAATAGAATTTCTTCATTACCTTTTCTATGGTACAAAAATCTTGAAAACTCTCTAAGCGAAGAACCCTTTATCAATATCTCATTTATCAACCCCCCCCCCCCCCCCCCCCCCCCCAACTATGTGTGTGTTGTCATTGGAGATCTTATTTTATTAGTAAGAGATCAAAGTCCATCTTAACCCTTGGACCATGAGAGTGATTTAGACAGGTTATTTGACAATCTTTAGCTCCATAAAGATTGCTTGATCCAATGCTGAGGCCGATTTGTTTGGAGGAATTTTTGATGAGAATTGTAGGCTTTAGAGATTTCTGACACATTATAATGCCATTTTGGAAACCTGACATTTAGAAGATTCATGATTCTCTCTCATAGTAGAATTATCAGAAATCCTCAGACCAAAAAGGCCTTAAGGGAGGATATAGCAAAGAAAAATAAAAAAGAAACCATGAAAAGACCCACAAAAGAAACTCTACCCATTCCCTATAAAAGCTCTAATCCAAGGCTAAGAAAAACCCCACAAAACCTGTATAATGCCCATACGAATCCACTGCGGATTTGATGTCCGACTCTTTTCCAAACCTAATTGAAACCATGGCCAATCTAATTCTACTTTTTTAAAGGGAAAAGTTAGTTGCTTCACTGAATCCTTGTTAGGAAAATTTTAGGCTGCAAATAGGCCATACATGGAATTGTGCAAACCTTAGCTGTGGGGCCCCATTTGCATGCATTCCGATCACTTGGCCAGGTTTGTGGCCTGGTTTTTGCAGCAGAATCTTCCTCACCCTTGTTAATTAATGCTAGGAACACATGTAATTGTTCATAACACATTGATTGGGATTATAAGAAATATACAATGGGCCTGGTCCACTGTATTGGAAACAACCTGTTAATAGATTTGCCATTTGATTGATCAATGGCATGAAGAAAAATGTCTTGTCTTTTGATAATTACTAGAAGACAGTCTAGATGTTTCCTCCACAGCAGCAGCAAAGGGCCCACAAAATGCTCTAAGATGCTATTTTTAGTCCCAGTAGTACACTTGTCAACCTCTGGCCATGTTCACTAAAAGGCTAAAAGTGCCCCCTCCTCACTCAAACCATCTCTTTTATGGTACTAACCAAAAGGATAAAGCACCCATCTCTTAGTTCTAATTGAGCTCCAGAAAAGAAAAAGAAAAAAGGAAAAAGAAAAAAGAAAGAGCTCCAAAAGACAAAATTGGGGTTGAATCAATAAATGCATCCTTAGACATGGAAGGGCCTTTAGCTCAGAATTCATTATTTTGATTGAAAACATTGAAGGAGGTTCATTAGACATGAAGGATTGATTTTCCAAGGGTCATGTTAATGCAGAGGTGGAAGAGGACCTTTTTCGATCTTGTCCTATTATAGGCAGGTTTAGTAGTGAGATGGTCGAGTTTGGAGCGGATATGAGTTTTTAGACTTTGGCCAAAGTCGGATTGGATTTAGGCTTCGAGTGCGCTTGCGGAACCCCGCCTGTTTATTTAACTAATATATTTCTAAGTAGGTCTTTTCATACAATACTATAGTAGCAGCTCTTTAACCTAACCCATTGTGGTCCATTGTTGTGGTTTAGACATAACTATTTTAAGCTCAAATGATATTTGTCTGGGATTTGACGTACGTTTAACCATTAAATTCACAATGATTGCCCCATTTTAACCATAATTGAGAACTACTCCTTTACTTAAGGGGCGAAGAGCATCAATTCTCACTGAGTTGCCTAGGTTTGAACCCTTGTTATGCTGTGTGGGCTTTTTTCCTACGTGTGTAGCATTTTTCCCACGTATTTTGGCCGTTTGTCCGTATGTGCGGGCTCTCTTTTAGGTCATATTCCCCTTGGCAGGGGTACCAAAAAAGGAAAAAAAAAATCACAATCTTTTTCTTCCGGTTAATATAATATATGACCAAAGATTTCAATTTGGATCTATGAGGATCTTTGTATTTTTTTTCCTCTATAATATCTTTGTGCATTTTCTATTTGGATTCCACCCAAAGGAGAGGTAAAATCTTTGAGAAAGGGTTGTCGGTGGAAGACAAGGGTCAGATCTGCATGGGTTTGATCATACTCTTTGTGAAGGGAGCATGATGATTTATTTTTCACGTAAAAACTGACTTTTCACTCTATGATTTATCCACACCATAGCTGTGTTAGGGCCTGCTAATATGCTTGGAATTAAATCTCTAAAAATTTATGGCAAATATGCGCAAAAAATTAGTACTAAAAGAGGTTTGCAGTGAAGGATATTAACTTCAAGAAGAAAATGTCAATTTTTCCTACCTATTTGTGGGTCTGTCTTGTTCTTCTTCAATTTTATCCTCTAATTAGGAGGGCATTAGTTAGGAATACGAACTTACCCTTGTATCTCCATAAAGATACATTTCCATCTATCTCCGTAAAGATACCTTTCCATCCATCTTACCCTATATCATGGGAATTCATCGGAGTGCACCGTCTTCCGTAGGTAATTATGTATTAACCATTTATCAAAAGTCAGCTTCATCTTTAATATCTAGTGATTTAATCTTTACATGATGATCACCATCTGCCATCAACTGATTTTGATTCTGATTTAGACCGTCCGGAATCGAATCTATAAAAGGTTAATATTTTCTCAATGGATGCTGATACTTCCCCCCTGGCCCAATTAGGGCTCTTGAAATGAGAATTCTGCCTTTTTCCATTTCTTCATCATTTTGGGCGGTGGATGGGCCATCCCCATTTAAGTAACTGAAAACAACGTTTGATGTGGAATTCTGATTCCCCAGACAGAGACAGCTCTGACCACTGGGCCGAGCCAATTCAACTGAGTTGTTTCCAAGTTGAGTCAGCTTCTGAGCTTGAAGCTATATAGTTCTAAAAAGTTTAGACTCGCCAACTATGTCTATGAAGAAGGTATGAAAAATCTCCTTGGGTTGACCCAGATGAACTTCAGTGGGCTTGGCCTAATAAACTTGCTCCAAAGGGTGCGAGTCGGTTGAGTTCGCTATGTCGATCTGATCACTTACTCAGTCATGACTTGGTTGGCTGAGTTACACAACTCGAATAGACAGCCTTTGGATCGGGTTGAGTTGGGGACTTGTTGAGCTGTGCTTAATTTAGATGGAGATGATAGTCATCATACATGGCAATAGTTTGGCCCATTTAGTCAAAAAGGTTTATATGATGTTTGTGATCAGTCAGTTTCAAGAATAAAGAAATCCTAGAAATCATGCCTGGTATAATGAGACCAAACCCATGTGAGTTATCTCAAGTGGGCCCCCACCACGGATGGTCCCCCACAAGTAAACACACTCTTGAATCTTGAATGTGCTAAATGCTAACATTTTGAGCTGGTGATTTGGAAAATGTCCATCAAACATCAGAGATGAGGGAATACCAAATCCTTACCAGTAACTGTTGTCAAGTCAACTTTTGCCATCACTTGATGTGACTCCGTCGGCAATCTTATCATAATATTGCTGTAAAACTAGCCAGACGTTTTGGATTGGTTTCACCAGGGTTCTGTAATTTTAAGAACCAGAAGACTCAGGTGAGTTTGACCCAGTTATTATCATTATTATCACCTCAACCAATGGGACCAGGATTTTCCTTTCAGTGGTGCGGTATATATCAACATGAACAAGTTAATTACTATAATCATATCTATTAAAAATATTATAAAACTCAACCAAACGAGGTGGAGCAACAGAGCACTGGCACAAGCACAGAAAAGACACCTGCACATGCAGAGATGGAGCACTTGTACATGCAAGGAGAGGACACCTGCATTCATGAGAAGGAAGGAAAGACTCGCACATGTGAGAATAGGAGACTCCCACATACTCAGTGAAACACATCCAGATCCAGATTCTGGGTTCTGGTCAAATAGAAGGTATCCATCCATCAAAGGTGGAAGAGAAGAACCTGTGTCATCATGAGTTCTCTTGACAAACTTTGCTGGGCATGCTTCTATTATTGTAGAAGTACACCCTACATAAAACATTAAAACCTAATCTCTCTGTTTAAGATAAAAGTATCAGTCAATAGCAATTTCTTTCCCCCCTTTTTTTTTTTATTTTAAAGAAAGAACTCATCTTTAGCCTCAATTTTCTGGGACACAAGATTGGCACTTTCCTCTTGTACTTAAAGCAACACATTCAATACACGTTTTGTTTCTACTTCTGGAATTTGAATGCTAGAAAAGATATTGTAGTCCCTTTTCACTTATTCTAATCCTTTCTAAGGGTATGTTTGTTTCAAATTATTGAATATAGAAATCATAAAAAACTCTATTTCAAAAAATGATAAAAATTAAAGAAAAAAATGTGCACTTCCTAAAAATGACCATCAAATTGTCTCCCATCTAATGGATAATGAATCTATGGTGGTGGGAAATGAATACCCAGCCACCACCTAAATACAGATAAAATGAGGGTTGTATCTACTTCGCTACCTTATATCATTTACCTCTTACCTCTTTAATAATATTTTTCGGAACTCATTTGACTATGGGTATCTATGTATTCCATTCCATTCCAACATATGACATGCAAACAAATAGGCCATAAGAAAGGTAGGAGGGATATCCCTATCAAAAATGAAAAAGGAAGACAAAAGGAAGAAGAAAGGTCACTGTAAGAGCCCCTTCTTTACATTAAGAGTGACCTTGTTGTTTTCAATAATATGAAAACTATGTGATACCACACACAAAAAAGGCACTAGAGTCATTTGGCCTGTATCCTTTACCCCATGAACTCCTCTATGGTAAGATTTTTAAAGTCGACAATTTGTCAATAAAATCAGTGCATAAGAGGGTCATTTAGAAACTCCAGTCCAATTAATAAGAGCTAATTAGATTAAGGTCTAAAATTAAAAGTCTAATATTTAAACTCTAATTTCCAATTAGTCTATTTAGTAAATTATAGAAAAATCTCTTATTTCACGAGGTAATTAAGGCCCACCTTTAAGAATCGTGGCAATTAGAGCCTACCTTTTAAAAAATTACGACATAGAACCCACTTGTAAATTTTGCATTGACCACCTTCATCCACCTTAGCTAAAAAAATCACTGAAAAATAGCACCCCTTTGCTCTCTTTTTTTATTGATTTTAATAGAAGCAAAACTCTAATATGTAAATAAGGTTTATAAAATAGAAAATATAATTAGAGATTACCAAACACTGTAATGTAAATAAGCTCTAAATCATAAAATAAAAGCTTATTTTTAGAGTTAGCAAACTTAAGGCTTTTATATGATCAAAAACTCTTTATTTATTTATTTATTTATTTTTTGGTGGGGAAGATGGTATTTTATTCATTAATCATTGGAAAAAGATACAGCATGATTATTAATGTAGGCATCAAGGCCTGTACACAACCCCGGCCTCGCTAGATTATGTGCTTCACTATTAATGCTTCTACTAATCACCATCTCTTTATTTAAACATGCTCCACTTTATGCCTCTCGGCCAATTTATGCTATGCAAGGAATGGTGGAAGCTGAAATGGCCTATAAGATCATAATGATTGTCCAAAAACAGATGATAGAAGTTGTGGTGTCTTGTGGGAAGTTATCCGGATGACTTCTGTTATCTCCTCAATAAGAAGTTGCTTTAAAGGGTTAAGGATGACAACAGGACTGAAGAGTCTGAAGATCCAGGTCCATTTAACTGGATTTAAGTGGACTTGAACATGCATTTTTTAAACCAAGGCTGGGGTTTCAACCAATTGTATAAATATACATACATATGTCCATTTGTAGAAATACAAACTCCATATAAATATGAATTTTTCTTAGGGAGTGTTTGCTTGGGATAGTATATATGAGAATTAAATGCACAGGAATTCATGATCAAATGAGCTCTATAGTAAAATTATTAAAGGGATGAAGGGTGAATGATACAAGGTGAGGGGGTGAAGGATATAAGGTAGCGATGATCTAAGTAGGACCTCGATTTTTTAGGATTTGAATTATTAGGGTGATGGTGAGGTATTTATTTCACTTTTCTTGATTTAATTTTCTTTAAAAAGAAGGTTATTTGAGTGTCAATTTTGGATATTCATGTTTGATTCTTCATTTTAACAACTTATACAAAAATCCAAATATCAAAATTCTTAAAAATTCAATTAGATCAAACAAACTTAATCAGTAAGTGAAACTATACTTGTGCAATTATCAGGTGACAAGTAGCGACTGAATCCAAAATCTATTGATGCTTGAGATTAATCTATCTCAACATCCATTCCTCTTGTGAATGTCCTCTCACGGTTAGTGAGTTCTTTTTGCCAGGACACTGATGGAAGTAAATGTTAGATATCTTATATCCGTACTCTTTATAAACCACTAACCACTGAGATTCTTATTTTAGGTTTTGTATTGAAATCGTAGTCTCATAGAGATAAGAGGAAAACCTCAAGGGAGCTTCTTAACCCTATTTTCCTCAAAAAAAAAAAAAAAAGATAGTGAAAGTTCATTGGTGGATGTAGGCACATCGTCGAATCACATAAATCTTTTGTATGTTAAGTTTTTGTATGTATTTCTTTATTGGCATAAAACCCAAGTTTGCTTTCTCTACAATAGGGGTGCTCATGGGCCTGGGCTGGACTGATTACTCAACCCAAAGCCCAATCCTGGGCCAAACTGGGCTGGACCAGGCTCGGGCTGGCACGGTCCATGAACACCCCTACTCTACACTTGTGTATCTCATGGACCTGGGCAATTTCTCTAGACCAATACAGAAATCTCTGGGCTCTTTTTACTCATGTGGTTTTATTTTGACTAATACCAATTTTACTGGTTGTGTGCATGGTTTTTACAGAATGGAGTGCACTTTATAAGAAGACACAAAAAAACCAACCAAAAGCTTAGAAACCATGATACTAGGGTTGTAAACGGGTCGGTTCGGGTCCGGGTCCACTATCTGGAACC
This sequence comes from Cinnamomum chago, assembly GCA_038049695.1. NCBI lineage: Eukaryota > Viridiplantae > Streptophyta > Magnoliopsida > Laurales > Lauraceae > Cinnamomum > Cinnamomum chago. Next base: position 15,856,916 of record CP142453.1, read on the forward strand.
GTTAAGGAGAAGGTGGAACCGGATCCGGACCTGAAACCGTTTCGAAACTGGTTTCTTGGCTCTGAAACCGGAACCGGAACCAGAACCATAACTATATATGAGACAGGTCTGGATCCGGATTTAGGTAGAGAATGATATTAAAAAAATTATTATTTTTAGGAAAAAATTTTAAAAATTGAAGTAATATATCAGGTCTCAGGTCCACGAGTCCAAACCAAGGTGGAACTGGACCTGAGCCCATTTACTTATCGGGGCCAAAATAAGGACGCATGCCCGGTTTTTAACCGATTGGAACTTCTGGGTAATCAGAGAATCGGGTACTCATTTACATCCCTACATGATACACAGTTATGACAAGGAGTCAAAGGACACCATGAATATAGCAAAACCACAAAGTTGGGTCTCCTGATTATCAAGAAGAAATTGTAGACCTCTGAAGGATGAGCCTGTAATAACTAGCTTATTTTCTCATTATATGTCGTGTTTCTGTATTTCAAATAACCAAATTAAGCTTTTCAAAGCCTATATATCTTTCTGTTACATGAAGTATATTTACAATTAAAAGCATTTGCAGTGGTGTTCCCATTTGTATGGGTATTACTGAGGCAAGTAGCCCACTACTTGAGAAATGACAGCACTTGTCAAATCTATTTAGAAATAATTTTCCCTTTTTGTTCTGAGAAATGAAAACACTGTCAAAGCAGCCAACTCTTGTGCATTTCTCCCTGTCGAATCTTTTAACCAAACCATATTGGAATTCTAATCCAGACCATATTGTGATTGGCCTGGGGGGCTGTCTGTTTGCATGGAGTTGAATTTCTGGAAATCTTAAGCAGTGTGTTTCTAAAAGTGGCTATATTTGACATAAAAAGGTGTATCCATAAAAAAGGCTATCATCAAATAATCACTCTAGAGAATCATTTTTCATCTCCCTTTAGTTTATATTTGATTAAAAGGGTGATTATTTGATAGTCATTTATAGATATTCACCGTTATTTCTTTAATTCTAGCATCTTTTAAGAATACATTTCTTAAAATTCCTAAGAATTTAATTCCATGAAAACCTTTGTGCGGCTACCACACAAGGGACAGGACTCACCCTAAAATAGTGTCCTCTGGCATGCCCCAATGAGCACATCTGTTCATCCTTTTGCAGCTTGCTAGATCAATCTAGCCACTATTTCATTCGTGCTCTCTACATCTACTCTCAAATAACCAATCTGATGGTTTGTATTTCTTGAGTTTGACAACAGCCCCTATGTTTTGTAGCATTACCAACAACAGCCCCTATACACTTTGAAAGCTAACACACATCTGGAGAACAAATAATGAGGAACTCTGCAATTGAATATACTAGCCCATAATGATGTTACAAAATTGATGGGATAAGCTTAAAAATGAAGGCAATGACTACAACAACAATGCTAGAAAAAGCATAGCAAAAATTGCATGTTGTAGAAGCATATGAAGAATTCATATCAAGAGTAAGCTGAAAATGTCACAGGTCGCCAATCGGACTTCTGGGCAGAAAGTATTGCTACTTGGTTCTTGGAAAATGTCAAACGGACCTCCCAATGGAGAGATTTTAACAAATTTTCTACCTCTCCAACAACATTGGACTCATCACGAACAATAAGCTTACCTCCTGGTCTTACTATCCGATCGACTTCTGCCATCACAGGCACAATTTTACACCTGAAGCGCCATACAGGATTCAAATAATTTCATGTTAAAATAAAGAAAGATTACAGGCAGAAAAGAAATGCATGGATTTAGAAAGAACAATTTTATCTTCCATCTACCTTTTCTTTAGATTTGAGAATAGGTGATCAGCATGTAGAAGATCATAAGTTCTGGGGTAGGTGCTAAATCCTTCACACCAATCATGATAAATACCAAAAAGACCTCGCTCGTAGATGATGGGAAGCGTATCAGGAGAATCTATGTTTACCACATTCATAACCCACACTTTGAGATCATTCAACGCTGCAGCAAACCTGTAACAGCTAGCAGTTAGTACAGATCTCTGATATTATATATGATAAAGGAGCAGCCAAAAGTATCATTATTGTTTGTTCTTACCCTCCATAAACAGCTCTCATGTCCATAACATTTCTCACATTCGACCAGCTAATGCCTAGACCACTAAGATATGATTTGCTCACAATTCGTTTCCAGTGTTGGTAATCTGCTACAAAATCAGCAGGAGCTGGTTTCCCATAAACTCCGACCTGAGTATTGTTTAACCAATATGGAGGTACCTGTAGCCGAAGGGGCCAATCTTTAGGCCATTGTGAGCCACGTACAGAACTAGCAACTGGTACCCTGTGCATGCATGATTGTAGAGGAACATACCTGAAAAGATTGCACAAATTTGGTTATGCCATAGTGTCCTAAAGCCATAGTAGAATGAGAAAGAGGGAAAGGAAAAAAATGAACCCACCAAGCTGCATTTGGATCATCATCATCTTTGCACATGGGAGGACTATTGTGCTTTCGATTCTTGTAACAGTCATTAGAGACAGGCTTCCGATAAATAGCAGCAGCAACAGAATTCAGTTTATCCTTCTTGATTGTGACAAGATCCCAACACAAGGATTGCGTTAGAGATGTCATCTCTGAAATTGATAGACATTGCATCTCTCAGTTCTGTAAGACAAAATAAGAGAGCAAAGAAAATGTAACAAACATACCCTTCCAGATCTCCACATCCTCTGGCAACTTCTGATACACAGGGGTTGCGGACCAGACAAAATATCCACCAGGTCGCAACATGCGGTTTAATTCCAGAAGAAGAGTACCACCTGCAATAAAAATTCCAATGCCTTAGGCCCCAACAGTAATTACTATGAGCAAGGAGATCCATGCATAATAGTCAAAAGGAAAATTAACTAATGCTGAGATGACATCAGGAAATATAACCTTCAGCATGCCAAGGGACTCTGCAACGTGCACAGTGCACAATATCAAAGACCCTACTTGGAAATGGCAGCCGTTGGGAACCCATAACAGCTGATATTGCTGGAATTCCCCGTTCAAGGGCAAACTGAACTTGAGCTTCATGTTCATCTTTTGGTGCAAAAGACATTGTAAGGACATCTCTTTCGAAAAGATATCCCCCAAAGCTGGCAACTCCACAACCTACATCCAGAACCACTCGAGTGTGCTTCCCCCATGCAATCTTTGGTACAGACTGCAGTTTAAGAACAAGACATTCATTAGAAACTCTACAGCATTATTGCAACATGTGACCACAACTTCTGTTTAGTCTCTCTAAGTGCCAGATATTTTGCAATCCTATAGTTGCCACTTGCCAGATACCACACCATCCTGTCAATGCTAAATATTATGTGAATATATTGTTCCCAGGGTGCTTATTTGAACTCATTTTGCTGTGTTATAGTGCATCAATTCATTTAGCGGTTATGATTCATTTAATTTGTAAAGACACTTTGAATACCATTACAGGTCTTATATTTGGGTCTTCTCAGCTCCAATTTTGTTATTTATTTTCCATGTTTAAGTGCAATAAATTAACAACCCAATAGTTATACAAATAAGAAACAGGAGGGGGAGAAAACAATAGTGATGGTAGGTCTTGTTAGAAATGTGTGGGAGTTAAGAGTAGGTTTGATGAGAAAGATGGAGAGGAGAAGATATAATCTATGATGATAATTTTTTCACAATGGGCTCATTAATAGTAAAAATTACATGATGATTCTTCCATCCAATAGAATGAGGGGACTTGAGAGAGATAATATTGAACAAATGTTCTTTAAGAGCTTATATATGTGCTTAATAGCTTACTTATTTAAAATTTCCTCTTGTATTTTTTAAGAATGACATGAAAGTACCGGCATTACAACGGAGTAATTCAAATGGATATCACTACAGAGTATCCATTGTTGAAACAGGGTTCGCAAGACAAGGAATTCCTCATTGATTTATAAAAATGAAGCAGCAGTGTATCAAATGCATTACAAGAAAGCTGAATACAATCAAATCAATGACTATAAAACACATAACGCAAAATCTCATTACCTGTTGAATGAAATCAATGTAATGGAGTGCCCCATGTATGAATTGGGTGCCACCACCAGGGAAGGTGAGGTGCTCTCCAGTTACTTTCACCCAATTCTGGTGCCCCTTCACCTCAGCCAGCTTAGTATTAGGAACATTCGCATACCATATCTGTAAAAACAACAAACACATATAAGAAACAAGTATAAACTATCATCATTGATGTAAATGAATTGCATTGGGGAGAGAGAGAGAGAGAGAGAGAGAGAGAGAGAGAGAGAGAGAGAGAGAGAGAGAGAGAGAGAGAGAGAGAGAGAGAGAGCATTCATGAATTCACCTTGTCTCTGCTATTAGGCCACTCAATTGATCGTTTGTATCCCTCGGGAATAGGAACAAGGCAGGAAGGATTCTCATCAGGGCAATGCCTCTCTCGATGCTGAAAGTGCCTGGTGCTACGAACCTTCTTGAGTGCTTTCTCATTGTCAAGACAAGGAATGTAATCAGGCCCTGCAGTCACATTGCAGAGCTCCCAACTATACCCATACATGGATGATTCCTGCCTCCTCTCCTTCTCATTATTAGACTGATCTGCCTGTGTAGACCACCATCCTTTCCTCCCTTTATCCCCTTTTGCAATCTCAGATCGAGCCTCATCTGGGAACGACTCGATCGCGGTCTGCTCTGTGAGCTGCTGGATTTTCTGGCTGATACTACCTTCATCAATGTCGCGGTCGTCAACGACGCCGCCGCTGCTGCTTTCCTCATTGATTTGTGACTGAGGCCCATTCTCATCACTGTGTTGTGGGATCTGATAATTGGTCTCACCCTCTCCCCCTTGATCAAATTGCTGCTGCTGTTGTTGATTGTCCTCATTTCCACTCGCATTCTGCTGCTTTTCTTCTTCTTGCTCTTGTTGCTGCTGCTGCTGCTGCTGTGATTGATCTTGATCTTGATTTTGATCGTTGTTCTGGTTTTGATCTTCCTTCTCGACAATTTCGATGATTTCACTCTGCTGTTGTTGTTGTTGTTGAGATTGAGATTGATCTTTGATCTGGCCATTTGCATTCTCTTTGTCACTCTGCTGTTCGAATTGCTGCTGGTTTTCTTCATTTTTAACGTCTGATTGATCCGGAGATTGCGCTTTTGATTCCTCGCTCTCTTCTTTCTGATTCAATTGCTGTTCTTGCAGTTGCTGCTGGTTTTCATCACTGTCCAGAATCGTATGGATCTCAGGATTCTCCTCTTTCTCCTGCATCTGTGGTTCCAGGTTCTCCTCTTTTTTACCTGGATTATCAATCTTCTCTTCTTCTTCCTTCTTCTCTTGATCTTCTTCTACTTTCTCCACCTTATCTACACTACTATTATCATCACTATTACTACTATTGTTCTTATTATTATCATCCGTGGTAGTGTCTTCTAAAATCTCAGCTGTGTCGCTGGTCTTGCCGCCGGATCTCCGGCCGGAGGAGGCCTTCTCGACTAAGTCAGAAGAGGGCTTCTCGATGGTGATGATGGCGTCTTCCTCGAAAGCGGCGATGGGAGGAGGATCGATGGTGACGAATTTGGAAAATCGAGTGGAAGAGCGAGATGGTGTGTTAGAGGAGGAGGAGGTGGTGGTGGATTGGGCGGGGATGATGGAGGAGGAGGTGATCATCCAAACGCCGAGCAAGCAGAGGGCTATGAAGCCGATTGTGGTGGCGGTGGAGAGGTAGGAGGAGGAAGACGAGGAGGAGGGGCGTTTGCCCGGCCGGGAGTTCTTTCCGAAAGCCATTTGGTCGGAAGAATTAAAGAGACATAGAGATTGTCTGTGTGTATATATTGAGAGAGTTGAGAGTAGGAGGGAAGAAATGTTCCTAGGTTCAAATGTGGAGATTCGAAAGAAGCGGCGGTGGAAACGGATGGAGAGCGAGAAAATGGAAAGAGAAGTGGACCCAGGCATTTGCTTCTCTCTTTTGGTTGCTTGTTTGCAATCGTTTCGGACAGCAGTGACGACAAGGCAGCAGGGACAACCTTGCGTTGTCGTGTCTTTGCGATAGTTTGGTTTGGTTTGGTTTTCCTTCTTTCCATTCCCGCCAACAGAGAGTACAATTCCAATCGTCGGCAGCCTCGTGACTTTATTGGTAGGGCTCACCTTTAAAAAATCTATGCGGCATGAATAAATGTTCTACATTGTATCAGCCAATCTGGATTGAGGAAGGCTTTAACGTAGAAAAATTCAATTAAAAATAAAATTTTACCATTATATTATTGAGATGCTCCTATAAGAGTATCTATCATCTTAGATACAACTTAAATGTAAGGCTCCCACTATAGCTCTCATATTAAGGTTAGAGATGCTCTTAAACTTCCTAATATTTTATCCTCTATTGAATCTTTACTTCACTTCACTTCACCCTACAAGTAGATCTATCTTAAAAAACACATAATTATTCTCCTAGGGTTGTCCCAAAACTATTAGCATGATAATTGCGACTTGTTTTTGCGCCATTAAACCCAAGATCTTCTTTGATCACATAATTGCTTTCAAATAAATCACTGCTGGCCATAGATTGGATAGATACGAATTTTATCACTTTATCGATGTTCATTTTAGTGTGAGATAGATACTTTGAATTTGTTGTGAATACTTATGAGAGGACGATCATTGCAGCTTTTTTTTTTTTTTTTTGCTATCAGACGGGAATGGACTAATCTTTTCGGATCTAGAAAAAAGCTGTGTAAACTCTCCTATAAGTCTAGTATAGTAGTGCAAGTGCACTATCGAACCTACAACTTTCGTATACAATTCGTGCACTTATACTAACTAAGCTGTCCTTTTGGGCTTTTATAGCAGCTATCTTGAAGCCGATGCAAGACTCTTTACTAAGAGTTTGATTTCACTCCACAATCTCCTAGAGTCACGAATTAAGACTTAATCAAGACATCAACATGTGTTATAATCAATTACTTAATCGATGTGAGCCCCTGTGTAGGTAGGCCGCAGGCGTGTCACACGATTTCTAAGAATCACAAGTTTCCATACAATAGGGCGATATAAAACCTCCGTTTGATGTACCATTCACCAAGCCGATGGGCTGGTATTTATTGTTGGATTGAAAAATCACAATTTATTAAATTTTAAATGCTTTTGATGAGACTGTCAAACATTTGACAATTTGAATGCCCTGTTTGAACCTTAATTATGCAAAATATTTGAACTTTCAAAGGAAAATCATACATTAGGAGATTTAATCACTGTTTTTCTCATGACATGCCCAATCCAATGGGAAGATCTATAAATCATTTGAACAGATTTGATATTTAAAAAGTACAACTAAAGTGTCCAGATCTAAATCCGGCTCCACTTTAGTTTTGATCCGTGGATCCAACGTATTACCTTGATTTTTTAAGAATTTCTAAAAAAAAATTTGGTTTCTTCCATATCATTCTCTACCCAGACTCAAACCGAGTCTCGTCCCATTGATGGAACCGGTTTCAGCTCCGAATAGGGTTTTGATTTAGTTTTCATTCCATCTTTTCATTAACGGTTTCAATTTCAAATCCACCATAAATCCGAAATGAATTTTAGTACTATGGCATGACAATATGCATACTTTTATGCCAGTTGAGATTTGAGAATCTACCTGATTGGCAAGACATTTTTAACTATCTACCTACCTACATTTGATAGGCCAGCATGACACGATCCAGGCATGGCTGGGCTGATTGAGCTTAAGACTGGCTTACTACCCAACTCCAATCTTAATTAGAGATCCTTGGCCATACTTTATGAGGAAATCCATTTCACATACTTTTTCAATAAATCTATTTTTAGCATTAACAAGGAAAATACTGATGAGGCAGGAAAATATTTCAGTAAAATTATTCCCCACCAAACACATGAAAAATGAATTTTTTGCAGAAAACCACCTACTTTTCTTTTAGAAAAGTGTTACACGAACATGTCATTTCCATCATCTCTCACTAATATTATCCCAATAAAGATATCGGCATCAAAGAGATTTTAATTGTTCCTCCATAAAATAAAATTGTAGTGGTGCTTCTGTTTCATAAAGAAATTATAGAAAAGGCAAGGGATACAAAGAAATTATAGAAAAGGCAAGGGGTATACAAGCATTTTCCCTATAAATTTTTGGTAAAAATATTTTTTTGGGAACAATAAATTTTTAGTTATTGCTAGTTTTTTTTTTTTTTTTTTTTCGTTTTTCTGTTACGAGAGGATTCCCAATTCTTTAGACTGAACTAATCCGTTTCGGTCCATAGAAAATTAAGATAAACTCACGTTTAGCCCTGCCCGTAATACAGTTTCAAAAGTAGAATCACCGAGTGCAAATCTTGATCTATGGAGACTGATCTACCCCTCGAGGTACTTACTAGTTAGATATACATATGGATTGCTTGGGTACTTCATACTTGCAACAAGGACCCACCTTTGATGAGCCAGAGTGACAAAGCTAACTCCTCTTGACTTCTATCTTGCTGCTGGCCCATCCTCCTAGATCTATCAAGATATATTAAGCAGAAGACTAGGACAAGGAGGAAGATCATAAGCTCAGGTGCACACGCAAGACATCTTTTATTCAATTATGGTAAGACTGTAAGAGGCAGGCGTGGGCGGCTGGCCACGCTCTGAAAGCGATTGATATCATCCCCACCGTCCATCTGTTTGATCCAAAATCATGGACGCTCTGAAAGCGATTGATATCATCCCCACCGTCCATCTGTTTGATCCAAAATCATGGAATGAAGTGAAGTTCCAAGGCAGGCCTGAGAAAACATGTCTCCGATCACATCTATTAAATGCTTAACAGTAATCAGTCACCAAAGCTCCAGCGCCGATTGTGTTGTGATCTTCAACATCGATATACTTTAAAATCACACTCACGTACGGCAAAAAATATTTGTGCACACAAACGAAGCCCCTCCATATACATTACATCTTCATCACTTAGTGTGGCTCACTTATGATTAATCAGACTATAAAATGCAGATTTATTCATGTGAATTGGCACTTTTGTCTTCAAATCAACATGCATCTGACAATTATCTACATTTTGGAGTAGTTAAGATTTAAGGGATGAAGTTAGATCAAGATGGACTCATCTTCACTAGTAGAATATCCAAACTTCTCAAAGATAGATACAGAGATAGGAATTTGTCCCAAAAAAACCTGCACTTCTTCCCATTAGTTAAGTCCATTGATGAGAAGGGGATGGGAAAGCGTAAAATCAATTCCTAAGTCATACGTTTGTGTACTATTTATTCAATGGTAAAGGCTAAAAGTAAACCTTTGCTGAAAAATTTGATTCTACCACTACCATAGTATGGCAGTTTTGGTTGATCCTACTTTTATCTACGAATAGATTGAGCTGTCATAAAAGCTACATGAAAAACTTCAAACTTTTTTAGAATATTTGGCTCTCTCTTTTAAATCAATTTATCCCTCTCACGCATATTCTCAGTTGCCATAAGCCCAAATATTAAACTCATTTAGCCATTATTGTATCTGTATTGAAATTCAAAAAATAATACCATCTAGAACTATTTAACCTAAAGGAAATAAATCAAGATTTTAGGATATGGGCTTGATTTTTAGATTGCACTAAGGACTTGTTTGTATATAAATAAGAGGATTTCACACCCTATCATTATTTTTTGAAGAAACTTAGATTCATCGTTTTCTTTTGGAAACGAAACTTATCTAAAAAAGGTAGTTCATTTTCTTCTAATAGAAAATTTTATGGCATTAATAATGAATTAATAGAATACATGAAAATCACAACAACTTTGAAATTTCTCCTTACACGTTTGCACAGATGCACAGATGCACCTTCAAACCTTTTCATCCTCATCCTCTTCCTGATTGACATGGCCACATTTGGCTCCAAACACAAGTTTGCATGGCACCAAAGTGTATATGGTTCTCACCAAAGTAAATTTTTTTGCTTTACCAAAATAAAACTTAAAAAATAGGGAGGCTAAAATAAAGATTATAGCTCTGATGCTTGTCTCCTCTAATTAATGAAGAATAATGATGGCGTCCTTGTCGTATTAGGCTATTAGCTTCCAAATCCATACATACAATAGTGTAATGATCAATATCTGCACCAGCTCCCTTCTCTCTCTATCAACAAAAAGATAAAAAAATTCATCTCTCTTCTCTCCCTCTCTCCTTATATACACTAACCAGTGCCGCTTTATTTTCTTTCATGTTCTTCCGTTCGTTCTCTGCAACTTTCAATATTCTCTCCTCCTGCATTCTTTCTCATGGCAGCATTAAACCCGGAAGCTCCTGCATTCAATCCCCTAGAGTCCAATCCACTAATTTCTCCTATATCTCCTCACCACCGATGGAATGATCCATATGGGATGCTACCAACTATTCCTAGATCTCCTTACCAACCTTTGTATGATCCATATCCGATCTCATTCTACTATCCTTCCTCTCTTGTATATCATTGTTTCCCCACTGTGGACATGCAACCATCATATCGCATGTACCCGGACTGCAACCTTTGCTACCTGGATCCTCTCCTTCTGCAGAACCCAACACCAAAAATCCCAACCTCTTTCTTCTATCAACATCCCTCTCTAGCCCATCAGTCTCCTAATCCCCAACTTCCCTCAAAACCTCTTCAAAAGAAGGTTGAGGGGAAGGAGGAGGATGAAAAAGAAGCACCAGCATCTACACCAGTAGATTTGGCTGAGAAGACGAAGCCAGGAGAAGCCATTCCCACAATTTCCAAGTGCTCGATTTTGAAGGAGAGTACTAGATCTAAGATAGAAGGAGATCGAGCCCGTAACAAGGTTTGGGTGCGAAAGAACAGGTCTCTTGAGTATGAAGGATGGGGAAAGACCACTCTCATGATAAAGCACATACCCGTCAAATACACGTACGTTTTATAACCATTAAAATCTCACTCTCCGTCTCTTCCTTTTCTCCTCATTGTTCTTTCACACTTCCTCTCTCTTGGGTGTTTTTCTCAGTAAGGAAATGTTGCTGCAACTCCTGGACGACCACTGCATAGCCCAGAATGGGAAATTGACAAGTGAAGACTCACTCAAGAAAAACTTCATGTCTGCATATGACTTCTTATATTTGCCAATTGATTTCAGGTATTGCATGTTTTGTCAATAATTGATACAGCCACTGGTTCTCTCTCTCTCTCTCTCTCTCTCTCTCTCTCTCTCTCTCTCTCTCTTTCTCTCTCTTCATGTGGGTTTGAAGTTGGTAATAACTTGTTTTGGGTGCAGAACTAAATGCAACAAGGGCTACGCATTCGTGAACTTTACGAATGTCATTGGTGCATGTAGACTGCGTCGAGTATTGGAGGGATATAAGTGGGAAGTTCTCGGATCCAAGAAGATTTGCCACATAACTAATGCAAGAATTCAAGTAAAATGCCTCTTTATGTCACTATAACTCACTCAAAATTTAGTTATTATTTTCTACATGTGGGCCTTGTGAAAGGTTGGTCATTTGTTTGTTTGAAATTGTTGGTAATCAGGGGAGGGAGGCATTGAAGAAGCATTTCGGGTCGTCCACATTTTACTGTGAGACAGAAGCCTATCTACCCGTTTTCTTCAACACATATCGGAATGGGTCGTGTGGGTTCGACTACTTTACCGTTGGGATACGTGTTCCCCGCTCAGAGAAACAGCAACCAAATAGAAAGTAGAGACCGTTGTCTCTGTGAGGCCTTGTGTAAAAGTAAAGTGGGTGGAATGTGTAGAAGATAGTGTTTGGGTGTGGGTGCTTTCTATTTCTTGGTGTCTTAGTTCTATATAAGATCAAAAGAATAAAAAATTGTATAGATAGTATGGTATGTGTGTGGGAAGGTTTCCTGTGCTTGTATGAAGGCATGGGTTCGCAGTTGTATTGTTTTCTCAGCATGAAATGTCAATTGGGTTGTTGTGAACTGTGTTAATGTTGTTTTCACAATGGCCCGGTTACCTAGTAGCCCTGATTCCTACAAGGAGAGTGGTGAAATCCCACTCCCGGGAGACACCTATGTTTATGTGAAAATGATTTTACATGATAATGTTTTTGTTGGTAACATTTTATTGGTTTTTGGTTCTTGGTGTTGCGTATTTTTCGTCATGGAAAAGAGAGACATCATATATATTCTATATCATTCTCCACTCTCAATTTCAGGAGTTGGGATGACAATACATCATTGTATATAAATTACGCTTTCTTGATCTTTAAAAATCTCTTTACTAATGGTGGAAAATTTCTTACTTAATGACTAAAATTCTTCTAATCCTGATCTTTGGACATGATCTTCATCCCATCGAGGCCATCAATGGGGATCTTGTACATATTTGTATGCATTAAATAGAAAAATATTGTAGGGATCTTCTCAGCATTGTTATGATTTAAATTTTATCCCATCAGACGTCTCTTTCTGCAGTACAAATCTGCTCCTGAACATATTGGCCTTTTTGCCTCCACATATCCTACCCTAGAGGTAGCAAGCAAGTGGCGGACCTACATGTTTCGCACAAGAAACTCCGGCACGATTAGTTCATGCCATTTCATGGCCGATGCTCAAAAATACATGATATACCACCTAATTAACTACAAGTGCAATTAAGACTGAGCCACTCTATACAATCCACACCATTCATCAAGTGGGTTTCACCATAGATAGAGCCATGTGCCAACCTTACTTAGCTCACCTTGAAACTTTCTGAAAGCCCAACAACTAGTGGATTGGATTGATTTTTTTTTTTTTTTTTTCAATGTAGAGTGATTTTTAGGTTGCAAGATTGCAGCCAATTTTCAAAGGAGAACCTCTCATAAATAGGTATGATCTCGGACGCATGTCTAGCTTCTTTGCCGTTTTGAAATAAATAGCTATGATCAAAGGTCAAAGTAATCAATGAAATAAAACGATACTTGAACAAAACTCCAAATCGTATTTGCTACTGCAAAAGAGAAATTTTGCAATATCAGTATGTAAGGGGAAAAGAACAAAATCACAGTAGGATGACATTTTTTGTCCATTTTTCAAGGTAAGGGGAAGCTTCGGGGAAAATAATTAAATTTAAAGGTGGTGGATTTCTCTTTCTACATACATACAGATTTCTTCTTTTTCTTCTATTTTTTTTATTTTATATAAAAACCTTTCTAAAGTTAAAAAAAATATATAATCGACAGCCTAAAAGCCTCCTAATGATGAAAGACAACATCTATTCCATAATATCTATATCAATATCAACATGGAACTTCAAATTATTCAATAATATTATGGATTATAGGTCTTCTAGCATTATTATAAAGTGTTTGGCCATCCGTTGTATTTTTTAAATTGTAAGGAAGTTTTTTGTAAACAGTCATTTTTGGGGCTTTTCATGTAAATTCACCATTAGCTGTTGATTTCCATGCGCTGGGAGACCAAAGTTGAAATTTTTTCTGAGACGTCCTCCATAATACCCCATTTTTGCAATATGTCATAAATTAATTGAGCAATGGGATATGGACATTGAAATACAAAAAAAGGGTGTTCATTGAATTTTTAATAAGGTAAATTTTATGTGCTATCATAACAAAGTTTTGCTATATAGCAAAAATAAAGCATCATGGAGAACATAGAAATTTCTTTACTTTTATCATTTGGCATAAAAATTGACCGCCCATAGTAAACATATATGAAACGGCTTTTTTAAAACCTCTCTTAAAACTTGTTTGGTATCACCATCTAAGATATAGTTCGTGAGAAGAAAAAAAGGAAGAGGCTAAAGCTCTTATTTTAACGAGCATAAAAATATGTCAATTTATTTTAAGAGGATTTATTGCTACATTTTTTAAAGCAGATAAAAAATAGAATCACGAGTCTTGTACTCTTATTTTCGAAACCTCTACTTTGATTAGAAGCTGGAATTAGAGATGCCAAACATACATGAGCTTAGCCAAGTATGTTCCGGTGGAAAGCCTTTCTATATCTATGTATAAAAATAATTGGCAATCTCTCTCTCTCTCTCTCAAAATCAAAGCCAGCATACGAAATCTATCTTCTACTCCTAGGTCAACATAATATCTCTCTCTCTCAAAACCAAAGCCAGCATACGAAATCTATCTTCTACTACTCCTTGTTTTTCTTCTTGCAACCCTCTCTCAATAGGTCAACATAATCACCATGGCAGAATTGAACCCAGAAGCTCCTCCCTTCTACTATTATGGACAAGTTCCACCTGTTGATCTCCCCCTTTACAGGCCAACTGCAACTCAGCCTTTCTTCGATCCTCCCCTTTCTACTCCTTATTACCCATCAATGTCACCATCTCTTTACAAGTACCCCAACAGGTCCTTTCTCTGCTCAAATCTTCCTTATCACCCACCCACTCAAAAACCATTTCATGGCATCCATGGAAATTTCCATCCTACACAACAATCTGTCCATTCCACTCTCTCCTTCCCACAACCCCATCCGGAGGCTCAAGCAAGAGGAGGGGATGGAGCTGCTGAGGAAAGGGAAGATGATGGAGCTGCTCATCCCCAGCCCATCACTCCCACCGCTCCCAACTACAAAAGATTTAAGGCTCCTCGCTTTTACAAGAATGGAAGAGAAGACGTGCAATATTTCCAAGCAGTACAAGGGAAGGTTTGGGTGCGAAAGGGAAGTGGAAAGACCACCTTCATGATAAGGAACATACCCTACAAATACACGTCGGTTCAGTTTCTCAATCACCTCTTCCTTTTCCTTCTTCCTTTCCATTGCTCTCTAATTGATCATTTTCTTCTCTTGGGTCTCTCAGTGAGGAAATGATGCTGCAGTTTCTGGACGACCATTGTCGTGCAGAGAATGTGAAGTTGAACAGAGAGGAACAAGAAAACAAGGATTCCATGTCCGCATACGATTTCTTCTATTTACCAATAGATTTCAGGTGCTGCTGCTTATATCCTGTTGCCTGTATAGATCTTTCTTCTTTTTTTCCTTGTTATGGATTTTTGAGGTAGTGGGTCTTGATGTATTTGGAGTTTTAAGTGCAGGACTCGCTGCAGTAGGGGTTATGCGTTTCTGAACTTCACTTGCGAGAGTGGTGCAACTCGGTTGCGCAGAGCTTTGAATGGATATAAATGGGGGGCCGTCGGTTGGAATAGGACGTGCCAAATTTCTTATGCTAGAATCCAGGTACTGCTACTATTAATCTAATATATTTGTATTGCTTCAGGTTGTCGGTTTTATCAATTTGGGGTATGTTTGGATGTCCTTATACTATTCTGCAGATAGCACAAGACTCTTTGTTGGCATCTGATGAAGAGTGAAGGCAAAAAAAATTTAGGGTCGTTCAAATGTTCAAAAAGATCATAAGATTTGTCAACTTTCATTTTTATTATTTTGGTCTCTCCCTCTCTCTCCCTCTCTCTCTTTTCGTTTGGCCTAAAACCATTTAGAAATCCGCAAAGATGGCCTACTTTGGCTATGCGAAATGACTTGGGTCGAGTTTCAAAACTACGCCCAGAGAAGGTTGTAGCTAGGTCATATCATTTTCATCGAAGGAAGATGAACCGACGAGGGCCTAATCTGATCAACACGTGCATGCATGATTATGAATATTTTCTTGTTTGTTGGGAATTTCAGAGAATAGAGGAGCTGGAAAAGCATTTCAAGCGTTCTAACTTCTATTGCGGGACAGAAGCTTATTTACCCGTCATCTTCCACCCGTATCGTAACGGTTCATGTAACTTTCAAGCGACACGGTTGGGGAACTTATTGACCATTGCAAGGGACAGTAGCACACAAGAAGGAGAAACCAATGAATCCACAGGAAGTAACACCAATAAAGGTGAAACCACCGAGTCGGCTGGTGGGGGTGTCACTACTGTAACCGAGTAATGGGCAAAGATCCACTGCAGCTGCAGAACAATGATTGTGGGGCCCACTGGCCTACTGGATTAACATTTTAAACAGGAGTCTGGATACACTGATGATTTCCCCACGGCAACCGTGAGTTATACCAATCAAGGTCTGGCACATCATCGTTGGGCACGCTGTCAGAATTGCCTTGTTCACACGGTGACTTAGCGGATCATGATTTGTCCACTTGGTGTTACCGTGGAGGAAATTCTTAGTTCATCAGATTGTTTAGATTGTTTAAACAGAAGGAAAAAAAATAAAAAAGTTTCACTGGAAATATTTTCACAGTAGATTGATTTGAAAGCCCTATTGCATTTAGCAGGTGATTGGGCGGCCCTACGGGTCTCTTAACATGTCTATTTTTAGAAGAGAGAGAGCGCATCTGCTACCAAAGCTGCAGTGGAAATGATGGAGGTTTTTTTTTTTTTTGTTTTGTTTTGTATAGAGAGGAAATGGTGTATTTTCTTGTGTTTGTGTTAGCTAGGGGCTAAGTTGTATTCCCAATTAATGGTTATATGGAGAGCTGGTGGAGCCAAAGTTGTCATAGTGTTTTTCCTTGTTTCAATAATAATCCCCAAGGCAGTGTACTCTATTTTTGGCAGTGTATAACCTAGGGTCAAGTCTTTCAAAGCTTCTGTACTTTGTCATTTACTGATTTTCTTAAATAGATATTTCACAAACTTATGTGATTTTTTTCATTTTAAAAAGAAGTAAGATGTGAGGTTTGAAACCACACTACCACACTTTGGCTACTGTGTTGTGTATTTGGAGTTGATAAATTAAAGCTGTGACTTGTGAAGATGTAAATTCCTAATTTGAATTAAGAATGTGAACCTTTGTAAAAATATCTATTATAATGTGAACCTTCTCTTCGTCTCATTAGTTGTAGAACCAAGTGCCCTCTGGAAAAAAAGGAAGCTCTCCTACAGGGCTACACATAGAGAGAAGTTATGGGGATTGTGTCTGGAGTACTTTCCGGAGACATGGCTGCGTCCTGCAAGGTTTGTGGGGTAGAAGATCTTTCTGATTAGCATGAGAATTTTCTGAGTATGAGGTTATGAGCCCTACCTCGTCTGTTATCGTATCCGTTCCCTTTCTCTCTGTCTGCCTCTTCAATCTGCAGCTTCTCTGTCTGCCTTTTCAATCTGTACCAGTACAGAGTAGGATCTCCACGACACCCAACCTCCACCTTTTCCAATGTATAAAAATGGAGACTGATGTGTTTCCTCTAATTCTCTGACATACAGATCCTAATTTGAAGTGGAGCTCTACAGTGGGACCCACATTTTCTGCAATCATTAATCATAATTAATCATGTTTTCTTGATAAATATTACGGAGGACCAACTTCATATACACAATGTGCGCACCTTGTGCATGATTATTGCGTCCTAGACACAGAATGTCTTCATTTTGAGCAAGTAAGATTTTTACTAGGTGGGATTTTATGCCTGTTTGGGTTATTCACTGGTAAAGTAAATTTCCGTGAATGGTGATTTTAAGAAACAAGAATGAAGTTAGTTCCACTCTGGAAATGATCATTTGTTTAGTAATGCTATTACACCTGTTGGAGTAATGTTAGGAAACATCTCATGCCCAAGGGGCTGTTCTCTCTGCGTGGCTTAGATTTTTCAACATGTGATTGTGTTCATTTTGAGAAAGTTTGATTTTCAGTGGGTGGTCTCTACTGGGAAAGATGGATCATTTCGAATTCCTCAAATTTTCAATAGCTACTCATTTTGAGCTGCTTGAAGTTCTAATAATGCTATTACATCTGTTGGAGTACTGTTAGGAAACATCTTATAGATTCATTCTGGATGGCTTGGATTTTCAACATGTGATTGTGGTGTTCATTTTCAGCTGGTTAGATTTTCAGTGCGAAATGTGGGTCATTTTGAACTCCTGAGATTTTCTATTAGGTGGTTGTTTTGAAGTGCTATTACTTCTGTTGAAGTTATGTTTGGTCACATCTCATACACTAGGGGCAGGTTCACTTTGGGTGGCTTGGATTTTCAACGTGTGAGCCCCCACGAGCGAGCTCCATTCCTACATGGTGGGACCAACTTCAATTGAAGCAATGTTATTGGGAATTCCATGGGGGAGTGTTCATTCGAAAGGCTGGGATTCATACTAAGGGGAATGATGTCTACCATAAATTACATGTGCTAAACAAATTATAAGTGTAAGATCCAAAATTATCGAACAGACATTGAATAGATCCGTTGAACTTGACCCCCACACAAATCTGTGCCGTTTCCATCCCTGGAAATGATTGGACACTACAGCGGTGGAAAAGCTACCCCCCTAAATCTGTTCTGCCCAAAATGGGAATGGGCTGGGGTTATGAACTTATAATCATGGAATGACTCGATCATCAGATTATAAGCTCATTCCATACCGGACCAGACCGGAATATGGTTATGTACGTTCTCATTATGAGGGGGTCATTCGAGCATATGTAAATAGAGAAGTTTGGCCCAGTTATGAGATTTCCAGTCTCATCTTCTGAGCAAAAATAAATTTTGCTTCAATCAGAGTAGATCTCACCGTTGATTCATCTCGCCTTGAGGACAAATGATTTATTTGCTACCTAGATGGATGATATAATAATGAGCCTGTTTTTGTTGCAAAAGTCCACACCAGAAACTCACTTGCAAGGCACCCATCAAATAGTGATCAATGTTGATAAAGTAAAATAGAAGGAGAAACAAATTCAGCATTCAAGATTTTTTTTTAGTGGATAGATTTGAAAGCCCTGGTGGGGGGACTAGGCCCACAAGTCTCTAAATTATGTCTACTTTTAAAAGTAATGGAGAGAGATTCTGCTGACCAAAGCTGCAGAGGAAATGGTGGATTTTCTTGTGTTTGTGTAGATTATAAATACTGTTTAGGAAAAGCTAATTTCTAGTTTTATTTAGTCACATACTTTGTAGTTTCTGTGCTTTCTACTGGTTTTTTCTATTCTTTTTTGTTTCTTTTAATAAGATGGGATCAAGCACAATCATCTAACTCAGGATCTTGGATAAGATGTGTGTGTGTATATATATATAAATATAACAAATATAATTATGCATTTGGAGTTGATAAGAAGGGGCCAACGTATTTAACTCTTGATGATAGCCCTGTAGATGCAAGTTCCTAATGAGTGTAAGGGAAGAATGAGAAACTTCAAAAAAAAAAAAATTTGTATTTATAATGTTAATCACCTTCTCTTATTCTCATCAGCTGTAGAAGTTAAATATTAAAATATATTCTCGCTGTTCATACTAATGCATCCGTGTTTTTTCATACTAATGCAACTGTGTTTTGATATGATTAATTAGCTGGATAAATTTAATATGGTATCAGAATTAACCGGGGTGACTTCAAATCCAACCCGCAACAAACGGACTTATCTTAAAATGTTCATTGCTTCCATTCCAGGGTAAGTGGTAAGAAAAATTGAATTCCACTAGAGACATGGCTGCAGGGTTTGTGGGGGAGAAGATATTCAGACTAACATGGGAAGTTGTGAGTTCTGACTGAGGCCTCCCTCCTCTTTTGTCTGCTTCTTTCTGTCGGCCTTTTAAGTATGTGCAGGAGTTCAGAGCAGGATCTGCACACGCCACTGTGTCTCTCTACCATTGCCCCCACTTTGTCTGCACTCCCCCAAAGTGAAATGTGGACCACGTATTGATAATCCATGCCATTTAAAATGAATCCCATAATATCTTAAGTGGCATATGCTCAAATTTCACTTGATGGGTTTGAGTACATAATTAATTAATCATGCATATGATTAATAATGTACAAGGTTATGTTAAGTAAGTTTCAATTATGTGTTCTATAAGCTTATAGTGGGACCAACCGCTATTAAATTAAAATCAAACGATATAACCATGGAGGGAATAAAATTAATTTTGAGCATTTCAAATCATCAATAGGTGGGCCCAAAGTAATATTCCATACATCCCACTGGAGTTGATGTGGAACTACAAAGTGGGCCCATAATTTTATGAAGTATTAATTATGGTTATTAACCACGTTTTTATCCTTTAAATCTTATAGTGTGAACAACTATTGGAGTAAAATTTGAGGACAACGAATACAAGGTGAGGGTGTTCTTGATTTTCAATTTTTGGATTTCACCAACTCTTTCTAACTAGTTCCTGCTCCGTCACTCCCACGCTGGGCATAGAGTAGATTAGTGCTCTCCGATGCTCTTAAGCTTGGAATTGGAGGAAATTGAGGTAAAAGAATGGAACTCCAAATAGAGCTCACCAATTAAAACTTCCAGTGCCTCGAAATAAATGCCTCCAAATACATGACATATTTCCAAATTTTATATCAATAAGAGGAGTTGGTATACAGCAGTATTAATGGTTTAATAAAAAAATTAATTAATGAATAGCATGAGTTTTAGTTATTACACTTTTTAACGAGCATATAATTTGGAGGGATAGCTCAGTTGGTCTAGGACTACAGTTTGCATCCGGAGGTTATAGGTTTGAAACTGCACTATCACACTGGGGCTAAAGAGAATTTTATCCGACTTCCCTCTGTGTCGTCTGAAGAAATTTATTTAGTCCAACTCAAAAAATTAGAAACCATTTGATAAGAAATTTTTTTTTTTATAAAAATATAAATTATAAAAAAATTTAATTTTTAATAGGTGTACTTTACTTTCCTTCTTCATTTTCAACGTGGGAATAAAGAGAGGATGGAGGGTTGAAGTCAGGGCCAAATGTTAGAGGTCCATTTTGGTGAGATAACGATCGGCCATTTGATGATGATATGTCTATAGCCCTACTAGGATTCTTCAATAGGTGGGTCTAGCCCTAATGTAGGGCTGTGAATGATCCGTACACTTTGATATGATGATTTCTATCCAGTCAGGAAAAATGATGTGACACATTCAGAGGCGGAAATGCTTGACTGTGGGATTGATCTTATCTTTTGCCTTAGATATATATATATAAAATAATGAGACGTGTGTTTGAAGAGTGGTTGGTACTTTGGGTATTTCATGGACTTATTCCATTTTCTTTTATTGTAATATACTTTGGTTTGGTTTTTCTAATGATGTACTTTATATTACTTTTGAAGTGCTGAAAATGAGAGACATCTGATTTGCCATTTGCCATTTGCCATTTGCCATTTGCCATTGACCACAAGAATTACCTAAAAATGCAAAAAACACCAAAGGATGATGTGTGACAAGAGGATCAACCATAATTGTCAGTATCAGTGTGGCAGCTGTGGCTTCCAAAATAAAATATTTAGTCGGATTTCAGCAAAAAGTCTTAAATTTTATATTTTAGAAAAAAAATAAAAAATATATATATGTAGAAAAAATAAAAATAATAATAATAAATATGGATTTAATCCATTTTAGTAAAACTATTTGGAATTACATTTTAGAAAAAATATAAAAAATACAAAGTATATATTTGTATAAAAAATAAAAAATTATGTAAAATATCATTTCGGCTTAAATGTGATTTTTAGGCAGAAACTTAGAATTTCAGCTAAAATTGGCCAAAATCCAAAATTTTGGCCGAAACTGAATGAAATTTAAAACGAAAAGTTTTATACAAAATTTTGTTTCAAATCTTTGAACTTCAAAAAATTTCGATCATTTCGACCAAAACGATATGAAATTAATAACTATGAGACCCAATAGTTCTAGGGCCATGTAAGGTAGGCCCCACCCAGTCCCCATGCAAGCTGTCCGGATCAGTTTTGGCCAAGTGGAATGGGTTGGGTCAACCCGGACAAGTACCCTTTCAATAGCAGAGCTTGAGAAGGATGGAAGCACCTTCTGTCGTTAAGCTATTATTACAATCTTTATATGTATCAAGAAGCATGGAAACCCATGGTAAGTTGGCCTGTAAAGAGGTTACATGTAACACTAATTACCTTGCAATTGCCCATAACAAAGGGCAGAACGTTGACCTATCCAACATCTGATCATCCAAAAGCACATACTTCTGACTTCAAGTTAGCTGCACTTGATCTACAAAGATAATGACTAGGCTCAAACGATATGGAATTGAAACCTTAGGAAACTACACACGATCCTATAACATTCTTTATGATCTGGTACATAAACACCAATACATTTACACTGCCTAAATCCCTGTCCAACAGACCCGGGGATCGATCCCGAGTTTTATTTGTAGATAAGGAGATACCTAACCACTTGGGTTACAAGTGGATTGGCCTTTAAACAAGCAGATAACGAGCATATAACATCGTTGTAGCCCCCAAAAAAGTCATTTCCCTGTTAATTACATCCCATTAAAATCAGTCCAGTGTTTGATATAATAAAAGCTTGGGTTTCAATTACATATGCTGCAGAATAAAAATGATGGGAGGAACAGCCTTTTAATATCATCTGACGCGTACCCGATCTTATCTGGGCCAAGCTTAAAAGATAAAAGTTCTATAAAACTATATAAAAAAATAAACTAAGTCAAAGACCTTTTATCCTTCTGGGTCACCTGGAAGAGTATTAACATGCAACTATAAAAATAAATAAATAAATAACTGTTGGAAGACCTTTTTCATCTTTCCGTATGAGATACCTATGGAAAGATAAATCTATAGTTCAAAGAACCAATTTTTCACAGATGTTTCCAACTTCTAACATGTGATTGATCCCAAACCAAAGCCTTGAGCACTTGCTTGGACGCCAGCATCCCAACCTAATGTTACAAAGCCAGGAGCACTACTTCATGGAGGTTCACCAACCTCACTTTACTCCTCAGGGTCCAAAAAGTCACTAAAAAAATGCTGCTGCTTAGACCTCATAAATATGGATACTCTATGCGGCCTTCAGCCTTTTAATCTCATGCTGATTAAACTTCTCTGAGTACAGCATACCATGAGGAGAACTGAGCCGCATTGAAGCAACAGAGAAGCGAGCCTGAAAACATAAGGCAATTTATTCAACAATGAGCAGCAAGCAGAGGTGCTTGTTTGAAATCTGGCATCCTAATGTCATAAGCAAAATTCACATTCACTCCCAAACAGGAATTTCAAGAATGTTTGTCAACATCATCAACAAAGCCTTACCCCCAACAATCTGGGGTTGGCTAAAATGCTAACGTGCATTCAATTACAAGAGAGCATATTATATTTTTCACTGCAAGACGTGCAAAAGGAGATACAGGGACATATAAGTTACCCATTGAAATCCTACGAGTGCCCACCAACAGCTTGACAAACCAAGCCCCATACTGCTCATGAGCTGACAACACAATGAAAATTCATATAAAATTAAGAGGATAACAATATCATCTTTGACAACTCTATATCTTTCCTATCCATCAGACATTCTAGTCACATAATTGTTAACAGCATAGAAAGAATTCGTAGATCAGCATGTCAGGCAAGACAATCAGGGACAAACATAACTGTGTACGGTTGAATCCTCGTTTCTAGTTTATAAGGGCCTACCCATAAAAGTATCATGGTCGATCTGGGTCTTGATATGGAAGATTTCACCAATTTTAGATACGACAAGGAGACGACTACTGTAGACATTAGGGGGTAGGTTTAATGGTGAGGTGTTTTAAAAAATCTCAAACACACGATAGAAGGCAATTAAACAGAATTATCAACTAGCTGCTTGAGTATTCATTACCAAGGATTATAAAAGATGATTGAAATCATGTCATACTTCATGCCCTTACACGCCTATTAAAAAGCATGTTGTAAAATACTTGATTCATAAGATTCGAGGCTGGAAATCTCTGGTTCATGAATAAAAAGTATGATTGCATTTCAAGAAATGAAAAATCAAGAATTATTTAAGATCATAGTTGCTTGAGTATTTCCATTACCATTAATAATAAAAAAAGAAAAAGAAGCCCCATTAAACTATACATTAGAATTCTGAACATAATAAAAGATTCAATTGCATGCTCTGGCAAATGTGGTTTTGATTACTTTCTTTTACAAAAACGCATCCTGGAACAGCTACGGTCTAATTTGAAATGTTCAGCAGCTCAGGTAATTCCTTAAGGGAACAATTTTTTTTTTTTTTTAAATGCAACCCACAAAACACAATTCACAGAAGAATTATACTCATCTTGCTGCATAAATATCAATTCTACTTTCATATTAGATTACATCCAAACACACCCTGAGTTTTCCACAAAAGAAGGATAAAGTGCCCGGCAATAACATGAACACTGATAGCTGACTAAACACTTGTGGAATAAAATAACATTTAATCGGATAAGTCATAGTTTTCTAAAAGAAAATAAGAATGACTGAAGTACCATTCAAAGAAAAAAAAAAAAGAATGAACAATTGGAGTTATGTAGGATATGGCCTTAAAGTACAGTGAGTAAAGTATAAAGACATGTATGTCCCATGAAGATTGATGATTTTCTTCTTAGTTACAGTATTTACAAAAAAGAAAAAAAGAATGCCCAAAATGGTAGGATGTGGAGACTGGAGAGAATGCACTTCAGTATGCAGACATATATAGGCTATCAAATTCAAATCAGAACAGGGAAATAAATTTTAATACTGCATACAAAAAAATGACTAATTGGACCGGGTAAATCATATTATAAACCTTTACAAAAAAAATAAAATCTTATTATAAACAGATATGACAAGTCATATGATGGAAGGCCCGTACTTCTTACTCATCATCTTGATAATTTTAAATTTTACCAACTGTTGAAATTTCAAAATGTAATTAATGTTAGCAAGCCCTCGAAAAATAACATACCAATAGTAGAAGGCCACCAAAAATAAAGCATCCACCCATTGATATACTTAGAAACCTGAGATCCCTCCCAGCCTGCAAATACAGTGTAAAAATAAGTGCTTGGATACATGTAGTTGTGAGTGTTACCAGAGGCAGAGAAGTGTAAACAGGAATGAAAATGAGAAGAGATATGTCTGAAGGTCTACCTCCCCCTTTGGGATCGACCATGAATTTATAGATCTCTAATGCCAAGCCAATGGCTACACAATCAATTACAATAAAATCAAATGAATCACCTATCTAAATATGGCACAGTAAATATATCCTACAATTAGTAAGTGTACATTGCTGACTAAGACCCACATATCTATCTTTGACTATTGATCAAGTAGGCTGAATTTCTGATGGGCTTGATGGGCCAGGGTCATGTGATCCTGGACTCCTACACTCCCCCTCAAATTGTGTGGGTTGGAACACAGCAGCAATTTGGCAGTTAGAAAGTCATGTCTTGCACGGGGTACCGCTTTGGTGAAGAGATCCTCGAGTTGGTCTTGAGATGAAACATGAGGAAGATGTACAATTTCAAAGAGCACATGTTGACGAATAAAATGGCAGTCAACCTCAATGTTCTTGATTCGCTCATGGAAAAAAGAATTGTCGGCAATTTGAATAGCACTAGTATTGTCCGCATTAAGAGGAGTGGGACCAAGGACAGCAACACCAAGCTCCCGAAGAAGTCACCGAAGCTAGACTCAGCTTCAGCGGAGGAATTGGAGACCATAGTCTGCTTTTTTACATTTCCAAGAAATAAGTGAGGTGCCAAGGAACATACACCAGCTAGCAGTAGATCTTCTAGTGTCCGGGCATCCAGCCCAATCTGCATCTGAATAACTATGGAGATGCAAAGATGAGGTAGAAGAGTAGAAAAGTCCACAACCGAGAGTGCCACGAATATAACGGAGAATTTGATGCACTGCTGTTTTTGTGTGGATTACTCACAAACTGACTGGCAAGCTAAACGACATATGATATATCAGGCCATATCATAGTGAGATATATTAAACTACCAACAAGTTGTCAGTACAAAGTGGGATCAAGTAAAGGACTACCTTTTTCTCTTTGGAGTTTGGCATTAAGCTCTAATGGGGTATCAGTTACCTCATATTTTCGTTGATGTATACAAATGGCTCTGATACCATGTACCAACCCAAAAGCTTAAGCTTATAGGTGGAAGGACCAAACAGGTATATAAAACTCTATCCAACTCAAGACTTGGCGATGTGGGATGTGGGACTTCCCAACACTACCCCTCACGTGCGGGCTCAACATATTTTATGGACGGGCCTACCCCGTGGGCTACATAAGAACGACGGGATCGAAACCCGCTCTGATACTATGTTACCAGAGGTAGAGAAATGCAAACAAGAATGAAAATGAGAATAAGAGATATGTCTGAAGGTCTACCTCCCCCTTTGGGATCAACCATGAATTTATAGATCTCTAATGCCAATCCAATGGCTACACAATCAATTACAATAAAATCAAATGAATCACCTATCTACATATGGCACCGTAAAAATCTCCTACAATTAGTAAGCATACACTGCTGACTAAGACCCACGTATCTATCTTTGACTATTGATGAAATGGGCCAGGGTCATGTGATCCTGGACTTCTAAAGTGAGGTTCTGTTATGGATTGAAAATCAAGATATAAAATAATAACATGGTCTACATATCAACAAAGAAAAACACTCTTCCAAAGATTCTCTATAGAAAACTAGGTAGTCAGTATTTGGAGATACCATAGGAGATCACTAAGTTGTAGCACAGATTTAGTGTACATGTGGGACCAATATGATCTGGAAAGGAGCAAAGAGTAGATATAGGGGCAAACAGGGGGTACCGAATGTCCAAAGGAAATAATTGAAAACATCAAGAATGGACCTGATTTTTAACTCAGGTTCAGGTTTGAATCCATGGGATTCATACCTGAGGACTCAAACAACAAATGCCATTACTGTATTAATATTTTCATGTACATAAAGCTTTATATATATATATATATATGCATTTTGGGTATTTGAGTCTCAAGTCAGATCCAGGTCCAAAAGGGATGTAAATTGACTTGGATTCAAATTGGGTCCATGATCGATCTAGACTGGAATCTGGATCCAATTAGTGTTCTGCGTACCAGGGCCTGACTTCGGGCTCAATTCAAATTATATATATTTGTTATTTTTATTATACATAATAACTTTAATCTGACATGTTTTTAATGTATTTATGTACATTATATAGATGATTTTGAAATCAAAATTGCACAGCAAATCATTCACGAGGTGGAATCATGAATTGTGCTATGATTGTAAGATTTCTTTTATCTATTAGTAAGGAATGAAAATAGTAGCTATTCATAATTCATACAAAAAGATCAATATAGTGATTTTATGATACAAGTATATGGTTATCATTGAGATATATTAATATGATATATATATATATATCGATTCATTCATGTGGTCATCATCGAGACATACTAATATGATATATATCATATGTGTAAATAGTTGAATGTGTTTAAGGGAAAACCTTAGGTAAGCACCATGTACCTAAATACCTAGTGGGGCTCACTAGGTGATCCATCTAAGTGGATCACAAAAACACCCCTTGATAGTAACCGATCCCAGGTTTGGCACCCATCCAAGTGGACTGGACTGTTGTATCGGCTGTGTACTCGTTCAAGCCTACATCACCAGCGCCGCCGGGGGGGAATGGGTCCCGCAAGAAATGATGCTCACCTTATTGTGAGCGCAGTGCTTAGGTGGGGGGAGGCCCAATTTAAGTGACAATTTTCTCCAGCACACTTGCGCATTGCACATCAGTGGATAGTGGGGTTCATCACACGGGGCCCAATGAAATTCAGGGGGGTCGTGCCTTTGTCAGCGGTCCGGATGGGCCTCCTGGAGGACCACGTGTGTAGAAGAGAATTTCCCTATGTGCAAGTTATCGACATTAACAGGAAAAATAAACTAGTTGCCTTCTTATTATTTGCAACGCCCCACCCTACACGCATGCATGATATTGTCCGCTTTGGCCCACGGGCCTCACGGTTTTGTTTCTGATGGGCCTCGACCCATCAAAAGGCCTCATGCAAAGTAGGGTGTAAGCTCTACATATAACTCCATTCACTTTCCTCTCTATAGTCGATGTTGGACTCTGGGGCGTCACAATCCACCCCCCTTAAGGCTGCACGTCCCTGTGAAATAGCATGCCAGTCTCTGTAGCCTACCAGCCCTCTTGGCCCGCCCACATGGAGACCCGCCTACTTGCACCAGGCCTCGGCAGGGGGCCCACACTCGAACTAGTCGAGAGTCGGCTCTGATACCATTTGTAACGCCCCACCCTACACGCATGCATGATATTGTCTGCTTTGGCCCACGGGCCTCACAGTTTTGTTTATGATGGGCCTCAACCCATTAAAAGGCCTCATGCAAGGTAAATGTGTAAGCTCCACATATAATCACATTCACTTTCCTCTCTATAGTCAATGTGGGACTCCGGGGCATCACATTATTATTATTGTTCTCTTTACTTAAAAAACTAAAATTCAAATCATCAAATTTATGGTTATTGGTTAGGATGCGTCACCAAAAGTTAAGGAAATGATTCATGAAAAATATAAAACAGAGAAAAAAAATGTAAGATGAAACCCATACTTCCAATTGAATGCTCCATCTGCATGTGTAATCCTTTTTTTCTCAATAAAACCTCCCATATTACTCTATTTTTATATACATTATACATAATATACTATATGCCCAAAATTATCAAGTCCATCCATACCTAGTAGACAAACATCATTACTCAAGTCTAGATCCAATCGTTAATCAAGCATAAATTATGGATGGATCCAGACTCAATTACCAAGGGTCCATATCTAGATGTATTGGGTTGAGTCGTTTAGGATACCGAGTGGTCATGGGTTCACTAACGACCCTAGGGTTCAGGCCCTTCATTCAGGTTCGGAGGTTCGAGTCTCTAATTTAAATAAGGGTATCGCATAGGTCCTGTAACCTAGACCCATGTAAGGTACAGGTTCTAGTATGAGGCCCAATTAGCAATTGGGCTTCGCTCTGGGGACACTATGGATCTCACCTAAACCTGCCCTATTTTCGTCCCTTACAGATAAACGTTTCCAATAAATCCAAACCAAACCAAACCAAGTCTTTTCCCACTAGGTGGGGTCGGCTATATGGATTTGACAACGCCAATCAAATCTGTTTAGGGTCATGTCCTCCGTTAGATCCATATAGGCAAGGTCATGTTTAATAGTTTCTTTCCAACTTCTCTTGAGTCTCCCTCTCCCTCTCCCTCTCCTACTCCGGGCAATCTCCATGCTTTCACACCTTTTAACAGGTGCCTCCGTTGGGCGCCTTCTAACATGGCCGAACCATCTCAATCGATTTTCTCTCATTTTATCTTTAATCGGTGCTATTCCTACTTTGCCCCTAATCTCCTCATTCCTAATCCTATCTCTCCTTGTGATCCCTGCACATCCATCTTAGCATTCTCATCTCCGCAACTTCCATCTTCTTAACATGATTATGCTTTACTGCCCAACACTCTAATCCATATAACGCTGGACGTACCGCCACCTTATAATATTTTCCTTTAATCTTGAGGGGGACTTTCCGATCACATAAGACCCCCGAAGCACTCCTCAATTTGGTCCACCCGGCCTGAATTCTGTGACTTACATCAGTATCAATCTCTCCATCCTGTTGCACCATAGATCCAAGGTACCTAAAGTTTTCTTTCTCTACAATCTTTTGTGTGCCCAAACTTACTTCTAAGTTACCAAGTGTCCTACTTTGACTAAACTTGTATTCCATATATTCCGTCTTGCATCGACTTAGCCTAAACCCTTTTGTCTCTAACGTTTTTCGCTACAATTCTAGCTTAGCATCCACTCCTTCTCTCGTTTCATCCACTAAAACAATGTCATCTGCAAATAGCATACACCACGGCACCTCATCCTGAATATGTCTTGTAATCTCATCCATAACTAGGGCAAACGAGTACGGGCTTAACGCTGAGCCTTGGTGTAGACCAATCGTGATAGGAAACTCTTTAGTCTCTCCGCCAGTCGTTCTTATAGATGTCACGGCTCTATTATACATATCATTTATCGCCTCAATATATGCGACACACACTCTTTTCTTTTCCAGTACTCTCCATAGAATCTCTCTAGGAACTCGGTCATAGGCATTCTCCAAGTCAATGAACACCATATGTAAATCTCTCTGGCCTTCTCTATACTGTTCCATTAACCTTCTCAGGAGAAAGATAGCCTCCATGGTTGATCTCCCAGGCATGAAACCAAATTGATTCTCTGAAATGTTTGTTGTTCTTCTTAGTCTTCCCTCAATAACTCTCTCCCATAATTTCATTGTATGGCTCATCAATTTAATCCCGCGGTAGTTCGCACAGTTCTGAATATCTCCTTTGTTCTTGTATATGGGTATAAGAATACTTTTCCTCCATGCATCAGGCATCTTCTTGCTCTTTAGCACTACATTAAAAAGCTTTGTCAACCAACTTATGCCCTCCTCCCCCAAGCACCTCCAAACCTCAATAGGGATACCATCTGGCCCAACCGCTTTCCCATTCTTCATCATTTTCAATACTTCTTTAACTTCTTCCCTACCGATTCTCCTATAAAACATATGATTCGATTCTTCCCTAGAAATGGTAAGTTGCTCCAATTGTATGTCACTACTACTGCTATCGTTAAATAACTTGTAGAAGTAGCTCTTCCAACGCTCCTTTATCTCCTCATCCTTTACTAATACCTTTTCATCCTCATCCTTAATGCATTAGGTTTCCGATAAATGTTTCCAATAAATATGAGAACAAAATTTGGACTCATAAGGAGAGGATTAAGTTAAAGCTAGAGACTTCTTGACATACGATGCTGATATAACGGTAGGCATCATCGGTTTCTTTTTGTGTTGTTCACTTCACTCTTTAAAAAAAAAAAAAGAGCATGCTCAGTTCATTCTAGTCATAGGCATTCTTATAAAACTCACATTTTCTATTTATGGAGATGAATAGAAACATGCTTTTAGGTATAAGGGATGCAGTAATCTTTATTTCAGCCTTCGTCCCTGACTCCCTGTTCTCTAGAACTCTTAACAGAAAAGGGGAAAAATCTTAGGTTTTACTTCCATAGTCCCTTCTATCTGCATATCAGACCAGATGCTTGAATTAAGGGACCCAAGGAGCTTCAAAATGCATATTCTGTTCCCCAAAATCTTGATGCATGTGGAGCAATCGCATGGTTGATGTAACTTGTAAGCAGCCATACCATATCAGGAGAGAAGTAATTGAAAGAGCACAATTTATTCAGTTTGATAGTGATCATCCTTCTTCTTTTACGCACCATATGGGGTTCTATGGTTACAGATTGAAAATCAAGATAACAATACACTTCTGCAATTTCAATTGTAAGCATATTTGAGCAAAGCATTTAGATGTTTCAATATGGTCAAAATGGTCGAATAATACATCCAATATAAATTTTAAAAAATTAACAGGACCGAGACAAAAAAAGAACTTATGAAATAGAACAGTTAGAAATTCCATACCAGCAACGTTCCTTCAAGGCTATGAGTTGAGGGTGTCCCAATCAATGCAAGAAAATATGGAAGCAATACTTTGTGCATCTGCCAAGATAACAGTAGCAAAAATATATGAGTATCAGAAAAGAAAGAATCAATCACATGTTGTGGAACATCAAAGAACACAAATGGGTAGGTTTGATTATCGAAACAAACCAGATCGAATGATCCTAGCCCCCCAATATGTGGGCTGTTGTTGTTTGAAGGGTTAAGATTGCTCCAATGAGTTGATTTGGGATATTGTTTATCATTAGATAAAAAGGAGCTCAACCCTAGGTCACCTAGTTGCAGGACCCATTTGTGCACTGATATACATATCTTAAGTTGAAGATCATATAATCCCTCGACTTGTAGAAAAAATGACTAAAACAAGAGCTAAATTGGTTATGATGATCACTAGATGGGCTGCCGAGTGAAAGATTGCAAGAAGTTTATTTTAGCAAATATGTAAGCTTGAGTAGAATTGTAATGAAGTCCATTACGATGGATTTTTTTGTACTTTCCTTCATACTAATTCCTTAGCAAGGATCATATACTTTTTCTCCACCTGCTTTTTCTTATGTGTTTCTGAGTTTCAACTCAAGTTAGATATGTAATAAACCATATACCAACCCAAAAGCTTAAGCTTATAAGTGGAAGGCTCATACAGGTATATTAAGACATGACAAGCCTATTACTTAGGCGATGTGGGATGTGGGACTTCCCAACACTCCCCCTCACATGCAGGCCCAACAGATTTCATGGACGGGCCTATTACGCGGGCTACACAAGAACGACGGCCACGTGGGCCATGCAAGAACAACGGGATCGGAACCCGCTTTGATACCATGTAATAAACCATATACCAACCCAAAAGCTTAAGCTTATAAGTGAAAGGCTCATACAGGTATATTAAGACATGACAAGCCTATTACTTAGGCGATGTGGGATGTGGGACTTCCCAACAAGATATATCCAGCATTTCTTACAGTTTTCAAGAGATACTCAGAATTCTTCATATGTGTAGACAGTTAACATGTTCATAGGGAATGCTACAATCAAATAATATTTATAATTTGAATAGTCAAGGATTTATTTGGTTTTACATCCATCCAATGAGGGATATCACACATTAACTACACAGCTCTTATTTTCAGTAGTCTTTTGAATTTTGATGCATTGTAGCTTGTAATTAACTTTTCTACCACTTTTAAGGGTGCCCTTGAGGCTTGAACATTTAAAATGCATAAACAGCCAAGTAGTTGTATCAAAAAACTTCACACAGATTTCCTTTAACATTGAATGAGTAAAAGCATAAATTTCGTAAGCTTTAGTGCAAAGTGGCTGTGGAGATTCAGAGGAAATAGATCTTTAATGTTTCCAAATATGGGGTGAGATAATGACAGACAATTGATGTCTTCCCAGCACGTTACTAGTTACGTATTGTGGAGTGCATGGCTTGCAATTCCAGATGGTGATCCGTTTGTGAAATTTCATCCACTTCCATTTCAATCAGAGAATGGTTCCATTTTGGGACAATGCATGGTGCTTGGCTATGCAGTTTTCCATAACTTCAAGTGCTTGCTAAGGAAAAGAATGCGTTAGTCAACCAGATGCAATAACCAAAGGAAATGCTGTATCACAAGTATTAGCAATATGGTTCTTCATTATTGATGAAACCATTAATAAAACCAGACAAAGTTTTTCTCGGAAATATGATACCAGGTGCGATTGATATTTAGTAAAAGGTGAAAAGAAATTCAATAGGGGGAAATGGAAAACAACCTCTCCAACGACTGCGTGGTCACTTGTAAAAGCATATGGCAAGAACATAGGAACTGAAGTGCCAATAGTTCCTAATACCAGTCCAGTACAAGCTCCAATTATTAAAAGTGATCGTAATAGCATCCGTGCCTGGTTTGAGATGAATATTGCATTTAGCATATGAATGACAAAGATATCACACTTAACACATTTATGTAACTGTTCCCTTCACAAGTGAAAGAAATGGTTTAGTAAAACATTGATTTAAATGTTTAAATTAAAATAATAACTTGAATGATACATACTTGTTAAAATGCAAGATCTGAAACTAGGCGAAAATTCATATATATATATATATATATATATATATATGGGAGGTGATCCTATGAGAGACACTCTCACCAAGTTTATAAGAGATGGGTGGGGGCCCTCACTTCTATATCCACTCTCACCAACTTAAATGCAAGGACCCCTCCAACTTAAATGTGAGGGCCCCCACCCATCTCTCACCAACTTGGTGAGAGTCTCTCACAAGAGCACCTCTATATATATATATATATATATATATATATATATATATATTAGGGGGCCTTGCTCCTGTGTAGATGTCTCACACAAGAGACTGAGAGACAACCTTGGAGCCCACTTGGGGCCCCGCAAATCATGGGTGGCGTGGGGGATCAAAAGATCAAGATGGAACCGGCCCATATATAGAATTTCAAGTCCATTTGATCATCCTAACTCCTCCATGGCCCTCACGTTTAACAGGTGTAGAATGCATCATTTTTTTTTTTTTTTCAATCCAACGGTCAAGTCCCATTCAAATTATAGGATCCATGACATTTAGAGGAGGGGGGTCGTCGTGGGTGATAGGTTGGATTGATAAAGGGGGCCTTAGGTGGACTCCACCATATGTCTAGCATGGGACTCCTTATGGACTGCCATATGGGTCCCACCTAGGGCCCCATCAATCATGGGGGAAGTGGGGGATCAAAAGATCAGGATGCGACCTACTAGTGTACAAAATTTCAGGTCCATTCAATCATCCTAACCCCATGATCCATAGCCCTCAAGTTCAAAGGTTTTACAAGGCATAACTGTTTTTGAATTTCAGTGCAATAGTGAGCCCCATTCGGATTGGCGTCAAAATCATGGTGCTTGTGACATTCAAGAGTGTTAGTGGTGTGAGAGGGACTGGATGGATCACAGGGGGCCCCTAGGTGGGTTCATGAGTTGTTTTGCACGGGACGTGATATCTGCACTAGAGCATCATCATGTACTTATAATTTTTTGTGTGAATAGGTAGTTTTTGTGTGAATAGGTATCTTCAAAACTTGAAGAATAGCAACAAAAGCCTATATATCATATCCCATGTGAAATTTTTTAACTCTCTCTCTCTCTCTCTATATATATATATATATATATATAAATAATTCAACTTCAAACCAACAAAAAGTTTGACAATCATGAGAGCATGGATAGGGTGAAATATTTGCATCAAGAGTATAGAGTCAATACTAAATGTCGCAGAAGAAATGATTTAGCTCATCATCATCAAAGCCTTGACCCAACTATGTTGGATAAGCTCCATGAATTATGTTTATCCATTCATATTTTCTCTGAATTCATGTTGGAGTTGTGACCAATGTTTTAAGCCGGCTGTCAACCTATTTGACGCAACCCTCTCCTTTATCTGAGGTTGGGACCGGCAATTACCACAAGTTGAACGAGTTAAAAGAAATGATTCGGCTTAATACCAAAAAAAAAAAAAAATCTGTTACTTATTGTTACACAAGTCTAAATATTTGGTGAATCAGATTTTAGTATTTGGGAATCAAGGGGAGATATATATATATATATAGAGAGAGAGAGAGAGGGTAATTCAAAAAGAAATTATGTATTTGCCGTTGTTGTTAAAATCCTAAGATTTTTTTTTTTTTTTTTAAAAGATTAAAATCCTAAGATTCATTATACAAATCTTAATATTTGTATTGAATCAGGGGAAAATGTGTATCTGTGCAATGGATCCCATTCTATAGTGAAATCTTAGAATAAGGGTGTGAATCATATGATTTGATTTGGATCAATTTGTATGGAATCATACAATTCAAGTGATTCACCTTGCTGAAAATAGCAACAACCAAATGACTATTTTAGTCCTTTTTTACATTCTTTTTTTAAGTGTTTTGTTGTTTCTATCTTTTAGAGTCTAGTGATTTTTTTTTTTTTTTAAATCCTCTTAGGATAAGAACTCCTAGAGTTTTGAGGAGGTTCTAGAGAGAGAGATGGAATAAGCGTACTACTGGAGCATTCAATTATAGGTACAGGCTCCACCCTACATTCTTATTTTCTCTTCTTTTTTGTTTTCATTTTTTCAGTTCTCAATTATTTTTCATTTTTTAAGGAAGCGCCTCGTTAACTTCAGGAAACACATCCAAACCATGGAACCTTCTTATTTAACATTGATATATTAACATATTAAACTATTCACACATACTCTTATATGATATACTGGGAGAATGTTTTCCTACGAACATACTACATATTGCTTATATGCAGTCCAGTTCTTGGAGCCCACTTAGATGAATGTCTATCAATGGGAGGAGAGCAGATGGAAAGGTCTCCTTATGGACAAGGGTGAGCAAAAAAATCAGCCCCACAAGATTATCCTAGCCATTGATTTAATAGTCTTAGAGTTTAGAGGTATCTTGACTGTAGATTTTTTTGAGATTTAATTCAACGGTGAGTGAGGGGTTCAATGAGTGTAAAATTAGGCCTAATGCCGGATCATGGGATGACAAGATTATCAAAGGGACTGCAATAATCAAAGATGGGCCCAAGTGGGTTCCATAGAGCTGGACTGCACATGCAGTCCACTTGTAGAACATTTTCAGATATATGTAAATGATGTTCTTCATATAAATATCACAATCTCATGTATCATTTTATTAATGCAGCCATGGATGAAAAATGGATGGATTACTAATAGCTACTATTTTCTTATTTTTAATTTTTTATGTTCTCTCATTTAAAAAGAAATCCTACAAATTATAATTGGATTCAACTCAACTCCTTGAACCATTTGCAATACGCCTTCTATTTTCAGAATGATGGTATTTGTTACACAGAAAATACAGAAACAGTAAGTCAAGGAATAAAAAGGAAGCAACTTCCTTCTAATTGTACAAACAAATCAATCTTCACTAAATTTTCACTTGTTTAAACCACAAAGATCCACAAAAAGGTCAAGATGTAATGGACAACAATCGCAGTAAACACAACGGAAACTATCAGAAACTGGGGTTATGGGTTACTGTTAACACAAAATTTCCAAACCTTCATCAAATTTCGATGAACTCCATAAATGAACTCGGGCATAAATGATTGAGCAGTTTGAGAGAGGGGCTCACCCCACACAGTACACATGCAGAACACCCCAATCATAACCTTTGGATGACAGAACAAATCATTAAGATAAGTATCCATCATGTTCCATAAAAATCTCAGGAGAAAAAAAAAATGAAAATGCAAATAACTGCAACTAAACTGGAAAGGAAAGGTGAATAAAATTAACCTGGTGGGCTGCTATGGTTGTCGTCCCCATAGAAGTACCAAAATATGTAAGAAGGGAATAGAAAGCAATCTGAGCATACAGAAGTCTCAGTGATATTCAGATAATTTGTCTACATGTTCACAGTATAAAGACAAAAAATGTAGTAAAATGTGACAAGAACCTTAGATGTCATTGTTATGAACACTGGAGCAGCAAGCTCAAATATTTGCAGAAGTTCATTAGGTGATGGAACAGATACAGAAAAAGCACTAAAACCTGTCCTGTTCAAATTGTCAATCATCATAAAAGCTGCAATAACCTGGAACGGTCTTCATTCAGTATGATAAAGAAATATGTGCATAGGTTATAGGAACATTCACGAATCAGGGTAAATCAGCATGAACTTTTCATCAAACAAATAGTCATACACAATTTCAAAACTACAATTAGCGTACTTGTGAAACCATTGTTGCCCATGCAGCACCAGCAATGCCATAGCCCAAAACAGTGCACAGTAAAATATCACCAAACCCATTTACAACACTAGCAACCACCAAAGCCTTCAAAGGTCCCCAAGAATCTTTCATGCCTAGACTGCACAACCACAAGAAACACATGAAACATACAGTTTCCACGGGGGTGGAAGATCATTGAATTCTTCTTAATCAAAACAATAAAAGATTTTCAGGGTTCCACCAGTAAGGGAAACCACTTCTATTCAATAATAAGTTCCCAGGAAATGTAACCAAATCTTACTAAATGAGAATTTATGAAGAAAAACTGCTGTATTAGTTAGAGGAAAATGTGTATGCTTAAATCACCATCATCATCAGTAGAGCCTTATCACATCAAACTCATGGAGAGAAGCATGCACATACACACATATAGATATTCATACAGGAGCTCTTCTGATAGGAAATTCTTCCTGGATCCCTCCATTGATGGGTGTTTCAAAATTCGACCTTTATGTGGGTGCTGTACTGCTGTTACGGATTGATGTGGCTGCTGATTATGTGTCATGGTATGAATTCCAAATTTCAGGTAATTGTCATGGTATGAATTCCAAATTTCTAATGACACAAGTTCTGGATTGGTTGGTGGTGGGGAGTTACCGGGTATGCTTGATATGGGGAAAGTGTAGAAGGGGATTCTATTTGAGCCAATTCAATGGGTGCCTATTATGCGTCTTCATCTTGGCATTTGGGTAACATGATTAAAGAAATTTGCAGCACAGCATGGTCATTGTACTATTTCACATATCTTTTGGATGGAAATCATGTTGCTGACCAGTAATCTAAAGATTGGCTAACCGATCTGACCTATTGTATGATGTTGCACATTGATCTTTTATTGTTCTCATTTTGTTTAATAGTAACTTCCATTAAGAAAGAAGAAACTGGCTATAGTATGAGAGAACTATACTGAGATGGGCGTGGAACAGAAGGGACAACATGCTCAAGAAGGGAAGAGTCTCTACCACCCCTCTGAAATTAAAGAAAATACGAAAAGCCTACTTAAAGAGTTGGAAGTATACTACTGAAAACTAGCTGATGCCACTTGCTTTGCCAAAAAATCGGACTCCTTGTTAACTTTCTAGTTCACATAATGAATGAAGCCCGAGCCTATGGATGTAAATGCGTCAGGTTTGTCACAGGTCCATGTGGACTTGAACCTGGAACCAAAACCAATTTGTTTTATATGACCTCCTGTGAAAATTGAACTTCAAGAGATACCACAAAGAGATTCCTTTGAAATCTTGGTTCTATAATTAGTGTGATAGAGAGATTGAGGAGGATGTAGAACACAAGATCAAAGTTGAATCTTTCTACCAAAATATAAAAAAAGATGAAAGTTGGATGATTGAAGTAGAGACTTGGTTCTGAAGTTCTTTGTAATTAGTGCATACCAATGAGATTGAAGGAAAAATTTTATAAGACAACGATTGGACCAGCTATAACCTTTGGAACATAATGATGGCCAATAAGGAAACAACACATGCCAAAAAATGAATGTAGATGTGTAGCAGATATGGGTGTTTAGATGGATGGTTGGTAAAACTAGGAAAGATAAAATAAAAAATGAGCGAAGTTGGGAGCATGTAAGGGTAGCATCAATAGGTGATAAATTGAGACTCATTTGAGATGATTAGACGTGTCCAATGTAGGCCATTAACAACATTGGTGAAAGAAAAGTTTTTCCATGCAAGTTGAAACAACATAGTTGGGACAAGGCTTTGTTGAGGCCCAATTCAACTACTAAAAGATAGTATAAAATATTATTCAGATGGCCTACTATCAAAGCCCCTAGGATTGAAACCTTTGAAGCAGCCACTAGCTGCCCTGGAAACTCCCATCATCTAAATTCTTACATATAATGTTATTGGTGTGTTATGTAATAATATATATATATATATATATTCTAGAATATATTTTATACATATCACTCAGGTACATGGGTATTTAGGCATGGACCTGAGTGTACCTGGACCCGATTATTGATTGGGTTTAACAAGAGGCTCTAATGCAATCCAACATGGAACCGTAGGCAGGACTATCAATTATACTAGGGGCTTGTTTGTGTAACATGTCGGAAGAAGAAACCAAGGCTTCCTCTTCCGCGGAAACGGAAGTCCGAAGGAGGGAAAGAGGGGGGAAATAGCACAAAAAAAAACAAAGACTTTTTGTGGAGACGACTGCTGCACCAAACACATGAGAACAAAATAGTTGCAGAAATGCAAATATGAATCAGCTACTTTTCTGCGGATGGCTGCACAAACATGCCCTAGAGATCACTACTAGGAAGTATATTAGATGCCATAAGTCTTTCCAACAGTCCAAGTGATTGTCAAATGGTTTAAAAGGCTTAAAACAAACCTATTGATTGAATTTCATTTTAAAGGTTTTTTCAAATATATAGCTTAACTGACTTTCGAATTGTTTGGCTTCAAACCTTTCTCCAAACTTCAATCGTATTATTTACATACACTCTTGTTCGACTCATTAGCACATAATCTACAAATAACATAAGTCAAGGAATGGTATCTTAATATCTACCATCAAGTTGTCCATAACCAAGATGGACAAATAAGGAATCAAAAGTGGGACCCCGGACCATTGATGCAATCCAACTCTAATTGGGAACTCAGTCATCACATCACACACAAAAGATCCTTGGAATTTATGTAAATGTGGATATTTGCAAGGCTATTGATTTATTTGTACATTTTATATGTACAAAAGCATCTAGGTCCAGTTGTACATGGGATAAATTTGGCAATATATGGCCTCTTAACATGTCCTTTTACACTATCATCTGGCGAAGGCCTGCAGCCAATAACGGCATGGGTGAAAGGAAGTTTTTCTATGCAGATTGATGACCCTTCAACAAAAAGGGGTAGGCCGAAGAGGACATGGATGGTAGTACGGATAGATCTGAAGTAAAATGTATGCAGGTATTTGGCCCATGATAGACTGAAATACCAAAATAGAATTCATGTACCTGACCCAAACATAGTTGGGACAAGGCTTTGATGATGATGATGATGATTTGGAGAAAGCACATTTACAACTTT
This sequence comes from Cinnamomum chago, assembly GCA_038049695.1. Taxonomy (NCBI): domain Eukaryota; kingdom Viridiplantae; phylum Streptophyta; class Magnoliopsida; order Laurales; family Lauraceae; genus Cinnamomum; species Cinnamomum chago. The sequence goes on from CP142453.1 coordinate 15,897,055, forward strand.
GAGCTATCTTAAATTAGGAACAACACTTCTTAAAAACAGTGGTCAATCAACTTTGTTGACTACCATGGGCAGGTGTTGCAAGGGGGCTTGATGCTAAAGTAACAGTATGATGTGGCATTTGTTAGATGTCACCCATTGCAATGAAGGCATGAAGCCACTGGAGAAGCTTTTATTTGAGCAATGCCGAAGTACTATGGTTTATCTTCCATGTCATATCAGACTTCTGATCGACAACCACCCACATGGGCCACATCTAGGTAGATCAGTCCACTTGAATGTAACCTGAGAATTTGTTATCCTTTCAAATGAAAGTTGTGGTTTAGAGAGCACATGCATTTACTACAAGGCCCTGGAAAGACTTGCTTGTGTGCTTCTTTGCTAGAACAACTTTTTCCCTTAGCTTGCATGTCATTACACTCTATCAAATGGGTAGCCAAGGTTTGATTATGTAATCATATGCATCTTTTGGTGCCATGGATGCGAGATGATAAATTGCTAATAAATAGGAATATAAACAATAAAGTGCCATATGCTCCTGCTACCTTGCACTTTGTGCAACCATGCCGACGAGAAGTGCAGGCCATGCGAAACCTCGAATCTACCAAGAACATAAGATGGTTTATCAATTAAAGGAATACACACAAATAATACTAATGATAATAATAAGGGATATGGAATAAAAAAATGCTGGTACAGCTGCAGAAGCACAAAAATGCCTAAATTTTTCCTAGAAGCACCATAAAGCTCAACATCAAAAGTGGGACAAAAAAAAAAGAATTCCTAACCACAAATAGAATAATTTTCTAAATTTAAATAAGAGATCAAATGACTATATGCCACTGAAGAAATACATGCATTAGTGCATTTGACTTAAATAAAAAGAAAGATTATGCTATATCAACATAAAATATTATCTAGGAAGTTAAATGAGACATCTTCCCTGTTTATAGTACCTTAATTTCTAGCTTCCCATTTCTTGAGTCCATTTTCAAGCATACAGAAGTTGTAGACTAAGTTGTTTCCCTCATTCAATTTTAACATAACACAATTGTTTCTAGCCTAGCAACTACATTCAGGAGCTATAACATTTGGATTCCTTCAGAAACAATGAATTACCCAGTCAGATGTTCAAACAAAACAAAGAACAAAAGAATTCCGTTTCACCGATACTTTTTTAGTATAGAAACACTTGGATTTTGCAGTTTGGACTCTAACCACTAGTTATTACCAGGCGTGGGAAAATATGACCCATCCGTGTAACCTGACGTATCTTAAACGAGTCGGTCAAGGGTCATATTAGGGTTGACTTGACCTGCATAACCCATACGACTCGAGCTAAATTCTCAAAACCCTAAACTAACCGCATCTTCTTCTCTCCTCCCCATCTTCTCAAATCAGATTTCAGATTTACACGTAAAATCACAAAGTAAATCAGATTTCAAATTCATATTTTCATGTCTTTAAGGTTGGAGATGAACCTGTTCTGCCTCATACAGGTCTAGTGAGAGATGGGGCTGTTTTGCCTCAAACACATAAGACCGGATTTAACCTGTTTTGCACCATCTTCCTCACTAGCTTCTGCTTGATGCATGAATATCTTGTGTGGTGATATTTTCAATTGTAGTTGGAGGTTGGTGATGAGTGTAATAAACCCTCTATAACCACAAACCCTCTTCTCCTAGTGCAGATGACGTTGTTTTGCCTCACACAGATCCAGTGAGGGATGGCCCTTTTCTGCTTCATCTTTTCCACCAGCTTCTACTTAACGCAGATGGTCTTTTGCACGTGCAACAAAAACATTTTCGCTTATGGCCTGGAGGTTGGAGATAAGCAGAACCACACAAAACCCGTCTCTTCTTCCTTCTATCTTGTCTTCTCCTTCTTTCTTCTTGGCATAACCAAGATCCACGATCGGGTTGATAGATCAATCTCCCGAATGATTAATCGAAACCTAGAGGATTCCAGCTACTAGGGCACAAGCATAACCATGGAATAATCCATAAACTCACGTGAGCAACTCAAGCAATTGATTTGATTAATTTGAATAAGCTACCTATTGCAATAGAGGGCTTCTCTATTTATAATGTATTAAGACTACTAAAACAGTAAACTATAATAAAAATAGAAAACTACTAATTCTCATCAACTAACAAAATAAGCAACAATTCTAATCAATCCTAAGATAAATTTAGAATATTTCCACAGCAGCTTTCTCAGCCAATTTGGGCCTGTGGGTTGCACCCAAAGGGCTGGGTTGGATGGCTGGGCTCAGGGCCTCTTTTGGACTTCCGTACTGCATCACTTCTCAATTTGCAGGTTATGCGGGTCGGTTCAAGTTCAACTGCATCGGTGCAGGTTGAGGCTACCTGACCCGGTTTAAAAAAACAGTCGGATACGGATTGGGCTTCAACCTGCGGGCACCCCTAGTCTACCCATCCCAAACTGTTTGTGAGCCCTGGCCATGATGCCCATAGATGGTGTGGAAATGGCAATAGGGATACAAATTTTACTCGTAAAAAGTGAAGTATCAGATGCAATACGACACGATACATTGCCCACATTTAAGTATCCAAGTATCATAGACCACTAGCATTTATAATTTCAAGTAAATAATGCAATTTCGGGACAACTTTGTGTTTCAAATGGCTGTTGGGATTTATTTCAACTTTCATTATAGTTATGACTTGTAACAAATCCTAGATTACCTTGATCAAAACTTTTGGGATTTGGAGATTTAATGAACCCAATCCTTGCTGCATCAGATACCGATAGCCACCTCAGGTATGCCTCTGGAATATGGCAGGTTTGTTCTAAGTCTCTTCTAGATTCTACCTAGACTGGAAGCAAATTTAGGCATTATCCAGAAGAAATCCTTGACTATGGATTAAAACAGAAAAAAAAAAAAAAAAAAAGTCCAACTATTCCCACAACTAACATCGTAGAAGAAAAGTTCATTCTAGACTCTAGTACAAATTTGACAAGACAAGAGCCCGTAGAACAGTTGGAAGGCGCTCATTGTCCAAAACATCAGGTTGCAGGAGCCTGTTTGTAAAGGATTAATTCTAGGCAAGGTTAAGGCTTCTGGTTCTGAAAAATCAACAGAATCATATGCAGGGAAAACAAGACCATTCATAAATAACACTGAAAAATTGGGCAGAACCCTGGTGAAATAAATATAAATTGTCTTCACATAGAAGTCCTCCGTCCCCAAAAATCAGATGGTGGAAACAAGACAATTAGCGCAATCAAAAAATTCTTCTACTAATATTTCTTGCGGGCAGCTGGGCAAAATGGCCCTGGGGGCTAGGAACCATCTAGAAACAACCTGAGAAAACAGGCCTCAAAAAGTTTTTCACTTGTTTTCCATTTTTTCCCTTTTCCACATTCCATGGAGTAAAAATCAACAACTGATATAGTCCTTGAAATGCCATGACAGTTTTACACTAGACTTCTGAGTACATTCTTCTTTGCAACTACAACTGAAAAATACAATAGGTTTCAGTCCATAGTAAATAAACCTGAACATATGTATTTGCAGCAGGTGCCATATGCAAGTTCTTTGGCCCAGTAAAAGCTGGAGAAACACAGAATAATATGTAAGTCATGAATTCCATGCTAATCAAGCATTGCATCATACATTTTGAAAGTAGACTTACAAGTTACAAGCAAAACATGGTAGAAGTTTGAAACTTTAACCACTACAGTACCTAATTACGATTCAACTTGCACAACTGACATAAATATTAGACACTTCTGAAATTTCATATGGATAAACTATATCATCTTTCCAGATACTTTCTAAGCATCATCTTCCATGGACCTTAGTCCACTCAACTAAAAAATGGATGTGCAACATTTCCTCAAAATGCCAGACAGGATTAGCTTATCTGATTTTGACACCTATTATAGTCACTGAATATTTTAAGTAGTAGGGAATGTCTTAGATATTCAACCAGATAACAGAGCATTTTCAGAGGCTAATAGGACTTAAAATATTCGATGCAAATTACTAGGGCTAAAGCCTTTTGGCTGCATTGACGTTTAGTGTGAGAGTGAATGGCTTCACTGGTGTGTAGTCGTAGTAACTCTTTCAGCTCTGACGTTTAGTTATACTGTGATAAGAACACCATAATTCAGAATACTTTGATTCAGTTTTTCAAGAAAGAAATGCATATTGAAATATTGTCATCTTGTTTGACATCATTTTCAAGGAGATCATATGACTCCATTATTCATCTTCAAAGATTCAACTTGTCATCTCTTTAAGAAGACTCACTTGCAAGCACTTCAGTTTTTTTGCTTTCCATACTTGGTCATCGTTCTACTGTGGACTTGTGAAGAGGAGTTAGCGTCCAAAGTTGTACTTTTCAATGTAGGGTACGGCTAAGTGGGTACATTATTCTTTTTGAATTCTTATCATTAAAAAGATAATTGGGTAATCTGTTTAAACGGTTCTATTTTCTTTAGAAAGCTTTGACCATATATAGTCATATGCATAGGAATTGCAGAGATATACACAGCATATTTTCTTTTTCATTCTCTTTATTCTTCAAACTTTCTTTAGTCAAACACTGTCAAAATGAATAAAAAAATAAAAGTATTAAATCAGAACAATCAAAAGTCAACCTTACATCTTTAAAGGAATTCTGTCATTTCAAACTGTATCTTAGAGACCCAAGTTGTTTCCATTATTAAGTATCGGGATTATCTTTCCTCAAAAGAGAAATCCAGATCTCGTATTATTCGGCAGGCATATGGTTTCTATTATTCTATATCAGTTTGTGAGCACCAAAACTCTTTTGTTCTTACACAAACCCCAGCCTTGGTTTGGAAAATAATCAAGATACTGCAATCAGTGAGCAACTAGAAGCTGATACTCAGAAGCAATCACTCACTCTTTGATAGAAGTTCATTATTTGCATTGACAAGATTGTGTTTACACCTTTCAGAATATTCAGTTCGATAAAACTCTATATTCTTGATGAAGAAATGAGAATATTTCAGTATTTCATTGAATTATAATCGACACATACACATTGTTTATTAAGAAACATTGCTAAACGGAGGCATGAGCAGGCCAAAGGATCAGTAATGGCTAGAAGATAGACAACTGAAAGTTCAACATTTTAATGAAAACTTTATACATTCGGATGAGAGAAACTGCATTTATATATGAGCAGGAACTTAGTCATTATTACCTGCTATCATCTGTGCTCCCACGAATTTCGTAAAGAAAAGCATCCCCAGACCACATATGAAAGCAATAAACAGCAACATGGATATCTGACGTTGTACTAAGTTTCTGTCCTGCACAGATATTGCCGGTTACTCAACTATCATAACACAACAAACAAAAAACAAATAGAGGTTGGGATGCATCATATCGCCAAACAACTGTACAAACCACATTTGGATTTTTTTTTCTAAGAAAATACAAGATAAATTCCAAAGTAATAACTGGATAAACGAGGTACAAAGAATCTGCAACCTAAGTTGCATGACTAGAGCCACACATGTTCCAATCCAACATGAAGTTGTCCAAATTCAAAACACAAAGCATAGGATTTGGATCCAGCATGATCTTTAAATAAATTTAATTTAAAACTTATTTTTAAATAGAGATAATATGCAAAAACAGCACCAATGAAAATTAGTCCAAGTTTAACTTTAAATGATCATACACACAACAACCACAATTTAATGTTTATTTAGATTTCAAAAGAACAAAACAGGTAACTAATATCTTATAATAGATTAATCCATGGAGAACCAACATGGTGTGGTGTCCAAGACATGTCCAACACAGGTAAGCTGCTCATTCAAAGAACCCATGCAACATCAACTGCAAGAGGTAACTTCCAAGCTAAAAACTGTTACCAAAGAAGAAATCAAGTGAGATTAAAGGAAGACCATACCCATTAATCTTAGACACCAACTCTGAGGCAAAACAACAAAAGTTCAGTACACAACAACTTAAATGAAGCATATGCTCTCGCAACGTTGCCCAATGCCAACAGATAATAGCAGCAACTTCCTCGATTTCTAGCTTTCTTCATTATTTGATTAAAGAATTACAAATAATATCATAACTCATGGTTTTATACATGTAAAACAGAATTGGTCATATACAGTGTAGGAACGCAGTTTGATGGGGTTATCACAAATTATAGAACAATAGTAGTAACATTTTCCATCTCTAGCATTCTTGGTTATTTGATGACGAATTACAAACAACATGGATGCATCATGATTATCAACATACCAATAAAACAGTATTCATCATCTAGAAAAACAGCAACCCAATTGCTGGGTCAACTCAAAAAACCAGGAAATCACATAAATCAGCTAGTAAAAAAAAAAAACAGCAATGTACACACAATGCGTCCTTATTCAATGCAACCAAACACAGAAATCATCCAAAAAAAACAGACCTTTCTAGCCAGCGCAGTTGCAACCATGTTCGAAGTGGCAATTGAAAGAAACATGAAGACATAACTCAAATAATCACAGACAACCGTGCCTGGCCCTGTTTGACTCCAAACCATCAACCCCAAATAACAGAAACCAAATAACATAGGAACGATTAAGGTAAACGAACACAAAAAAGATCATTTAAGTAAGAAATCGATTAATACCCAAGGCAGCAAGCTCCAGAGAGCTGCCCTGACCGATGACGGCGGTGTCTATGAGGCTCATCAGCGGCCCGCAGACCCACAGCCCCGTCGCAGGGCCTGCGAATCGCACGATCTCCTTCACCTGTCCCCAAATGCTGGAGAAATCCCCACCGTCCAAATTCTGAGGAATAGATGAAGAAGACCCTGATTGAACATCAATATCATTGATTATTCCTTCATTTGCAGGATTAATACAAGCGGGTCTGAGAGTGCGGAAAGTAGTAGCTCTGATGGAGATGGAGACTCTGTTTAGATAGTAGCAAGAAGAATAAGAAGGGAAAAGGAGATGTCTGGTGGGGTTTTGAAGACGGGATTGAATGGGGAAATGAGGGAGTTGGGAAGGGATTCTGATTTCCATGGATTTATGAAGAAGAAGAAGAGGAGGAGGAGGAGAAAATTTGGAGGGAAAAAGGAGAATTGGGAGATGGGTTTATATAGGGAGGCTGTGGGGTTGGAGAAAGATTTTGGTTTCCATGGATTCTGGAATTGGAGTTTGGTCGCTTTCGAGTGTGTGGGTATTTGATGTTTTTAAGATTTTAAGGAAATGTTGAGGAACATGAGGGGAATAAGTTATCAAAAAGTCTACTTGGACAAACTTTTTGGCCAGAATTTTGGCCAACCCATATGGTTTCCATTGAATATCACTATGATATTACTATGATATTCAATGGAAACCATATGGGTTGGCCAAAATTCTGGCCAAAAAGTTTGTCCATGTAGCATTACTCGTAAGTTATAGTTCTACATGGGCTTAAGTGTGAATGCCCAGGTCCTTTACTAGATGGGCCTAAATTCCTGAGCTATGTCTGTCAAGGAAGGCAAAAATAAAGCTCACCTCGCGGATATCTCCCATGAGTATGTCTCAGCTGAACTTGTTCTACTTGCTGATTTATCAATGTGAGTTCGAGTCAGGTGAGTTAAGGCCCATCAGATAGTGGGGCAGTGTAGGACTGTAGGGCTGTCAATGATGTTATGTTAACGAATTCGGATTATGGGTTAACGAATTCGGGTTAAAATCACCTCAATCCGTACATAAACCGTTAACTTAACAGGTCAACAAATTCAACCCAAACACAACCCGTTAATTAAACGGGTTATACAACCCAACATATTAACCCATTAAGTAATTAAGTCATTTCGAAAATATAAAAAAAAAATTATACAAAGATAGAAGGAGAAAAATATATAAGCCACATAAAACTATAAGTGAGGATCTCGAGTAGATCCCACCTAAAATCCCACTATAAAACAATAAATTTTGGTTTTTTCTTTATGAATATAAATTAATCTTAGTTACATTTAGGGAGTAAAAAAAAACTTAACAGGTTAAGCGGGTTGTTAACGGGTTACTGGCTTATTTCGTATGCAACCCATTAACTTAACGTGTTAATGGGTTCGACTCGTTAACAACCCGAACCCATTAATATCGTATGGGTTCGTATCGTGTTAACCAATCGTGTGGCATTTTAATGGTCATAGGTAGGAGTATATGATGAAGCTAAGTTATCATTGTACAAAACTCAAAAGGGTTCCTAGAGTTTAGTTGGGCCATTGAGTTCCACAAGGATGGCTACAAATGAGTTTATATACATCCCATGCAACGAGATTGGTGATTATTTGTTGATTTGTCTAAATTTTTGGGGATTTGTAGGAAAGATAGTGGGCGTGGCATCTTTTTTATATTATAAATCCTTGCCTTCCATGTTGTTCAAAAGATAGGTGCATCTGCCCAAGTTATATGACTCAGTTGGTTGAGACATAGGTGCATGAGTGGGCATGACTGTGTTTGAATCTCTTATGCTAGCTCTATGAGGCACATCAACGCACCGAGCCCACCAATGATCATCAAGTATATCGTGCTGGAAATAATATATAGGCTTGGTATGAATGGATTTTACTATATATATCGTCTACAATTTTTCGCTTTTGACCTATTTAACCTTGAGAAAGACTCAAACGACTATAATGATGATCTTACCAATTCATATACTAGAATCCTTGAATGTGATCAATCCTATTTCACACTATACTGAACAATGTTTACTATCATGATGAGTTAAAATAATGTATATAGCCATTAAATTTTGAGAACTTAAAATTAATGGCTATGATAACTTGATCGGCTAATTATAACACACCATCCAGATCTACGTCAAGGTCTTTCTATCGCTATGCCTCCCTTGTTTATCATTCATCTAGGTGGCCCTGCCTAATTTTAGTTTAGCTATTGAGATTCGGTAAGCTTCAACAAATGATATTTTTGCCATCTATTGATAAAATAACCGTTAAATGTTTCACCTTCACACCAAGGAGGTTTTAAGGGGAGAATGTATTTATAGGGTATTTTGTGACTATTAACGTTTACATGAGATTGTCGGAGTAACACATAGCAATTTTGATAAAGTAAAGACGAAAGCTCACAACATGGTACCTAGAGATTTGAATATGATATAGCGTATGTTGTTATATGTTATTTGTAAATATTATAGTGTCGGTGGATAAATTTAGAGATATCACGAATGAGAAACTTGATAGATGTGGGATGAAGACATGTATAAATATGCAACTCATGTGAGAATTTAAGTTTAACAAACGCTACAAAGGGATTTGTTCCGAGATCTTAAATCCATAATTAATAAGGATGAAGAGATTAAGAAGGATGTCGAATATAGGGCAATAATTAATTAGTTAAAGTGGATTTTTTTTTAGAGAGCATTGTGATTAGTGCAACCTATCTGAAGTTTTGACTAAAGATATATCAGAATAGATAAACATAATTCATGTAGTCAAACTCAATATGATAGGGACAATACTTTTAAGTTATGGTGATCAGTATGGGATAAATCAAGAGACATGTTTGAGATGGTTTGGACATTATCCAACACATATCAACAATTGTGCTAGTAACAAAAAGTATGCAAGTCGATTACCTCCTAAAGAAAAGAAGGTATGCAAATAGAACATTAATGGATATAGTGAAGATATATTTGAAGAGGTGTAACTCATCCAATGACTTGGTTTAGGATAGACCAAAATGTTTAAATAGAATTCATTTGCTGCCCAACATGGTTGGAACAAAGCTTAAAAGATGATGAAACAAAAAAGAGAACACTAGCATTTCAAATGTTAGTTTTTTGAAATAAATGGCTCACAACAGCTAATAAAATTGAGAGGATTTTACCAAAAAAAAAACCCTTAGATGATAACTACACAAAAAAGGCCTCAATAGGGGAAACTCAACATTGACCCTCCGCCACACACAAAAAAAAAAAAAGGTTTTCCGTCATCTTCCTCCTCTTCTTTCCCCAAAACCCAATGGAGTTTGTAACTCAAACTAAGCTTCATCAAATCTAAAGTTTTTGTTTTCTTAAAACAAATTCTCTGCTTAAACTAAAAGAAATCTGGCTTGGGGAGATTTGCAAGTTCCGGTGTGGGATGAAGAAGAAGAGGAAAATGGAATCCTCATATTATCTAAAAAAACTTAATCTCCAAACCAATATAACATTTTATTTCTCTTGATTACCGTGCTCCTTCTTGTAAAGAATGAAAAAAAAAAGTGTGTTTAGGATGTGACTGGAGAAAATTAGGCTACAAAGGCTACAAAAATTGATCTCAGGTTTTCTATTGATATTTGATTTGTAGTTTGTATTACAGATATGACAAGCTGGATAAGAGGTTATAAAAACTCATTTCAGGTTTTTATTTGGTCTTCCCCATTAGGTTTGGAGAAGAGACGAGAAAGATGATGGAAAACTAATTTTTTCGCACGTGGAGGGTCGATATCATTTCATAGATCAATTGTTAGGGAAGGTCAATATCGACGCTGATCTCATTTAAAAAAAAAAAAAAAAAAAAAAAGAAGGAAAATAATTAATTTCAGAGACCACTTATGAAAAAAATATAAGGGGGCCTTTTAAGTGTAGTCCGCCATATAAGGTGACTTTCTACTAAATTCTCTAAAATTAATTATTCACAAAAATCCAATCAACATACCCTCTTTAAAAACACTTCGGATCTTACTTTTGCAAACATGATGGGACGGTTCTAATTAAATTTGTTTTAGTGGAAAGCAAGATATAAACTCAAAAGTCTGACTCAAGCCAGAAAAGGCTTGTGCCAGGCAGCTCTGACAAGTCTATCCAATTACTTATTCAAAAATTGGGCAAACTTGCCAAACCAAGTAAAGTAAGAAGTAAAGTGACTTACTAACCGGGTCACTTGAGTAGTTGAGTGATTAAATGAGAGCTGACACAAATTTTTGGGGCATATATATTATAATATGAAGTGTACAACATGGTCACTTGTGGGGTTTTCGGTTCTTACACATGACATTTGCTCCACAACACTTGGAGTTTACATAATCTCGGTTCGTAAAATAATAATGCGATATCTTATCTTTTTAGAATATCACACAGAATGACGACCTTAGAGGGGCGAATTTTAAGTCTAATGATAGGTCTAAAGGCAATTTTGTAGGCGATATATATATATATATATATATATATATATAAAAGAAGTTTGTTCTCTCTTTCAGGACTACCAATTAGTTTATTCTTACTCTTCAATACTTCTTAAAAGAAAATTTAAGACATATTTGTGTGGAAAAGAAATGAGACTTTCTCAAATAGATTTGATTTTACCGCATAAGTCGGACACAGAGTCCCTCAAAGAAAATTATTTATGTTAAAACGGCATTTGCACAAATAGCTTATTGGCATAGCTTTTAATATTATCCGGTCTTGCAGTCTCGGTAATCACATTTTTGAGTTGAAAAAATGCAATAATTAAATATTATTTTAATTTATTTTATTCCATTCCATGGCTAATAAAAAGGATGTGTTCTTTCTCAAATCTTTCATCTTTCTTCCTTGTGCCTTCACCTTGGTTTTTTTTTTTAATTGAAAATTGATGACACCTTCATCCATATACAAACCCAATCCATTAATCAATGGATCTTTTTTTTTTTCTGGCTATAGGAGGGTTCCTGACCTTTTGACCTGGACTAATCCCTTCAGGTTCAGAGAGAAACTGGGTAAACTCCCCCACCCCAATATGATAGTGCAGTTTCAAACCTATAATATAAACTTGATTAATCAATAGAGCTAGAAACATAAACTTGAAACCTCCTCTTTTTCTTGTAGGCTTTAAGTCAATTTATACTGTTACTTACCAACTTAGTCTTAGACCTACCGGTCATTCAAGGGTTAGGCTGACATTTCCAAGTAGAACAATAAATAGGTCGGGCTGAGATCAACCTATGCATGTTTCCCATGGTGCTCAACCTGACCAAGCATGGCCCTCATAGGACTTGGACATTGATAATTTTGCAGTCAACCCCAAACCAAATTGTCAAACAAATCCAGAATAGGGACCCTAAATGACAGAATTCATGGGCCATGCCATTTCGGGCCCAGTCTGAGTTTGACCCCAAAATGAGCTGAGCCCAGACCAAACTAGAACATCTCTAAGTCTAACAAATTAAACCTCCTCTTTCCTGGTTGGATCCTACAAATAACCGGGTAAAGAGAACTCACAAACTCTTTCAATTTCTAAAATGGGTATGTTACAAATCCATCAGTTTAGGCCTCGAGCTGATTTTTGAAATCCAAACAGTTCAAATATATGTCCCACTCTATTTTCTTACTATGCCAATTTTCAATGCAATTAGAATTATCTACACTGTCGGATCAATCACATGTAGAATAAATAAATGACTAATTTTTCTGAATTTTAGTCATGTGTTTAAGACGTGATCTATCAGTGAGTGGAGTGTATCATTTATCATTTATCGGAGCAGAATTTTCGGTCAATGATAAACCAAGGCAGGTCAAAATTCTCAATGGGACGGATTTCAAAGGAGGGCCCGACCAGGCCGGGCCGGGCCTCCAATGAACTTACCAATCCATACCTGTGCGTGATGCCCGAGGGCATGAAGCATGCAGCAAGCCCTGGGTGAAGGGAATGAATCAAGCATGCAACATGACTGGGAAGTTAATAGATATATAATTGTGATTTGATAATTAAGAAAAAAATCGTTTGTCTTTAATTTTTTGTACAAACACCACCTTTATTCATGGAAAAATTGCAGTCTTATGTATGTTTCCTGTCCTGTTTTACCATATAAGGATGAGAATTTTCTGAGTTCTAAGCTGACTTGAATTAAATTAAGGTTGTTGTTTCTTTTCTTTTCTTTTTTTTTTTTTGCTAAGGGACGAGGGTTCCAATTTTTTGAGCTAGACTAATCCCTCCGACCCATTGAGAAGTCAGGTAAAATGCTCTTGCAGCCCCCAGGTGGTAACACTAGTGGATTCAAACCTTCGGTTCCTAAAGAGGGGGGGAGGGGGGGGGGGATCGGATCAATACCAAGACCTCTAACTTCGAAAGATAGAGACACTGTGGTCTTGACCACTCTCTGCCAACCCTTAGAGATTATTAAGGGTGTTGTTAGCCCATACATTCCCGACGATTAATGTTGGTAAAATAGCGTTTCTTATTTGTTAGTGTCATATATTCCAAGGGTTAACTGAACGGTCGTTTGGGTTTACCTGGTTGTATCTAGAGTTCGATGCTAGTTTGGTCTTTGTACCATGGTACATACTATATATATATATGATGCATGTGTGGTCCTAATCCTTGGAACAGGAAGGAAAAATAAAAGTGAGTTCTCATTTCCATGGATGTATGCACATGATTGTTCAACTACGTAAATCTTACTATGTTAATGCCAACTGTGCACATGAGCAGTGAAATATGTGTGTTCAACGGCTCGTGTGAATATTCTCCCTTGAAGGCATATTACAATGTTGCTATATTGAAGATGATTTCTGGCCCCAACCAATACACTGCAACTCGTATGTTGGCCTGCAATTTGTCATTTCGAAAATCAATCCAGAACATGCCTGCTGTTTTAGGACTCAATGGTAGAACTCAAAAGACTTGTTTCAAGTCCCAAACCATAGTCTGAATTGTATGGTTGTGTGTGTCGTATTGTATGGTTGTGACTTGTGACCCCAAATACTGCAGAGAGTATTGTTACAAGGTTTTTACTTTTTTTGGTGCCCCTGGGGATGGGTGAAGTAACTTTGGGCCCAGGTCAGCCTATGAACCAAGTTGGCTTGCCCAGACCCAAATTGGTGGGAGGGAGCATAATAACCCAAACCGAGTCAATCCAAACCTACCAAGTGGTTGCAAACTGCAAACTGTGTGCGCCTGGTTCTACTTCCAAATATTAAGTATATACGCATGCTAGCTGTGTACTCAAATGTAGAGCACATTCTCAAAATCTATATTGACAGAAGTGGGACAAATAGAAACTGATTAGTGAAATCAGTGAGTTGTCAAACATCAAGAGGGTTTTTAAAAGTTTTAGGGTAAGAGATTCTTCTTTTAAGATTTCATTGAAAGTCTTAAGAGATCAAATGTTCAAAAATATTTTTAAGTTTATTTGAAAATTCTCCAACACATTAATGGTCCTTTGGCAATATAACTTTTAGTTCAATAAGTGAGGTTAGCTCTAACTTCTAAGATAAATTTTATCTTTCCATGTTAAAGTAAAATGAATTTTGTCAATCAATCGAAAGCAGGTCAATATTTGATGGTCAAGGTGGCTGCTTAAGTTTTTGAGAATAAAAGAGATAGTTAGGCATAAAGAAAATTGCAGGAGCTTTTATTTATAAATGATGGAAAATGAACCATTCATATCGAAATTTCACTTACTATTTCAAATAACCAGGATGGCCTCTTTTATTTTAATAGTCCACTAGCACAGTAGTGATCCATGTTAGGGGCGGTCTCCAGTTATATTACAATCACTCATGGATATTTATATAGAAGAAATAAAAAAAAATGAATTGAAAATCATATGCTATAATCCTGCTTATATACTAAAAAAACGTAGCTTTTTTTATATCTTATATTCATAATTACATATTCAAAGATTTTTGGAAGTACCGAGATCATCAATATTATCATCGAAGCCTCGTGGTTGGAGTTGGTTACATAAATTCTTTTTTCTCCATTTCAATATATATTGAGCAAATCCTCTATGCATATTCGTCTTTTCTGTTTCCATCCATATTCTTTTCGGCTTATCCATTTTTGTTGTACTAAGATAATAAATAAATAAAAAAATAACTTTCAAAATAAATAATTTAAAAAAGAGATAATTAGCGAAAGGTCCCTAGAATTGAATCTATCCAGCCTCTAGTCCAAGCAAATTCTTTTTAAGGGCTCTGGTCCAAGCAATTAGACTGTTTGCAGCCAGAAGTCCCTGGATATAATTTACATGACTAATTTGCCCTCTTTCAACTGTTTAGGCATCTAATTTTGAATTTTAAATTTTCAAATCTTTCAACTGTTTAGGCATCTAATTTTGAATTTTAAAATTTCAAATCTTCCATTCTCCCCCTAATTACAAGGGGTCTCCGACCTTCCTCTCGTTTGGAAACCCCTGTGGACTTTTTCTTCCACGTGGTACCGAACACCTCGCCGCTGCGATTTCACCGACGAAACCGATTCCAGCCGACAAGCATACTACCAACGACAACAAGAATTGAAACAGAAACGTTCCCAAGAAGTAACCCCAATAATTTATCTCTACTTTTCCATCACTTCCTCCCAATCAGTTCATGACTTATACTGTTCTGATTTCCCCTCCTCTCCACACATACACGGAGACCATACACGGCATGGCCGGGTGCACTGACGACCTCACCAGAGCCCAATCGTGCCGAGATGGTCAAGCCGCGACCCATCTAAAGTGGATCGCCATCTTGGTCATCCTCCTCACGAGCGTCGTCGGAATCTCCTCCCCAGTCGCCCTCGCCCGCCTCTTCCAAGGCAAGCCCACCTACAACAACGCCCTCCTCCTCATCAAATGCTTCGCCGCCGGCGTCATCCTCTCCACCTCCCTCGTCCAGGTCCTCCCTGACGCCTTCGACGCCCTCGCCGACTGCAAGATCGCCTCCAAACACCCATGGAAAGACTTCCCCTTTTCTGGTTTCATCGCCATGGTGGGCGCCATCATCGCCCTCCTGGTCGACGTTGCAGCGAGCTCTCACGTAGAGGACAGGCCCCAGTACGCTCCAGTCGGGTCGGATGATGGTGGCGCTGGTGGTGTCGTGGCGGTGAAGAAGGTGGAAGCAGCGGTGGAGATGGTGGTGGTGACTAGGTGCCATAACACGCATGAGGAGGAATTGACGAAGTTGAAGCAGAGACTGGTTTCTCAGGTTTTGGAGATTGGGATTGTTTTTCATTCGGTGATTATTGGGGTTACTTTGGGGATGTCCCAGAATCGATGCACGATCAAACAGAATCCAACTTCAACCTCTGTACCAGAGAGCGAGTCGTGCGTCTCTTCACGTCGCCGGCAGGAACGTTTGCAGGTTTTGTTCTGGAACAGGAGAACGAGAGGAAGAAGATGACCCAGAGGGTCGGTTCCAGTCCGGGTGAGGTCGGGTGAAGTTTGACCTGGTTTCAAAGCCCAAAAGCAAATCTATCTGAGTTTTTTAGAAATTTATCTGTGTTTTTGGCAAATATATATGAGTTCCCGACAAATTTAACTGAGTTTTTGGAAAATTTATCTGAGTTTTTAATAAATTTATCTGAGTTTCTAACAAATTTATTTTCATTTTGGAAATTTATCTGAGTTCTGGAACAAATTTATCTGAGTTCTGAAAAAATTTATCTGAATTCTGAACAAATTTATCTGAGTTTTTCACAAATTTATCTGAGTTCTGAAATAAATTTCTTTACGTTATGGACAAATCTATCTGAGTTTTGGCTAATTTATCTATGTTATGGGACAAATTTATCTGAGTTTGGACAAATTTATCCGAGTTTGTGGCAAATGTATTTGCGTTTTTCTAAATTTATTTACACTTTTTTGAAATTTATTTGGATCTTTTAAAACTGATTTTCATCTTTTGAAAATTATTTGCGTCTTTTTAAATTGATTTTCATCTTTTGAAAATTTTTAGATTTTTTGAAATTTATTTGCATCTTTTTAAATTTCTCTATGTTCTTTTGATATTATAGCATTTTTTGAAATTTATTTGCGTTATTTCAAATTTATTTGCATTTTTTGAAATTAGTTTTTGTTTTTTTAGAGTTTAATTTTGTTTTTTTTAATTTTATTTACATCTTTTGAAATTTATTTGGATCTTTTGAAATTTATTTGCGTTTTTTAAATTTATTTCACTTTTAGAAATTTATTTGAAATTTGTTTCCTATTTTTTTAACTCTATTTGAAAATCTCATTAGTGGAAATTTATTAATCGTGACTAATTTAATGGTAGTTGACCATTATTAATGGCTTATCCCACTAATCATGGGATATGATTTGAAGAAAGGGTAAATTAGACACTTTAGGCTTTCAAATTTGGAAAAAGGACCTTTCACACTATAAAAAAAGATTGTGGACTTAAGGCAATAAAGTGAAATGTTCAGGGACCTCTCGCCGAATCCCCCTTTAAAAAACATGTGACAAAAAAAATATTGGCAACAATGAAAAGGCTACAATTTGACATACTAAATAGTTGATATCAAGTCTAGTGAGAGTCAAAATTGAAAGAGAGCGATGATAATTAAATTAAAACCCATTATGATATAGAATAATAAATTTGTGGGATTGATTTTGGAGTCAAAATTGAAAGGTAGCCGGCAAAACTGAGTTAAAAACCTTCCCCTGAGATATATAAAACTGCATAGAAGATCCATCTGGGGCTATCCCATCTTAACCATACAACATTTGGCATCGCTCTCTCTCTCTCTCTCTCTCTCTCTCTCTTTATGGCGTTAGGAATATCCCATTAAGGTTGTCTTAAGTGCACATGCCATAATGCCATCTGGTTGGTTAATTTACTAGACTGTGGGATCTGATTGTACAAGCAGAAAAAAAATTTAAGTAAACAGTACCTCTTTATGGGAATTCCAGTACCAAAAGCAAGCACACATACAATGCATTTGCCTCAAATCACTGATGAAAATGGAGAGCATCTTCCTTCACAATCCAGGACATCCACCCGGTCCTGGTGGGGCACCACGCAAGGAAACAAAAGAGTTCCACCACTTTTTAGAGTTCTGATGCAGTTTGCAGACAGACAGTCAAAAAGAAAAACACACCATCAAAGCATTGTAGCAGACACAATATGAAGGTGGGGATTTCTTGATAATAAATATGATTTGTTACATTGCCTGTGCAGTAGGGCATTGTATTGACTGAGGCTGTTCCACTTTGGGCCAAATTTGGGTTCAGTTTGGCCATTGGGCTTACACCGGGCTTTCCAATTCAATAAAAATGAGCAAAGTAAGTTGCAAAAGGAATGAATCTGTATACCCTGATCCATCACTCGCGGGTCAATAAATTAATGGCAGCCGGTGGACCTTCATCAGGGCCCAAATATGAGGCTTGGGTTTGGACCCAAATCAACACCCAATATTTACAAGCAATTAGTAATATTCAAAGAGTACAGTTTCTTATTTTAAAACAGACAACCATTTTGTGTGACTCACATGGATGAATGCTAATCATGCCAATATTATCCTATGAGGCTCTATGGGGCCCACCTTTGATCAATGCAAATCCTTTGGTATTTTTTCATACCATGATCCGACAAGGTGCTAAATTATATTTCATACTCATTGGACCTTCACTCACCATTGAATTAAATCTAAATATATATATGGCTTGATGCATCAAACTTTAATGCTGTTAAATTAGGGCTACGATAATATGATGGGGCTGAATTTTTGGCTCCCCCTTTACCATAAGGAGGAGACCTTTCAATCTATCCTTCCATCATTGATAAATATGCATATAAGTAGGCCCCATAAACTAGACTGCATACTAGCAATATTAAATAATGATTTTCTTATTTTGAGGCTCAGTGCCCCAGCTTCGTCAGCCAAACCCTCAAGGGTAGAATAAGGGCCTAGATAGCGTAGGCTTCTAATGACTTTGACTCATCCGGACCTAGCCTTGCATATATTGAGAGCAGGATAAGAACAAAATAAGGCCTGCTTTTTTACGACCCTTCTCATTGGAGAACATACTCCATGACTACAAAGATTTGGATTCATTATTGGTGCCCATAAATAAAAGTTACTCTTATTTAAAAAATGAAAAGAAAAAGAAAATTTTCATAATATCATAAAGTTTTAGTTAATTTTCCAAAAAAAAAAAAGAGTCTCATGTATTGGTTTTTTATTAAAAAAAAAAAAGAAAAGAAGGTGTTATTTAAGTTCTCCCAAATACTTTTAAGTCAATATCTTTTTCCCCTTCTCTCTTCCTCCCTCATCCCACCTTTCCCTCCCCCTCCTTCCCCATCACAAATTCACAATCCACCAGCAGCGAGAGCGAGCAAAAATCTTAACTCACATCTAAATGATTTTCAAATATCTGTACTAACATCTAAAATCTGAAGAACCCACCTCTATGCTCGCTGTTGGCGGCGTGGATTGTAATAGGAAAGAAGAAGGAATGAAAGGTGTGGGTACCAAGAGGAGGAAAGAAGGTTGAAAACACCTAATCCCTATTCTTCAAAAGGGTGTACCTATTCCTAATAATAACACAACAAGAAGCAGGTTTTGTCTTAAAAACTCTCATATAAGTAATATACCCATGGACTTGGACCAAGACCCAGATGATCAGAATTTAATCCGAATCCTTACAGAGTTAAGAATGAGTAAAGTGTTCGGCCCAATCCCCTGTTTCTTAAAATTTGCCCTACACCTATTCAAAGACTTGGGGAGCCGAGCCATTATCAACAATTGGGTCAAGTGCCAACAATATAAAACTTTATGACTCTTCTGGGTCAAGTACCCACAACTAAAATTTTGACTACTGAGTCAAGTACCAACAGTTAAAATTTTCGAGTATCTAGCACAGTGAAACACAAGTCAGGCTAGTGGGGTTACTAAGTGAGATAAAGAAGAAGACAGATGCAACCACTGCATTTCACTTCACATATATCTTTGATGAAGTGGGTGCCTAATGCCTATACAATAACCCAACAGCTACAACCACCACAGCAATAAAAAAGCCACACAAGGAATGACACATTTGAAAGCATTATAAAGTTCCAGCCCCACTCGCTCATAGGCCTCTTCCATGACTTTTATCATTACAATACATCATCATGGGTGAATAGAATGCATGTTTGGGCAAGTTGTTGAGAGGGCCACGGATATTATGGAACTGGCGTGCAGGGAAGGTAAGAAGCAAAAATGTGAAGGTGAAAGTACCCTTTCCAAGGACGCCAAAACCTTGCTCAACCTGTACAAGTATAGGTTTATTGCGGGTAAGCAAAGCCTGTCTGGCAAATAATGGGTCAGACAGAACCCAACCCAGTTCACTAACCCGCCCATATCGGACCCACCGCGCCCGACTCACTCCATAATTCAGTAGGTCCAGGGTCAGAAAATCCTAGCCTAAGCCCACTCTCTACCTCCCATGGAAATCTAACTAGATCAGTCATAGGCATTTGTTTCTGCATGAGCTGAATAATTACTTCATAGAGGTGTGCCAAATGTACCATCACCAAAATTGAATCTAATTTTAATGCTAGAGGGGTAAAGCAGGTCGAGTCAAGTTGACCCGGCCATAGATATTAAAAAAATTCAATTTAGAGAAAAGAACATATGAAATAGAGTAAAAACCTTCCAGCTTTTAGTTGGCATTTAACTGGCACATGGACATCCCCATGGCGCATTATAAAGAGTTCCTTGTTCATTTATGACCCATAGCTTCAAGTCCCATATTTTTTTTTGGGTTACCCCATCTAAGGGCTAGGACCCAACAAAGCCCACACCAGTAGGAAAAGAACCCCATACACTTAGATTGGCATGCCCATCCATCCCTATTCCCTGTCCAACCACAAGATATATTAAAGCAGATTCATTTGAAATGATAAGGACATATGTAGGAAGATACTTGGGGTAAGACTTTGATATGGATAATGATGTTGGTGACTCTATAGTGCAGCTCGGTGTCCCTAATAAATTTAATAAGATGGTTAAATGTGTATTAGGCTTGAACCCATAACGCCCATCCTGACCCACATGTTAAATAGGTCGCCTCTACTAAGATATATTGCAAGTCCAATAAACAAACAGGATGAATACAAGTTAGGCCTCAACCCAATTCCTCCACACCCAATCCGACCTGTTCCACACCCCCAACTTGTAACATTCTTCAATCAAAATTAAAAACCCACATTCTCACCAATCTAGACCATTCAAGTCATGGGTCCCATCCAACACAAGACCAGACCCCACCAGAAGTGCTCAGTAGATGCAGACAAGCATATCAATCTGACCCAAATGGATAACATAATCAGGTTTGTTAAATGTTTTGTGAGCACAGGTTTGTTAAATGTTTGGTTAGATTTAGTTGAGGGACGTCAAAGGAGTGGGGTTCGAGTAGGAAGCACGTGGAGGAAGGCAGTCATCACATCACATCACATGAGCCCTTACAGAAATCAAACAAAAGAAATGACCCAAAAAGCCTCCACAATCAAAGGCTGAGAATCCTGCCAAACTATGGAATATTATATATATATCTTCTCCACAACCCCATTCTTCCATGCATTGAATCCAAAGAAAACCCTCAAATGGGCCTGTTTTTGGATGATATGGAAAGACTAGAAAGTCCACAAATAAGTGCAAAATAAATAAATAATAATAACACAAAAAAATAAATATATATATCACTAAGAATTTCACTATTCTGATATCTAAAAAGCTACACTACAAACCACTTGATAGAAAGAAGAGAAAGAAACTCTCCATCTATCATCCTCCATTACTACTAAGTACTAACCCATTCTAATGTTAGAAAATCAATCAAACTCTTTTCTCTCTCACTAACCGCCTGCAAACGAATGGAAGATTAACAATCTAAGAAAAAACCGTAAAATAATGCTACCTAAGAAAATCCGTTACAGACTGCAAAACCAAACCCCCCCTGCTAAAAATGTACACATGTGAACCGAACCCGGTTTTTGAAAACCGGGTTTTTTTTTCTATTTTTCGGGTTCTGTTTTCTTCTGGTTTTTCAAAAGCTCTGAACCGCTACGGGGCCCGGTTCAGGACCGGCCACCTCCTTCTTCCGGCGCATCTCGAGGACCTTGCGGTGGCTGTTGGAGTGGACGTTGCTGAGGAAGGTGGGGCTGCCGGCCGGGCGGTATTCAGGCAAGAGGCGGCCGGATTTGAACCGGACTCCGCAGGCGTTGCAGAGGGTTTTGGCCCCGAGAGGCCCGGTCCGCCACTGGGGGGTCTTCTGAACGAGGCAATGGCTGCAGCGGCGCTGGGTCTGCAACTGGGTGTTGTCGGAAGCCGCCGCCGGTCTTTTCTTCTCCTTTTTGGGCTTTTTCCCCGGCGGTTTTCCGAGGAAGTCGAAAAGGTCTTGGTTTTGGGCGGTACTGGCGAAGATGAGACAGGAAGAGGGTGAAGATTGCAAGAAAGAGGATGAAGAAGAAGAAGAAGAAGACGAGGAAGAAGACGAAGAAGTGGGTGAAGAATCTGTAAAGTGGGTTTTGTTGAACCATACTCGGCCGCTGGTTCTCGAGCGCTTGCTTCGGGCTTTGGCCGGAACTGGGGTTTCCATGGTCAGAGCCAAACACCCGGTTCGGTTCTCCTTCGACTCGGTTTGAGTTGAGTGAGACGAGTTGTCGCTCTTTTGGCCTTCTTTTGGAATCGGTGTTTCTCTTAAAATCGAAACGGAATCGTTGAAAGAGGGGAATTTGGAGAAGGAATCCTCAACGAAGTGTGAGAGCCATTCCAACTGTGCCAAATCATCCGTCTGTTGCCAAACAGAGAAACCAGAAAAAAAACCCAGAAATCAGAATCCCCCAAAATCACGAAAAATGAAAAGAAATGTGCAGAAGATATAGAGAGAGTTGCTTATTTCCTCACCGGAACGCAGAGCTGGGGCTCAAAATCATTTTTTGAGTTGGATTCCAAGGTTTTGCTGCCCAAATGGGTATCTTCCGTAGACAAAACGGAGTCACAAGACCACTCCTTTTCTTCTTCTTCTTCTTCTTCTTCTTCTACTTCTTTCTCCTCCCCTTGATTTTCTTCCAATAAAAACTCATTAACATCTTCGTTGGAGAAGTCCAAAAATCCGTCTAACTCATCCGCACCAAACACTTCATCATTCAAGCTCTGTTGTTGTTGTTGTTGGTGGTGGTGGTGGTAGTGATGTGGGGTTGTTTTCATTCCTTCCATTTCTGGGCGGAAGCTGCTTTTCAGTGCTGTAACTGCATCTACGGATTCCATGTCTGCTTCTTCCTGCACGAGATTCCCCACAAAACAAACGGGTTTTAAATGGAAGTGGCGAAAAGGGCTCTCTGTAAAAATAGGTAGTAGAGAATCCACAGAAAAAGAGAGAAAGATATCTCCTTTATTAAAATATATCTATATCTTTATGTATTTGTTTTCTTTGTGTATCTTTCTTTACCTGGTGAAGGATAGAAAGAGGAGAAGAGATAATTGCAGAGAGGTGGAAGTTGAAGAAAATGGGGAGCGTTTGGTAAGGCATATTCAATGTGGGGAGGGATAGAAAGCGTCCGTGGCCAGCCAAAACAGGTGACTTGGCCAATTGATTATTATATTCCCCCCCATTTTCAACCTATTATTTTTCCTCTTATGTTTATTGAATTTATAGTAATCTTGATCTTCTAAACACCTGTCCAATTTTTTTTTATTTTTTTTATTTTTTAAACTGTGGGCCGGCTATTTCAAACCACCCCCATCTTTGCCCACGAGATCAACGGCTCAGATTTTATCTATAACATAATCATTTTAAACACCCGGGTCATTAATTATACACGCCGGATTTTCTCACGCCGATCCCTTCATGTATTAAGGTACGTATTCGTAGAAAATCTCTTTATTTAATAGAGTTGATTTTTGATATTTGCTCAATGCATTTTAAAATGCCAATCATCCCCGCTCTGTTGCTGCTGAATTTAGATAACTTTCGCTCATCTATAATGGGTCCTAAAACTTGGATGGATGTTCTATTTGTGTGAGTAGGCATGCAAATGTAAATGAACGGTTGGGATGGCCCGATTTTTGGTTTGATTTCATTTTTTTAGGTGTTTTGATTGGAGAAATGAAATGGTGGGGCCCACTTGTAATTTCTTGTGGAGGGTAACGAAATTGTGGTTTTTTTTTTTTTTTTGTGGGGTGTTTTGGATTCGTCGCCCGTATTGGACTGGACGACTTGTTCCGAGTCTCCTCCGTTTTGCGAAGGAAGAAATAAAAAAAGGGTCAGCTCGGACCGCATCAATAGTGCATGAGATTTGAATTCTGTCCCACCAAAAAACCAACCAAAACGGAATGACCCACGAAACTGCCACCTTTCCGTTTTCCACCTTCTTTTCTTTCCTTTATAATTTTCTTCGAGGCTCCATTTTCTTTTTGCTTTTTACACTCCTGTCCTGCCCCCACTGCTTTTTACATTGAAATCATGGGGAAAGTGCTGTGCAGGTGCAGCCATCTCTCCTCTATACAAGTCTACAGAGTACAGCACTACAGCTACAGCCTTTGTTGTAGAGATTATCCGCTCCTGCTGTTGTGCTGTTTTGAGAGAGAAAAATGGTGTGTTTGTGGGGTCGATCAGACAACTATAGTTGTTTTGGATGCCCATCCACCAAAATCAATCGAGTCTGATTTTTGATAGGTGGATAATTCAATGGGCTTCACTTACATGCCATGCCATATTCTTGTCAAGTGAAGGAATGGTGGGGGCTGAGGAATGAATATCAACCGTTGATTTCAGGATGGTCTCTGCATCAATCGTGTCGTGTTGTCCGGAAACTTGAATTTGTTTTTAGTTGTAGGACTATTCCTTTTTTTGTATTGGAGTGGGATTGCTGTGTTTGAAAAATGTGTTCAATCTGTTTTGGTTTTAAATGTAGTCCGGTTGGAGTGTCTCACTAAGACTGAACACTTTCCCTCAGCTGGAGGACCGGAGCTTCAAAGTGGGACTCCCCCTTGTGTGGGATGCCCTCAAATTTAGCCCTGAAAAATAGCTGTTGCTACTGTAAAATTGAGCATATGGTTAAAACATGGGTGGGTTTGGAATCAATTTTTCTAGCGTAGGGAGATTAAATCCAAGTTTTTTTTTTTTCCTCTTTTTGTTGGAAACATTACCTAGAACAAGGCTTAGATCTAGATCTAAATCTGTAGTGGTGGACCAAGGATTTTGGTTCGAGGGAAGCCAACCCAAATAGACGGTTTGTTGGGTTTATGGGCAAACTAGGGTTTTCATGTGGATTTTGAAAGTGAATCCGGAACTTTAATGCATGTCTTGAAAGCGAAATATGGATTAGAAGGTATAGACTTGGATTAATTTACGACTTGTTCTTTGATGTAGATGTCTTTCATGGACCCATGGTGTGGACTACCCTGTGGGGCCCATTTGGGGCCACACAAATCTTGTGGCCGGTGAGGAACCAAAAGATCTAGATTTGACCTATCTGTCTGCAAAATTTTAACTCACTTGGATAATTTTGGTCCCTGTTTATATATAAGGGAAGTTTCAAGTGCATCTATCCCTCATCATAGGGTGATGGACACTTCCATAATTAGGACTTTTCAAGTACATAGGGTGAGGTACACTTCCTTGTCTTCATGTGCAAAAAGGGAAGTGTCCCTCACCCTATGGTGAGGGATAGATGCACTTGAAACTTCCCCTTATATATATATATATTATATAGAAGTAGGATTCGATTTTGAAATTGGAGTCCGATTTTGCAATTGATTTAGAAATTTAGCGTCAATTTTGAAATCGGAGTCCAATTTGCTAATCGATTGCAAAATTGGACTCTAGTCTCAAATCAATTTTAAAAATAGGATCTCAAATCAATTTCAAGAGATAAACTCTATCACTCAATTTGGAGTCCACTTTTGTTAAGCTTCTTTATATAAATTTAAATTTTAATATATATCTATTATGTATAGGTAATTAAAGAATCCAGTTGAAAAAATCCACCTTACTCAATAACTATATCAAACCAAGTTAAAATGAGTTCTTTAAGTGGATTTAGAATTTTAATATATTAATTATGGTTAGAAAATCCTCAATATTTATGATTTTTAAAAGTGGATCATTGATAGTGATTTATACATATGGGCTCCACATACAATAAACTTTTTTAAAGTGGGTCTCGTATTCTAATTCTTAAAGACGAGGCCACATGTAATTTTGCAAATGTTAATTTACATAAGACTTGAAGTTTCATACTCATTTATATAAAAAGTAATATTTACTTTGTATAAATGCCGGACTGGGCCATGCTTCGAGCCGTTATAAAGGGTATATTTGTTTGTTTTAAATTTATTTATTTTATATTTATTTTTTCATTAATTAATATCTCATAAAATAGCTACAAATTGGACGTGTTTTTATTTCTGGGCCAGGGCTTAGCGCGGGCATGCTAGTTTTAGATTATCTCGGCCAATCAGGTTGGACTTCCTTTGACTGGGGTTTATTTTAAATATTGAAAATGCCAAAGACTTTGGTCTTGTTGCCTCATTCTATAATAAACTTTGACTATATATAATTACGGGTTTTTCATAAATCAACCCATCCCTACCTACCTCTACGTTGCCTTCATATTATGTAAAGTGAGGTTTATTTTGAGAAATCGAAACCACTCAAAATTATCTACCTCATGCACTATCTCAAATTTGACTTATCACCAACCTTTACTACCATTAGATTCTTCTAAAAGCTACCGTTAGATTCAATCACAAAAATAAATTGCATTAAAAAAGCCCAAAAAGGATTAAGGAACAATATCATCGTCTTCAATCTATTAACAAAATACTAAATCCATAAGAAAGAGATAGGGAAACAACTAAGAAAACTGAATTTCGCTTATTTTGATAGCAATACAACAATATATTAAATATAACCATGAAACCTTAAGTTTTCAAAATAGTAAGAATCACCAAAAACAGTAAAAATTTTCCAATTGTAGAGCCCTCGAACTGAACTCTAATATACTATTAGGACATTCCACGAAAATCCATACTCAAATAAACTAAAAAATCTCTATAAAAGTAAAAGAACATTGACCATAAATTTTTCACTAAAATTGCATTTTGACCTTCAAAACAACCTCATTTTGCCTTGAAAATGGCAACCGTGGATTCCGAGACAATACTTGAATCAAATGTTATAGTGGTTTGCAATCGATAGGACCTAAGGGCTTCCTTACCTCACACGAGGGCTTCTCCCACTGGTGTGGGGTTTGATGGGGTCCCAACCCTGTTAGTTGGGGTACCAAAAAGGAAGAAAAAACATTAGTTACCTTTGAAAACTTCATAGTCCTATTTAAATCCTTACCTTATATCCATCTTTAATTCCTCCATTGAGGCCAGTTATACTAGGAATCAATTTGGTATTGTATTCCTACTCATCTTAAATTATCCCTATTTTTCGAAAGGTCTAAATATTTGAACTGGTAAAGGAAATGATCCACATCCCTTCAAAAAGTAAAGAAACCTTAGTATATTTACTTATAGCTTATTCCTGTAAAAAATTTCACATACTGGTTCCTACAAATGCAAATTTTATGCTCCACCCTCGGAGGAATGATTATCTGGCCATCACCCAAGTAGATCGTATCCTAGGAGAGTGGTCTAACTGTAGTAGAACTACTGCACTAATATTGCACGATGAGAGAGAGAGAGAGAGAGAGAGAGAGAGATCTGGACTTGAAGGCATATATATTTTTAAGACAGGTTGATTAGTCCTTTGCGTTCATCATACAAGAAAGGAAATCCTTACATGGAATAGTCATGATTTCAGGATTTCTAGTTTTGTTTTTTGTCATTAACAGCTAAAGCATTCTATGTTATCATGTGCAATAGGAGATGCACATCCTTCTGCACTCATCAATATATGGGCCCCTCATGTATCACTCATTATTTAGTTTTTATACTAACAAAGAAAAATCTCTCCCCTAAAACTCAAAAATAGCAAAACACAATTTTCTTATCTTATATTGGGCATTATCTAAATGTTATCGAGAGAGGTCATCATGTGTATTTGGTTAAACTTCCTAAAAGTGGTTTTTGAGCTTTTGATTTTTGAAAAATCCCGTTAAAACTCATTTGCTTATTAGATTTTTAAAAGGACTTGTAATTACAATTAAAAAGTAAATAAAAAAAAACATTTTAGAGAAGGAAATGTATACTTACTTCATTTATAAAAACACTTTTTAACTTTTGCAGTAAGTGAGCAATTGTGGGGGTGGAGACACTGACAGAATTAGAGGGAAACGAGTGGAGGTGGGGAAAAACCCCTATGTTATGCGGAGATTTTATTTTATTTTTTTTCAAACATATGGACCTCAAGAATGTATACCCTTGTAACAATTAGGCCATGTCTGATTCCTTTTCATGCCTATATATTAGAGGGGGGAATAAAGCTACTTGCAACTATTCTATTCCAAATACCTACATGAGAGTTAGTGGAGTGGCATATAAGGTATGGGTTTGCTTTCCACTTCTTTGTATTTGAATTTTGAAACCGGCCCAAATTTATCTGGTGTAGGTTTGTATTAATTTTGTTGGATCAAAGATCTGGGTGATACCCATTACCCCACATTACTAAAAAAGAATTATTTAGTTTCAAGTTAGGAAGCTGCATGTTCAGCCAACCTTACAGGCTATAAAATCATGTGTCTGAGATATTAATATCATTAGAGTTACAACACAAAAAACAGAAAATTGGAACGGATTATCGTTCCTAAGCCTTCCATTCCTAATCTGTTAATCCATTCTAATTTCCTGTTTTTGGAACGGTTACTACACCAAAAACAGGATCCGTCTAATCCTAATCCGTTAAATTGTTTCTAAACCGTTTCAATTTCCTATTTTTGGTGTAATGAGTGAAAACTACTGGGTGGTGCAGACAGGGCTTACATTCATTCCAATCTAGGTCGACCAAACTGTGGTCCCACAAAATAGATGGTCTGACATATCTTTGTAATATGTGGCACTTTTAATTGATAGCTTTCAAGTAGAGCAGAGACAGAAACCGAGGTGGTCTGAGCTTTCTCCCGTTCACAATCATACCACGTATGTCACGGAAGTGGCATGTGTATCCATTTTCCAATTCAAAGAGGAAAGCTATCATACCTTTGTCCGGTCTCTCTGCAATACTACTGCAGTTCATAGGGATGAGAGAATCAAGATTCTCTCATCTTCTTCTCCTCATGTACTGCATCTGCATGAAGTCTTTTACTTCTCAGTGCTTCTCTGTATTAGGGGCTGAGCCAAATCTGGTCTGGACTCTGGACCCACTTTTTTCCAGATGATCCATTGATGGCTCAGTGGCAAAGCATTTTAGTTTAATGAAAAACAAGATATCCATCAATTATAATAGATTAAAGTCGAAGGTTTTTACTTCAATTTTAACATTTTTTTATCGAGCCGCCATGATAAAAAGAAAACTAAAAATACTTATAAGTAAAGAGATTTAATCTTCCATACAATGACCTCTTGCCTTTATATATAACTAACCAAAACAATACGCCGCACAATACTTATGTGTAATTGTCTGTCAAAATAATATCAAAAAAGGTTAAATGGAGCAGGATCTCTAGCTGCGTGCTTGGCAAGGATCATTGCACTAGTTAATAATTTGGTTGATAGAATCAATTAATAGTTATGCGAGAAGGCCTTTTGGCTCTCAGGCACTTTTTCTAGAACATAAATTGTTACTATTGGATTGATGCCTGCATCTTCTAGTTCATATAATTTCAAAATTCATGACCCATTTTCATCCCTAAGCAAAGCTCCAATTTGGCCTTACTGCACGTCAGCCCATGAGAAACCAAATTGGCCATCATTGAGGTTTTTACCTTTTCTTTCTACCTTTTTCTTGCTGGATTGGATGATCAGATACTAATATTTAGTTATTACCACTGAACTATCATGCAATTGCCAGATTAACAAATGAGAAATTGTAACACTTTAAAACTTTACATGGTATCAGAGCCATGACCTAATAATAATTTTGGAATTGATTCGGTTTGTCATATCACTTATGCTTTTGCAATAATCTCACCTCCACAGATTTATCCAGATCTTGATCAAGTGGACCACTAACCCATAAACTCAATGAGCAATAAAAAAAAAAAAAAAGTAGTTTAACAAACGGATCATCCTTTTAGAGATAAAATTATATTAAAGGAAGAATTTGAATTTTAAGCTTCCAAGTTGAACTGGTACGTTATTAGAGTACAAAAATTGAGATGACTTGCTCCGTTGAAAGATACGTGGAACTAACCTTATTTGGAACTTCTTCAAAATGTATAGATTTCTTCTCTTGGTTTGGTGGCGTCCATTTTGGATTCTGCTCTCGCAGTGTATATTCGTCAACTGGAGGAAGGTACGAGCTCCACGCGGGAACTTGAAATGGGCGGCAAAACATAAAAAACAACCGTTGGATCTTGGATGTTTCTCATTTGAAAAAATTGGGGCTGTCATGCTTTCTACTGTTCTACATGATAGCACCATTTTTTTTCTAGCCGTTTATTACCATTCAAATTCAAATTGCTCTACACCTATCGGCATTTGTAGCTTTTATGGCCTTCATTTTCGTTATTTGTTTGTACAAATGAAGGGGCTTCTTTTATTATTATTTTACCAGGTGCGTGGATGAAATTCATATTTTTCGGTTTCATTGTTTGACACATGCCGAAAATTCCATACTGATTGTACGAGATTTTTGGTGGACGCCTTTGACCCAGGTTTAATCTCACATGGTCACTTGTGCATGCTCAATTTTGCATATTTCTTGATTGATGATTTAAGAAGCTAAACCTGGACAAACCCAACAAATTTAACGACGAGGTTATTTGTTCACACATTAAAAGAGGCTATTTCTCTAATTGGCATTGAACTCGTAGAATTTTATGGTATGAAGGTATTTATCAAAAGGGTATTGAAGGGATGAAGTGAATGGTGTATGTAGAGAGTATAGACCAATTGAGGAGATGATAAATTTCTTTGGATTTAATTTAACAAGGGATTGATTGAATGGGCAATCATTTTCTATCACATTCACTAGGAAAATCATAGTTTTGGATATTATAGTTCTCTTATTATTTAATCTCTCAACATTATTTAATTGTACAATAATAATATTAGTGTATAAGATGATCTATAACAAATTTTACTACAATACCTTTTCCAATATTACTCAAGAAAACACCAAGTTCAATAATATGTGGACATTTTCATGAGGTGATAATAAGCCATTCAAAATAAAATTGATTAATGTTTTCCAGTCAGCCATCCTGATCTGCTTCAAAAATTTTGAGAGGGAGTCAACCATCTTTTTGAATTCTGTAATATAAAGTTTCCAACCACAGCATTTTGCTTGTAGTGGTGTGGGCCATCCCTATCACGTTTATCTAAACCCTAATCAATATGTTGCTGTTAATCATTTGATCAACTTGAAGTTGCAAGCTTGACATTGGTGACTGAACCCAGGAATCTGAAAGAGACTCCCCCTTTTCCTCCTTCGTTAAATTAAATAGGAGTGGAGGGGTCTATCACTCCCATGCCTCTTTATAAAGACTAAAGAGTCTTATAAATGTCCATCCACTGAATACTGCAAGTCTTTAGACTTGGGTAAGTAATGGTATTGGCTCATCTACGGTTCCACTGATGACTTTTTTTAACACTCCAATTTGCTCTAGTGTGGCCAAGCATGCTCTCTAAAAAGTGAGGGTGGTCAATGGACTCGATTACCTACTTACAAGGATCTGAACCCAAGGAAGAAAAAAAAGGTAGTGGAGGTGTGTGGTGCTTGTGGACAACTTTTCTGTACCCAATTCAATTGCTAAATGGGTTCCGGTCTTGGACTTTGTTGGGCCCTGACCCAAATACTCATTTACCTGTGTATAATAAATGTAGGGTCGGTTTGTTGTATTAGATTACATAGGAATTTATGACCAAATGAGCTCTATTTTTAATATTCGTAGAGAGGTGAGGTATGAATGATATAAGATAAAGGGTGATGGATATAAGGCGGAGATGTAGATGAAACCTTAATCCTTTTTAAATAATGAATAACTAGGGTGATGGTTAGTTATTTATTATTTTTTCTCTTTTTCTTGATTCAATTTTCATGAAAGGTGAGGCTATTTGATGATTATTTTTGTATATAAATTCACGTTTTTATAGAATGAGGTGCCTCAAAACTAAACTACTAAAGTTGCTCTTAAAACTTGACCACTCAAGAAACTCAATGGTTAAATTTTTATAAAAAAAGGGTCAAATCACACATCCAACATGTGACTTCTATGGGTGTTAATGTAAATTAGAGTATAAAAAAAAAAAAGCCATTTTGAGTACTTTGGATTTCAAAGGTAACCCATAAAAATAGAAAAAAAATTTCAAAGGTGTATAATAGATTACAAGCATATGTCTAAATATGGCCCCATGTTATTATCATCAAGGTTTTGCCATCATTGAATTTGAACGCTGGTAATATGATTTTCAAAAACCCTAAGTATGATGCTGTACACATTCAAATGCATGTGAAACACAACTAGTAGGTGGGCCGCGGGCCACACTTTTATCGAGTGAAATGGACTGTTGTTAATTAAATTCCCCTGACAAATTGTACGGGTTTTAGTTACACCCGAGCCAGGCCAACTGGCCCACCAAGCGGTAAGTTAATTTGTGTGATGTCTCACACACAGAAATGAAAGAATAAGATCAAGAAACTGGTAGGAGTTTGGCCAACTACCCCTATCCAAGTGGATTTTTAAGTGACCCAAGACTTGAAAGGAAAACAGAGAGAAATCCTATGTCTGCCAATAAGGAGGTGGCGCATCAACGAAATTTGAATCTGAATCACTTGGTGTCTGCATCACAAAAAAATTTCTGAGTTGATCCCAAGGGATCCAGAACAAGTCCTCATTGGATGACTCATTAATGACATTATGATTTTGAGTGGAGGTTAGAATAAAGAAATCAAACGGTCTATTTCACCCAAAGGATAGATCTTTGGTATGTCTTACTCAAATTAGAAATGCATACTTATTATAGAGAATTTTCTCCCAGATCAGACTGGATTTTGTTTCTCCACATTTAAAATATGAGGTGTGAAAAATCTCAGATGAAAGCAACCTCGCTCATGCAAGAATATCTCTTTTGCACGTTATTTTTAAAACACTACAAATACTGAACATACATAAGTAGGGATGTAAATGGGTCTCCAATTTTTCGATTACCCGAAGGTTCCGACCAATTAAAAATCAGGTCTAAGTCCTTATTTAGACTTCGATAAGTAAATGGATATGGATCTGGTTCTACTTTGGTTCGGACCCGTGGACCTAAAACTTGACATATTACTTCAAGTTTCGAAAATATTAC
The DNA here is from genome assembly GCA_038049695.1 of Cinnamomum chago. NCBI lineage: Eukaryota > Viridiplantae > Streptophyta > Magnoliopsida > Laurales > Lauraceae > Cinnamomum > Cinnamomum chago. The sequence goes on from CP142453.1 coordinate 15,930,138, forward strand.
CTAAAAACTATTTTTTTTAATATCATTATCTACTTAAACCCAGACTTGGATCCAAACATATCCCATATATGGTTTTGGTTCCAATTCCGGATTCCGGAACAAAGAAACAGGTTTCGAAACTGTTCCGGGTCCCAGTGGCGGACCCAGAACTTTCACTTGGGTGGGGCGGATATGAACTACAATGAAAATCGGCGATATTATGCAAAAGCTCTATAAGCAAAGAGGATCTTTTCAAACTACATATATGGGAAATATATGAAAACTAAGATGGAGTTAGACTCTGCACAGCACAGCTCACAATAATTTTTATAAAATATACCCTTTAGTAATATTTATACAAAGGGCACCTTCCATAAACATTATATTACAAAGCACATGTCACACTACATATCAAACAAGTCACACACAAGATACTCATTTATTATCATTATACCCTTTAGATGCTCTCTACTCCACACACACACACATAACACTATAAGTCAGTGGATATTCTCCTTTAATTGAATTGGAGCACCAGCAGTGTTTTGGAGTTCCTTTATGCCAGCAGAGGGACATGTGGGGCAATCTTCCCATGTACATGGGGCGACTAGTCACATATATGTAGTGCATGGGTCAGGTCCTGTTTCAACTCTATGCAGATTACCAGATTTGATCTGGGGCGACCGCCCCAGATCATAACAAAGTGGGTCCGCCCCTGCCGGATCCGAATATGGTTCCACCTCCTCCTTGACAGCTCCGGTTCCGGATCAACCATGAACTCAGACTGAAACCAACCCGTTTACAATCTTATACATAAGATTTAAATATATACGCAAATGAGTTCAAACAAACGAACAGCATAAGGTCAATTCAATTATATGCAATCTTTGTGCGAAAGGAAGATTCAAAATACAACTTTATGAACAATTTATCATATAAATAATTTAAAGAGAGTTGTTTTCATTGTTGAGCTAAAGCTGGTAAAAATTGATTGTTTGATTATTATTGACTCCATCGTAAGTGGTTGTGTGCATGGAATTGGAAGTCTCACCCGAGAAGGCGTAGCCCCCCACGTGGGCTGCCCCCGTTTGTCTAAATTATAATACAATACGGGCCCCGGCCGGCTCGTTGACCACTGCCGCTTGGACACGTGGCACTAGAAAGATAGAGCGCTCAGGTACGGACGGCAAGGGTGCGGTCTTCGTGCGAAGCCTCTTTTGAAAGTTCAAAGGAGCGACTTTTTACAAGGTGCAAAACGACAACACTCGCTCGGTCCAGGTCCACCTTGACTGACCCACCATACCCCATTGGGTTTGGTGTAAGTCAAATCAAAATTAGAATAGATTTTTAGAAGGTGTTTTACACATGATAGATCCAAAGGTGACTAGGGCTCTTCTCCAAGTGAGAATTTAGAGTTTTTCGATCCATATCAGTAGGATTTGATTTTATGGTTTGGATATGAAACATGGTGGGGTCCGAAATTAGAAAATCGGAGGGATTATCGGTTGTTAGGGGAGCTCATTGACCAGATCAGCCTCAGCCCAGCCTCCATAAGGCCATGGTTTTAGGCCTGTAGGCTGTGGATCCCAGCAATTTTTGGCCCCTTAGTGATGGGATAAAGCTTTGATGATGATGACAATGATGATGAGTTGGACGGGCTGAGCCTGGGCCTTGTAATCATGGAAGCCCAAGTTGGCCTGACTTGTTTATCACAAAGTGATGTCTATTATACTTTGCAAATGGACTGGGACCGGCTGGACCTCTCTTTTAGGTCCATGATTGCAAATACTAGACCCCATTACTGCAAAGGTCAGAGTCAAGACTTAGACAAAGCTCTAGCCAACCCCAAGTCCCAACTAAGTCCATGGACGACTCAAGTTACATGCTTCTCGCATTCTTGTTCATCCATTTTCCCTTCCCAAATCCAAGATTTCTAATACATTCAGGCAGCCAGTATGAACCTCAAGAGTACTTGCATAGGATACCAGGTTGAAAAATATTTTGATGGGTACGTGATTTTTAGAATGATCTAGCTAAACAATTAACCCAAAAGTGTGCAGAAATAAACAATATGTAACAAAAATAAAATAAACAAGCTCACACCACAAGGACACCAAATTTAAGGTGGAAAACACTAATCGGGTGAAAAACCACCGATCCAAACAAGATCAAATCAAACACTATGAATTTCGCAATTACAAGAAATTCAGATCTCTTTCCCAGATATATTCTATCCAAGGACTGAAGTTACTTTGTGTCATTTCACGCTTCAACTTCTCACCGTTGATTGCAACAGATTCAATCCAGCGCTTAACTCTTCAAGTCTTCTTGCAAGAAGATAATCTTCTACAAAGGATGAAGAAAAACTGGCTCCAGAGAACTTGTCCGCACAACTCCTTAATAAATCTCTAGAAAAGAATTCTCTCAATAAAAATCTCTAACTCAGAACTTTGAGAGGTGAGGGTTTTATCTTTGGTATAGCCCTTTAATCCTTTAAATTGTCCTTTGGTCGTGCTTAACGTAGCCTAACTTTATTAGGATTAAAACAAGCAGTTTTGGCACAATTAATAATTTGTTTATAAGTTTTGTAGGACTCCTGATGCCTTGTCCGCTCGAGGGTACCCACCATCCGCTCAAGTGGACGGGGTTCTATTTCAGTGATGGCTATTCTGACTCTATTCGCTCGAGCAGATGAGATGGTAGCTCGAGCGGACCCCCCTCTGGATTGATCCAGAAATTCAGCATACTTTCACCAGCATACTTCTTCTAATTATTTCAAACTTTCTTCTTCTGAATCATTCCAATCTTCTATCTTCAGAGTCATTTTCTAAAAAATAATTACAACATAAAAGGCCTAAAGTTTTGTCCAACCCATGAATTTAGCCAAACTAAAATACCTAACACAAGTTTAACAGGTGATGAGAACTACATCAACGCAGCCAACTAATATTTATTTGGAGCATACTTTAAAGGGAAATTCTCAAAAACTCCCCATTTCAAAAGGGGTGTTTTTACCGGTTTTGATTTGTCCAATGAGATAATGCCACTTCCCATTGTTTACGCCAACTCATATTTATTTACCCACCTTTATTATAGGAGTGCGTAGGGGAGAAAATATGAGATGTGAAAAAGAGAAAATAAGATAATTGAATTTGAGAGAGACTCTTTTGAGGTAATCATGTGGATATAATATGTCATTCAGTTGCCTTTTTTAAGAATGAAAAATGTATAAATCATAGTTATTTATTTTTTGCTTTTATGGTGCTTTACATGTAAATTAATTATACAAAAATATGAATATTAAATTGGTAAAAATAGTGTTCCAATATGCTTACAGTTTTAGACTAAATAAATATAAAATTGGTGTTGGTGATGGCTGAAAAGTCTTTTACATTGGTCAATATAAAAGTTCAGTTTCATCCAAGAAATACAGGACACTCTAGGGATCGATATATGGACGAGTTAAGTTATCATAGAAGTAGTGTCCACTTTGCCCAATCTAGCCAAAAAAAAAAAAAAAACTCTCAGTTTAGTACCAGTTTCAAAACCATGATATTCTAATGTAAATTTCCTATAAAATGTTAAGCTATTACAAAGAGAATCTGGATGGACGCAGTAAAAACAGATATTAAAAAGTTTAACTTATTTGAGAATTTGACTTAAGATAAGTCGGAATAGAAAAATAGAATTTGTGTAGCTGACTACAACATAATCAGGACAAGACTTTAATGACGATGATGATGATAAGCTTATATACACATAGACCGCCATCTTACTTTGCATAGTTGAAAAATAGATTAGGACTGATACAACTATAACTTCAGTCGTAATGCATTATAATTGCCTTCATTTATTACCGGCAAAGCCGTTAGATTTTGAAACCATGGCTTAATTAAGAGACTATTCAATGCAAGGAAAATATCAGCTTCTTACGAAGAACATTCAATCAATGTGGGCCAGGGGGTGGATAAGAATTTGTCTGCTTGGATGCAGAGAAATATGTCCGCAATACAAATTTGAAATTCTGGTCAGTATTCTCTACGTTTGAAATGGTCCGTTTGGATGTGCAGGAAAAACCTTTCGTTCCCTGATGATCACGGACTTCATTCTCTTGACTCCTTGTTTGGCCAGCTGTGCCTCTTTTAAACCCATCTGTGTGCTGACTGAGTCAGAACTTTGGATCCTCCATTGAAAACAATAGAAATCAGTGGTGTAACGACCCATGATTGAGACCCCGGGCCGATTAAAAGGGTCCGCATATGGATTGGGTTTGTAATGTGAGGAATATATGAGTCCCTGGAAATGAGCTGTTCGGGTGACCTCTTCCGTTCTATTCCCAGTGGGGGAGATTGTAACGCCCTGACCTCGTTTGGGGCATTGTAACGCCCCATGATTGTGACCCCTGAAGAAGGCCGATTAGAAAGGTCCGCATATGGACTGGTTTGCAATGTGAGGAAACACCCCATGATTGTGACCCTGAAGAAGAGTGATTAGAAGATTTTAACGCCCAATGATTGTGACCCCTAAAGAAAGGCGATTAGTAGGGTATGCATATGGACTCGGTTTGCAATTTGAGAAAACGCCCCGTCATTGTTACCCAGAAGGGTGATTAGAAGGTTCCATAGGAATACATGAGTCCCACATTGAACATGAACTATATCGATGCCTGGGCTGATAAGTCAAACTCTGTCTTTAACTCTACATGAACCTTTTTAAAACCGTGCATTCTGGAAACGTGGAAGCAAGTTGGGCGGGCTGTGACAAGTGGGCTCTTACTTTAAATCCCAAACCGCTCAAAAAATGGTACTGACTACAGAGCCCAGTTTGGCTTCTAAAACATTGGCAAGGACCCACTGAAACATATATAGATTTACATGATTCGAGATGGGAGCAAAAAGGTTTCCATTACATGCTTAATGAAACAGTACGAGAAGAACATAGTAACAATTAATTGCTTATTGTAAGCAGAAAGGTCTAATAAGGAGACAATGCAGCAGAGCAGTTTAAAGCCTACTTGAGCCTGCCTTTTTATCAGTCTTCCCTCCAAACCCACTGCTTGCTACTCTTCCTTTTAAATTGGTATTAAACCCAATATGACACTCATCTGTTGCTTGCTAGTTGAAAGTCAAAAGAAAGTTTTGAAGCTATTAAATCAAGGGTGGATAATCTGATAGAGCTGGTTTTTAAATTAAAAAAAAAGAACAAAAATAAGAAAAAGAAAAGTCAAATACACAAAGGCCACTGCAGTTTGTGCATGCACTCTTCTATGCATGGGCCATAGTAGGAACTTTATATCAAATATTTGGATGAATATGGTAAAATCCTCTTTCACAAAAGAAGTCCTATGAGGGTTGCAACAACCTGATGACTCTTTTGCATTCACCTTCAGCCCAACCATTCTTGGACACCTAGTATAATAGAAATTGAAGGATAAAAAAACAGGAAACATAACAAGCTAGTAGTATTTCAATTAGGGCTGCACGACCGGATTTCCGGTCCGGCCTAAATGTGAGGACCGGACCGGACCACTTAAGTGGTCCAGACCGGTTTCTTTTTTTTTTTTTTTTTTTTTTTTTTTTTTTTTTTTTTTTTTTGAGCTTTCAAGTGGTCCAGACCGGCTCCATTATTCTCACCGTCAATACCTCATCCCTCCATCTTCTGTAGGAACTGACAATATACCTCAAGGATTGTTAAAGACCTATTGTTTAGAAGCAAATCCCCCAATGGGTAAAAGTCATTCCATAGCCTCACCCTACAAAGCTATCCACTCAAAAGCCCAACGGGGCTGAGACGCATGAGGAACTTTCACAGTTCCTGTCACTTCCTGATTTGCAATGGGAGAGACAATCTGACTCCATCTTTTTAGGCACAGGTTGTGAAATTGAAAGCCATTGTATGAGAGTAACCACCAACAATTCAAAACTGAAAGAGGTAAAGAAAAGGGAAAGGAACAAAGACGGGGGAGAAATTGGGGATTTGTGGGGAAAAACCCTAACCCTTACTTGAGCTGAGGCATGAGAGAGAGAAGTCCTTACTCAGTTACTCCTTTCCTTAGCCGATTTGCCGATTTGGAATCTCAGTCGGAGCCTCGGAGATGGTGTTGGCCGCTGGCTCCAAAATGACACGAACTCACGAAGCTCTTTCTAGGAGATGGCTGGACTACAGAGCAGTAGATTGGGGATTCGATGAACAGACCACTGAGAGCAATAGTGTTCACATGACTTAGGAATTTTATATTAAAAAAAATAAAAAATAAAATCCGGTCCGGTCCGGTCCAGACCGGTTTTTAAAAGGTCTGGACCGGACCGGATCGGATATAACCGGTTTTTCAAATCCGGTCCAGTCCGGTCCGGATTTGTGGTCTAGGTCCGGTCCGGTTTTGCGGTGCGGTCCGGTTCTGTGCAGCCCTAATTTCAATATTGCATAAGCACAAACTGAATTGAACAAAAGCATATCAATCAAACAGAAGCCAAAAACTAGTCCAAGCCAGGGTGCCCCCACTGGGGGTGCAACTTGGGCAAGCCTGATTGTGTTTTGGGCCCACCCAAGCCCCAATCAGAGTTCAAGAGAGGACAACCTTTTTTTTTTTTTTTTTAAATCAGTAACAGTAAATTAAAATGAGGAAAATAAAAAAGGATTACCACAGACAACACATGCTATCACAATGGTGGGAGCAAAAAATGGTAAAAAAGAAATATACCAAAGAAACAAAAAAGTCACACCCTGTAAACAGAGAAATCAAAAACCTTTTCCACCCCTAATTTTGCCAAAGCATCCTCAAAACCATTAGCCACCGGCCCTACAATTTGAAACTTAATACTTATCTAAATGTGATACATTTGACCTTTTTTTTTTTTTTTTTTTGCTGTCGGAGAGTTCCCAACCCTTTGGCCTGGACTAATCCCTCCGGGCCCAGAGGGAAGCCGGGTAAATCCCCTGTAGCCCTAGTGTGGTAGCGGAGTTTCGAACCCACAACCTCCGGGAGCAAACCGTGGTCCTAGGCCAACTAAGCTACCCCTTGGGGTTGATACATTTGACCTCATTGAAGTAAAACTGAAACCTCCAAGGCCCCTTAGCAGAAGAAGACACCCAATAAACCCAACCCACAACTGCAAACTGACCGAACCCACCAACCCCAAATATTATTTCTCAACCGACTTGGGTGGTCAACCTGAACCCAATTTGCAAATGGAACCCAATCTGACTGACAACAACCAGAGCTCAGACATAGTTGGAGATATGAGACCTGATTAATATAAGCTACACATCCATACTACATCATTTCGGAGACTTCAATTTTCTACAGAGGGAGGTGCTCTTGTGAGAGAAACTCTCATCTTATTATGAGAGATAAGGTGGGGGCTAGAAAATAAAATTCATTTTTATATATACCGAGTGTCCTTGCTTAATCCATGTTGCATCTGGGAATTATAGGGCTGAGAAACTTCAGGGCCAAGCCCAACCCGACCTCCCCCAGTGACAACCAAACCCAACCTGAAGTTTGAACTGGCTCGACTGAAGTTTCAACCCTACCTCCCAATGTAGCCTAAAGAAGAAGTTACCATAAACTGAGGATGAAAACAATATTAGCTATGTTGATTGATTTGAGATTCAGGGTTCTAAACATCGCCCAAGTTCAAGCAGACTCAGCTGATCGAGTCTTGGTGTGACTTGATTGAGTCAATCATGAACTTCATCCCCAATACGTATGTTTTAAATCCATGTCGAGATTTTGCTAAAAAGAATTGGTCCTCATTACAGATGGAGATGTTGGATGGAATCTATTTCTCTTGTAGAGTCGGTCAATGGATCTCCCTCCAAAATATGTTACTAGTTTTAGAAGACTACGTCAACAGCGTCCACTTTTATGCTTCTTAATTATTCACTATTATGGAAAAGATCCTGGTAGATTGATCAACAAAGAAATGTAAATAATTAAGACGCATATATGGGTTTGAAGTGTGCAACGAGAGCATATCAATTTCTTTACTCTAGTTCACAAATAACATTCATCTTATGCCAATGAAGAGGAGCTAAGAGTAATCAAAAGGAGCGTCTTTGAGATGCTTTAAACTGGTTTCAGGATTCTTGATTAATCTTGCAAAGGGTCCTATGGTGAATGGTCGGTGTGCACATTAGAGTATGTATCTAGGTGACTTTTCTTCAGCTTTTGGGTGCAAGACTCGAGAACTTCCATTATCTTAACTGGGTCTTCTGATTGGAGCAAAATTTAAGATATATAATTTACATTTGTGGACAGATGGAGAAGATGGATCAATCATACCACGTATGTCACAGAAGTAGTAGCATGTGTTCCCATTTCGATCAGTTAATAGGTAGGTTGAAATATAACTTCCTTGTCTATATCACAAAAGCAAAAGATTAAAAAAAAAAAAAAGAAAAAAAAAAAGCCAAGGTCAAACCAAGAGAAAAATTAGAGCTCAATTTGGAACCAAGAAAGTAAATGCTTGCGAGTGTGTAGCAAGTGGCACTGCAAACAAAAAAAATAATTTCAGGCCAGAAGGCCTTCTAGGCTATTGATAACTTAATTCAAATGAAAGTTTGAAACACATGACCAAAGACCCGATTTTTATTCGGGTTGATAGTACAGTTCTCAAAGCCCAATCTGGATTAAAAACGGGTCCAAATATTGGAATATTGATGCCTGCTTTTTTGTAGTTAATTTAGGAATTCATGATTCATTTTTCATCCCGATCAAGCCAAAGCTCCAATCTGGCCCTATGCAGGCTAGGTTTGGTCGGGCTTGGGCTGGTCTGACCATGAGGAACACAGATCGGCTATCATCGAGTTTCTTTTTTCTTTTTCCCCCACTTGTGAGACTAAGGCCGTAAGTTTATAAATGAGAAATTATGTCTAAATAACGTAAGAAAACACAACATAATACCTCAAATTTTAACATGGTATTAGAGCCATTGGCCTAGCGAGCTTGGGATCAGATTGATCTTGGCCCTGTCAATTATGCTTTTGCAATAGTCTCACCTTCATTTTTTTTTTCCTAAATAAAAATCAAGGGTCATCTCCTGTCCACACATTTTATCGAGGTCTTGATCAAGTGGGCCAGTGAGATAAACTCAAAGGGCACCAACAGAGACTGAATAAGTAGCAGGTTGCGAGATGACTCGACAAGAAGGTCAAAAACTAGTGTAATATATATCAAGTGACTAAGGATTTATATCTTTTTAGATCAAGGATTTATATCCTTTTAGGTCTAAGTATTTAACAATCCCACAATCCTGGCGATTAAAACAAACACATTTGCTCCTGTCTGAGGCAAATTAAGTTGTCTTCTCCAGCATTCTGACCTCCATTCAGTAATTTGCTGGAGTGATGCTATCCAAAAAAACAAAGAACCATCTCAAGATAGTCAGTCACTAATGATGCATGATAGTGCAATTTTTTTTTTTTTTTTATGACAAGGGTTTCCAAACGATATATAATCCAACAGCACTATTTGCAGGATTCGAGCACACAATATGGTGAGCAAAGACCCACGCCTTGTGCCACAGATCCAACCCCGGGTGGGTCGTGATATCCATTTTCTTATATTGCATTCAATAATATGCGTGTTTCTAAGAACTTGAAAAGCCTGTAACTATCTCATGCATTTGCCATTGGCTACTTGCTCTTCCCCTGATTTCTGGCTGTCAATAGTGTCCAACACATCAACACATAGTAGTGGAAGCAGTGGCGGACCTAAGTGTAACCACGCTTAAAAAATTTTATTTTATTATTTTCTTTTTTAGTTTGAGCATTGCCCGCACCACCCAAATGAAAATCCTAAGTCCATCATTGGGTGGAAGATAAGTTACATATTCAACATTATGGATGGATTACTAGTGCTCGATTTTCTATCCCTCATTGGCAGCAGAAAACTAATTTGTGATTTGCTGAACCTAGATAAGGCTTGATAAAATTTACGAAAAATATTTATACTTTATGATTTTTTTAAAAGAAGAGGATTACAGTGATGCAAATTTCCAAATCACAACAGCCCCAAATAATTGGAGTTCAATTCGACTTCTCAAAAATCGAACGGAGTAATCCACCTTCTACACATCTAATTTTTTATTTTTATTTTTTTTAAGATTTAATCTATGATTGCATTTGGGAAAATGATAAGTAAAACTTCATTTTCCTTGATATCAGTTTCCAATGTTTGGTGCAGCAAAACAATTTCTACAACAATATGTGCTTCTGTCATTTGATGCAGCCAAGTGTGACAATTGAACATTACATATTTCTAAACTGCCATGCGGAGTGATACAAAATTAGAGATGGATGAAACTTTTCAACAGTGCATAGTTTCAGTTGTTTTGATGGTTGGAACAAATACGTTTGAAATGGACTAACTCTGACAATAGATCGAACAAAAGCTTACAAGTAATTAAAGCTCACAAGCCAGATTGATCACAGCCAGCAAAGATCTCTAATGCATCATTTTTAATGAAAAACAGTAAACTGATGCCTGACACTACTCAAGCATTGAAACCAGTATCAGTTCCATTAAACCCTTGATAGAATATGACAATGAGAAGCAACAAAACAAACAGTATCAGTTCCATTAAACCCAGTACAATTTGCCGAAATCTGCTGAAGCTTAATAGCATTTGTGACACGGTGTTATAACCCAGTACAATTTGCCGAATCCCAGCACACGGCCTTCTTTGATTTTTCCGTATGATCATTTGATATATGTTTGCCTTAGTTGCATTGTCGTGGAATTTGGTTGGTGATTGTTGTTTTCGAATCACATTACCTAACTGCTAACTATTTTTCAGAAATTCTCCAACACATGAGTCCTGTTTGGATTAAATTAATTGTAGCTGTAGCTGTAAATGTAACTATAAGAACAAGCACAGTAATTGAAAGTGGAATAAAGAAAAAATGGACAAGGGTAAAGTGAAGTGAATGTTTTCTAGCACTTTCGAATCTGTAATTTGAGTTGTCTATTCTTTTGAGTTTGAAAATGTGGATGATTCTGTAATTTTTGCCACACGAACAATCCCATGCAAAACATTAGACCCTAAAAAACACAAAAACGAAACATGCAACAGTCAACGAAACAAAAGCTCACTGCCAAAATCCATAAGCACTGAAAGATCCATGTAGAAGACTAGCACAGGGAGCATGTGAAATGGTAAAGTAAAAGTGAACTATAATATCACGAGATTTTACTTGAAAATAGCGCCACGATACCATTTCTACCAAATGCCGCGTTACGCGTATCGTTGCGTGGTGGAAGACTACTGCTGGAATGGTCGGTGCGGTCGGTGCCCTTCTCCGGTAAACCTCGGAAAACTCTCTTCTTGCCTCGGGAATATTTTAAAATCAGATTTCCAAATGCATACACCGCGGGAGTACCATAAAGAATCTCCCTTCACGTTACAAACGTGTAAGTTTTTTTTTTTTTTTTTTTATATAGCTATCGAGGGTTGTGGTAATTCTTCCGGGTCTAAAGTGAAGTCGGGTAGCCTCAATATGGTAGTGTAATTTTGAACTTATAACCTTTGAGTACAAGCTGTGGTCCTAAGTCAACTGACCTACACCTTCAAATTAGTTATTTTAGCTTCTAATTGAATGGGAACTAATGGAAAATGCATCTTTGGATTGTACTAATAATAAATCAGTAGCACAATAATATATGCTTAGCACGGTATCTCCATGCGTTTTAAAATAAATAATTATAAATTAAAAAGGTCGCGAAAGTACCTCCTTCCATAGAGGAAGTTGCATAAAATAGAAATAGAAAAATCATGGCCTAAATGAAATAGAAGAGGTGGGACTAGAAGAAATCTTTTTTCCAGAATTGAAGAATTGAAAGAAGAGAATATTTATAAAAATAAAGAACTGAAACTTTTAAAAGTGAAGAGTAAACATGAGTGATTCGGTGGAGAGTAGAGGTGAGTGGTTTGGTGAAAAAAAATGAGTGGATAGTTATGAGATAAGTAGTGAAGATAATGTGTAACATTTCAATAAAAAGCTATAACTGTTAGTCAAAATCAGAACTATCAGTCAAAATTAAAGCTAAAAGGGCTTGGCTTTAATATATTATAATTGTATGTATGTTGTTGTTGGCCCACAACTCACAAGTTATATCATCATCATCATCAATGTTTTATCGTAAATATATTCAAGTTGGTTAGTTGAATTTTGTCTCTCCAATTTCTATTATATTTTTTTATGTAAATTCTAAGTTACTACTTTTTATCTATGGCGGATAGGGGTGTCAAATAGGCCGTGCTTTGTCAATTGGTTGTAGGATTTGGCCCAATAATGCCTATAGTCTGCGCATGAGCTAAAAAATCATTTTATTTTTTTAAAATTAGAGAGCTTAGAGAGAGAGAGAGAGAGGGAGAGAAAGAGGGAGAGAGGGTGGAGAAATGTGTTGAGAAATGAGGGAGAAGAGGAGGTATTTATAGCCTTTCAAATATTAAAATGACCTAAAATACCTAAAATATGAAAAAAAAATTCCATTAGGAGGGGTAAAGGGTAAAAATACCCAATATAGTCGTTTTTTTTATTGCCTCATAACCATTTTACAAATTGGCAGTGAGAGAATAACACAATAATTTCAGAGAAAATTAGAAAAAGGTAAAATTATATGATTGGATCAACTCTAGCTCGGATTTTGCAGTGCACAACCATGAATGAGGGACCCACTATCTAACTATTTTGTACTATCAGAATGTAGGCCCTGATTATATAATCTCAAACATGTAAATGAGGGCCCATTTTTTGGCTGGTTTTGTTGTCTCACCATATTGTAATTTAGTGATTGTAGTTTGCAGTTTTCTAAGTTTAAGGATGATATAATTCTCCAATTCCGTTTAATTTATGGCTAAAATGCAAGTGATTATCAAAGCTTAAAATGATTTCACATCTACATATTGCAATTTAATTAGAGGATAAAAAATAAATAAAAAATATTATTAGACGTTTTGAACTACCATCGGGCTTAAAAAAAAGTCAGAAAAGCAAGCTCTCGATGAAAAAATAAGTTCGTACACCCATAAAAAAAAATCAGCCCTATTTCCATGGTTGTCAAATCCGTTTCGGCGTCATTTCTGTCCAGCTTTCACTATGAAATACTTTAGTATTTTGTGATTTCAGCAAAATTTTTCAAAGTAACTTTTCAGAATGAAAGGATTAATATATATATATATTAAAAAGTAGAAAAATAAAAATCATGTATGATGTTGAGAGAAAAATAATAATAAAAATTATGCTACGAGCTAAAATTAACAGAAATAGACCGAAATTCAAATAGAAATATTTTGACCCTCACTCCTATTTAGAGATTTAGTGAAGGAAATTCCCGCCGAAACGAAATGAAATGAAACGAAACGGAATTTACCAACGTGGAGTCCTGATTTTAATTGTTGTGGGGCCGGAACACCGATCTAGGTAACCCTAACCCCCCAAATTTGGAGGGGACGATTTCAACTGTGTTCCCGCGATATATGCCACGATTTCAACTATAACTTCATTTTAAATTATCTGACTTTCATCATATACATACATATACCTGTGTTACATTCGAAAGCAATTCCAAATCGAATCGAAAGAAGAATCCGTGACGTAACGGATCGGAGCGCACTAGCGTCTTTTCAAATCTCTCAAATTCAGCGTCGAAAGTCGAATACCCATCTCGTTTTTTCATCGGTATGTGACCGAGCCTTTTCATTTCCGCATTGTTCTCCTTCAAAACCAGCAAATTCACGATTCATTCCGTTGGTTTCGATTAGATTTTCTATGGGTTTGAATGCGTCGAGGGTCATATTGATCCTCTTCAATGAAAGCCCAAATAGACAAGTTTGAATTTTATGCATTCATTTGATTTTCTTCCAATAGTCATATTAGGCAATATGGTTGTGATCTTGCAGAGCTGATTTTAGATGATGGGGTATTGATGGATTTGGGGTAGATTGATTGGATGCTGCAAGATGAGGTAAATATTCTGATTTCCTGTTGGTGATGCTCTATTAGTAATATGAGCAAAAAAAATTTCTCTTTTTTATTCTTCTTGTTTATGATTCTCAACTTTGTAAGAAGTAAGAACCCCATTGTTCTTATGCCATGAATTCATGTTGTACTCATCATTATAGTATTATTTTGAAAAATGTGTGTATTTCTAACAATCATTCCAGAACTTTAATGTCTCTTTCAGAGAATTCAATGTGAATATGAGCTACTAAACATTTCTGAAATAATGACATTTCATTACTGATATCCCAGGATACAAATTGGTTATGACATGAACAAATATTATCACAAAATTGAACCCCAAAACACAATTTTTGGGGATGCAGACGTGTATATCAGTGTCCTTTTCTGCATAGGTCCCAAATAAACCTGTTTACTTACTTTGTACACTCAAAGCTAAACCTGAATCCTTTTTTTACTCTTATTTCTCCAGATTACTTGTTTCTTTCTACAAATGGAAGTACCTTCTAGGAATAAACAAAGGCTTTGTATACTTTTGGGAGCATAGAATTTCATCATAACCATCTTTATCTTCATGGTCCTCATCTTTAGAGTCTTATCTCTTATTTATTGTCATGGTTGCTCATAAATACTCGTTCTAGGTGTTGCTCCATTAGCTCATAAATTTTGATGCCTCCATTGTTTTCACAATCCTGAATATCCTATAACAAGGGTCCACAATTCTCTTTCTCCATTGTTCATACATTCTTCTTCTACTCCAATTTTTTTGTTGAATAATCTGGTTAACAGAGGGTCTAATACCCCCATCAGATGAATGTTTATTTCGGAAGAGATGTTGGTGACATCAAGTGGGAGTGTTTACAGTTTACACAAACTTTGGAACGTGGAAATCCTCGTTATGTAGGGTTTTTTTCTTTTCTTTTCTTGTCTGGTTTCCTGATGAGTTCTGGTCTTGGATGATCACCGGACACCCATTGAGTCGAAAATAATTTCCCTTCATGCTGCTTTTATGGTGGACTTGGCTCAAGATAAATTGGAAAGCCAACCCCAACATGGTTGGTACAAGGCTTTGATTGTGTTGGTGATGAATCATTTATGGTTGATGGTTACCATAAAGTTTAAAAGTGTCCTCTTATTCTCAGCACAAAATTGTATTTCTAGTTACAAACAGGTAGTGTTAATGATGTAATACACTACTCATATCTTAGTGTGCCCTAGTTTATGACCTCATTGATAAGAAACATACCTTTTGATTTCTTTCTAATATATTTTCAGTTTTATATTTTCAGATATGAGTTCATAGGTTTGTCAAATTGTGGTTTGATAGCTAAAAAAAAATTGTGTATGAAAGTTGTACAATTAATTAACGAATAATCAATAGAGGATGGTCTTGATGTATATTATTTTTCTTGATGATACTTTGGTATAAGAGTTGTTTTTGTTCTTAATCAGTTAAAAGATTCTAGGAGTGGGTAATTTTTATTAGGGCATAGGGAATGACAACATGAGGTGCCGTTTATCTAACATCTTCTATTAGATGCTGCAATTGGGTTCATGTTAGCATGATCCATACCTTCATTTGGTGGTCTCCTTCAAGGAGGCCTAAAATCTTTTTGACCGGACAACCCAGAGTAAAATATTTACTAATTCTTTCCATGTCAGGTTCTGATGGATGAGAAATCCAGGTCACGCTGATGTTATGTTGTTTAGTCACCACAACCTCAATCATGGGACCTCTCACATTGCTTTACCTCATGATAATTGCCTTTAAACATATATTAATGCCTCTTAAAAAAAGAGAGCTCATGTTTGGTTTTCTGGATTGGCAGTTACAGGTGAATTTTTAGAATATATGCCCCTCTAAGAAGCTGATGATGGCTACTAGAAAACTTTGTTATGTTGTTGTTGTTGACGATGAGGAGGTTGAAAAGGATAAGGTAGGGGCAACAAATTATCAACCTCAGCCAAATACATCATTTTGGTACACACGATCAGTTCTGCAGAGTGTGTTGCAGCTGGTGGGATGCAAAGTGCACCATGCTTTCAAGGTATTCTCCTATTCTGTTACTCTAGTTCTGTGTGACTTTAAAAAGGGTCACACATTAGTGTCAGGCATTGACATTAAGAGCTAGGAAAAACCGACATGTCCGTGCAAATATATCCTACAGTAACTACACTGAAAATTGGTATTGCATAAATTCTAGTTTGTTAATGCATGGATGCGTAACTCAAAATGCATTAAAACTATTAAATAAAAGGAAAATGTAGTTTTATTTCTTATTATCAGTATTGATGTGTCTGTCATATGTTGATATGTTAGAAATGGCAAGTTTTTACACTGGACCTCCACTATCTCCATTCATTTATGGGACAATTTCAGAACTGTCCCTAAGTTTTTGGATAATTTCATAGAAGGGTTATATGAATTGAGAATGTCATTTAAGTCCAACAGGTTTGGGAATTTGTTATAACTTGGTCCTTTTGGGCCAAATTGGATGGCTGATGGTAACTTGAATGGTGAAATGAAAAAAATGCCTTGTGTGAAGGGTAAAAACCAACCATTTTCTCCCTTTACTAACCTCATCATTTCCTTGTTCCTTTTTACCTTACACTCAATCCAAAGCCAAGATCCATTTATTTTCATTTGTACAAAACCTCCCATCTGGTCCAACCTTCTCAAATCAGTAGATTTGACTGGAAGAAGTTGAAGGCGGTGATGAGTGTTGCCTCATTTCTTCTGTAATCGAGGTAGTTGGATTTGACTTACAACATGTAATACCCACCTGGGAGTTGGAGTGGCATAAGCCATGGATTTGGTCCCCACGTCTTGTGTTCGAAACCCACCCTAGATTTGCCCGGTGTGCGTCTGTGTGGGTTTAGCGGGCACCACCCTGGGCAATAATCATGTTGGGTCAAAGACCTCAGGGATGC
Source organism: Cinnamomum chago (assembly GCA_038049695.1). Lineage (NCBI taxonomy): Eukaryota > Viridiplantae > Streptophyta > Magnoliopsida > Laurales > Lauraceae > Cinnamomum > Cinnamomum chago. Next base: position 15,947,013 of record CP142453.1, read on the forward strand.
CCACGTCATAAATAAATAAAAAAAAGACCACATGTAAAACCAGTTTAGCACAATATGAATATCATATGCAGATTAGTATTATGTACAGACATAACCCAACAATTTAATCGCCAATCTTAACATGAACTAATGATGGAAATGTGTGATTTTGCAAGTCAGAAAGAAAAACCAATTCCTTTAGTGCCTTTCTGTGCACAAACTTGACAATATCCACACCTGAGAATTGACCTTCAATTGAATAATAATAATAACGAAATCATACCCATCATTCAAATAAGGCTATAAAGTGTGAAGATGAGAGAGAAGAGTGACATACATGTTGGAGAAATTTCATTTTCTTGTAATCTTCTCCATTCAAACACTCTTTTATGAGAAGGGAAGTACCTTCAGGTGGTTCTAAAGCAGGTGGTGATTGGCCCAGAAACTGCACCACCATGGGCATCAGGAGAGAGGTGGTTCAATAGCCACCCAAATTAAGAGTTCATTGCAAAGCTGAGGTGTTCACCCTTGGACAAACAATTAACTGATAGGAATTTCTCAAGAAAATCACTCTTCTTGTTAAAACTCCACAATCTCTTTTTCTTTCTTCAACAATAGCTTTGACAGTGGAAGATATCAGTGCCACTTGGGCTTGATCATTAATGCTTATTGGGAATTTTCCATTTGTAAGTTCATGCTTTAACTACTTTAACCAAGAAATATGGAATCATACTTAAATTTCTGCTTCTTATATAATGTCATCTGGATTGCTATTTATTTGTTTCCTCTTTATTTTACTTGGATTAGTCTTTCTTCCACCACACATTAGTCTTTTGTTGTTAGTATATATGGCATGTTTTCATGATCCAGACAAATGAGATACAGCAATGGAGGAGGTAGGTGCTCAAAATATGTAAATCTTCGAGGAGTGTCATCCCTAAAACTGGTGTGAGTTGTTGTCTGAATGTCTGCCATGGTTTTGCTTTATTCCTTTTATGCGATCAAATTAGCCCTTTAGGAATGATAACTAAGACTGTTTGGTTCCTTGCCACTTTAGGAACTGACAAATATTTTTCCCCTTTTTGGGAATTTAACCCTTTGTGCCACATCAACATGTCTTGGTAGCAACAAAGGGTCATCTGAAATCCCAAAGAGAAAAACATAGATTAAGCTTTATGTCATGAGCTTTTTAAGGTTTTCTGAATGGAACTGGAATCATTGGGTTCTTGATCTTTTGTGCATTATATGACTAGAGCCCGTGGCACAGTGGAAGGTGCTCAATATTGCAACCTTGAGGTTGTGGGTTCAATTTTTTACAAATAAATAAAATTATATGGAAGGTGAGATGAGGGATCTTTTTCAGGTGATCATGGAGGAGGGTTAAATTATTCATTTTATAAAAAAGATAAGCAAACGTATATAGTATAAAATCTATCAACTAGGTATAAAACTATATTACCAAGTGCCCTAAAAAACAAGAACGGTGGAAGTGGTTTGCTTATGACTTCTTTACCTACCCCATATTTAGCCAACATACTACAACCTGTTAAGACTTGTAATATGCAAGAAAGTAAATGCAGCACCATCCCCCTTGACAATTATTCAAAAAAAATAAAATGATAGCATATATAATACTGAATCTGAATCATAATCAAAGGCAAAAGGATAATTTGTAGGAATTAGAATATTAGGTACTTTCCAGTTGTGTAGTTTCTTCTGTTATGAATTTTTATCTGGGTGATTCCATGATCCTTATTGTTGCTGACCTTCTTGAATATTTCAGGTTAAAGATCCCAATGCTTAAAGTGCAACTTAATTAGAATAGTTGCATTTGAATTTCTGATATGGTCTTTCATTTTTCTCTGTGCAGTCATTGAATCTTACATGGATGTATTTGTTTTCATAATAGATCAGCAGAAGAGTCTTTGACGTTTTTGAGAGAGAAAATCTACAAATGAACATAGATTTTCAAGCAAAGGGAGCTTCAGTTGCTGCTGTGGATATGTTCTCCAACGCAAATGAACAGAATCTCGAGGCTTTAGAAAAGTCAAGAATGCAGTCATTTGAGAACATGAAAATGGGCCTTTCAATAGAAAGTAACAATAGGCCATTCAATCTTTATAAAAAACAAGTTAGTATAACTGTAAAAAGAAAGAGATTATTGGATGTTATTTGTGCTTCTCTTCAAGAGTATCGATATGTGGGGCCTAGTCAACGTGCTGACATCAATCTGGCCTGCAGGTATTTTTTCATTTTGGCGAAACATTCTTGTTCTACTCTTCTAGTGCTTACAATAGATTAGTCACGTATGAGTAGTTTGCAATCATCCTGAACACAGTCTTTCCTTTTTCTTTCAATAGACTTCGTGAAAAGAAGGAATCAGTTACCGTTTTGCTTTGTGGTACCAGTGGATGTGGCAAGTCAACTCTTTCTTCTTTACTGGTACTTCTTTTGTCCTCCTTATCAGTTTGGAACAATGCTTTGTGCATGTTTAGAATATTTTAATGGTCTTCATGCACACACTACTAAATGAAGTTGTACTAGCCTCATTCATCTTTTTCTATTATTTTTCTGTAGGAATTATGGATGTTTAATCTAACGACATGCATGGTATCCTCAGGTCTTTTTTTCTCACTTTTTTTTGTCTCTACATGTGGGTTCAGCGATCCATATTCCATAGCATCAATTTTATGAACTCTTTATGTAAAGACAGTGGCCCAACCTACGCTACCCAGATCTTAAAAACAAAGAAACTCTACCATATTGTATAAGGTGCTTCATGTTTATGTGTAAATTATGCCTCCTGCCATATCTAGGCGTAGGCGTGTCCTTGCCAAATCCATGCTGTATCTGACATCATATGCTCCAACAGTAACCCAATTTAGAGCATCTAGGTTGATCTTTTTATGTGGACTATTATAGTTCTTCCTTAACCTTCTCTTTGGAGGTTGTTTATCAAAGTTTAGAATTCTGTTGTCGTGGATAATTTTACTAAGTTTTATTCATGTTGAGCCCCATCTGATCAATGGTCTGGTTCAACAAATCATGTTCCCATTCTTAAGTATACAGGCCTTAGGCTATGACGATTGATTCCTATATGATGACAAGAGCCCATATCACAATTGGAAGGTGCTTAGTGTCGCAACCACAAGGTTGCCGTTTCGATTCAAGTTACTGTCTTTCCTCAACATCCCCACCACGCACAAAAAAAAAAAGAAAAAAAAAAGAAAAAGAAAAAGGAAAGAATAAAAGATAACAAAAAGGAAAAAAGAGCACTGGACCTCTTCTTTTCTTGAAATCTATTTTATATAAGTGGATGTGGTCTTGTATTTATCTTATTCTTTTTTTTCTCAAAAAAATGTATCACCCAATATCTGTAGTAATCAAATAGTCTTCTTCTTCTTCTTTTAATGATTACATACGTAGTTAACTATTCACATCATCCTATTCCCTTGATTTCGGCCCATAAAGTTCAACGGTATTAATTAAAAACATCAAACTTTTATACTCATTTGAAAGATCCAGGTAGAACCGTCCCAGATATGAAGTTTCAAGTCAATCCAATGTTGCTAACCCCTTGATCAGTGGCCCACAAGTTTAATACTTTTATCCTAAAAAAAGTATATTTTAATGATATTGAGGGTAATGGATCATATGCTTTCTCATAAGTTTCAAACTACGCTCCCGATGACAGTACGGGTGTGTTTGGTAGCGTGGCTCTTTTTCATCCCACACCTAAAACAAAACAATTGGAGTTTGGATAATACCATGAAAATAAATTTCTGAAAGTTTGTGACATGTTTGAACTCTGACTTGAAAATTCAGCATTTTAGAAGACAACCTTCGGTCATAATAGCCTATTTAGCTTAAATGTCACTGATTTATCCAAAAACCTAAAGTGCCTCTATTGATGATATTTACATATTTGGTATCTTATGCTCATGGAAAATGGTTAATTAGAGTTAGAAGATTTGTTATTTTGCAAGAGAGGGTAATTTTTGTTTTTACCCCTATTTCCTGTGAGGGTAATCAGGAGGCTTATCAGTTACGGAAGGGTGGGGCTAATTGAGATGGTTTGTTGTATAATGTGTCATGCGTTTTCTTTGCTTCTCTTCTAATTTATAACTAAAGGTATTTTTAACTTAAAAAAAAAAAGAAGAAGAAGAAGAAGAAAAGGTCAGTGTCTCATACTACTCTATTTCAATGCGTAGGCCAGCAGGCTTGGAATTACAACTGTTGTCTCTACTGATTCAATCCGTCATATGATGAGGAGTTTTGTTGATGAGAAGGATAATCCATTATTGTGGGCGTCTACTTATCATGCAGGAGAATTCCTCGATCCTGCTGCTGTGGCTGAGGCAAAAAGAAAAAAGAAAGATAAAAGAGTATCTTCTGCACCTGTAAATACTGGTACTGAAGAATCTGGAGCATCACAAATGAAAACTGATGTCACAGCTAATTGTAGCTTCCTGGGGGTGAGTCCAACTGACAAACAGAACACAAACATTAATGTTTCTGAGCAAGTAGGGTCCAAGGTTCTGGCCATTGAGGGCTACAAAGCACAGAGTGAAATGGTTATCGACAGTCTTGACAGGCTAATAACAGCATGGGAGGGTCGCAAGGAATCAGTGGTGGTTGAGGGTGTGCATTTGAGCCTCAATTTTGTGGTAATAGGTTTTTATCCATATATGTGTTCTGCAATACTAATGACAAATTGACTTGAATCAACAATATGCTTTGACAAGAGGTAAGCCTCAGTGCATATTTTACCAACCCGTAGCTATTTTTTAAATCCTATTAGACTTTTGCTACTACCACTAGATGTGAATTGTGATTCACGTGGACAAAATATGCACTGTGCCTACTCTTCTTTTCAAGGGAAACAAGACCATTGGACCAGTAACAACCCCTGTGATATTGAACCAGATCAATCTTGGTGATATTTACTGTTGAGAATTGGGATTGGAGTGATTTTCATTGCCTCAAGATAAATTTTGAGATCAATGCATGAATGTTACCTTAAAACTATAATGAATATCACTTTGATCTAAATGAGATGTGAGGTAACAATGCGAACAAAATTACTATAAACTAAGGACATCACTTGAGAAGAAGTAGGCCCCACTTCCTAATTTTGTTGAATGCACCATGATATTGTGCATCTGGGCTCTCTGTCTCTCTTGGGGAGGGAGAGAGAGTACCAATATGATAATCATGAATTTACGCCAATCATGAGGGTTGGGTGAATTGAAAGGGGTTGATGTGGATTAGGGTGGTCCATATAACATTTCAAATTGATGATCTTAATCCTATGTTTTTTTAGCCTCAAAGTTTCGTGGTATTCTAGTCCAATGGTGAATATATTTTTAATTGGCATGAAATCTTATAGAGTTATTTGTGGGGGGTGGGGGTGGGGGTGGGGGAGGACTGCACATCTAATGTACAATATGGGCCCTTAGTGTTTCAGAAAATAAATTTAATTAGTGTTTTAATAACATTATTCATCAATCAATGGCTAATGTAACTTTCAGAGAAGAGCTGAAGCCTGAAGCACACTATGTAGACAGGGTGGGTCTAGAACTTGAATGTTCGGATCTTGAGAAGGTGGACCCCTCTTGTATCCATTTGACTTGACCTTGACCACACTGTTTGGTCAACCTTACCAATCACTCCCCTTTAGTTTTTCCATCATGCCGTGTATGGAAAATGATATCATTAAAAAAAAGTATGGAAAATGATACAACAGCCAACTGTATGTGCAATCTTCTTCTGTGTCCCACCTATCATCAATCTACCTAGGACCTTCTGAGCTTGAAGATTTGTTAGGTGATCCCATCTAGGATGGAGTTCTATAGCCCAATGGTTTGCATTACCAAGAATGAGCCCCAGTTACATAGAGGTGCATCAATATTCAAGACACTCTATACATATATTCATGCACCATCTTCCTCTCTTTTAACGTAGTTAATGGATTATTGTTAGGATGATCTAGCCTGGCTTACATTATCAGGATTTCATCAGTGAAGTTTCAATTTTTAACTGTTGGATACTTGTAGACGTTTCATAATTTCTCCCTTTCTTTCTTTGAATGGTAGACGTGCTTGTAGATGTTTCATAATTTCTCCCTTTTCTTTTCTTTGAATGGTAGACGTGTCATAATTTCTTCATGTTGCCTACTTGCCTTTGATTCCATTCTAGATGGGTCTTACGAAGAAGCATCCATCCATTATCCCCTTCCTCATATACATAGCAGATGAAGAAAAACATTTGGAACGATTTGCTATTCGTGCCAAGTATATGACCCTAGATCCATCAAAAAATAAGTATGTCAAGTACATCAAGAACATACGCACCATACAAGACTTCTTATGCAAAAGGGCCGACAAGCATTTGGTTCCAAAAGTGAACAACACGAATGTTGATCGGAGTGTAGCTTCTATACATTCAACCATATTTAGCTGCTTGAGGAAGCGTCAGACAGGGTCAAGCTTATACGACATGACCACAAACACTGTTAAAGCTTTACATGAAGAATACTGCAAGCAATGTGACACAAATTCAATCAGCTCAAAGGGGATGTTTCGGATGATCCAAAGGCAGGGGTCAGTTCGCCGTTACATGGCTATTGTCAACTCAGATGGTTCTGTTACCAAAGCATGGCCATTCTCAACTGTAGAGAAAGATGGGGAGCTTAGTGCATCCAACAGTGGTCAGAGTGCAGTTGGAAGTCCAATCTATGGGCCACTCTTTGTTCATGAAGCTGAGCCTGTTAATGTTCAATTTGGTAATTTTGGTATTGGTTCTTGGCCAAATGGAGCAGAAGGAACAAGCTTCACAAGCAGCGCAAATGGTTCAAGAGTGGATGTAGATGAGGAGGCAATGCGACATACTTCTTCCTCAAGACATACTTCTTCCTCAAGTTCACCATTGCACCCCGATGGGCATGCAAAGGAGGTAACTGATAATTATTATTATTATTATTATTATTATTATTATTATTATTTATCTAATGGAGAATTGGCACAAATTCTTCATGTTACACGTAATGGGCTGCACCCCATGCAGTAATGAACCTATAAGTTACTATTTTCATGATCAACATGATCTTATATTTTATAGTAATGGTTATTGCAATTAAGGAATTCTTAAAAAATTGTAGGACGACCCTGTATTAGTTCATGTCACAAAATGAACTCAACAAATTTCCTAGTTTTCTAGTTAGGGGGTTTTCCATTATGTTGATGTTATTGTTGATATTACAATAATTTGTAACTGGAAAATTAGTGGAAAAGCCTATTATGGAGCATTGCATACTTACACAATATGATCTTAAAAAAGCGTATAAAATTTTGAACAAGACAAAACAAAATGAGGACGACAATTGATTTTATAAATGTTAAAAGTTAACAAAAATATGAAAATTCATATAAATCCTTCTTTTTTTTAATAGAAAACCTGAATTGATGCATGGGCTTAATCAATGCAGATTGTTTGAATTTATTTATTTATTTATATTGGAGATTGACAGAATTTTACAAATACACACACATACATATATTGAGGAAAATATTCTCCTGCACACCTGCTTCTGCAGGAGCATGGATCTAGGCTGTCACCAAAGGTGTCCTCCTCCACCAACCAACACACAAACACAAACCCTCAATTTCACTGGGTCCCATGTGACAATTGACATGGATGCGCAAAGTGTAGGAGCGCAAGTTAAAATTATCCTATATATTGAATGGCAATTACTTACAGCAAAAGAGCTAAAGAACACACAGATCTACCGGATCTACACTCAGAAGTCTTTCCATCACATCCCATAATAACAAAATAAAACTAACATCAGAAAACACTATCTCAATTGGTTGATCATAATTAAACAAAATGGGGAATTTTAATCTCTGATTCCCCTTACCTTTTGATATTCTTTTCGAACTTCCCCTTCTCGAATCCCTTAACAAAACTACATGTATCATCTTTGGTTTTACCAAACAAAACTCCCAAAAAATTTCTAACTTAAAAATTTGCTCCTCCTACCCCCTAGTTATGACCACAATTCTCTTTGCTTTTACCACTATCCTCACTCTCACCATCTTCCTGATTATAACCAATATTGCCCTCATCAATACCATGCCAGCCTTTCATTTTCTATTATGATCTTCATTTTCTCCATTCCCTCATATGAAATTCATTCCTAATTGTTCAGTTCATAATTTCATATGCTTAGTTTAAAGATTAGAATCCTTCGGTTATATTAGAAATTTCAAGAGTAATAATACTATTTCAGACCCATCACGTTTAGAGGACTTGAATCTCATTGTCTGTTTCTAATCATATATGGACATGGCAGTGCTTGTGCTTTTGGAAAGTTGGACCTCCAATGGGTTTACATTTGTCCACCCTTACGTCATCATTTATTCCATTATTTGTGACCCCTCCAAGTCCCACTGCTCTCATATTCTAGTGCCCTCTTCAAGGTTCCATCCACATTAAACTAGTTCTTACTTCATTGTTGCTTTGTGTTTCCCGGTGTGGTCTGCACCTACCCACGGGAAAGCCTTTGTTGATAGTACCGATTACATGTTTGGGTACATGCGCTATGGCAAATAGTGCTAGTGCAACCCCTTCTCATGCTCCATCACCATGCGTGAAGGATGCCACTCAATCAGTAAGGTTGATTCCATCACCTTTGTAATGTAATTAAGTACTGTTTCTAATATTGAGGTTCTTGTTTCAATTTAAAGACCTTAACAGAGAAATCCTAGGTGCTCATGTGAGGCCTTCAACAACAACAATAGCAGCAGTGACTGCAACAACAACAACTTGGGAATTCTATTGATTATGACTAACACCACCACAGTAGAGAGTTGGGTCAAAGAAAGTGTAAATGGAAATTAATTCTCAGTGTTTAAAATTACATACTAAATAGTAAAAATATGAGGCTGACCCCAAATAGTTGGGATAAGGTAATGATGATGATGACAACCACAACAATGATGATAATTAACTCAGCCTTATCCCACTGACCTTAGGTTGGCATGGCGATGATGCAAAATGTCATGTAGAAAATGATGCAGGGTATCATATAAATATATATATGGGAAATATTCAAGTGAACTAGTTCTCACCGTGCTTCCATGAGAACTACTGGTGGGGCCCATCTAGCAGCCAATCCAAATCGTGCACAAACAAGGACCCCCCTGAATTACATCGGATCCATGGGATTTTACACCCCGAATGGATTAGACCATTGGATTGACTATTCACCCATTTTGGACGATCGAAACTTGTGGGTCGTTGATCAAGAAGTTAGGATGATCAGATGGGGCCCATTTTTTTGTGTCCCCAGCCTCATCCCCATGTGGGCCCTACAATGAGGTGTTCTTGGAGAGGTCCATGCGCACCACATGCATAGAATCAACTACTGTGTTATGTATGTAAGTGTGTATGTATGTATGTATGTATAAATATGCTTAGGGAGTAATACATTGTCCATTCAACCGATGCATGAGAGTTAAATAGTAAGCCATATGGTCCAAATGTAAGCCAGCTCTCAGACTTGAGCACCGGGACCTTTTTGGAAAGCCTAGCCCCTGGGCGACATCAGGTGTCTCCTCCAAATCAGAAATACTCCACTTTTGACAGAACAGATTCATTGTGACATCAATGCGCAAATCAGAAATCAAATTAGGTGGACATTTTATCAACCATCTATCCAAAATTAGTATTGGCGATTAGCATTTAGCAGAAATAATGGTCTGTTGGAGAAAAGGCTGAATAATACTAGCCCACCTATTTTTCTGTTTCTATTTTCTACACTGCCCCAATTGCATAGTGGTATACAGAATCATCTACTTATCCATAACTCCAACTGCAATATATGCAATATTTGGTTTTAGCTTTTTCGTATCCTAAACTCTTATCAATTTCAATTTCTTTGCTTTCTTTATCCATGCTTTACTCTTATTCGATTGTTGTTCTATGTCAGCTCAATGAAGCAGTGTCGGCATCAGAAAGTGACGAGGAGCATCTTCAGGATGAAGATGATGATTCAAGTGTAGCAACTAATGAGTTTGAAGATGAGGTAGAAAACAAACCATGTAGACTAGAATACTACATGAAAACATTAGATTACCTCTGCCCACGCTAGTTATTGTTTCATGTCCACTGAACTTCAGTTATATTTTCCATTTGCTTAGGGTCTATATGAATCTACAATTATCTTAGATTGTGATAATTAAGTTGGTACAGAGGGCATGGTTGCTTCTAGATACTATTGCATTTATTTTTCTATCAAGGACGACCTTTGATAAAAGAAATTGCAATATTGAGATTGACATTTCTACTAAATAGAGTGCCACTAAGCTGACTTTGGGCATGTTGTGTCACTTTGTTGTTGTAACTTTACATGGTAACTGTTTATATTCAACTCCTCCACTTTGAGTTCATTTGATACAGGGATAGGTCAATCATCCAATGTGACATGCATTAATCAAAACCACTCTTTGTGGTCACCAAACCAAAATAATGCCCATTGCCAATCCTACTTGTCAAATCAGTGGCCTGCAAAATGTGTGGTCCAGATCATCTGCTACAAAAAAGGTTCATGCAACAATCTAAACCTTTCATCTGAGGGACTTCATTTGGATGGGTTCTCTGAATAATCACTCATTTAACAACAGAGGGTCCTAAAAGATGAAGGGTAATTACTTAACAAGGCTATTCCTTGGGTGAACAGGATCACATAATGGGATGATTTTGATATGATGGACCCATCAAAAGTTGAACCAGATGGACCTATCAATAATTTTGACTGCCCATGTCTATACTATACAACTCATATGAACCATCATACAGTAAAAGGAAAAAAAAGTTGGGTGGGAGCATTTTTCCCTTTATTATTGTGACTTGAGCTGCCTTAACATATCAAGGGTTCTAATAAAGTTTTATTGTTTTTTTCACTCAGTTGGGAGGTTCAGTTGCTGAGTCATCTAGATCAGATGAAGAGTATGACGAGGGAGATCAAATGGAGGATGGAAAATCATGTGGTGATGATTTAACTACAAGGAAAGAAGATTCGGACCTTTATACCAATCATAGTGGTTGTTGCCATGGAGAGGGTAAGGCATGTAAACGTTGCCAAAGAACTCTATCCATGAGACACTCAAGAAAATTGAGTCGGGATAGCCGGTCAGTTAGGCGTGTCCGTAGTCTTCCTCTTCAAAGACAAAGCTCCAACAAGAGTAAGACTTTGGTCTAGCCTAACATAATAAAACACTGCATCTGCTGGTAAGTTTGTATCTCTGTAAAATTTTCACTTTGGTGTTCCTCTTTTTTGGCAATATATTTGTGCTTTTTTTATATGAATTATGTATCATGGTCAGAACAATGCACCCAGCTATTCGGGCTTTGCATGTGTTTGTTGGCCCTTATTGTCATCTTGGAATCCAGTGAAATTATGCTCCTCCTGTCCATTTTTAAAGCCTTTTATAGCATTACTAAAAATGATTTCTAATCATGATTTGGGTGGGATTATGTTGTATTCATTTACCCATTAAACTCGTTGAGCCATACCAAGTTCCTTAGTATCAGAGACTTGCTCGTCTCGACACAGCTTGTTGACCCGTGTCCACTCAACCATGTCCCATCTTCTTCAATTTCAGTTGCTAACCAAGTTGTGTCCATTCGGCAGAAGGTTTCATTGTGAACCTGTATGTTCCAGATCTAGGCACATTCATTCAGCAGTTATATCATGTAACCATAGGGACTGCGATTGTCAGGTCAGGCTGGGGTCACCCCTGAAAATAACAGGTATGCATCCAACTCAAATCTGATCTGTTTGATTAGTCAGGTTGGAAGTGTCAACCTAATGTTAGCAAGGTGTTATTCTTAACTAGTAGCTCATGCAGAAATGCATATTACAAATCAGATTCACGACTGGTCAAACAAGTAAATAGCACCAAGTCTTACATTGCACATAAATACCATCATACTACACAAAAACATTACACATTGTTCAACAGTTTTTTTCTTCATTTTTCACTACTATATTATTGGGCGCTGCACTGGTTGCAATGGGGATTTATTTATTGGAAGTATTGTGTTGGCTCCAGTGTGAAATGTGTGGTGTATGTATCTGTCCATGATTGATGCCGACATGTCTCTGCCCCAACTATTATTGACGGTTGGGATGCTGCAATCCTTTGCCTCTTTCTCTGGTTCATGACAAGTTTTGGGTTCAATTGGCTTTGTAAAATTGTGGCTTGGGTTTATGTTTCACTGACAAAAAATGCTGCTGGTGTGGGAGAAGGCCCGCCCAAAACTGGCTCTTGAAAATTAGGTTTGGACCCAACTGGCTCGGCTGAGATTTGCTCGTCCTGCACAATCAATCAGCCATTAAGGAAAAAAAAACTTTGAAGTCATACTACAGAAAAAATAAAATGATGGTAAAGTTTTCCAAATTTAGGCGAGAACAAAAACTTATAGGGCTGTTTGTTTGCGCTAGAATATATAGGAATTGAGAGCAAACAAACGTCCATAAAAATAAATGTTAAATTATGGGACCTGCATAAAGATAATCTGAACCATTCAAGATGAATCACAACCTTTCCATGATTTATTCTCAATTTTCAATTTAATATGAGTTGGTTCAACCATCCAATAGAGCACATGAAGGAAATGTAATTGGGTGCTAATGTGGCTAGCTTGTGCTTGGTTGAATTAATCAAAGATTTAATTTCTTATAAGTCAGCAACTTATTTACTTATTGTGAAGGGTGATTTTTGAATAAAAAAATAATTATTTTTCAGAAGTTATTAGTCAATAATTTGTTTGTTTTAGTTATTAAAAAAATAATTTTTATTTTTATTTTACCACTCTTTAAGTTATCCAAACGAGGTACAAAAGCTGATTCAATTTCCTTTAACACAACCATCCAAGTATCTTTTGTTTTATTTCACTAAAAAGTCTACTCCACTTTCAAACCACCATTAGTATATGATGATCTTTAACTATTTTTCACTATACAAGTATATTTACCCAACAACCGGGAAGATTCAAAGAGAACTTTATGAAAATTTGTCATATAAATAATTCAATTAGTCTTTTTTTTTTATTAATTTGGGCTTAATTGTTTTCCAATGTGAGACCCAAAATCATTCATATGAAAATGACCCAATTTATACATTAATTTACACATCATTTATGAATTATGTATAAATGAGCGCAAAACAAACATGTATGCATACGCGTTAAACATGTGTACATTTTCACAAACCAATGGTGCAAACAAAGACCCTTTAAAATGATCACATTTGATGTTATTCAGTTTATTATTGAATTCAATTCCATGGAATCTTCAGATGTCTAAGAAATGATACATTGAGGGCCCAGGCCGGCCGGCCGTACATTACATGCTGGCTCGACTCGTTGACCACTGCCACTTCGCCACATGGCACCTGATAGATAGATTGATAGAGGGCTCAGGTAAGGATGGCAGGGTGTTTGGTGTAAGAAATCCAATTAAAATTTATAGAATAGATATTTATAAGGTGTTTTTACACATGATAGATCCAAATGTGACTATAGCTCTGTTCCAAGTGAGAATTGAGAGCTTTTCAATCTATAAGGGTAGGATTTGATTCTATGGTTCAGATGAAACATTGTGGGGGTCCGAAATTACAAGATTGGATTTGGAGGGATCATCAGTCGTTAGGGGTGGTCATAGGCCAGATCAACCCAAGCCCATCCTGAATTGGGCGCTCGATCTGACCATTTTTTATGAAGCTCCATGATGATGATGAGGACGACAACGACAATGATGACTTGGACAGAATGAACCCAGGCCTATTATATATCTTCCTGAAAGCCTGAGCTGGAGCCAGACAAATTTAGCACAAAAAGGATGTACATTGTATTTTGCAAATGGACTGGGCCTGACTCTTATATGCCCATCAATTGAGAATAGTACACTCGAATACTTCACAAGCTGGACTGAAACAAAGTCTTGGCCCATTCCATGGACTCCTCACTTTGCATGCTTAGCGCATTCTTGTCTAGCAAGATTTCTCATAAATTCAGGCATCCAATATGACCCTCAGAACATACTTGAATAAGATGGAAGGTGTAACATTTGATGAGCACCATGTCAACATTTGGAGCATGGACCGCATTCTTTTCTCTCGACTCCATATTTGGACAGCCGTATGGTGAGTCAGGACATTGGATCCTCCAACGAGGACCATAAAAATCAGTGGGCTCTATCTATCTTTAAAACCTAAACCGCTCAAAAAAAAAAAATACTGACTAATGAGCCCAGTTTGGCTTCTAAAACATTGGCAAGAAAATGGGTTTGAGGCTATTAAATCAAGGGCGGGTAGGATAATATGATAGAGCTGATTTTTAATTTAAAGAAGAATGAAAAAAAGAAAGTCATATAGGCAACGACCACTCCAGTCAGGCATTCTTCCATGCATGGGCCATAGTAAGATCTTTATATCAAATGTCAGAACCTCTACAGAATATGCACCTTCCTAATATATTATAACTAATTCCTTTCACACAAGTCCTAAAAGGGATTAGTTTGAATGTGGAAAAAACCTTCTATAGTACAAATTTCACCAGTGGATAGTTTTCTTCACTGTTTCTCATGCAAAAAGGATTCCTCTGAGTCGAGGGGTGTCCACCTAAACAATGAAATAAAATGACTGCTTTGTTAACTGTCAAAATTTCAGACATTTGGGTTTTATAACTTTATGTATAGTAGTTTTATTATTTTCAATGGCGAAATAACTGAATAGCAACAAAATAGAAATGATCGAGTCAACACATCAGAAAATGCTTGTTGCCCATTGGTGTCACTGCAATTGTCTCTCTCTTGTTTCAGGTTCAACAAATAAAATATACAAAACAAGCAACCAAGACTAGACTCTTGCCCAAATGTAACTACATCACCACAATCAAAATTAATTGGGCATCCAAAATGCAAACATTTTAACAACCAATGTGAACCAGAAACTTCAAAACTCAGACTAAGATCAAATTGGCAAGAGGTCTATAAATTTAACGAAGAAGAAAGATCTTGCAAACCATCACAGCTCGAGTATATGTTTCATGAACACATACAACCTCACATGCATATTGTATGAGTGCCTTCCCTTCCAAGGGAGCTTTCAAAACACTTCAGCCATTTTACTTGCAAGAACACGCTCGCGTCTCTCAATGTATATGTAAGGGAACCAACCTGCTTTCCCTTTGCATTCACCTTCAGCCCAACCAATATTGGACACCTAGTACAATAGAGATTGAAGGATGATAAGACAGGAAGCATAACAAGATCATAGTATTTCAATTTTGCATTAGCACAAACTGAATTGAACAAAACCATATCAATCAAACAAAAGCCAAAAATCAGGCCAGGCCCCACTGGGGATGCAACTTGGGCAAGATTGATGATTGGGTTCTGGCCAACCCAAGCACCAATCAGAATTCTTGAGGGAACAACTTATTTTATTTCTCAGTAACAGTAAATTATATTGAGAAAAAAATTTGATTGCAACAAAGACAACACACTTTATCACATACATAGGGCAGACAATGGTATGAAAAAAATATACCAAAGATACAAAAAAGTTACACCTGTAAGCAGACAAATCAGAAACCATTTCCACCCCTCATCTTGCCAAACAGGGGCAGACCTAAGTTGTTGCGACAAATTCTCTTAGAATTTAATGAGACCTTGGATCAAGGGCAAACATACGTGGGAACGATCTGGCGCGATTGCCCTAGGTCGGATTTCAAATGCCCATAGAGTCAAATGGGGCCTTGGAGCATGCACCACATGTCTAAACTTGTCACTCCATATATGTCCAAAGATAGTGTCCAACATATGTAAAGCTTCGTTGGTTAAAAAATAAAAAACATTGTGGCAATACAACGTCCCCTCCTCTTCCACCTCTTCTTTCGAAATCTCTTCGCGCCGATTGTCGATCAAGCTCGTCGTCGCTGGTCCCTATGTACCGTGTAGGCTACCGCATCTTCATCTGCCAAACGTATCTTAATCTCCAAATCCTAATCCCAAACACTGAATTCCCAAATCCTAATCCAAACTAAACCACCAAACCCGAGCATATCTACAAATCCAAAGATGACCAAATCCATTCGTGTTATCATGTCTTCTTACCCCCATGATGAATTCCACTCCCATCATCAAAGGTTGGAGGCTTTGACAAAGTGTGGGTGTCCTCAAAATGTTGTTGTATTCAGTCTTTTCTCACACACCCACTCACGTTGAATTTCCGGTGATCTCCATTGGGCATTGATTCTGACATAAATTTAGTGAAACATTATAATGTGCGTATGAGTATCTAAAATCAAGGTTAGAATCATTTTTTTATCCATCTAATGCTTTTTGGTAAATCTGATTAACATCCTAACCTCTTCATTGCCCAATCTTCAATAACCGTCATGCATTTAGTTGAGTTCCATGAGTTGGACATTTTCTAAAGAAAAATGTTTAGGTGCTATTTGGTAATATGAAAAAAAGTCTAACAAATTTTATTTTTTTTTTCAAATGTTTAGTCTAGCAAAATTTTAGCCCCACCCAAACAAAATCCCCGGGTCCGCGACTGTTGCCAAAGCATCCGCACAACTATTAGCCACCCTCCCTACATGCTGAAACTTAATACTAACTTCACCATGATAGACTTGATCTCATTGAAGTGAAACCTCCAAGGCCTCTTGTCAAAAGAAGACACCCAAGAAACACAACCCAGCTACAAGCTCACCTAGCCCAACCCCAGGCATTATCTCTCAACTGAGTTGGGCAGTCCCAACCGGAACCCAATTTACAAATACAACCCAATCTGACTTAACAACAGCCCAAGCTCAGACATGGTTGAAGATATGATTCCTGAATACTTTAATATAAGCACACATCCATACCGCATCATTTCCAAGACTTCAATTTTCCATAAAATCCATTTTTATACCAGCATGGTGTCCCTTCCCAAATCCATGTCTTAACTGGGCATTATAGGGCTGATAAATTTCAAAGCCAAGCCCAACCTGACCTTGCCCAGTCACAACCAAACCCAACCTGAAGTTTGAACTGGCTCGACTGAAGTTGCAACCCTACCTACCAATGTAGCCTAAAGATGAAGCTAACCATTGACCAAGGTTGCAAACAACAACTGTGTTTATTGATATGAGATTCAGGGTTCTAAAAATCACCCAAGTTCATATAGACTCGGCCAAGTCTTGGTGTGACTTGACTGAGTCAACTCAAACATGAATCTCATCCTTAATACATAGTTTTAAATCCAAGTTGAGATTTGCTAGAAAGAATGGGTCCTCATTACAGATGGCGATCTTGGATGGAATCTATCTCTTGTAGTGTTGGTCAGTGGATCTCCCTACAAAATATGTACAAGTTTTACACGATTACATCAACAGCACCCACTCTCGTGCTTCTTATTCACTATTAAGGGGCTGTTTAAGAATTTTACTTGTGTAGTAGGAGGAAGTTATATCTTATATGTTACACAATTAGAAATTAATAGTGGTTCGAAAGCAGAGTTGACTTTTTGGTTAAATGAAAGAGGTGTTTGGAGGATAGTGGTAAAGGAAATTAAGCTTAGCATTTGGATCACTCAACAGCGATAAAGTAAAAAATTAAATTTTTTTTTGAAGAAACACATAATTTCATAAATACCCATAGGATTTTTTAGGGGATTACACCGGACCTGAGACTTTAAATGTAGTAGTTAAGGTGTTTACCAAAAGTTTTTTTTATCACTTGGTGGTCTTGGGTTTTTTCCCCCAAAACGGCATTTTTTGTACAACATCATACAAACTCAAACCAGTTTTTTTTGCACGATATCGTACAAAAAAGCATTTCAATCAAACAGTAGGCCCCACTCCTATTGATCAGATTCTTTTCTCAGCATATATCTCTGGAGTATGGGATTCATCTTGAATGGTCCAGATTATCTCTCTGTGAGCCCCACAATAGAGTCCCGGGCATGTGTTACATGTTTCTTTTGTTTTTTTTTTTGGGACTTCATTTTTTTGTAAATCTGGCCGATTCCATCCATCCAGACCTTTATAGAAAAGATTCTGATAGATTGATCAACAAAGAAATGTAAATTTCTACCAAGAAAAAAAAACAAAGAAACGTAAATGAGGATGGGTTTGACGTGTGCAATGAGAGCATGTCAATTTCTTACCTCTAGGTGACAAATAACATTCATCTTATGCCAAGGAAGAGGAACTAGGAGTAATCAAGAGGGACTTTGAGATCCTTTAAACTAGTTTCAGGATTCTGATTAATTAGTTTCAGGATTCTGATTAATTGGGCAAAGATTCCTATGGTCTGTGTGGAGGATGAGGATCTAGGTGACTTTTCTTCAGCTTTTGGTTGCAAGATTGGAAAAGTTTCATTATTTTAACTGGATCTTCTGAGTGGAGCAAAATCAAGATATATAGCCATGCGAAACCCAATGGTAAAGTTTGAGAAGAAGCTGCACTTTGAAAAGAATGAAAATCTATTTTCAAGAGATAGGAGATTAGCATAGCATTAGCAGCTTGCACAGCTGACGAGGTTGAGACGAGACGTCTTCAACTTTTCCTTCATACAAGCACCTTGGAGTTTTTTAAATAAGAATTTCTCCAACATGTTTTCATAGTTTCATTATAGAGGTTTTGAATAAGGAAATAAATACTGCCTTGACCCTCACTCCGAAAGTTCCTAATTGAGCGGAGCACCAGAATTTTAGTCCCCATTAGTCAATGGGTATGCAAGATACTATCAAAGATTCTAGCCAATAGAATGAGAAAGGTCCTGACTCTATCATCAACCATTCACAAGCGGCTTTTATGCACCAAAAAAAAAAAAAAGACCAATCCTTGACATGGTGCTGGTAGCTAATGATTTTATCAATTCAAGGAAGTGATCAAGGAAAGAGGGTGTTGTTTTCAAAATTAATATGGAAAAGATGTATGTTGAACGGAGAATTGTGGAGAAGATGTTGAATAGGTTTGGTTTTGGTGACAGATGGAGAAGATGAATATGGGAGTATATTTCTTCAACTTCCTCTTCTATTTTGGTGAATGAGTATATTTCTTCAACTTCCTCTTCTATTTTGGTGAATGGGTCCCCTTCTTGTCAATTCAAAGCGTCTTGGTGTGTGGTGGTGCTGGTGGTGGGTTGGGGGGGTGGGGGTGTTGAGGTTTGTGTGTGTTAGGCAGGGGGGCCTTTATCTCCATTTTTTGTTTATGATTGTGGTTGAAAGCTTTGACTGCTCTCATTCAAAAGGATCAAGGACAAGGGCCATACTGAAGGTTTTGATGTTGATTGAGGTGGGATGCTATCACTCACCTTTAGTTTGTGGATATACTGTTCTTTTTATCTTCACTAATTGAGAGGAAGTTGCAGTGTCAGAGAATTCTTAGATGCTTTGAGCTATCGTCAGAACTAAAGATAAATTTAGCCAAGAGTATGGTGATAGGGTCTGCCGCTTGGACAAGGTCATTAGGCTTTAGCTAAAAAGCACTTTATCTTGGCCTGCAGGGCTAATCCAAGAACGAAAGATATCCATGTGAAGGAGGAATTTTTATTTATGGGAGGGAAGCTAGCATTAATTAAGGCAGCATTGTTTAATATACCTGATGACAGTCAGCAAGAGATTGAATTGCATTGTAAAAGAAAATTAGAGCCTAGATACGCTTTTGGGGTTGGGTTGTTAACGCAGCGTGGGGAAGAGGGGGAATAGCCAACGGGCTAATCTCCAAGCCAAAGGGCTTAGGGATAGGGATCCACAGGATCAAACCTATCTCGGTCTCACACCACAAACAATTAACCAAGAGAGAACTCAAGGATAGAAATTTTATTAATCAATGAACTTATCCCTGAGAAGGGATTACAATCCTTTATATAGATTCATACTCTAACCTATTATTGGAAACAAATCAAATTGAAATAATCTCTAAAACAAAAGATAAAACCTTCTAATTAATCTCATAAGTATCCCTAAAATTCAGCGAATACTAAAATAGATACTCCTACATGATTTGAAGATCATTTTATGGTCTTGGGTCCAATGGGTTGGCCAATCATGGATCTGGCCTACATCAGTTGGGTAGCATGGTGTTATAATATTGGGGTGTTGGGGTCGGGTTTCTAATGAAGTCCCTAGGTTGGGTTTATAGTGAAATATTTTTTTAGTCGTTGGGGATGTGTTCAATATTGGGGGTTTATATTCAACGGAGGGTTGGGCTTCAAAGTGGGGGAGGGTAGCACCATGAGGGTTTGGGCTGTCGATTGGTTGAGAGTAGGTCCTTCATTTAATTCATTTCCAAAGTTGTTTAGGGTGGTGTGCAACAAAATGTCTTCCAAAGAAGAGGTGGGTGTTCATATTCGAAAGTCATGTCCTGGTGTGTTATCAACCAAGTCCTACAGAGAGTTGGAAGTGCTACTAGTAGCCAAGTCCTCTAGCTCACATTTTTAATTGAGCTTGCCTCCAACGTTGGAGGCATTTTTATTGGTTAGCATTTTCAAGTAAAGTGTCTACTATGGATAATCTCTGGGAAGGCATGCATGACTTAGGATGAAATCTTAAATTTATGTTTGCTATCTGGAAAGGATAGGGAGAGAATGGATCACTAATTCTTGCATTGTGAGCTCTCTTATCTTCTACTGTGGTGTTTCTAGGTGCTTTCCAGGGTCTACGGTTGGTTTGGTTGAGGCATGGAGGGTGACCCATTTCAATGTGGTGCAGTGCAGTCCTTTGGAGGCTTGCTCCCTTTGCCATCATGTGATCAATCTGGAAAGAGAGAAATAATAGAATTTCAGGGGGGCGGCGATTTCTTTTGATGATACTCTTACTAAAGTGTTTTTGAGAATAACCAAGTGGGCTTCATCTAGGAGCAATTTAGACAACATAAGGATAGAAGCTATTCTTCATAATTGGGAGGCTAGCTTATTTATGTTGTGGACCCTCTAGGGTGAAGATGCCTGAGTTGGTCTGCTCCCCCAGAATGAGTTTAGTTGTATACTGATGGTGCTGCTAGAAGAGAACCCAGGCCTACAGGTTATGAGGGGTTATTCATAACATAAAGGGGATGTTTTGCTTATGTTTTCCAAACATGTTGGTGTTAAAATTCTTTTCAAGACAATCCAGTCGTGGAAAGTGACTCAACAAATGCTATTTCTTGGGTTTCTTCTGTTGTAGGCCCATAGAAGCTTCATTTCCATCTCAACAAAATCAAGTAATTTTCTTCGATTCAGGTGGAGTTGAAGCATGTTGGGCCAACTGCCATTGGAATAGGAAATGATCATATCCTCCATGAGAAAGGAATGGGAAATGGCCAAAGGAATGGGAGACTCCTAGGCTAAGGGTTGGACAGATTTTTTTTTTTTTATTTTCAGGAAAGGTAAAGGGGTGGATAGATCATATCCATTGGTTACTTTCATTTTCTAATTTCTTTAGTGATTTTTGTTCTGAAATAATGCTTTATACAATTGTGATCCAATCTTTTAGATTGGATGTGATCTCCCTTGTAATCACTCATTAATATAATCCTTCATTACTAGTCATAGAAAAAAAAAAAACACTCTGAAATCAGTATAGGATATTTGAAAACAAATGATATTCACACACCAGCTTGAAGGTAGCAGCAGTAGGGATGCAAAAAGACCTATAATGCTATAGGGCTATGATTGCTTGTGCAGTGGACATTATGACCCATCATTTTGGCAATACTTAATTATTTGTAGTGTATGATGACACGAAGTACAAAAAAAAAAGTCTGACCTCCCTACAGAACAATAGCAGCAACGACTATTTATATTGATTTCAAACCAAACCCCAACTCACACCCCACAACCCTTAAAAAAGTGTATTTATGGCAATCATCCACTATTTTCTATGGGAAGTTTCTTGATTTGACCCTACTTTCTTCATGATGTAAATGTTGAGATAGCATTATAGACGTTTGGGACATAAAACAGCACTAAAATGGTCAATACTAGACCAGTCGAATGCAATCAGTAGGCAGATGATGAAATGAATACCTTTCGAACAACAACATAGTCACCAATTGACAAGTTAAGCTCCACATCTGACTCAGCTTGATATGAATGTATAACCTGCATTAAAAAATTAAAATTAAATTAAAAAAAATAGAAAATTTAGCCAGACCAACTGACCAATAGTTTTTTTTAAAAATGCAATAACTCAAGTATTCATGCCACTAAAATAGAAAAAAAATGTCACCTCTCCCAAAAAGTATCCCATTGGGTCAGTTGATCCATCATATGTTTGAGAAGCAAACACACCATTGACTTCTTCATATGATGGAGGTGGTGGGGTGGGGCTGTCTACAACTGGGCTAGGAGAAGCCTCAATTCGTTGGCGTTCTGATACCATCTGCCCAAGGCAAAACTTGTAGCTAAATCATCACATTCATTAAATAAATAAATAAAATCATTTAATATTGAATAAAAATATACAAAGTTTAGCAGCAATAGCCAAGTTGTCATGATGGCGAACGTGACAAAAGTATGTACCTCTCCTTCCAGCTGGTTAAGGATTTGTACAATTCTCTGATGATATGTGCGTTCTGCTTCAACCTTCAATGATAAATTGTCATGTCATTGCAAATCATATCGAGGAAGTACAGCCATAAACTTGCACCGAATAATATCAGTATCAATAACAAATACAATAGTTACCATGGCAATAAGTCGCTGGAGTGTTAAACGCTGTTGTTGGGCTTCAACAGCAGCCATTGCTGCTGCAGCTTCCTTGCCCAACACAGCCATGTTCGACTTCAGTTCTTGAAGCTTGGCTTCAGCAGCTTCCAGCTTGGAAATAACATCAGGATTACCCATGGATTCTTTCACTTTCATTTGACGCTTGGAGACTTCAATAGCCTGTCTAGGTTGAAGGTTACAGTACAAATTATATAATAACCGAGAAATTACAGGAAGAAATGACTAATCATTGACTAAGATCCAGCAGCTAATACAATAAACTAGCCAAGCATCCAAGATTTTCTTAGATGCTAGACAACAATTTTAAAGAATGAAAGACTTACAGCCTAAAAAAAATCTTTTTTTTCTTTTTTTTTTTTTTTTATAACCCAAGGTATCTCCCGCCCAGCCCAGCCCAGGAGCCTTTGGCCCAAAGCCTGAAGGACGCTCGATTCTAAACAGCCGAGAACTAATCCCTAGGGGTACATGCAAACCCTCCTATCCACAATTCCACATGCACTGGGTAAAACTATGGAAGGTGGCCAACGGAGGTAGGTGTCGAACACAAGAGCTCTCCACTTCCTCAGGTGCAGAGTCCTTGGCCAATTGAGCTACCACATGACTACAAACAATTTCTTTCTAACTTTCTTTTAGAAACAAGAAATGTACAGTGGAATGAAATTAAGGTTAGTGTCTGAAAAATAATCATCAAATGAGTATGTCCTGCCAGAGTCTGGGCCATTCCCAAAATCCAAATATTACCTGAGCTTCAGCTTCTTGTCGCATTTTTTCATAACGCTGAGCAAGATGTCGCGCATCCTCCAATGGAGCTCCCATTACCATGGCTCTCAATGGTTCTGCAACCTAGAGATCTCATGAGAACATAACATGAATCAATAGATGAATGAAATCTTCAAACAGTGACAGAGTGAGAGAAGTCAAGAAGGTAATAAAATAACAAGAACATGCATATGATGAAAGAAAATGTGAGACTGGCCAATCCAAAAGGGCGACAAAAATAACAAAAGTGGTACTAGTGGAATTTTGACTTCTTCGAAAGTATTCAACTATTCATAAATACAAAGATAAGCATAAGACACTTCAAGATAGGCACCAACACCTAATGACCCCACAGTAAGTATCTAGTCAAGAGGTACAAATGACTAATAGAACATGCCCCAGGTATAATATGAAAAAAAAAATACTTCAGGTAATGGCACATCATGCAGGGTTAGCTCTTATCTAGGGATAAAGCTTACAGGACAAGAGCAACAAATTGAAGAACACCTGCCACCAGAGAAATTAGGAGCATAATAATGATCTCTAGCTCAATTTTCGTATATCTCAGATACTTACCAGTGACTACTGTCTACTGTCTCCTGATATTATAACTTGGTAGGTTTTATAGCACACATTTTTTCCAAGGTATAAAATAACGGCTGTAGAATCAACTAAAATGGAATTCACAGTTTCTGAAATGATAGGTGGCAAACAGTCCCAGACAGATATTGTAACAATCCAAAAATAGGGAAAAATAAAGGAAAAAGATTGTGATCATTCGAGCAAACCGGACACCTCCTAAGAAACTTTATTGATTATATTGGTTGAATGTCTTTCACAGTTACACCCTAAAGCCCTTTTTATAGGGTTTACAATTATAAAATAGAAAGAGAGAAATTTGGATCCAACAAGGATTCTAAATAAATTGTAGGAATAGAAAGACACTTACAATTTTGAATTTAAAATTTAAAACCCAGATGAGGATCATTACGGCCCACCCTGCTGGCAAGGTTGAAAACTTGTAGAATGCCACACCATTAGATCTACAGAGCGGCGAACAGCAACTGAATGTTGCCTCTTGGATCAGTGAATAGAACTTGTCTATTGGCGGCAATAGTGCCATATCATCCTTCTTAAACTTATCGGTGTCCACTTGCTGACACATATATAAAAGAGCTCATGATGAACCATTGCTCGAGGTCTTAGATGAAATCATTGCATTAATAGTGAACTCCTGACTGTTGATCTTAAATGGCATCCACATCTTAGAAAAACCCCATAAGATAGGTCCCAAGATTTGTAACCATTGAGCTCCAAGGACCATATCACATCCTCCGAACTCCATTAGATAAAAACTAACAACAAACTTAATGTGATAAATGGAAAATGGAAGATTGGGACACGCACCATGGCCTAGTAGACTCTCACCATTGACAATGTGACATAAAGCTCGCCATTCATTCAGATTGAATAATCCAAACATGACCCTCAAAAAACTTGAGTGTTGTCGGAGTCTATCAATATGATCACTGAATATTTTCTAAGCATATCTTGAACTCTCAAGGTCTGCAGCAAAGTGGTTCCTATTAAGGCATTGAAGGAGAGTGTTGACTCAATGTTGACTTCATTAATGGTTGGTTCAAACTCTTTTTTCCCCTTCTATGGTCTCAATTACCACTTTCTTATTTGTCTCACATTCAATATAGAAGAATTGACGTTTAGGGCCCATTTGGGTTTTTGTTCTCTCTTCTTTTTAATTTTTGTTTTTTTTTTATTTACATGAAAATGACATCAGTGGGCATTAGAATGATCAGTGGGCCACAAAAAGAAATTCACACTTCTTTGAGAAATTTCATTCCAATACAATTTCAGGCCCATTATAAGATTCACTTTTCTAAAAGTCATTGTCAGTAGAAAAGAAGAGTGGCAAAGCAAATATTATTGTTGACTACCGCTTGCTCCCCTACAAGAAAATCCTGGCTATACCACTGCTTAATGATATGGTGGTCTATAGGAGATAGGAAACCGTGACCCCTATTCATTTTCTTTTAGTACTCTAGCGGATCACCATGCAATGCAGCCTCTTCAGACAGTGTTCTCTTTGCTAAAATAATAACCTACCACTCACCAGATTACATGCATAAGACAAGCTTACAGTGACATACACAAAAAGGACAATAACCACCACACCATAAATGTAAGATTATGATACGGTGGTCTATGGGAGATAGGAAACTGCAACCCGTCTTCATTTTCTTTTGGCACTCTAGACTAGAGGATCACCATGTAATGCAGTCTCTTTCAGATAGGGTTTACTTTGCTAAAAATAATAGCCTACCACTCACCAGATTACATGCACGTGATAAGCTTGCAGTGACATAATGGAGTTTTTGGATATAGTAGTTTGGACTGCTGAACATAATGGAAAATTTTCCTTAAAATCAGCATATAATGTTGTACATCAACATCACTTATATGAGTCACCAAATTGGGTTGAATGGATTTGGTTCAAGGGCCGCATAAAAAAGTTTTATGTATAGCGAAGGAATCACGACTGACTTGCCTGGGGACGGGTGAATTTATGCTTTCACCGGGAA
The DNA here is from genome assembly GCA_038049695.1 of Cinnamomum chago. Lineage (NCBI taxonomy): Eukaryota > Viridiplantae > Streptophyta > Magnoliopsida > Laurales > Lauraceae > Cinnamomum > Cinnamomum chago. The sequence continues at coordinate 15,973,122 of CP142453.1, forward strand.
AAGATCTTTACTCCCCGACTTCCCAACCAACCTTTGCAGGCGAGAAGGAAGAGGGGATCGGATTTCTTCTCTGACTACTGATTCCGTTTCTATCGCCTGGATGGCTGGCCAACTCAATACTTTACTTCCAGGTGGGAGGGGAAGGCATCGACATCCAACTGCAGCTGGCAGGCTCTATTCCTCCCATTCTGTCTATAGCGGCGGTGAGGTTTGTTTGCATCGGCCGACCCAACAGGCTATCCCGCCATGGATGGTTTTTAAAGGCTGTTTAAAAACCAAGGAATTTCTTTTGAATCAGCCTGTAGATTGTGATTCTGGATGCATGTTATGCGAGAGTACATGGGAATCAGCTGAACATCTATTTGCAATGTGTCCATATTCAAAAGTTGTCTGGGATGGTCTCCTCCAAAAACTATTCTTACCGGCGGTACCTTGTGATTCTTCCTCTGAAATGATCATTTCCATCCTTAATCGGTTGGATCCTAATCATAGGGATCTGCTGACTTTGGGGAGGTTGATATTTCCAGCTTATTCATGGCATATATGGAGAGAACGGAATGCAAGAGTATTTCAAAATAAAAGTTCTCCACATCAAGATATCCTGCATGCGATTTTAAACAAAATCCGAAGTATGATAACTTTTTTGGGGTTATCTTTGCCTGAAAGGCAAAATAGTTGATTGGATCTGCCTCCAAACGCCAAATCGGAAGATTTGTAAGAGAGCTAATGTGCCAGATAATTGTTGTCTTCCTATATCACATGTGCATCCTGTATTGGCTAGGATATTTTGGAGGGATAAGGAAACACCTGAAGTGGGCCTAATGCAACCTGATGGGGACTATTATTCAGGTATTATTCAGTTATTGAATCCGATTCCTCGATATGTGTTTAGTATCTCCATTGAAGGGAATGGTGGGCTATTGAAAGTTTTGAAGGATCCTACCAAATTCTTTTGGATGGAGCAGTTCAAGGCTATGAAAATGAAAAGTCTTCTTCAAAGATATCAAGATATCTAGTTCTATGAGATCTTTGATCGTTCGCTCCGGCTTTCTAGGATGTTGAAGAGTTCGTTCCAAGTCATGCAGCGAATTACTAGAGTGGAGTTGGCTCCTCTTTTTGCTACATAATCTGCTTGAGTATGGATGTAGGTTTAGTTTTTATTATGGTTTTTGATAGATTCATTTGCTTGTACCCGGGCTGTGGGTTTTAAACTCTTTTTGCTTTTGTTTTCTGATGGGGCATGCTCCATAGATTCTCTTTCAATTGAAAGGGACTCTTGTTGTACATTATGAGTTTTGAGAAATTTTGAAAGCTATCTTGCCTTTCAAAAAAAAAAAAAAAAAAAGAAAAGAAATCAATGATACGGCCAATACAACAAAAAAAACGGGGCAAATAATTCAATACAAATGCATTTTCATAAAAACTACCCCAATATGTTACAGTGGGAGAACCTACTACTACTTTCTTACAATCCTTCAGGCTATGATAATGATGCAGCGAAAGAGGTAGTAGTACTCAGTAGACACACATCATCAAAAGAGAAAATATTAAGACATCAAAGAAAACTTCTGGTACAGTAAAGAACAAGGATTACAACTGTCCAAAAAACTTGAACGTCAAATAAAGATTTCCAACTCTGATCATAGGTGCAAAACTTCTCACCCTGAATAAAATTTAAACATAAAAGCAATACAATGTAAAACAAAACACTAGACTTCCTAAAGGTAAAAAAAAAATAAGTAAATCAAGAAAGTAAACATACTGTTTAAGGATCAATGTTGTAACCCAGACTGGGTTCTGTTTTTGGACAGCGAAGAGTATCTAGCATTTATTTTTGTCATGTTCTTTTGCTACAGAAGTGCGGAGTTATGTTATTAATCTGTTTGGTATAAATTGGGTTGTGTCTCTTGCTCCATCAATCGAATCTAAAAAAAAATTTGGGGGTTCCTCCAAAATGAGGCTCCATTATATGGCAATGTTAGTATGGTAGCAGTTTGGTAGAGTATTTGGCTAGAACAGAACACGCAGACCTTTCAGAATGCATCAGTTTCTGCATCTAAGGTAACTGCAAAAGCTATAACGACGATTATTTCATAGGCCATTAGATATTTCCATTTCTCAAATTTGGACAGATGTCTGGTATGGTGAAGGTGGTGTGATACTTTTCTAGCTTCTCTTTCACCCAGGTGGCTTTGTAATTTTTATTTTCTTAACATAAACGTCAGCCACCTTGTGAAGGGGGGAAAAGGACCAGGAGAAGACCTGTTTTGTCAGGCAGGTCAGTGCAGCTAGTGGGTCAACCCCCCCTCCTCTCTCCCTGCGAAAGAAAGAAAGAAAAAAAAAAGACACTATTGTCAAAACTTCTACGGCATAACCCATGCACAGTTTACTCTCACAACCTCAAAAGAACCTAGAGTAGGAGTCCTTTCAAAAGAATTTTCAAGAATAAAATGAAATCTGTGACATCAATAACCAGACCACCCGCCAGAAGGTTACTGGTAAAAAAATGGTCGACGAGCTGGTTTGTTTTGATATTCAAACAAATCCTAACAATATATTTGAGTATCTTAAGAAGACAATAGTGATGAATCAGGGGAGGACACACCTCATCAATGGATATTTCTCTTCTATTGTAATGGGGATGCCTTCTTTGACATTTTTGTAAACTCATTTTCTCTTTAACAATACTTTCTTCATTACCAATCAAAAAAGGGGGAGGACATGCCCCTACATCCACAAAGGCTAATATCGGCGTAACTTTTTTTTTTTTTGGGAATGTCAAATGATTGGATTAACTTTACATCCAAACTGGTGAGGACTGTGAGAGAGTGTGAAAAACTGAAAATCTCACAATTGATCTAGCAATTGAGTATGTTGAGGTGTATGATCGAGCACATGGGGTTCAGACCCATATGTCAGAGCTCTGTTGAGTCAAGGAACTCAAACAGCCCCAAATTGCTGAAATCATATCATTTCAGGGGTTGTTTTAAGTTTAACAGTTCAAAACATCACAGGGGGGCAGATTTGTAATATTCTGAAACTCAATTCAGAAAATGGACAGCGACAAACTGTATCTAGGGCCTTGAATAAACGGGCACATTTGAGCCCAAACCCACTTGGGTCCATGACCCCCTGGGTCGACCAGGGGTCTACTTTTAGTGGGTAGGGCCCACCACCAGAATAGGAAGGCCATGTGGGCCCAGAGGGCTCTGGATGTTCATTACAGCATAGCAGTAGGTTTTCTTAATTTATTTTCTTGCCTTTTTTACCTTCCAAATGAATCGAGAAAGTATGATATTATTAGAAAATACTGGTAGGACAACTAGGATGGAGATTTGATTGTTAATTCAGAGATTCTAGGGGTGTTATTAATGTACCAGTCGACTCTGCCTCGGGGACACAGTTGCCGGTAGTAGTTTGAATTTAAAATAATAATAATAAATAAAAAAAAAGCTTTGAAGCTTCGTTCTTTTTCTCTCCACTACACTTTCTACTCTGTTCTCAGATGCAATGAGCTGTGAGTGCATGGAATCAATGATCTAGGTGATCGTACACTTCAACTATGCTCTGTCACAAAAACAAGGAATAACCATTCCCAAGATCTGCTGCTATATCAGTATCATAACAGTTTGGTGCTGTTTTTTGGTTTCTTTGATGACCATGACTGCGTCACAAACACACCATAATGTCATTTACAAGAAACATCCAAGACTCGGCACTCCAGCCATATGAACTGTTTAAAGTTGAAAATCAATAATGTATTCATTTTGTCAATCCATTCCAAAGTTCTGAATATAAAAGCATTAAATACATGAACATGTTTAATGCATAAAAAGAGACCTAAAAGGTATCATACCTGGGTACCAAGAGCTTTTAATAGAGTCCCGCGTTCCTTTTCCATTTGACCACGAGCCCGTCCATAATTTAACGCAGCTTTTGACAATGTACTGCCACTAGTGCATGTATTTTCAACACCATATTTCCGACTATCTTCCGAGAGTTTACTACCTGACAAAAAAGTTCTTATTTTTAGTACCTAACATGCTGGAAACCAAACTAGCATATTTAGGAAACAACAAAATGGCTTCACTAGCCTACCAATCTCAACTTGTTTGGACCCAGTAACAATAAAGCCTTCTACACCGCGAACAATATCCCTTTGAAAATGCTGAAAAGGGTAATAACTAAAGGATAAGAAAATTAATGAAGCAAACTATGAATAAACTATAGGAGAACTTTTTTCTTTTCTTTTTTTCTTTTTTTGAATGTCTTCTTTTTTTCTCTTTTTTCATAGGTAATATTTGGAGAATGGATAACCTTGCCCGCACGAGTAGAAATGTACAATCTCTCAAGTTTCTGATGCTGTTGAAGCTCAGCCTCATCAGTAACTACGTTATCTGAACCACCATATCCCGCGGCCCCAAATTGCTTTAGAACAGCCTGAAATAGAAGTGCACGGTAATTTAGAAAGAAAAAAAAAAAAAAGTGGTAAAAATGGTATCAACAAAATAACTAAAATAAAATTTGTATTGCTAGAAAGTTCAACCATCTTGAAGAGCAGCACATGCGTACAAACTGCAAACAACAGTGCAATTCAGGTAATGTGGTATGTAGAGGAACAATGGAATTCAAATGACAAGAGCGGCTCTCTTTCTTTACTGCTCCAAAAAGCATTTTGAATCAAACAACTAGGAGAAATTTTCAATCATTAACAAGGGGCTAGTTCATTTTCAAAATCTCAACACTAAAAAATATTGTAACTGAATCAGACTCCGGTGCCGTTTGTTAGCTCCACTGGAAGTAATATATGCTAATGGAAACTGCAACATCATGTCCGAGAGATACTTCATTCTATACCGGCTGTGTATATGTGAGTGCAAGCAAAAGACACAAGACACACACACAGGGAGAAAGAGAGATTAAGAAAAAGACCTCTTTCAAAATCAGATGAATCATCTGTACCATACTTCATAATAACACGAACTATACGCGCTCAAAATCCAATTCCTTGTATCAAAAAATCTGATAAATGGATGATATCTTCAGGAATTCATGGTCTATGGGCTGCCCTTTTCTATCACATTTCCAATAAATTGAACCGCGAACACTCTCTCTCTCTCTGCACCATCAAATAAAATCAAATGCGGAAACTTTAAAAGGGGAGAAGCATACAATAATCTCCTCCCAACCACACATATACCGCCTCAAAAAGATAACAGGTCATCTGATCTCACCAAACAAAGAAAATCACAAAGCATAAAAGAAACATCTCCACGCAACCGCACCATCGACTAGCTCAAAATCCATCACCAAAAGACCGTAATTCAAACAATTATCCTGCTGCCCTAGATAAGTACGACACATACCAATATAAAACTCCTCATATGCTTTGAGCCCTAGAAACCTAACCACATGAAGAGAAATCTCATCCAATTCAACATACGGGGTTTTGAAATCGAAATCCGCGAAATCGAGATCGAACTAAAACAGCATGCAATGAAATTACAAAAGGCATAAATCCGCAAAAGTAAAGATAACTCAGATCTCAATGGAATGTGGAGATGTATGAACAGATCTGTGAGGGAAGAGAAAGATGCATGGGAATGTCGGAAAAAAGATGATTGGGGAAAATCGAAGAGGCATACCTGCTGCTGTTTGGCGACTTGCTCTCTTAGCTTGGTTGCCTGCTTCCTGATGGCATCCATTGAAGGTGGGGTGGTGGGGGGTGGTGGGTGAGGAAACGAGAGCAGTGGCCTGTTTGGATGGAGAGATTCCAGGGAAAGTTGGGCGGAGGTGAGGAAAATGAGAGGGAGATCTGCGGAAGAGGAGAGAGCGCTCGATTGGAGACAGAAATGACTTTCAAAATACTTCCGCGTGAATGTTCGGAGAATAAATAGATACGATGCAGAGAGGGGGTGTGGACCGTGTGGTGTGAGCTGTGACCCTTTAAAGGGTGGGCCATGGGCGAATCTAGATCGTACGATGGCTAGCCTTTGATGTCATTCGGGTTCGAGTTCCTCTATGATCTATCCGTTGGTAGGGTTTACCTATGAAATCCAAACCGCCTAAAATTAATATTATAATTTTTATTGGCGATGAAAAAAAAAATTAGAAAATTACCATTATTTTTGCGGCTGGTTTTAAGTATTTTTGAAGTAGCTGTTTATGCTCTATTTTAGAGGGCGATATCGAAAACACCATATATGGTTTAATATTTTATTATGGCCGTGTTATAGCACACTATTATTATATTTAAATGAATGTTTAAATTTTGACCAAATGTCAAAATTAAGAGTAATTGTATGGTAAAATCTTTAAAAAAAAAATTGTTGAGGGTTATTAAATGGTGGGTATCATCGTCGAGGAATGGCTTGAGGGCTGGAAGATGGGACCCACTTGTTTGAATGCCGGTTACAACACCAGGATCTTCTTTGGTTACTTTGAGAGATCCGATGTATATTATCTATGCCATGCAAGAGTCGCTGTCACTGTACGATTTATTTTTTTTATGGGTGGGTCCCTTAATAGCAAAGATCCACTCGGTACTGTGTGTGCAACTTTTTGCCTAGCTGGGCAGGATTCTGTCGCAGTTTCCATGAGATCTCACGTTTTAATTTTAAATTTGGGGAGTTTGTTACTTTATTTTATTCTCATTCAGATTTGGAGAATTTAATACTTGAAAAACCTAGGGGGAAAATCTTCATAGCACACCTGAAATAAGGAGAGGCCCCAGCATTAATTTAGAGACGGAACGAGTCCTTTGGGTGGATTTTTGTATTTTTTTTTGTCGTTTAGCAATGTTGTCAATATCGACAATTATATTGTCGATATCAACAACTATGCGTAAACCCTTTAAACATCGCTCCGTATCTCTAGTTCTTTGTCAGAACTTTTTCATATACTGCAACCTGTGCTGTGGTAAATTTTCTTCTCAGAAAACACCGTAAAAATTACTCTCAATGGTGGTTGGATTCCATTAATAGGTTGGTACACACAATAAACATCTTCCTATATTGCATTATCTACCCTAAAATGTCATAAGTTTGAATCATTTTCAATAATGACTTCTTTCAGTTGTGGTCTGAACCCTAAATGGAGTCATTTTAAAACTGTACCAGTTGTGTAAATGCATATCTGTATGTAGCTTTGCGTAAAGATTACCATTTGTGTAGTAAATATCATTTTTGTTTTGGGCTTGGTTAATATCACTTTCGTTTTGGGTTTTTAGGGTTTGAAAAGGGTTTTTTTTTTTTATAGGCGTCGTTTTTCTCTATTGCATTATTTCACTTAGTGGCACTTAGTATAGTTTTTTTTATTACCACATTACATAGCTCTAATATGACTATAAACCTAATTTTATGATCAAATAAGGCCCAGCATGGGCATTTTAATAGTGGCTAATAGTTTAGAAATATACACTTGCTCTGTTTTTCAAAATGTATGTATCTTTCATATTTATCTAAATTATGTTCTTGTGATTTGACGATAACATGTCAGTTAGCGAGGTGTTGGTCATATTCCACTATGATGGTGACTTCTAATTCGATATAATCCGTCCGGTGTACAATAGAGGAAATCAAAAGATAAGATATTTACCGACAGATATAACATATGACTCACTGGTTAACGAAGCAACTGAAGCATCTAATTGGAACTCATCCATCCATAGATTAAGCATACAATACCTTCATCACAATGGATGGGCATTTTCAATGGCAAGCATCGATGACGACAATGATTTGAAGAGAATGTTCAAAGCATCGGGAAATGATGTGAATGAGATATATCTATATGTCTTCAAAGAGCCCAAGGAGAACAATGGAGGTATGTGCATTGGTTGTATTTGCAGGAATTGGCTGCTAATGTATATGGGTTCCATGTTGGCTTGAAGATTGCATAAACTTTTTGGTCCAGTTGGTGATGTAAATAGGTTGTTCAAGGCTTGAACAGTGCAGTTCATTCTTTGGGTTGGCTGCTGATGTAAATGGGCTGGTTGGATGTAAATGGGTTGCGCATAACATATTTTCAACATTGAAAAATGGATAAATGTAAATGGGTTGGTTGGTCATGTAATGTTGGAATGTGAATGGTGATATAAATGAGGTTTATCTAAATTTAGATTAAGTTGTATTCAGTTGCTCCATGTTATTTGTGCTTAAGTATTTCCTTTTACCATAAGTGCAACTTTATGTTTGGGTTTACACTTATTTTTAAACGCAACCTTTCAAGCAGCTACAAAGTTATAAGTTTTAATTCATCTCACTGATGAAACTAGTCGATACCGACAGCTTTAAGTTGTCGATATCAACAACGTTTATACAATACAGCAGCTGCTGACTTACAACTTTTAATTCATCCCACTGACGAAACTAGTCGATATCGACAACTTAAAATTGTCGATATAAGATGTCGATATCGACAATTTTTTTTCATTCTAGTAGCTCCTGAATTACAACTTTTAATTTATCTCACTGACGAAACTAGTCGATACCGACAACTTAAACTAGTCGATATCGACAACTTTTATCCATTGCAGTAGTTTCTGATTTACAACTTTTAATTCATACCCCTGACGAAACTAGTCGATATCGACAACGTTTATACATTCGAGCTGAAACTTTATTACAACTTTTAATTCATCCCACATCACTTCATGAAAGCTTGTGGCAATGATAGCTACAACATCATGAACATTCCTGCAAAAAAAAAAAAAAAAAAAAAAAAAAAAAAAAAAAAAAAAAAAGCCAAACAACTCCTTTATCAATCCACCCCAAACATAGCAACAAAACCACCACCATCAAACCTACCACCATCCCTTCTTCTCAAGGCAAAACAACTCTCCCCATTTCAGTCTCAGTTGCTGTGATACAGATTGCAAGTACTTTTTTCAAGCAGTTACTCTCAACTGCAGATTCATAACAAAACATACAAGTGCCATCAATGAAAATGTATTGGATGCTTTCAACTTAGAGAACATGAAAGCAGTATATCAAGTGGATCCCCAACAGATTGCATTCATTAAACCCGTGGAACCCTAACATGCATTCAACCATTCTATTGACAATATGCTAATAGTAAAGAAAAAAAACCAGTATGAGACAAAGCATATGTACTCCAACAAAAGGATTCTATATACAAGTATAATTCATTATGCACAATGGCAAAAGGAGGCAAAGTATAAGTCTATCAACCTGATAGACTGATGAAACACCATATCAAAGGCAATATTGCAATTTACAACAAGAAAAGTACAACCAAAATAGAAGCCCCGTAAGCACCATCCAACAAACATTTTCCAAAACAAAACATAGAATATCTTTCCTGCGCTCCGCTCTTTGTTGGAAATCACCATCAAAGCCATCATGGAAAGTCATTCAAGTTGATCAAACCCAGTCTATTGGCATTCAACAAATATCTCTATGATGATTTTGCTGCGAAAGTAGGGAATGTCTTCTTAAGTGGAGTTAAAATCTACCCCTTTTTCAACACTTCAAACGGTCAATCTACTCTGTTGACTTTGTAGATCCCGTCAATGCGAATCTGTAGGAAGAAACGGAGCACAATTTGGAGTCCGGATGGCTTCAGAAACTGCTGGGTTTCTGAACTGGGTTAGGTTGAACCTAACCTGAACTCGAACTGGCCTAGACAATAACCTAAAACGATTCTTCTTCTTCCCTGCCCTGTTCCAGATTATGGTTCTGCAACGAAAAAACAGGGACAATGCCTGCTGCCTTCTTCTCCTTCAGCGTCGGTGAACGGAGATCTGTTGTTGCACCGATGGATTCCAGCAACTTGCGGCCTGGCGATGTGCTGCGCACAAGATCAGCGGCGATCTGTGTGGCCCACCTTCTGCAGGAAAGGGATCGAGACGCTGCCTTTCGAGGGAAAAGTTGGCGGCGTGTACTCCTCTAGTTCCGGCGACGATGAATGGCTAGAATCCGGTATTTTCGAGGGTGTTGGCGCGAATCTTCTTTTTTTCTGATTCGATTCTGTGACAAAACCTAGTTCTGCAAGAGGCGACTGGCAGCGAAACTAGAGATCGATTCGATCCTCTGATTCTGCTCTGGTTGCAGTTTCTCTGAGTGCAGAGATCTGCGTGGCCCGCCGTGATCGTTTTAGAATCCCTGAATCCTCTTCTTCTCTTTGATCAAGAGAGAAACACGGTGTCAATAGGGAAAGGCACTATGGAAGAGGATAAGGGAAAAAGGAGGACGGTGAAATGGGGAAGAAGGGGGGTTTCTTGTGGTTTTTATATAACCGCATTATTGTCGATATCGATAATATCAAAAAACATGTAAAAAAAAACCGGAAGGGGCCCTCTATACTCCTATCAGGCCGTCCACCTACTCATGGCTCATTATGGGGCTTTTTCCCGTAGTTTTCCCTTAATACTTTCTGTTTTTATTTTGATCCGTTTGAATTTTTAATGGATGTCCCGTCGTTGAGTTCCACTCGTTCAACTTTGGAGATCCGAACTAAAATTGGCAAGCCCAATTTCCTGCCTGAATTTAGATTTTGCCCATCACATCTGGCTAATCGGATGTTGAAAATCATCCTAAATAGCGTTTGTGCGGCAGAGCTTTTTCATGAAGGTGGGATGTTTATAGTTTCTCCCTTGTAGAGGTTTTTGCATTGGTTGAACATGTTTAATTGTAAAAAAAGGGTAATGATCCATCATTTATACTTTGAAACCATAGAGAGCAGAGTCCCGAGCTCTTTCCCACTGGAAACTCATTTTTCAGGATCACAATCACGCAAAAGCATCCTCATGTTGTCGTGTAGTTTTGTTGGGTGGTTTTAATCAGCCATAACTCGACTACTTCTAAAGTTTGAGAAACACTCACGCGGGCTCACTTAAGCATGCTCCCATCACAAAGTGTTGACTAAAGCAAAATGGCTTACACATAAATTCTCCTGATGTTCACCCCCGGTAAAACTCATAGCTAGTAAGTGGCTTTGAACATTTTGGAAGCTAGATTTGGATATTTCAATGAGCGAATAGTGGCAATGCACAAGGGTAAATTGATTGAAATGCAGTAGTCAAATAGAAATTTCACATGAGGGAGGACAGCCACTTGCCACTTGCCACTTGCGTGTGCCCTAGAAGTATAGGGAGTATTCCAAGTTATGGGTATCTTTTGTGAATCAGCATGATATCATGGTATAATTATAATCACTGACTGACTATTCATATAAGAGTCCTAAAGTTCAATACTTCTATACGTGCGTGCACAAGCATCAATTTTTAGGCCCCTAATAATTGTTCATAGCCAACAAATCATATGGTCATTTGATATTTATGCATGGGATGTGAAAACAGGTTTAACATGTATAAAACAAACATAAGTGTTACACATGTGAAACACCTCACTTTGTTTGTCAAAATGACAATTTTCACATGAGTGGACAAATTCATCACACAATTTTAGATATGTTTAGACGTTTTTTATGCTTTTCATATTAAATCTCAAAATCTATAAGCATTTATGATATATGAAACTAAATGTCTTGATGCTTATCACTGATATGAGAATATTAAATTGTTCAAATCACGAGTTGGAGGGCCACAAAAGTCAGATTGTCAATTTTATAAATTGATTTTTTTTATGTTTTTGATGTGATTATCAAAATCAATGAATATTTAAATACGACGTTAAATGTCTAAGAGTGTTTTATATACAAACGAGTGAACGACCAGCTTAAATTACCAATCCAAGGCCCACAAAATTGCAGACACAAAATATATATATGGAGAATATACATGTGCATCAATCACTTACCATAGGATGAGAGACATTTACATAATTTAAAATATTTATGTGCAAAAAAAGAAAAGTCATATATTGTCATATGCATAAAAAAAAAGTTCATGTGCAAAAAGGGAAAGCGATGTAAGCGCCCTATGATGAGGGATGAATGCACATGAATGCCCCCCTATATATAAATATAAATAAATATGGGCAAACGGCTATCATATGCATAGCGTGCCTTTTCCTCAGTTTCCATATGTAATTGTTTAGCACATCCCATGTATGCAATGATTGATTGAAAAGACCCTCATTTGTATACCACTTGCCTTATCTTATGCATTTGATGCGTGATGACATGTTTGGTAACAGGCGAGGAATCTATATATTTAATGATTATTCACTACTACTGGAATAAGGGTTCATCGCTAGAGATTTCTATAGCTAGATGATTTCAAATTGATATTGGTGTGTATGGATGAATATAGCTAAGAAAAATAGGGTTTGATGTGCAAATCAACTTAAGTGAGGATTTTCAAATCTTATGGGGGCGGTCGGATCTAAAAATCATATCAAAGCCAAACATGGATTTACTACAAATTTAGGAAAATCGAAAATCTTTTCCCTAAAGATTCGGTTGCCAAACGTGACATAAATGATCACAAACAAGTATAATAATGTATATGTATTGCTTTGCACCCATTTACATGTGTCCTTCGCTTATATTTAACATTTACACATAAACACATTTATTCGTGCACAAACAATGTGTAAATGGGATTGTGTTTCATACAAAGAAGTTTACATTTTAGAAGAAAAAAAAATCACACATCCTTTCACGATGAGAAGTGAGTATAATTTTTGCTCCCATGGGGCACAATATATAAAATCTATTTTCATATCTACAACAACGCAAGCACAACTAAACTCTATTTCAAGTTGAGAAATTTAAACCACAAGCGAATGACAAGCACCTATGCCGGATTAATAGGAATTGCTTTTAATCATCATCCCCTCAAAAATGATCATAAAAATTCCTTATTTATGTTAGTTTGTGTAATTAGGAAATTCATAACTCATCAAATTATAATATATTAAGCCGGAAGGTTTTGGATCTAATTTTGACTTTAGGTTTTGACTTTACTTTTCAATTTTGACAAAAAGTTATTTTTGGTGTCTACATATACTAGAAAGTTATTTTCGGTTTCTACATCTACGAACATACTCTCCCCCCACCTCTCCCCCTTTCTAACATACATATAATCTAATATCTTCATGTGTGCCCGTAATTAGCATGGGTTTTTGTTATAGTTTCCGTTTAACGTGTGAGTAAATAATTTTACATTCCTACTTCTCTTATGATTATGATTGCAAATGGGTATCCAATTATCCAATTACCCAGAAGTTATGAGCTACAAAAAAATCTGGGCCTAGAACCTATTTTAGGTTTCGATTCATAAATGGGTCTGGGTCCGGAACCTAATTTAGGTTCTAATTAATAAACGGGTTCGGTTCCGGATCTATATAGGTTATGATATGTGGACTCGGGACTCAGCATATGAGTATTTGACATTGCAATTTGTACTTTAAAATCAATTTTATGTATAATATTGGATGCTGTAGATTTGATGCACTGTTATAAATTGAATGATATGCTTATTTTAAGAAAAAATGAAGAATAAAAAGAAAACACAATTGATTTTGAAAATATATTCGAGTCCTTTAGGTGGACCCGGTTAAAGAACCGGATATTGGTTTTCTTATAGAAACCGGATCCGAAACCAACAAAATAGGTTTCAATTTAAAAATGGATCCGGAAACGTTATATAAAAATGGGTTCAGGTATAATATGTTTTCGATCTGGAACTGTTCAATTTACAACCCTACTCATGAGAGGTAGAGAAATCCTTTCATCCTCTATTATAAAAACATAAATACATGCCCTAGCCCAAATATAAATAACTAAATACATGGCCCCAGGGCTAGTATTTAATATTGCCATACTAAGACCGAATCCCTACCTCTACTGGATTTCTTGCAATCCAACGGTGGACATTCCCTTGGATCTCAAAATTCACCATCAGGAGGTGGGGGAATCTGATCCAACGGCCATCTCTGGGTAATTATAAGTCGGGCCCACAGTGGAGATTTCACAAGCACGCAAGGGCGATTTCACCATGTAAAATCCCCGTCCACTTGCATCAATTGCTTGCCTCCACAACACCTGATCAAGGCTTCTGTTGAGAGATTTTCGTTTCCGTCCCTCTTTTCTCCTTCCTCTGAGAAAACACAATCGCAGCACCAAACATCAATAAAAAACAGACATGGGATTCTAAGTTTCTAACACAACAAGAAGAAGGAAAAAAAGAATACAAGCAGAGAAGAGGAGAGTGGAAATGGAGAGAGAAGTGGAATCATCAGAAAGCGTGGAAAAAGAAGGAGAAGGAGGAAAGTCACTGCATCATCCAAACAGAGTTGTTACAAAGGGATCGAATGGAAAAAAGGGAAAATCCTGCAAGGGATGCCTCTACTATTCCTCAATCCGCAAATCCAACGCTCGAAACCCTCTCTGCGTCGGCGTCAGCAGAACCTTTCAACAAGGTATCGCTTTCGTTCCTCCCCCCCCTCTCTATTCACGCTTTTCTAGGGTTTCTGATAAACGAAACTGTTTTGATTTAGGCGTTGAGATTTGTATTTAAATCGGGATTGATTGGGTAATTGTTGTGTCTGTGTGATGGAGGGAATTCTCTATTGTTTCATCTTTTAATCGTGTGATCAAAAAGTGTGGTGGGATTTGTGGAAGGAGCTATTGGGAGATTGTTGGTGGATTTGATTTTGAACAAGTAGGTTGAATTTTGATTTTGGTAGCTTGTGGGTCGATTTGGGAAGAGGAGTGGTAATTAGGGATGAAGGAAAACACTTTTGAAAACGCTTACTTCGGTTCTGGATGATAGGTGGATTCCAACAAGGTGGAAGTGGAGGGTGTTTGAGAAGGAATCAGGTCATTTTTTTTTAGTCTGGTGTCGCGGAGATTTAGTTCATTTTTCTGTTGTGATTTCATGGTCTTGACTCAAGTTAAGTACTTGATTTTGTGTCCCGAGGAGCATTATGAATGCCCAAGTACATATTTGGGAAGAATGCATCTCCCTCTGTGTGAAAAATGTTTTCCTTTATGTTTGGTTTTATTTTGTTTTTTGTTTATTTTTGTGATTAATCTTACTGTTATGAAATTAACAGTGAGAAGAGCCTCATTTAATAATGAACCAAAAACTTGCAAACCGTATGGTGCCTTTGATATCTTTCAACGTTGATCTCCACTTTTCATTGCGCATTCATGTTATCAGTTGTCCAAGTTAGAACATGGACTTGGGTAATTTGCAGGCAATCTCGACACATTCAATATATTCAGAACAACCTTTATATGTTATTTGTAGACAGATAAGTGGACATCATTGTCTACTTCTCAGTAAAACCGAAAAATGAATTCTGTGATCATAATGTTATGCTTTTTATTCCTGCAAACCTTATGCTAGAGTTATTGCTGACTTATAAATTTGTTAGTAAAATAACTCAAGTATTAGATCTTGTTGCAATATTTTGCCTACTTCTTTTTGGCTATTTCCAAATTGATAAATGTTGAGTTTTATGAACAGTACCTAGCCATATCGTTGGAGAGTCAGAGTTGGAAGCTTCTAAAGAGGGCCGTAACTTATCAGATTTCAAGTATGCATGTGTTGGCTATTCGGTGTTTTTGGATAACAAAGACAACCCTGGTGAGCAGCAAGAAAAACAAACGGAATTGCCATTCTGTGTTGGCGTTGAGGTTATTATCCTAATTAATCTTCCCCCCCCCCCTGAAATGGTCCAATGATTTTTTCTCATCATCACTGGCAATTGTTCTAAATTTGAATACTAAAAAGATGATGCTTTTATGCTTGATATTGAATATCTTCTCTAGTAAGGAATTGGCTGCATCTCCATAACAATAAAATATGTGATATTCTTACTAATTTACTCTCTGAATTCTGAAGTCGTTTAATTGAAAAATCTTTTTCAATACTTTGATATTTTTATGAGTTCCCTTCTAGTGTGAATATTCTCAGCAATATTGTTGCACCTTTGAAGAATCTGTCTTCTATTCTAATTTGATTTTTTATTAAAAAATTTAATCTGTTGTACATGTTCAATAAATTATATCAACAGTTTATGGTGCACCACCACCACCACCACCTTTGGGTGATTTGGAAGGAAAGGAACAAGAGATGTTTTGAGGGGTCATCTTTGTAGCAATCTTTGGTGGGTAGAGAGTTAAATTCTATGTTGCTTTGAGGATTTCCATCTTCCCTCATCTTAAGGAATCCCTTTAAGAACAATTATTAGAAGTTGGGAAGAGGTGGAGCGATTCTTAGGCACCATACCCAACGTAGATGGATTCCTCCGTCTGGGTTGCTTAAGTTGAATTCTGATGGCGGTGCAATCAGCAATACTGGATTAGCTTCTTTTTGTGTGTGTGTCTGTGTGGTGTTGTGACAGTGAAGCTGAGTCTTTTTTATCTTTCTTAGGCCCTGTTGGTCCTTGTTCCGTCAATGTGGCAGTGATGTTACCCTGAGGAATGATCTTCGTGAATCTTTCCTTTCCAGTTAGGCCTTCATTTGCTCTTAGTTGAAGTTGTCTCCTGCCGTGCTATGCATTGGGGCAATGTGAGTGGCAAATGGCCTTGGGAGTTAGCCAATGTGGTGGAAGAGGTCCTTGAATTATCTAGGTGGCTTGGTGTGGCCTTTTCTCATGTTAAGTGAAGTTCTAATTCAGTGGCAGGCTCTCTTGCCAAAGTGGGTGTTAACTACGATAACTAGTGATAAATTGTTTTGGTTTTTCTTTTCCTTGAGTTTTGTGGGTGTTTTTAGAACGTGAGGTTTGTTTTACTTGTTTTTACTCTTGGAGCTGTTCAGTATATTTCCCGTATGCTGGTTGGCTTCTATTAGTGTAATTTCAGTTATCACTCAAAACAGAAAAAATTGTATCGACAAATTTAAGCCAACCATCTGCTCAGGTCTATCCACCACTAATACCCATTTGTGTATGTGAGGGAGAGAGTGATGTAGTTCTAGCTGCTTGGGAGATTTGAAGGCCCATTATATGATCTACATCTTTAATTTTTGTTATCTTGATTATTAGCTTCGTTCTTAGCATTATAGTTTACTTGGCGTCTCTTCTGATAATTAGGCCTTCTTAGACATTCTATAGTTCCTTTTCTGCCATTTCTTAAAAGAAAAAAAAAAAGACTTTTTCTGCGGTTGCCTTTTGAACACCTTGTATTCTAGTAATAAGTTTCCTAAGTATTCACTTTGATATATACAATTGTCTTTGTGCATTATGATTTACTTGCAATTTTAAATTGGTTGAACTTTATCTGAAAGATGTATGGATTGATAAAGAAGAGCTTTCTACTGTTGTAAGTTTCTTTGCTCGCAGGAAAGCTAAGTGCTTCAAAGTTTTCTTTTATTTTTCCGCGAATTGCTATCATATATAAATTTTCTTTGTTGTTGCAGCTTTTGGTAGACCATGGTCCTGCTCATGCGCACAACAGGGAAGGTAGTGTAAAAAACTGAAAATGTATAATTGGATGTTTGTTGATCTTCTTTTTGTCAGTATTGAATTTGGATATGTTTGTGTCTTCTGACTTGCCTTCATCTGTATGAACTTGGTGATGAACCTTTTTCAAGCGTGCTTTTGTTGCATTTACTAATAATAACAATCAAACCACAACATGTTATTCTCAAGTTAACTAGTGTTTTTTAGTTCTTGGAATTGATTGTAATTAAATGTTTAGTGTGGGAATCTTTTGGTGTGATGTATAATAGATTGTTGTCTTGAACTTGTGCCTTAAAGTTGCCTGATATTCCCCAGCAGCATTCCTTTTCCCCCCCCTCTAATTGATAGGGTTAGATTTCACTGTTCAAGAAGATATATGCTAGGTTTCTGAACACCTTTTTTTGAGGTGTCGTAGAAATACCGCTGACTTGCTGAAGTTTACATCAGTACTTTCACAGATGGCTACCAATGCTTTCTTATGAAATAATTGACAATTTATAGAACGCCTAACAACTTCTGTCTGCTATCATGACAGTGTTGCTGACTAGTCAACTTTTTGGAAATTCCCGTCTTCATAACAGATGTATATCTGTGGTTTCTCTTGAGATGCATGATGGAAGCACTTGCTCGTCATTACTCATTAGTCCCTGCAAGATGTCATAATATAAATTTTATTTGAAGCTGTAAATTTGTGGTGGGTGTTGATTTGTGGTTGAGGAAGTACCAGTTGAGATACCATTCAAGGAAAAAAAAAGGTTTCATTAAAAAAAAAAAAAAGAGTTCCAGTAGAGGTTGTGGTGTAGAGGTAGAAGAAGTACAGCAAGAACAGGACGTAAACTTGGCTAAAACTGCATTAGATTGGAGATGGAACGTAAGTCAGATGCTAAGGTTTCGAAAAGAACCTCTGCAATAGAAAAAATTTTTTATTCATAAAAAAGGACCTGCCCCAGACGAAGATAAGGTAGCCTTTTAAACTACCTTAGAAGACTCTAGAAACATTTATGATAGTTCATAGAAAACTAGCACACATTGACTCATTTATGATAGGACACATTGACTCATTTATGATAGGGAACAAAAAACTAAAACACATTAACTCATCTATGACTCCTAAAATAGCGTAGGAAATCACATAAATCTAGAAACTTCATTAGTGCATGCTCTGGATAGTAAAAGAACTCTTGTCTGATGAGTAGACTTTGAGGAATTCAGCATAAGTCTCTGGATCAACTTTCTTCAGCTCCTCTTTAGCAATCCAAGTATTTTCACTAGCCGGTTTGCCCAACCATTTCACCAAAAAACGCCTATATACTAATGCATAGAATTCCAGATCATAAGTCGAATAACGCCGCTTCGCATCGGTCAACTTTTCACTAAAAAACTCCACTGATTTCCCTTCTTGGCTGAGAATCGCTCCAATCCCCATATGTGAGGCATCACACTCTATAACGAACAACTTCTCAAAATCTGGTAAGACAAGTACTGGAGCTTCTGTTAGCTGCTGTTTTACTACTTCAAAGGCCTTGTGTGTTGCCTTTGACCACTCAAAAACTGCTCCTTTCAAACACTCTGTGATTGGACCGATGATTGAGCTAAAGTTTCGTATAAATCTCTTGTAAAAAGAAGCCAATCCATGAAAGCTTCGAACATCTCCTATGGACTTTGGAGTTGGCCACTCTTTAATTGCTTGAACTTTTGATGGATCCGGTTGTATTCCTTCAGCTGAAATAACAAAGCCAAGAAACACAACTTTGTCGCACAAAGGCGAACACTTCTTCAAGTTAACATAGAGTTTCTCCTTGCAAAGAACACTCATAACTTGTCGTAAATGCATCAAATGCTCTTCTCAGGTTTTACTATATATTAAGATGTCATCAAAATAAACAACTACAAATGAACCCAAGAAAGGTTCGAGTACTTCTGTCATAACACGCATGAACGTACTTGGCACATTTGAAAGTCCAAACGGCATCACCACCCAGCACCCACTCATACAAACCGTCGGGAGTTTTAAAAGCAGTTTTCCACTCATCACCACTCCGCATCCTTATTTGGTGTTAGCCACTCCTCAAGTCAATTTTAGAAAATATTTTAGATCCCACAAGCATATCACGCATCTCTTTTAAGCGAGGAATCGGAAATCGATAGTTTACCGTAATTTTGTTGATCGCATGACTGTCGATGCACAATCTCCATGAACCATCTTTTTTTGGTGTCAATAAAGCTGGAACAGCACATGGACTTTTGCTTTCTTGCACTAAGCCCTTAGAAATCAGCTCTTCGACTTGCCGTTGCATCGCTTTTCGGTGGGCAGGAGGCATTCTATATGCTGCCAGATTTGTTAAAGGAGCTCCAGGCACAAGATCAATGGTCTGCTGAATGCTTCTCATTGGAGGAAGCTCCTTAGGCAACTCGTCACAGATTATCTCTTTAAAATCCTTCAATAGCTGCTGGATTTCATATGGATAATCGCGAATTTCCTGCAATTGCTCCTCTATTTTATCCTTTCCGACCAGCGCATAAATGATGCTCATTTCCTTGCTTTCTTCTTCAAATTGATGGACAGTTAAGAACCCAGCAACCCTATTGCTTTTGTTAACAGCAACTTGTTCTTCCTTTAGAGGCTGTAAAATCAACGTTTTAGTACCCTTTTTGAAAGCATACGTGTTGGCTCTTGTGTAATGAACCATGTCTTTATCATACAACCAAGGTTTTCCTAGTAGAATGTGGCATGCATCCATAGGTACAACATCATACCACGCCTCCTCTTCAAGGTCTTTGCCCATGTTAAATTTAACTAGACAATGAGAAGTGACGGGTATCTCGTTTCCCTTCCGAAACCAAGCAACTTTGTAAGGTGTTGGGTGTTCCACTACCGGCAGCTCCAACTTTTCCACCACTTTCTTTGATACTATGTTTTCTCTACTACCTCCATCTAGTATAACATTGCAAACATTCCCATTGCAAAACACACGAGTTCTGAAGATATTGTACCTCCGCCAATCTTCATTATCTTCGACTTTTGGTGCTGTCATCACTCTCCTCACCACCAAGGACTCTCTTTCGACTGGTAAAACATCCACCTCTTGATCATCTTCTCCCGAATCATCGAATACCGGTTGAACAAACTCCTCTTCTTCATCCTCTACTTCAATCAAGTTCACTCTTTTTTTTGGACATGCATAGGAGGTGTGGCCTCTCTCCCCACAAATAAAACAGTGGATTTGCGAGCTACTGCCAGATTTTGTATACCCCGAACCAGCAATATTTTTTTTTCTTTCAAGCCTAGCAATTTCTTTCCCTTTTCCACTATTGCTGTTTTTGTCAGCTATGGCAACTCCTCGATCGAATTTATGGGCTGTTTTCTCGCCCTGAACACCCAAATCAGCAGCTGCATGCTTCTGAATAGAATTATCAACTCGTCCTGAGATAGGCCTTCGTGCTCCATAACGCAATATCCTTTTTTCCGCCATCAAGGCATACTGTCTAGCATCTTCGAGATTGAACAGACGAACAACTCCCAATTCATCTCTTACGGTTTGATTCAAACCAGAGAGATAATGAGCTGTCAACTGCTCATTGCTCTCATGCAACCCCACTCGATTCAGCAAGTTATTGAACTCCGAAGTGTACTCCTCCACGGTCATTCCTCTTTGCTCTAGAGAGTGAAACCTTTCATACAATTCCATGGCATAATCAGCCGGTAAGAATTGCTTTCGCAACTTCGCCTTCATATGTTCCCATGTATTAATTTTCGGCTTTCCTTGTCGAGCACGCTGCTCTTTAACTCGCTTCCACCATTGAAGTGTAGGCCCCTTCAATTTTAGCTAAACAAACAGCACCTTCCTCTCGGCTGACATAGGCTTCCACTCAAAATA
Organism: Cinnamomum chago; assembly: GCA_038049695.1. NCBI lineage: Eukaryota > Viridiplantae > Streptophyta > Magnoliopsida > Laurales > Lauraceae > Cinnamomum > Cinnamomum chago. Next base: position 15,994,339 of record CP142453.1, read on the forward strand.
ATTCTCTAGAGTAGCTTCCCAATCTAAATAATCTTCAACATGCATCTTCCCAAAAAAATCAGCAACTTCAATTTTAACTCCTCCACCATTTAAGTCTAGTGCACGTATTAACCGATCTTCCAACCCGCCTCCTACCTCATTGTTTGCGCGTCCAGCATCATAGAAGGGGTTTGTGTTTTCGTCAGAATCAGTTCCATCTTCTAGATCACCTTCCGGTATGTCTAGAAATTTGTGGTCACCTTCCGGATTCTCCATATGGATTCCCACACGTTCCTGGTGCTGCAGAGCTTGCACAGCCCGGGATAAATCTTCAATCATTTGCCTCAACTCAGCCACCTCTACTTGCTGGTTTTGATTCCTCCTTACACCGCGACCCCTTCCTCGTCCAGCCATGGCTCTGATACCAATTTGGTCTAGAGGTAGAAGAAGTACAGCAAGACTAGGACGTAAACTTGGCTAAAATTGGGTTAGATTGGAGATGGAACGTAAGTCAGATGCTAAGGTTTCAAAAAGAACCTCTGCAATAGAATTTTTTTTTTATTCATAAAAAAGGACCTGCCCCAGACCAGGATAAGGTAGCCTTTTAAACTACCTTAGAAGACTCTAGAAACATTTATGATAGTTCATAGAAAACTAGCACATTGACTCATTTATGATAGGACACATTGACTCATTTATGATAGGGAACAAAAAACTAAAACACATTAACTCATCTATGACTTCTAGAATAGCATAGGAAATCACATAAATCTAGAAACTTCATTAGTGCATGCTGCTGCATCAGGTTGCATTCAATTTTCAATTGCTATGCTATTGTCCTTTTGTGAATCTTTATTTTCTATCAGATTCTGGCGCCCTCTGTACATTCTTCCTCAATCCATTGACCTGAGGGTATTTTGGCTTGGGAAATTGTGTTTTAATGATGGATTCAGATGAAAATTGTGTGTTTTTTTTTAAATTTATGTAACCTTGTCTGCTCACCATCTGATTCTGATCACTTTTCTCCTATTGGACATAGTTGCATGTGATGAACTATACCTATCCGTTTGATTCATATCTAGAAGAGATTGACAACGTACTTAGTTTTTGGGCATAGTTAGCAAAACCTTTATTATACAAATATACAATATTTAATTAGTTCCAGATACTGATCCTACCAATTCTATTGTATTTAAAAAATATCAATTTTAAAGGAAAAACCCTGGTTTCTCTCAAAAATAAGAATTTTAAATTACCATTAGTCCATATGTTTCACTCATTCGTCCCACTGGTTTATTTTATTTGGAAGAAATGTGTTTATGGGTAACCCTTGAGAATGTCTATTAACTATAATTGGGCTGCTATTTACATGTTTCATATTATCAAAGCAGAAAAGTTTCCAAATTTACGAATTTTGTGAAGAGGATGGAATGGATAAAACATAGTTTCTTCTAAAATGACAAGGTGAAAATACCATTCGGAAAAAAAAAAAAAAAAACTATTAAGGTTATTGGAGTGTAGGCCTACAAGGGAGGGCAGTTTGGGAGTTGGGTCTATTTGGTAGGTTCATTCAGCTTTGCTAGAGAAATGGCTTTGGCAGTTAGAAAGGTGGGGGAGTGCCTTTGGTGAAAAATAATTATAAAGAAATATATAGCTAAGATTGAAGGGCATCGTTCTCTTGATTCTAATTATTGGTTTGAGGATGTGGAAGGGTTTATGGAAAGTTTTTCTTTGGAAGTTCACGGCTCACGGCTCACCCAAGGGGAAGAGATAGGCAGAAGAGGATGTGGATGGAAGTAGTAAAAATAGATTTGGAGAAGTGCAACCTATTCAAAGATTTAGCTCAATGATAGATCAGAATGGATAAACAAAATTCATGTAGCTAACCCCAACATAGTTGGGACAAGGTTTTGATGATGATATGTGGAAGGAAATTCTGTGTGAAACCTCAGTTTGAAGTTGTAAAAGATTCCTAATTAATGATGGTTCCCATGTTTGGTTCTTGGTTCAGTTATGCGGGGATCAGCTCTTCTGCAAGCAACAACTTCTCTCTTTTCTTCAAATTGTGAGGAGGCTAATATTAGCAACTAATATTGATATTGTGGGTGGTAGATTTTCATTGGGAGTTTGTCTGACAGTGAGATAAATTTTAGGTATTATCGTTGTTTTTGGAGGGAGCTTAGATACCTCTTTTAGGTATATTTGCATCTGGTGGAGTGGTGGTTGGTCCTTAGAGATAAATTTTCAGCTAAATCCTTGTTTTTGTGTATGGTGGGGCGAGAAGTGTTGGAGATGTGTTCTAGTCTATGGATGAAATATGACTAGACATTGAGCAGTCGGTTCTAAATATTAGTCAGCTTTTAATTGGTTGACCAAGTGATGTTAGAAGCCTTTTTAGTGGTTTTCAAACTAGTTATAATGTGGACGCCTTCTTCCGTATTTAATTTTGTAGCTTTCTGATTGCTTCTTACGCGGTAGTAGATATTATGCATAATATTGGAAACAAGAGAAATTTTGAGGCTCTGTTTCGCAAAATAGAAGAATGACTTTTTGGTTACCAAAAGTATTGTGCTGTTGTGAAGGGTTGATCCATAATGGAGGTAAATATGTTGTAGGTTTCTCCTTGCAAATAGGCTCTTCTGAAAAAGGTTCAGGCCATTATTAGAAGAAGCAATTTTTCTTTACAAAACCTGCGACAAATTTAATGTCGTCTCCATAATGGCTCCTCTCCTCACAAAGACGAGTAGATTTCAGCAATACTAATGGCTTTTCGGCGGCAATGAAATGGTAGAAGGGGATTTGCATGAGGACTTCACCAAGAGGTGACCCATAATAATGCTACCCTCGCCTGAGCACGCTTTACTGTGGAGTTCTCTCATGATCCTTCAATACTAATATTGTTACCTAGTTCTCAGGAATCCTTAAATAACAATATTGTTCTCTAAAAATTTGCCAAACGGAGCCAAAGGTCATGATTTGCAATTTTTTGTACCGGTTAGTGGTTTTCAAGGGTAGGGATGACTGATGAGACATTCTCATTTTGAAGTGGACGGTCCCAATGAGAATGAATGCCAGCACGAAAGAAACATTCATGAGCGCTTGTGGATCTCAATTCTCAACTCTTCTTCTTCTTTTTGGTAGAAGTAGATCTCAACACTTAACTTGTTGATGAAAGCCGCTTTCCTCAGAAACCAGTAGAGATTTCAATTTTTTCACACTGTATCGAGAGGGGGAAAAATGTCAAATTTAATTTTAACTTTTAACCATAGAAATATTTAGTTTTGATGGTTTTATTTAGGTACCAAAGGAATTAATTTGTTTGGGATATACAATGTTGCAAGTGTTGCAGTTGTATCTGATGGACGGTATAATCTCTCTTTAGGTTATCATGGTTCTTATATTCATACCTCACTGAAAGATGCTTCAGTTACAGTCCAGACATCATTTTCACAAACAAAATGAAAGATAAAAAATACAGTTTGGACATAAAAGTCTCTGTCGATTTTGGGCAAATCATTGAAAAATTTCATGAGTTGAAGCTTATGATTTCTAATAATGATGTTTCATTTGGTTATTGAAATGAGAGTTTCTCATTCTCTCGTTTACCATTCTCGCACAAATAGGTTATTGATCAGATAGGTTAAAAGTTTAACTTCTTCTTCTTACTTATTATTATTTTTATCTCCCTGCAATATTCTGTTGCATACTGCAAGCAATTTTACTTCTCATTTGAGGCGTTTCAACTTCTGATGATTGGGGCTTTCTTTCTTTCTTCTTCTTCGCTAAAGCTAAAGAATTGCATAGAGCACATGAACTACTTAATAGTTAATACTGAAGATTATGTTGTGGGTGTTCTGTAGATGCTCCTGTTTTTTCTCAGCCTCGGGCATACAAACCAGCACGTTCTATGGGGGAGGAGTTCTTGAGCAGGCAAGTTCTGTTATTGTATTTATTTATTTATTTATGATCAATCCCATTGTTCAGCTGAAAGATGTTGGATTTGAAACCCAATGTGATCCAGGTTTACGAGAAACGCGGGGCTTGTGGCATCGGGTGTGGGCAGGAACATGCAGAGGGTGGGCAACTATATCAAAGACAGTGTTGACGACATACTATACCCATACCGCAGACGTCCTAAGTAGGAAGGGAGAGACGAGTGCCAGATCCACAGAGATTTAATGGCAAAATCCCAACCGTGCATCTACATCTGCACATCTCATTGTTAATCACAAAAACTCTGCTTCCAATGTATGACTGGCAAGAAATAAAAGGGTGACTACCGTCTCAGGGAAAAAAAAAGGCCAGATTGGGTAGGTTTAAGATGTTATGTTAATTTTGTCTCCCCCAACACCCTCTCCTCAATTTATTGTTATGAGATTAGAGATTTGTACTGCTGGCATTATCATAGGTGTGGTTTGTACTTTCACTTTTAAGAAAGTTGAGTTCAAGTGACTAAAAATATTTCTTCTGATTTATGTTTTCTACCCCCTATTTTTATTTTTATTTTTTTCATTTTCGCATGAACTATTGAAGTTACAAGGGCTTGAGAACGCAGTCGTCACTGTAGCTTCGTTCGCATTTGTGAAGTCGTTAGAGGTTCCATTGTCTTGACCATAAGTTGGGGTGGGCCTCATCCATGTGAGAATAATACCACTGTTGGATTATGGATGTATGAATGATGTGATCAAGGTGTTGGACAAAAGGAGGCTGTTACAGCAATGGTCTTGATCGGGATCGTGTTGTCAGATGCAGGGGTCACAATTCCTGACCAAAAGTAAGAGTCCAGCCCTAACTGAAACCAGTAATTCAGGGTTTGGGTTTGGGGTTTGGCCATTTGTACTTTCAGCATGGGTTTGAGCTGACATTCATGGCAGATTAATAATTGGGTCAGGTTGGTTCAATCCATACTTGTTATTGGGCTGATTGTTTGCGAGTCTAGTCTGACGCAACTGAAACCAGACATGGTAGTTTGAGTTTCAATTGACTCATCTTTTTGACATTTCTAATCTGATAAATGAATGAGTTCGGCTTGATTTGAGCCTAGGCTGCTAGGCGGGTCAACCTTCCATGATGTAAATTACATAAAATAACCCTCTCTTAGCACTGGACAAAATTTCACTTGGGGTGTGATTTAAATCCAGAAACCACATAAGAAGATAAAGCTAAGCATGTATTTATAGTTGAATTTAAAGCTAGTTGTCCTGCTCTTTGAGAGAACTTTCTCCAATACTGAGATCAAGGGGGAAGAGTTGCTTGAGCAATTTGGATTATAGAAGGGAGCCCCTCTGTAATAGTTCTGCATTTTTTTTTTCCCTGCAGTCAATATCTTTAAGGGCATGTTTGGGTACGATTATAAGGGAGGAATCCTTTCTAATTTTCCCTGCTTCCAAGGAACATCTAAATTTGGGTGAAGAGAGGAAAAGTGAGAGACGATTTTGCAAATCCTCCCAACCCATTAGTAATCCTCTCTTCCATTGATTCCTCGGTCTCCACCTCCCCGCATTAAATTTTGTAAATCCACGGAGGCAAAGAACACCTAAGTTAGGAAGAGCGACTTGTGTTTTTCAAACCTAAATGCAATGATTCATCTCCTAAAAAATCCTTAAAAGAGGACAGCAAGGTTCTCGGGAATGAAGGAATCCTTTGGATAGATTACTCTCTTTTACCAATGTGCTCTAAATGGGGCTTGAAATCATTGATATGATATGACTCACCCTATTATTTATTTATTTATTTCCAATAGAAATACAAAATGCAAAAATGCCTAATGTATCATGCCGGAGAATGAGGCATTTATTTCTGGAATAAGTATCAGTGCAATATGGTCCATTTGCAAAGTCCCCAGTCCAATCCAAAAAATATATACAACTCTGGATTTATAGGGCTTGCTTAAGGTCTCAGGGCCCGTTTTGTATCCTAACTCATTTTCCCTGCACTGAATGCATTTGTCAAACCAACACCTACGTACACTTTTATTTGTCTCTAGTTGCTTTCCCTAGTTGCTTGTAGCAAACAACAACATAATACTCACAGCCATTACACTCTCGAGGGGGGCTCACATACAGATAATTTGGACCGTTCAATATGAATGTCATCTCCTCCGATAATATAATCTGGAGTGTACTGTTCCACCGTACAATTAAGAACTATGATAAAAATGTATTTAACACAGGTCAACGGCAATATTGGTCTGCACACCATCACGTTCTGTCATGGTAGTCAATTGGACGGTGAAACCCACACTTTTCTTTCCACTTTTGTAAATTCTAACTTAAAAGTCAAAACTCAGAAAATATTTCAGTGGAGGGGATAGTATTCATCCTGAAAATGGTTACCGGATCCAGACCCTGGGCTCTTGGACTGTGGACTTAATAATATCTTTCTTTAGCCGACACGCAAACACGTGCCCGAAATACTGAGGATAAAAGTAGTATAAACTTTCCCAAACACGGCAAACAATTTCAAGGAAAGAAGTATACATCGGTGGAAAATGGAATCCCCATTTTGGGGCATGATAATAACCACCGCGTATTCCCAGGCAGCCCCCATTTCCCACGTCCAACCAACCATCAAACCAAACTCTCTCAACTTTCTCTTTATATATTTTCCTCGTCCAAACAATCAATCTCTTTTTTCTTCTTCTTCTTCTTCTTCTTTTTTTAGGCCAATTCAATTGACCAGAATAATATAACCCAAGGAAGCGATTTGAAACCCTATCCATCACAACGACGAAAAATCTCGATCCAATTTCCAAGAAATCACATTCCTAACGCATTTTACCCGGTAGAAACAATACCAAACAAACACTCTAAAACCTTATTCTTCCCTACGACCTGTGATTTAGTCCTCGTAATCAGATTCCAAAACGCGTCTAACACTTTTTTTTTTTGTTTTTAAAAAACCTATTTCAGGTCTCCAGATCGAGGACAAGTAGCAGTGCACACATTCATCTCAGATTTTGATTTTGATTTAGGTTTCCAGATAGAAGAATCCAATACCATCTTCCTTTCTCTATTGCGATCTCGAATTCGAATCGTATCAAATCGAATTGAATCTGAATGGCTCTTGCAGCGAGGAATCGAGTGATACGAGTAATGGGTTTGGGGACGGATTCGATGGTTTCTTGGAGTGCATCGAAAAGTAGCAATAATCAATATTCGACGACGATGTTAGATCGGGTGATGGTGGTACCTGATTCTTCTTCCATGAGATTGTCTGGTTCGCTATTTCCGAGCTTACGATTTAGTAATAGGTCTGATTGCAGGCACTTTTCGCAGCTTGTGAAAAAGAATGGAAAGCGAGCTTTTCTCGTTGATACGTTGGCGCTGGTATTTGATTGCTTTTGCCTTTTTGGTTTGATTGTTTGTTGGAGTTTTGATGGTGGTTGTGGAGTTGGATTTTGTTGGGTGAGATTTGAGGGTTTTTTTTTTTTTTTTGTCTCAGGTTAGGAGATTGGAAAAGGAGGGGGTTCCTTCGAAACAAGCTGAGGCGATTACTGCTGCCATTATAGAAGTTTTGAATGATAGCTTGGAAAATGTAGCTCAATCGTTCGTTTCCAAAGCAGAAATGCAGAAAGTAAGCATTATATCTTCTTTTTTTCTGATCAATCTTTTCACTGTTTTACCTATTGTCATTCTATTGATTCTTGTGAATTATGGGTCTGAATGATATGCAATGAGCTTTTGAGAACAAAATGAGGGTCATGGGAACTTATGTTAGTTATAAGGACATGTTGTGTATTGGTGGAATTCTGCGGATTTGAATGTTGGTGGTGCACTGCTGCTTAACACCCATTCCCCCAAAGGAAATTGTTTTACGCGGACTTGAGGGGAAAGATGCAGTCTTTTTCTCCTTTCTCATGGAAAAGTGTGGCCAAACAACGGAAAAGTGGCGAACATGGGGATTCGGATCCTTCGCCATGCCACCTAGGAACCTTGGTGTTGCACAACATGCTCTAATGGTTAAAAAGAGAGATTTTTGTCTTTTGTACAACAACCCAAGATACTCTCTCTCTCTCTCTCTCCAAAATTTCCCTGACTTTACACTTCTCCCTCTGTAGATGGAGATGGGTCAAGACTCCACTATTGGCAAATTCAAATCTCATGTACAAAGCTCCCAGGTGATGCATTTCTCTTCATTACTCTTTTAGCAATACTTAGCTACACAAGATGTTGATAAGTTTGCCATGAATTATGATTTGAGGCTGATAAATGCCTCGCGGCTGAGAACAAGGATGGCCTCTTGATTTCTTGTGGTTAAATAAGAGATGGGATTTTTTTTTTCTTGTGTAGTGAATAGTTGAAGCTATCCTTGCAAGCTTTGTTGCTTTCTTCAAACTTTTGGTTAAATTATTAGTGCCGTGTATGCTTGTATGCTAGCTTTGCATATGTAGTAAGTGATATAATTAAACCTTTTGTCTGTCATTAAAAGCATTCCTTCTATCATTATGCAAGAGAGTTCATACTAGGAAAGGCATGTCACAATCTACAAGTCCCAAGAAAGAAGGCATAATGTTGGCGAAAAGACTGAAACTTGGAATAATATAGATGATGCAAAATGCATTGAAATCGATCATGTCTTCCTTTAAAGAAGTGACGTCTCTCCTTGGTTGATCCACATAGGGGATGTCTTTCTTTTGTAGGTTGCTCCTTGTTAGTAGTTTTCTAGTTAGTGATTGTTAAAACACACTCCAATGCTTTGCAGCTCACCATTTCCATTTGTTTCACCTGCTAAGCAAGCATTAATAACTATGATGCCCAGATACGGGACGGACACGCTATAGACATGGCAGGGACACAAATTTTACATGGAAAAAGAGAAGTATCGGATCCGATACGTCACCCATTTTGAAGTATCTGTGCATCATAGATTAATAATTCACTGCATTGTGTTGTGTGATGATGTTAAACACCACTACTTGTACGCTTGAAAGGGGTTGTGCATACCATTGCATGCTCATCGCTTATCTTGAATTATCGATGGAACCACTCAATTAAAATAATGGAATTCCGTTATACCTTTGAGTGGGGAATTCCATTATACTTTTTGGTAATTGGCAATTATGTACTTTCCAGTCCTATTTCTACTCTACTTTAAGGGCTAATTCTGTCACCTCACAACCTAACATATTGTTTCAAACTATTTTTATTCTTTTAGTGGACAGATCCTTTTTTTAGGGTAAAATTCTTTGCAAACTTCTCAAATTTCTCCTTCTTCCTTCTTTTGGTTTAAGTTTACCTGGTATTGGAGCAAGAATTAGAAGAGAGACCTTGTCTTTTCTTCTGTCTTAAGTGCTATACAGTCGGTTGTGTTTCACTTGTTGAGACCATAAGATTGTCTGGGGCCCACCGTTCTAGAATGAAGATGCCGGATCTGATCTATCTATCTAGAAGTAATTGTCTTGATGTTTTTATAGACTTCTCCAACACTTTTTAGTGGTCGAGGGACATTTTTCCCTCTTCACCATTTGGTCAAACATCCAATCTATATTCTTCGGAACCATTGATATTCTTTGAAATTTGGAGTCCATGCGTGGATTGTGGAACTTTGGTATAAGGTGTGAATGTTTTTCTTTTACACGGACCTATTCACCAAAAACATCCCACCTGATCAGTGTTTTTTATGACTTAAATTAGTGGCCATAATGGATGCCTGGACTCAGTATTAATTTCTCTAATCTACACTGTCACTGAGTTTTTTTGGCTGAAAATTAATTTTGCCAAGGGATTTGAACAGCTTTGTCTGTGTTTGGATGTGTTGGATCAACATCGGGCTCTTTTTCTTTTTTTTTTTCTTCTTAACAGTAACTGATTTTATTAAAAACAAGAAGGACAATGCAGAGGAGAAGCCTGATAAGGGCTCCGTCAACAGTGAACATACCCAGGGGATACAAGCCCTGACGACAATAGGAGATCAAAACGACCTATAAACCTGAAGGCGGCTTCAACCAGATTTTTGACTCTGTACTCTATGTTTTTCTAATTGAAGGCCACAAGATCAGCTTCTCTGAGCGTTTGAGAAGAGGGAAACTGCCTTCCTTGTAGTAGGTTGTTTAGCTCCTTCAATATTTGAAACCACCTCCATGGCACCTCTTTCGTTTTCAAGGCAGAAGCAGAGTCCCGCTTAACCACCAAGGGAAAGAGACAATCAGCAATCACCACTTTTACCCCAGCTAATAAGGCCAACAGACTATGGAAATGAGAGCTGAGGATCACCCATAGAGTTCCTTATGGGATCACCTATTTTTGCCGTTCTAGATTGCTTCTGGCAGATGCGTCGAAATTTAAATAATGCTGTCCTTATTTAGGGGACAACCTAAGGAAATCAGTAGGCCTTCTAGTAATATCGTCTTTATGACCTCCACCCAGTTTTGGTTATTCTCTTTGGTTGAGATTCCCTAGAAGTGCTTTGTAACTAGATCCCAAGAAATCACTCTCCAACTGACATTTATTATTAGATCCTTCAGCGAGTTAGACATGATGAACAACGCTTGCTATTCCTTTCTTTCAATGAAGACCATAAGGCAGCCTCAAAGGACGACAACCATAGAGATCTGCACTGTTCTGATGGTAATGAAACCTCCTTTCTGTATAATGCACCCCTAAAATCTTGGCCAAGTCAAGATGCATGGAACCCATAGAAAGTAGTGCACCAAACCATTCTAGCCATACTGCAGTTAAGACGAAGATGGTTTACGGTCTCCTCATTTCTCAAGCATATAGGGCAACCGTTGACAGTGATTCTCTCGTGCACAAGCACAATGGAGCTAGCCATCCCAAAACTACTGGTTTTTGTAGGTGCCTCACTTCCTATTGCTCTTAGGAAAAAGGATCCGTACTGTGGACCCTTTGAGGAGGAGAGGGATGACGATAGTGAATGGATGCCCGATGTGCTTGAAGGACGAAGAATCCGTGGACCATCTCTTGCTAAATTGTAAATCAGCTCAAACTATATGGATGACTATAATAGGAGGGTTTGGTTGCTGTTGGGCTCTTCCTCATTCTCTCCAAGCTCGGAAGGTTCCAATTGGGGACCCTAGAGGCAAAGTGATGTGGCGGCTGTCTTTCCTAGCAGTGATCTGGATGATTTGGAAGGAAAGAAACTCAAGATGTTTGAAGGAATTGCAGTTAGTGAAAGCAGACTGATGGAGAAATCGAAGTTTTTGGTAGCTTTTTGGGTGTCTATTCTCTCTTCTTTTAAGGGTTACTCATTAGATCAAATTGTGTATCATTGGAAAGAGGTGGCCTTTTTCTATGACAGCGCCTTAGTTTGTCCTGTTTTGTTTTCTTCTGCTTTCAGTACTTCCCTCTTCTACTGTTTGCTCCTTTTAATGAAAGTAACCATTCAAAAAAAAAGTTGCTGATGCTGTTGAGCTCTCGACTGTGGAAGGATAAACAAATATAAAAGAATTTCACCTCAAACGTCCCAGGAATTGATGCGTTCCAGACTCTGTAGACTTCCAAATAATGGCTTGTAAAGGCTCCTTAACACCTGCTATGGTTGTGTAAACTGATCTGTCTCCTCGTCCATCAAATTTGTTCGGAACCTTGAGTTCCATATCATGTCAAAACCATAGCCTTCCCTAAAGTTTACTTCTCTAGCCTCTGGAGATTGAGCAGCCCGAAACAATGCATGAAACCAGGTAACTGGGATCTCTTCCCCCACCCACTTATCCTTCCAAGAGCATTCTATCACCTATACCTAGTCTTAATCTAATGTTTAGAAGATGGGCTTCTCTGACCTTCATTTTCTCCTGAGAGACGGTTGAATTTGACACCCTCATCTAGTTTATACTAGGCAAATATGACCCGATTCCAAGGACTAGGTAAGTCACTAAATGTCACAGCCACTTTGGCCTAGCAAAGCTTGAATTCTTTGAAGATCTGATGCCCCAACCATCCTGCTCTCAAGCTTTGCAAACCTCTAAATGGACCAGATTGTTTTTCTTCTTTTTCCTCCATCCCTTGCCATAGGAACTCCTTTTGTCCTTTCTAACTTCTCGATGGGCACCTGAAAAGGTGAAGTCCTCCCACCTTCATAAAAGGTCGGCTACTTGCGCAACTTAGATGGGCTCCTATATTTCTTTCTTTCATTTCGTTTTCTTTCACCGTAACAGGGATCAGGATTCATTTAATTGACTCGTAGATATGCATATTACATTGTTAATTCAGTAGAATGAATTATATTTATATGCCATTTTCTCTTTTTAATGTTTTTGATATTTTCCTGAGTTTATGCATATTTTTTACTTTTTAAAAAAAACTATTTTCTGAAAGCAACTCTGAAGTTAAACACTGGAGCAGCTGAAACTTCTCAGGTTGGAGTCAAATCGAAATGCAGTTGAAAACGAAATTAATGACTATGCTTGATACTTGCCAATCCATCACTAGATGGTGTGGTTTAAGGATACTCTCTAATCTCCTTAAAAATGTAAAAAAAAAAAAAAAAAAAAGGTTTGAGTATCAAACTCTTCCTCAGACACTAGATATCAAGTCATGCATCGTCTGTACTAGGAAATTCTGTGGCTCAGAGGTCTTTTTACTAAGTTGAATTATTTGACTCACTATTCAACTTCTTACTTTTAGTTTCCCGTCCCCTAGTTTCCAACAAAACCAATGCCAAGCTTTAAGCTTTTGACTGTGTTTTAGAGTATTCTTTTTCTAAAGAAAACTGACCATTTACGTGTATCCGCTGAGAAACTGATGGTTTCATCGTATCAAGGGCTGACTCTGTCTAGACACACCAGGACTCCATCCAGTTGCATGCAACTATGCCAAGTCCAACTTCGTAGAGACCGAATTTATGGGACTCTTGATGTTTTTAAATCTCTGAACCAGCCATCGCCCTATTTCTCTAACCAAGAATGTCCAACCCTCTCCTTTACTAGGTTACTACTAGGAAAATGCTAAATACGCCCTTTAGAAGATTGTGCTTTCCCAATACAGTATTTACCTTAAAAGAAATAATATAAAGAGGACTATCTAACGGCTTAAAGATGTAAAATGATTCAGCTGTTCTTTTCTCATGTTTAGTTGTCTATAAAGCCATTTTCTTGCATGTATAATTGTATATAATGCACTCATCCAGGGATTTTATTTTGGGGATCCTTACAAGAGTGTGACATTTTGTTCTTGGTTCTACTTTTTTTTTGGTTTGGTGGTGGTAGTAGGCATAAAGTCTCTATCAGAAGATTTACTTTGTAGTGCCTATCATTTTAACAGTGTTTGTACAATGTGGATGTAGGAAAACCATTTTTCCTTGTTGCAGCGCGAAACTGAAAAACTCCGTACTGATATAGAAAAGATGCGTAGTGAATTGAGGTCAGTATGTTTTAATCGACCTCTTTTTTTATTTTTTCCTTATTGGCATCTTGGGGTCCACTTTGGTCCACCTATCAAGGTAATGTGAAGGTCTTAGATTAAGGTTCCCCCAATACCATCCTGACTGGGAATGAAAATAAAAAATTCTGATCAAGGGCAAATTCGAACTATTGTCAGTTTGCAGGATGTAGGTGAGTGTGAGAGATCAATTTTCACCTATAAGCTTCTTGTGGAGCCACATTTGGCCTGTCACCCTTGCCCCCCAATTATTGCCAAGTGTGTTCTGATTGTAATTGAAGTTGGACTCACCCTTGGATTGATATCTGTTCTTTTAAGATATCTTGAATCCTGAAAGCCGCCATAAGATCTTCAATCACCTGTTTCTCCTTGATTGTCTGGCATCCATTGTGGGCCCCAAGCGTGTGCTCAGGAATTCCACACGATGTGTTTTTCAGGAGATATTTCCCGTATATGCATGCACACACATTATATGGAATAGATTAAAATGTTACTCCAAAGCAAATCGTAAAAGCTTCAGTTATTTATTTATTTGACAGATATGAGATTGACAAAGTTACCGCAGGACAGCGCTTGGATCTTAATCTTGAAAAAGGGTAAGGAAAACTTCTATAAATGCCCCCGTGCGTGTGACCAGGGTTGGATCCCTGCTCCAATAGAAAGACTTCTGGTAGGGACAACAAGATGAAAGGGGGAAAAATCTATTCTCTGAATTCAATTTAATGAAGCTCATTTCTGTAGCAAGTAGCTGTGTTTTCCCTTCTCACCATTGTAGGAGTTATAAAAAATCCTTTCTAAAATTTTACCTAAATTTTCATGGAGTAAGATTTTCCAAAAAATTCAGGAGAAAACTTTCCCTCCCAAAATGGCGAGGAGCCGCAAACACAGCCTTTAGCCATGCATGTATAATATGATTTCATCTATTCTTTTTATTTGAACTGTTGAATGCAGACGAATACGTGATGAACTAGCCAATCAGAGTGCAGAAACCTCCAGCCTAACCAACAAGCTGGATAGGGTGAGTCTTATCATTCATGAAAAATGATTGTGACATGCATTCAGATCTGTCATATTTAATTTGGGTACTGGATCCTATCTGCAGGAAATCCATGCACTGAGAGCACATCTGGAAGCGGCAAAGTATGACGTGATAAAGTACTGTATAGGTACCCTCGTCTCCATTTCTGCAGTTGGTCTTGCTATAATCCGCCTCCTTCCATCCCCTGGTTTCCAAGGACAGAGGTGAGGGGTCCTATGAGATGAAAATCTCATGCTGTTGCAGAATGGAGATTCTTTTGTGCAGATTGATAGCCCATGATGGATGCCAACATGTTTTGGATGATATGTAAAAAGAAACATTGTCACTTCAGTAGTGGGAAGTGATGACTCATTGATTTTAGTATTTTTCATTTTTTTCCTGACTAATATTTGATAGAAATGTAAAGGTATCTACTTGCACTGGGGATGCTTATTGCTTTGATGAATATTTCCAAGTGCCTAAACTTTCTGTTGTAATAGCCACACCTGCTGACGCATTTCTTCTAATAATTTTCAATTGTTCACTCCCATATGTTTCTTCTTCTTCTTCTTCTTCCTCTGTGAGTTGCCTCAAGTGATCTTTCTGAAGGATGTGGACAATTATTACAAATACAGATTATGTAATGTTATCAACTTGGGTATTCACATAATCCATCTTCTACAGTCTCATTTTCAAATGAAATTCCCAAAGTATATTCTCCCACCAGAAGGAATATCTCCTGTTTGGGTGGGTAGGGTCAAGTACTGCTGAACCCAAGTCCATCCAAATTGTATGTAGGTGAACATAAACCTGAACCTGACCCGGATGAGAGCCAAGCATGCTTGACTGACTCAATATATGGTGGCAGTGTATTTTACTATATTATATAATATGTATTTATCTGTAGGGTAGTTGGGTGCCTTGGTCAAATCTGGAAAAACTAGAGTCCAATCCCAAACCCGACCTGGATTCCATGTGGGTTTCAAAATCAGCCCCAAGCATAACCTGACCCTGAACAAGTCCACCTCAAATCTCAGGTATGAGCCTGACACGAACCTGATCCAACACAACGTAGATTTCTCTCGGTTTTGGGCCTTTGGGGATTGGGTTTGGTCTGACCCAAGTTGCACCCTTAACTAGATGGCGAAAATGTGGAGATACAGGGAAGTGTGTGTGGACTGTGGAGAAAGTACTAGTTTTACTTTTAGATGCAAAGTCTTTACAGGAAAGTGGATATATATTAAGCGAGTGATCCCATTACCCCTCCTTACAGTTTGTTCAAATGATACTATCCGTTTGTCACCAATCTCTCAAATGGACAATTAAACCAAATTCATCTTCCAATTTTATTTTTGAGAATCAAGGTTTTCGCAATAAACAGATATGAGTTTTGAAGCAGTAGTGATAACAATTCTGATTATTTCACTGCTGATTAGATGATCAGAATAGCTGGTCAGAACAACCACTTCTTTCCTTTTAGCTCTGGAGCATTGGTCCTTGTCCTGCATCTTTCGCGCCAGGCCCACACATTCGCAGACTCATCTTGTACGACCATTTGTAATATGATGGATGATGCTTCATTGTGCCCCTACCATCAACTCAATCGGCGGTGACACCATTTTGGTCCAGTTTCTGAATATCTTGGCCTGTAACAAAACAAATACATGGCACATCTCGATGGAGTTGATGGGCCTATGTAAATGTAAGGTTTTTGCTTAAGCCCAGCCCATTCATGTTTCGGCCTGAATGAATTTCATACTGACCTGGTTATAGAAATGGAGTTGTAGGATGGGACCATACCTGTAAGTTTCCAGGTCAAAACCCTTTAGGTATTTAAATGGGGTGTAATCTTTTGTCTTTTGGTTTTGTTCTTTTATTGAATCTTCCCTTTTAACTTTTACCAAAAGAAAAAAAAAAAAAAAACATGGGAGTCTGACATTTTCTAGAGAAAGGAAAGATACAGAAAAAGGCACGCTGGAGAGGAGCTAGATAGGGCCATCAAAGGGCCAGAATTGGGCGAGTTATAGGGCCCGTAATCAGAATTGGGCCAAAATAAGCCCATCAAATATAAGGTTTTAACTTCTTTTTTTTTTTTTTAATTTGAAGCTTGTTAGCATGCATGGCTCAGATCACATAATTTAAAGCCTGTTAAATTAATAGATTAAAATACTTTTGTACTTGTTATCATATTATCATTACATAAACTAACTAAACAAAGTTGCTATTCTAGGGTGTCAAAGGGTGTTGTTGTGGATAGCAACACCCGTGCACCCTCCAGGGATCTATCCCCGGAGGGACAAGTCTCCTTACATGTTCCTGGCCATTGGGCCACCTCAGCAAAAAAAAAAAAAAAACAAATTCTAGATTCTTATTGCTGAACAAATTAACCTTAACATTTAATGATCATATTACTTAGTATCTTTAGCATCATCACGGCTCCCTAGTTAGTTGATGATCCAAAAATGATATTAGTTTGATCTTGGCGATTTAAGTATTAGCTATCAAATGCATGGTTCATGCCGCATGCTAAAATTATCTTTGGTCCATGTGTCATGGTTAGACACACACTTTAATTTCAATAATATAGTAGAAATAATTAACCATAAGGCCTACGCTTAATATATATATATATATATATATATTTGTGAAGGCTAGTTATGTGCTTATCAACATTTAGGCTAGCAGAACTGGGATGGGCCTAATTTTAATGCCCAATCATAAACATGATGGACAAAAAAAACATATTTTGCCCTGGCCCAAGCCCAAGCCTGGCCCATTGACACCCTTAGAGCAAGGGTTGCTGGCTTGCCTCTATTGAGTTTTAAATGGGATTTTTGTTTTCAGTTTTGGATATTTGTATGTTTCTTGCATCTACTGGGGAAAGACAATCTATTCAATCCACACCTTTCATCTCCTTCCTCATTTGACATCCACCGCGTCAAATTTAATTATTTTTGGCTAATGAGGGTATCGTATGGCATTTGACTCCACTGAACTAATTTTTCTAACGCACACATGATCTTACAACACATGCACCAGGAAAACCTGTTGAGAGGCATCAAACACAACCACATGGTGAGCAAAGCCACTCCTTATGCCAAGGAACCAACAACCACATTAAACTTTGAGCATTGTGGAAGTTGGAATCCACACGCTCAAAAGAACCTGCTTTTATTAGATTTCTACTACTCGAAGAAACTTTGCTTAAAATTAGAGCTTTGAGCTTTCAAAGTTCCATGAGAAGGTGAGGGGACAGTACATCCCTGATCGTGATACATGCATGATTTTATGGTCCTCCACTTTGTGCACCGTACAATGGCCTGAAGTGAGCCATCCATCCTAACTACTATCCAAAATAGAGAAAAAAAAAAGAAGCTACTGCCTGCATAGTACATTACCTTCATAATCACTGGGATTTTGTTTTTTTTTTCAGCCATTGGTGGATTTGACGTCTATCTGCTCAATTTCATTTTCTCCCCACCCACTAAAAATAGTTGACATCCCCTCCCTTCGGGGCCACCAATGCCCCCAACCACACAGCTCTAATGTGTCCAAACTCCAATCCCATCATTCCATCATTGGTACTTTTTGTTTTTTTTTTGGCCTCGGATAAGGGAAGGGGACCGAGTGCCTTCAGTATTTAAATTTAAATTAAGAAAACTGGTACTTTTTTTAATCTTTCTTTTATTTGTATTCCTCTCAGCTTTTAAGGCCTTGTATTAGGGTTCACCAAATGCATGCCAATCAAAGGAATATGGTAGGATATAGAAAGATATGGACCTAAATTTAAAATGGGCCATGTATTATATGAACTCATAATCGTAATCATCTATTTAAAAGCTTCAAAGCTTCACATGTATATATGGGCTTAAGATAAGAGTGTGCACATATTCTATGTGCCTTTTGATGTACTTTAAGTTGTAAGTTACAATAGTGAGTAGTTCTACTCTGTATGTCAACCCTCCAATCTTTTAATTTGTGTTTGAGTAAGATAAAGAAAGATGCTTGATAGGAACGCATGTCTTGTTTGATAACATCATTATCATATTGTAACTAATGAAGTTACTATTGCACAAGCTATCTGTTTTTACAAGGCAATTAGTCATTTAAAATTGATTAATTTGCTTGATACGAAAGGAAAATGCTTAGTGTTTGAACCTTTGTTGAATCTATGTCTAACTTGGTTTACACGTTAATTAGGGTTTATGTATTTGAAAGACACTCATCCAATGGCAAAACCGTGGAGATTTTTTTGGAGGGTGCCATTACAAAAAAAACAACTTTTTGAGTGACCAAGTTACACTATAAAGAATCTCAAAAGCTTTTGCGTATATGACTGCACCCTTGTTTTTGCACCTGTCTTAGTTGCTGGTCATTAACAGCTGTTTTGTTCTTTATCAATCAATTCATTAGTTAGGTTGGAAACCATTTTGCTTATTGGTGCAAAAAAAATAAAAAATAAAAAAACCTTTGGAAATTTAACTAGTGCAAGACCCTCTGTCTTTGTTGAAATTCCATAAAACACCTTCGACGCTTGGCCAATCTATTTCGACGGCTTTTAAGAAAATTCCTGCCTGTATATTATATAAAGCCAAAACATTCTTATTTTTTCTAAAAATGAAAAATCTTTATTGAAAAAAATCTATCTGTATTAACTATTTCAATTAACACATGTACCATGTATTTTCAAAATTGCTATTTGACAAAAATCATTTTTTCAATTATAGAAAACATAGATCCCCAATAGAGAAATTTGACCTTCGATCAAGTAGGTCTTCAGAAATCTCAACAAAAAAGGTAGTTTTTCCCTTTCTTTCTTATTTCTTCTTTAACACTTATCAATTTCTTAGAGAGTCTTAAAAAATAAACAAAAACTACATGCCAAAAGCTCTGATTTAAATAAAGGTTCTGGTGATGGTTTGTGGTGTTCTTCTTTTTATCATGTGATGGTCCTATGACAATGATAGTTGTTTTCTTTGCCTTTCATGCCCACACATATGGTGGAACAACTTCACCTTCCTCTCTGTTTTTTATTGTCGCCCTTAGACTTGAGTAGTCCCCGACTCAATCAAAAGACAAGCCATTTCTTTTTGGTAGAAACCAAATAGGCTTTTGGACTATGATTATTTGAGTGTAGCCTTTGCCCCCCTATGCTAAGAACACATGTGGCTCATTGTGTGGGCTTAGTTTCTCAGTCCCCTACTTAATCAAAAGACAAGCCATTTCTTTTTGGTAGAAACCAAATAGGGTTTTGGACTATGATTATTTGAGTAAGAACACATGTGGCTCATTGTGTGGGCTTAGTTTCTCAGTCCCCCTCTTAATCAAAAGACAAGCCATTTCTTTTTGGTAGAAACCAAATAGGCTTTTGGACTATGATTATTTGAGTGTAGCCTTTGCCCCCCTATGCTAAGAACACATGTGGCTCATTGTGTGCGCTTAGTTTCTCAAACCAACTCACTTTTATTAAAGCTCATGTTTTTTGTAAAGGGGGTGCCTCCTCCCCTTTGATAAATTCAAGCCGCTCACACTCACCTATGATTTAGGAAGTGACATTATTCACAATTTAACATTGATCCAACTGCTTACCACCATTGGATTTATTGCAAAACATAAATACATTTAAAGAATTATTAAATTTTGAAGTTTTAAACTTGGTTAATGCTAGAATTATCTTATTAAAACTGATATTTGGTGGACCTCATACTCTCAATGTCCCCCATGCATACAACCTATATATTCTTAAATTGGATGCATCCCATCATCTCACATAGGACGGAAGCACTTCTTAAGAAGTCTTAAGAACATCGGAGAACAACTTATCATGTGTTTTTTTTCATATATGTGACCAATTTTAGTATGTGCTTTTTTTTTTAATCTTTCTTTTGGTAAAAATTTTCAGTATGTGTTGAAAATTACTTATATTACCCCTACTAACCTCGAGATTTTGATAAGAATGGTTACTTAAATAAATTTAATATGATATCATACCTAATCGGTTGCAAGTTTGAACCCTACGAAGAACAAACTCGGCACCAAAAAAAAAAAAAAAAAAGTCCGAATAGTAAGAAGTGCATCAAACGGATTCCACATGAGAAAAAAGTATTTTCAACGCCTGTATTAAATACCTTCCATGTAATATTTAACAGATGACCCCAATGTGAATGAAGGCAGTGTGGGCGGTGAGTGGTTCCGACTAAGTTCAATATTTGTCTCTTTCACTGAGGCTGCATTGTGCCAGGTGGCTTATGCAAGAACACTATGCGTCTGTACACCACCCCCACCTAGATGTGACAGATGGGCCTGTGGACCCCACCCCCACCTAGATGTGATAGATGGGCATGTGGACCCACCTTAGATGTGATGTGGGTGTGGCCAAACTTAGTTGGTAGGAGAGTGATGCGAGAGGATCTCATGCTTACTTAAGCAGGCCCAATATATATAGATATTTATTTTTGTACAGTAACTTTTCCATCTATACGGAATAGATGTGGTTATGAAAGACGAGGATTGAAAATCCGTAAAGTAGCTGTATTGGGCTATGCATGGAAACAAGACTCAATATATGGAGAGAGAGAGAGAGTGTTATCAAAAGAGAGGGCAGTTGAGACGAGGGGTTGGGACCGCTGCGAGCTGTATGGCTTTGGGTGCAGTGAGCCCAAACACATCACCCATATCCATTTCAGAGGGCTTCATCCCATCAGGTAACTCCCACTTAAAGCAGTGCAGGAGCTGGGCCACTGCAAGATCCAAAGCGTACAGGCCCAGTTGCATGCCCGGGCATGATCTCCGACCCGACCCGAATGGTATGAGCTCGAAGTAATTCCCTTTGAAATCTGGGGCACCTTCTTTTGCAAATCTGGATGGGTTGAATAACTCCGGATCCCCCCAGGCCCGCTTGTCCCTGCCAATGGCCCATGCATTGACCGTCACGCGTGTTCCAACTGGGATCCAGTAGCCGCCGATCTTGCAGTCCTCGGCGGTCTCATGGAGGAGGAGTGGGATGGGAGGGTGGAGGCGTAGGGTCTCCTTCAGGGCACACTTTAGGAAGGGGAGCTTGTCCAGGTCGGTTTCGTGGACTTTCCGGTCCAGGCCCACTACTTGTTCGAGCTCGTCTTGGGCTTTCTTTAGCTCTTTCGGGTTCTTCATCAACTCCGCCATGGCCCACTCGATCGCTGAGGCGACGGTCTCCGTGCCGCCAAACATCACATCCTGCAATTTAGACCGTTAATTTACAGGCAGTGGAAGTAGAATACCATAACAGAGCTTGTATACATGAGATAAGAGCCCGTGGCATAATTAGAAGGTGCTCATTAAATTGCAAGTTCAAATCATACTATCATTTAAAAAAATGAAAAAAACGAAAAGACATATCGTTATATTTAGATGAGTCGAAGAAACCCTGCCGAGTCAACTCGGAACATAGATACTTAATCATATGGCAGTAAAATCGGGCCAGTGATTCAATGAGGTTGAATTGGATGATTGAACTGGTTATGACTCAACTAACTGCACCGGCGGTACTCTCTGTCTGGGTTTTAGAAGAGTGTTTGATACTAATCTATATTTTTGAAAGGTACTTTGAAAAGTCACATGAACATGAATAGCAAAAAGATGTTCAGGACCAAATACATAAATATATAGCAACTGAGTCCACATCCATCCATTGAGGCAGAAAATATTGTGATTTGTGAAGGCTCTTTGGTTTAGCTTGCTCAAAGAACATAGATTTTTGTGCCCCACTTACAGAAAATTGAAATGGGTCAAAATGAAATCACAGTAGAGTGGGCTTTCACCTTTGTGGTTTGGATTTTCCTGTGGAACCCCTTCAGGAGCCTACTAATTTCTCAATAGGATATGGACTTATTATATTGAACAGGGACTCTTGAGAAAAACCCCATATGATTTTGCTCAATAAATGTGCCGACCTGGACACACCAACAACATATGGGACCCACCTGGACACCAGCAATATGGCAATTGCATTTGATTTGCACACTAATTTCTTAGATTACATTAAGCAATCTCTTGCAGATATTCATTTACTAAGTATGCATTCTCTTTAGATTTTTCTAGTATTTTCTTTCTGATAAGAACGGATGGAATTGGTCGGGTGTGAAGATGGCCATTCCAACCAACTCATTTTCCTTATTCAATAAAATGGGAAATTACAATAGAGACCTTATAAACATAAATGGGGTTCATGATCCAATTTATCTTACCATTGAATTGAGTCAGTTACTGACTCAACTTGCTGACTCATAAGTGAAGGGGATTTATGTACAACACGCTACTTTTTTTTACAATTACAACCTCTTGGGTTGGATTAATAGATTTACATTGGATTTCATCTGATTAGCATTAAATTAATGGCAACTTGGTCCTAATCTTCGCGTCTATCTCAACCATCAATGAGTAAACCTCCTTTTTTCTCCGGCACAAAAAAAAAAAAAAAAAAAGGATACAAGATTTTGATCTAAGAGGATTTTGACAAAAAATAAAAAATAAAAAAAAATCCCATTGCTGGACAGAAATTCAGATAAAAAATAGTGATAAAAGACTAGGGGCTATATATCTGTACTTGTCAGGAATTAAGGGGCTAAAATGTAAAACATCAGAATTTAGAATTGAGTCCATTTGCATCTTAATATTTAAAAGAGGATTTTACCGAAAAAATCCCCTTAGACTCATTGAAGATAAAAAAGGGCTTAGAAAGTCTCCATACACTGCACTGATCCTACAGGCCTGATTTGGTATAATTTTTTTCAATTTTCCCTGAGAGGGGATATCGCCGCTCATTTTGCCCTTTTACAGTCGATCAAAACCCATTTTCCCCATTGTTCATCTTCCTCCTTTCCCTCACCTCCTCCATCGATCTAAACTCAACTGATCACAGGCGTTGCTCATCGATTCCAATGCTTCATCTTCCACATCTTTTCACCTTCTAGCAAGCACACAGAGATCGTAGTTGTATTTTTCATCTTCATGACCTACAACTCGTCGGAGATCAATGAGTGTAGAACATGAAACCCTATCCTATTCCACTATTGTGATGTTTAATATGTGAGGTTTGGGTTTGAGATGGAGTTGGAGGAAGGAGGAGGAAGATGAAAAAGAAGCAGCCGAGGAAGGAAGAAGATGAAAAATGGGTGGAGGAAGGAAGTGGAGGAGGAAGAAGAAGAAATAAGAGCGGGGACAATCGTGGGCGAGCGGCGATATCCCCGCTCATGACAGACTTTTTTCCCAAGGATGAACACACTTATATAAGAGCTTAACCTTTTATGAGAGGGGATATCCCCGCTCAATATATGAAGTTTATAGATGATAGGCGGCGATATCCCCGCTCATGACAGACCTTTTTCCCAAGGATGAACACACTTATATGAGAGCTTAACCTTTTATGTGAGGGGATATCCCCGCTCAATATATGAAGTTTATAGATGATAGGCGGCAATATCCCTTCTCATGATAGATTTTCCCAAGGGATGAACTGAGAGCTTAATCTTTTAAGTGAGGGGATGTCTCCGCTCAGTATATGAAGCTTATATGCGATGAGCGGCGCTATCCCCACCCATGACAGAATTTTTCTAAAGGATGAACACACTCATCTGAGAGCTGCACCTGTCATAAGCGGGGATATCGCCGCTCACCCGCGATTGTCCCTGCTCTTATTTCATCTTCTTCCTCCTCCTTTTTCTTCCTCCACCCATTTTTCATCTTCTTCCTTCCTCGGCTGCTTGTTTTTCATCTTCCTCCTCCTTCCTCCAACTCCATCTCAAACTCAAACCTCATATATTAAACGTGGTTTCATGTTCTACACTCATTGATCTCCGACGAGTTGTAGGTCACGAAGATGAAAAATACAACTAGGATCTCTGCGTGCTTGCTAGAAGGTGAAAAGATGTGGAAGAGGAAGCATTGGAATCGATGAACAACGCCTGTGATCAGTTGAGTTTAGATCGATGGAGGATGTGAGGAAAAAGATGAAGATGAACAATGGGGAAAATGAGTTTTGATCGACTGTAAAAGGTTAAGATGAGCGGCGATATCCCCTCTCAAGGAAAACTGAAAAAAATTATACCAAATCAGACATGTAGGATCACTGCAATGCATGGAGACTTTTTAAGCCCCTTTTGATCTTCAATGAGCCTAAGGGGATTTTTTCGGTAAAATCCTCTATTTAAAATCAAGGACAAAGTTAAAGAAAGAGAAGAGAGTCTTTTATTTTTTCTGATTACCATGATAATGGCCTTGATGTTATCTCTTGTAAGCTTAAGTGAACCCTGGAGGTCGTCCATCTGACCGTTGGTGGCACCTCCATCACCAATAAAGGCTAGAAGATCATCAACCATGTCACCATCTTCTTCATCAGACCTCCCACCACCCTTCTTCTTCGCCATGTGATCGTCGATGATGGTGTCAATGAAGCGGTCGAGCGCTCCCCTCGCCTTTTCCAGCCTCTTATTGAACCCCTGTGGATCAAACCACCCCACAATAGGGATGAAATCGGCGACATTGAAGGCACCCATGAGCTTAGAAAACTCCTGCAATATTGACACAAACTCATCCTGGCCGTCCCGAGAGCTCGACCCGAAAGCCGCCCGATAAGTGATGTTTCGGGTCAGGGAGAAGACAAGCTCGCCGATATTGACAGAAGACCCGGTCTTGTCCGCCACCTGCCGGAGCATGTGATCCACCTCGTCCCGGACCGACGCCCACGACTCCGCCCTCTTGCGGCTGAAGAGCTTCATGACGCAGAGCTTGCGCATCTGGCGCCAGAAGGGGCCGTAGTGGGCGAAGGCCATGTCGGCGCGGTCGTAGGTGAGGTACCGGACGGCGATGGTCGCCGGCCGGTTAGAGAAGATGGCGTCCTGGGTCTGGAGTATCTCCTGCGCCATCTCCCGCGTCGATATGGCGATGGTGTCCAGGAAGCCGAGGCGGAGGTAGACTATGCCGCCGTACTTCTCCGAGAGCTTTGCGAGGCCGCGGTGGGTCAGCTGGTCCATCATCCTCATATTTCCTAGGATGGGCAGCCGCAGCGGCCCCGGCGGCAGCTGCCCGCGCTTTCTTACTACAAAGAGGAGGAGAAGGAGAGGAAGAAGGAAGAAGAAGAACAAAGGCATGGGTTGCATAGCAGAAGTAGTACTACTACTAGTATTAGAAGAAGCAAAAGGAGAGGATGAAGAATCCATGAGGTGGGGTTTGCTTCTATGTTCTTGGGTGGACTCGTAGCCAGTTTTATAGCCCTTTTTGGATGCTAAATATGTTGTGGGAGAGAGAAAGAAAACCATGAAAGCAGAGAAGTTGGTGATTAAGAAATCTCTAAATATCTTTGCAATTATTATATTCCATTTTGTAATTTTTTGGGCTTTGAGTGCATTTTGTTGATGAGATATGCTTAGAACTAAGAATTACAATATGAGAAAAGCATGATTGTGTGATTACATAAGGTGACGAAAAGGTGAGGGGTGTTTTTAGTGGGCCCCAGATGGGTTCCAAAATAATCAGAAGGTGAGATGAGACCGGAGTATATATGGTGCTAGTGGGATTATGACTTACCTCACACATCGTTTTGGGTGTGTGTGAACTGGAGAGAATTGCTGGTGGGGAGAGGTTATCTATAAATGGATATTTTTGGGGCATTTCTTTGTGACTCAGTGGGGAAGGTGGCCCACCATATGGATGATTTGTATTATTCAATAGTTAACTGTGATGGGGTTTTGGCGGTTTTGACTGTGGAAATACATATTCCTTCAATCATGGGAGATGTGGTTTGGATTTCTTGAATCCATTGATGGATTCATAGGACTGGAATCGTGGAATTGTTTAATTCACCATTTCTCCTTTCATCAATGGCAAGTAGTGATCCATACAACACAATCTCTGAATGTGCCAGAGCACTTATTTCTCATAAATGAAATGATAGTACTGAGATTTCAAAAAGTATACTAAATGAGAATTTAATAAAACTATATTAGAATTTCAAAGCCAATCTTCCCATGTTTGTTTGCAATTTAAGGCCCTAAGGATGAGGGATGGAAATAATTTTAAAGATGTTCTCTCAATCCAATTGTAAGTATTGAGTGGATGAGTGTTAAATTGGGACGGGTGCCAAATCATGAGAGAAATGAGCCATGGCTTTAAAACTTAGCAAGAAATACCTAATGAAGGTTTTAGGCCATGATCAACATTTAATCTTTGGTGCCTCACCCCAAACTGTAAGCTTGTCTCCCTTACTACCAAATTTACGAGGATTTTCAATTTTTCATTTTCTTGTTGACTTTTTAAGTATTTTTTTTTCATTGGAGGCCCATTATACTATATTAAAGCCGTGGGTTTTCAAGCTAAAATTTATTATAATTTTTAATTTCTAACAATTAAAATTTGTTATAATTTTTAATTTCTAACAATTAGTTATAACTACTCTTTATAACTTACCCAAGTTCTTCTCCCACTTCCAACATGAAACCACTCTAAGGGCACGTTTGGTAATAAAATCTATGTTGAAGAGATTTTTTTTTTCCACTATTGTATGCTATATCCAAATTTGGTAGCCGCAATTCATCGTTGATTTTTTGCACCTAAAATCTGCGATTGATATGATTTTAGGATCCAATCTCCTCCCAATCGGATATGCAAATCCTGCGTGCAGGGGTGGGTATAAAAGCCAAAATCCCACTCCCACTTCCTACCATCTATTTCCCTTTTTATTATTCATAGTTGTTGATTCTTAATGCCTTCTAATTCTTTTAGATTTTTTCTTTTGGATACTAATAGAATTAAAAGGTTTGACTCCTCCATTAGATATATTTACCTTTTAGATTTATTTTCTAATAATATTTCTTAAACCTCTTGAGTTTTAATATATTTTTATGGGCATTTGTTGATACTTGAGAGTAATTATGGTTATATATAGCAGTTGTAGCGGAAGACTTAAATGCACAGATCGAGGCACTTGTTAGTTGAAGAAAAATTTGGAATTTACTTCAGCTGAGATTTCGGTTACTTTTCTCTATTATAGATATTAGTAAAATGTGGCTGCACTAAGCACGAGCAACACAAAAAGAGAGAAAAAGTTGTCTTTAGTCTAATTGAAGTCGAATTAAATTGAAGCATAATTGAGAAATAAATAGAAAATAATTGAAGCAAGTTGCAAAGCTTGATTAGGAAAGATAGTCATGCATAAAAATATTATCACCACCTTTTCTAAAGTGACATAAAAGATGGGATTTCAAAAGAAAGAAATCACCTCCCTAATTAATAAGGGATAAGGTTGCCTAGACTAATTGAATCATGTCGTTAGTTGTTGTTTACAGAAGTCCATAAATTTAGGAAGCAATCAATGTAAAAGGAAACTACCTAATTAATGGGGGATAAAGTTGCATCCAAAATTGAATCGTGTGAAAACTACAAATTAACTCCTTAAAATTTGGGACAGGGGAAGAAATTATATGATTTTTTTAATATACCCCCCTAAGGTTTTTGTAGGATTTGTAAATAGGCCTTTGCATTTTTATTTTAATGCCTTTTATGTCCCCAAAATCAATAGTCTTCCAACCACCATAGGTTTTTAGTGAGAAATGACACTTTTGTCTATCTCATCTATCCTTATATGCATAATTTCAAAAGGTTGGACTCAACTTTTTTTTTTTTTTTTATAAAGCATGAAACATTAACAATTGCACTTAATTAGTGGGAGAAAACAACCCTACATAAATTCCTCTTTTATCAATACAGGGCTCATTTCATTAAATCCAAATTGATTATAATGACAATCAACACCTATACTTATAATCGGTTATGATTTATTCAATCCATACATGACCCACCATTGAATTGATGAAAGTCTCAAAATACATGATTCTGCTTCATGTGTAGGGGGTATACAAGAAATGGAGGGGGGGGGGGGGGATTTAAACTTTTCTCAGATATGGGTGGGGGCTTCAGTCCAGCGGCCTTTATATTTGGGTCCACTAGGTAATGTGCAAGAGAGAGTTATTGAGAGAAATAATTTGTTTAATGGATGTAAGGGCATGACTGTCATTTATATAAAAATCTAAGACAGATCTCATGATGGCTACCCATTGTTGTTAGGAATAATGATTTTGGAAATGTGAAATGTATTTAAAAGAAAAGGCATGGCTCCTATTTACAAATACTAAAACCTCAAGGGTCTTTTTACAATTCTTATAAATCTTATAGGGGTATATACAAAAAGCTCAAATTATATCTTTTACTAAGTCAAGATTTATGAATTCATAACTTCCACCCCGATTGATAAGATATGGGCAAGTAATTATATTTCTTTCTAAAAAAAGACCCCACATTACATTTCTATCGAAATCCCTAAAATCTCTCCTCTAAGTCAAAATTGGCTTTAAATTAAAATCGGAATATTTGAGGCTCAATTTCTCAATTAATTGAGAAATCAAGCTCCAATTGGAATACCCAAATTTTCTGTCTACTTAGAAAATCTTCTAACATTTTCTTTTGAATGATTCTTGAATCATATCTACACCGATTCTTTCCATAAAAAGTAACTTTTTGCCAAAGCCTAAAATATAGAACTCCCATCCGAAAAGCGAAGACTGTCCATTTATCATGTGGGTCTCTTGATGATGGATGGACAGTCCTAGGATTATCTTATTGTCACTCCATCATTTGGCCGACCCTAGCTATAGGACAATTCTCCATCCATGGTTCAGAAACTTGACCCAACCCTTTCTACTTGGACAATCATCTCTTCCCATAAGGACACTAGGCACCAAGTCAAACTAGTACGACCAAGTTCGGTGAAAGTCATGTTTGTATAGCGTCTGTTTGTGCGAGGCCGTGGAAGAAGAAAATCAAATCTCTTTTTCCGTGGCACTTCTTTCCGATGGGGGGAGATGAGAAACATGGATCATCGCTTGGAGGGGAAAATTAAGAATTAAGACGTGTCAGAAATCACGGATCCACGAAGACTTCGTTGCACCAAACGGATTGAGGGAGGAAACGGATTTTCCGGCGCCTTGTCGATTGAATTTCCGTGGCATATTCCCTCTGCACAAACGAACCCATAATGTTGGCAGAAATGAAAGTTTTAGAGGCTTTCTTTTCGTAAAATGCTTTCCCCTTTCCGACTTTTATTAAAAATACTTTTTTTTAGAGTTACGTGAAAGTTAAAGGGTAAAATAATGCTTTTCCTTGAAAAAATGGAAACGGCCTATATCAATTAAAGAGATAGAAATCCCACGGAAGTAGCCGTGGAAAATGTGTTACACAGACGTGCTGTGAAGCTCAATCAAACTTTCCCATGTTTTCCAACTAGTGATTTTCTCAGTTACTCGGGTGAGTTGAGTTTTAGTCACTTGGAATTGATTCCGGATCACCTATCGTAGTGGTTATATTTTCATCGTGAGTGGAATAATAGCAGTCCGCCATGTCATCAAAAAATTTAGTTAATTTTCTTTCATCTGATTTAAACTTAAATCACCTAAACTGCATAGGTGGACTACTATTGGTCTACTTACGGTGAATATATAACAATTGCGATAGGTGATCGGACTCCTTGGAATTATGTGGAACGTGTCTATTTTTGGTAACTGCTTGGGATGATTTGCATGTGGTGTTAGCAAATAGGTGCGGGCTCAATTGTTATTTATGTGAGATGGCCCCATCCTACACAGCGTCTATCTTCAGTTTTACCCAGCAAGGATTATCGTTGAATAATGTTGTTTGCCTCTAATGCGGGATTGAGAGAAACCAGAAAGTTACCCAATAAGAGACGTGAGAATCTCAGTTCAGCTGAAATTGGAATGTACTAGGCGTGGATTCCAATCTGCCATAATCTGTCACAAGAGACAAAGATTTTCCACAGGATTGCAAAACATGCTTGTTTCTACCCTAAACGACAAATCAAGCTGACAACTAGGGTTTGCTCACTTGTATAGTCGTATGTGGTTGGCGACTCCATGGTGCACTTGCACTCAGGTGCCCAGGGATCCATCTCTGGTCATGCCACTCTACATGCGACTTCTCTTTTCAGGCTTCCTCTTTTCAATTATGTGAAAAAAAAAAAAAATTCAACATTCAAATGTCGACTAATACACATGGTAATGCCTCATCCATACATAGGCTTTGGTCTATGAGACCACAGTTTTAATTTTGGTTGGCCTCAACCCACCAAAAGGCCTCATTTAAGGTTATGGTGCAAGCTTTACATATAATTCCAGTTACTTTCTTCTCTATAATCGATGTGGGACTCCAGAGAGTCACAATTCGCCCCCCTTAGGGCTGCACGTTCCTGTGCAGTAGCCTGCCAGTCATCTTGGTCCATGATAAGTCCTTAAAAATGCATATTTTTGTGGCTATTTTTGGCGAGTTTAAGGACTTATCAAGCTAAGACAGACTCATTTAGTATCATATCATGATTTTATGCATTTTTGATCCATTATAGTGCATTCATGCATAATTTGCTCAAAAATCACACTTTTTGCATAAATTCATGAAACCTGCTATTTTTGGAGATTTATTTTTGGAAAGTTGATTATTTTGGGGGCTTCAAGTAGGGTCCCATGCATCGTCCATTTAAATTCCTTACATAGAATTATTCTTGAATCCATTTATTTTAATTTGTGTAGGAGAAATCAAGAATGAAACCCACATTGGTGAAATTTGAGAGATATCAAAGGATATCTTTCAAGGTGGACCCACATATTTTGGTATTTTTGGAAAGTTTACAAAGTCAACAATGGAAAGCTAGATTTGTGATTTCAAGATCAAGAAAGAAAACTTCAAATTTGGTAAGATCTAATTCTTACTAAGCTTGAAAACTCAAAAATCAAGAAAGGAAAGTGTGCTAAAAGATCAAAACTCAAAAACATCCCACCTGATCAGTGTTTTTTATGACTTAAATTAGTGGCCATAATGGATGCCTGGACTCAGTATTAATTTCTCTAATCTACACTGTTACTGAGTTTTTTTGGCTGAAAATTAATTTTGCCAAGGGATTTGAACAGCTTTGTCTGTGTTGGATCAACATCGGGCTCTTTTTTTTTTCTTCTTAACAGTAACTGATTTTATTAAGAACAAGAAGGACAATGCAGAGGAGAAAGCCTGATAAGGGCTCCGTCAACAGTGAACATACCCGGGGGATAGAAAGCCCCGACGACAATAGGAAGATCAAAACGACCTATAAACCTGAAGGCGGGTTCAACCAGATTTTTGACTCTGTACTCTATGTTTTTCTAATTGAAGGCCACAAGATCAGCTTCTCTGAGCGTTTGAGAAGAGGGAAACTGCCTTCCTTGTAGTAGGTTGTTAAGCTCCTTCAATATTTGAAACCACCTCCATGGCACCTCTTTCGTTTTCAAGGCAGAAGCAGAGTCCCGCTTAACCACCAAGGGAAAGAGACAATCGGCAATCACCACTTTTACCCCAGCTAATAAGGCCAACAGACTATGGAAATGAGAGCTGAGGATCACCCATGGAGTTCCTTATGGGATCACCTATTTTTGCCGTTCTAGATTGCTTCTGGCAGATGCGTCGAAATTTAAATAATGCTGTCCTTATTTAGGGGACAACCTAAGGAAATCAGTAGGCCTTCTAGTAATATCGTCTTTATAACCTCCACCCAGTTTTGGTTATTCTCCTTGGTTGAGATTCCCTAATTTGGGCCCGTTTGGTAAATTTACTAATAAAGTCAAGTTAAGTTAAACATCCCATCAAAAACACTTTTTACAAAAATTCCCTTCATCTTTTCCAAAAAAAGTCAAAAAACAACTACATTTACTCACTAAAAGACAAAAAATCTACATTTCCCCATACAAAAAGTAAAAAATATTCCATTCCAAACAACTAAAAACAAAATATCATCATAACTTACTTATATTTTATTCATACTTTTCATTTCACTTCACTCCACTTTATTTTAAAAGTAAATTACCAAACGGGCCCTAAAAGTGCTTTGTAACTAGATCCCAAGAAATCACTCTCCAACTGACATTTATTATTAGATCCTTCAGCGAGTTAGACATGATGAACAACACTTGCTATTCCTTTCTTTCAATGAAGACCATAAGGCCGCCACAAAGGACGACAACCATAGAGATCTGCACTGTTCTGATGGTAATCAAACCTCCTTGCTGTATAATGCACCCCTAAAATCTTGGCCAAGTCAAGATGCATGGAACCCATAGAAAGTAGTGCACCAAACCATTCTAGCCATACTGCAGTTAAGACGAAGATGGTTTACGGTCTCCTCATTTCTCAAGCATATAGGGCAACTGTTGACAGTGATTCTCTCGTGCACCAGCACAATGGAGCTAGCCATCCCAAAACAACTGGTTTTTGTAGGTGCCTCACTTCCTATTGCTCTTAGGAAAAAGGATCCCTACTGTGGACCCTTTGAGGAGGAGAGGGATGACGATAGTGAATGGATGCCCGATGTGCTTGAAGGACGAAGAATCCGTGGACCATCTCTTGCTAAATTGTAAACCAGCTCAAACTATATGGATGGCTATAATAGGAGGGTTTGGTTGCTGTTGGGCTCTTCCTCATTCTCTCCAAGCTCGGAAGGTTCCAATTGGGGAGCCTAGAGGCAAAGTGATGTGGCGGTTGTCTTTCCTAGAAGTGATCTGGACGATTTGGAAGGAAAGAAACTCAAGATGTTTTGAAGGAATTGCAGTTAGTGAAAGCAGACTGGTGGAGAAATCGAAGTTTTTGGTAGTTTTTTGGGTGTCTATTCTCTCTTCTTTTAAGGGGTACTTATTAGATCAAATTGTGTATCATTGGAAAGAGGTGGCCTTTTTCTATGACAGCGCCTTAGTTTGTCCTGTTTTGTTTTCTTCTGCTTTCAGTACTTCCCTCTTCTACTGTTTGCTCCTTTTAATGAAAGTAACAATTCAAAAAAAAAGTTGCTGATGCTGTTGAGCTCTCGACTGTGCAAGGATAAACAAATATAAAAGAATTTCACCTCAAACGTCCCAGGAATTGATGCGTTCCAGACTCTGTAGACTTCCAAATAATGGCTTGTAAAGGCTCCTTAACACCTGCTATGGTTGTGTAAACTGATCTGTCTCCTCGTCCTTCAAATTTGTTCGGAACCTTGAGTTCCATATCATGTCAAAACCATAGCCTTCCCTAAAGTTTACTTCTCTAGCCTCTGGAGATTGAGCAGCCCGAAACAATGCATGAAACCAGGTAACTGGGATCTCTTCCCCCACCCACTTACTTATCCTTCCAAGAGCATTCTATCACCTATACCTAGTCTTAATCTAATGTTTAGAAGATGGGCTTCTCTGACCTTCATTTTCTCCTGAGAGACGGTTGAATTTGACACCCTCATCTAGTTTATACTAGGCAAATATGACCCGATTCCAAGGACTAGGTAAGTCACTAAATGTCACAGCCACTTTGGCCTAGCAAAGCTTGAATTCTTTGAAGATCTGATGCCCCAACCATCCTGCTCTCAAGCTTTGCAAACCTCTAAATGGACCAGATTGTTTTTCTTCTTTTTCCTCCATCCCTTGCCATAGGAACTCCTTTTGTCCTTTCTAACTTCTCGATGGGCACCTGAAAAGGTGAGGTCCTCCCACCTTCATAAAAGGTCGGCTTCTTGCGCAACTTAGATGGGCTCCTATATTTCTTTCTTTCATTTCGTTTTCTTTCGCCGTAACAGGGATCAGGATTCATTTAATTGACTCGTAGATATGCATATTACATTGTTAATTCAGTAGAATGAATTATATTTATATGCCATTTTCTCTTTTTAATGTTTTTGATATTTTCCTGAGTTTATGCATATTTTTTACTTTTTAAAAAAAACTATTTTCTGAAAGCAACTCTGAAGTTAAACACTGGAGCAGCTGAAACTTCTCAGGTTGGAGTCAAATCGAAATGCAGTTGAAAACGAAATTAATGACTATGCTTGATACTTGCCAATCCATCACTAGATGGTGTGGTTTAAGGATACTCTCTAATCTCCTTAAAAATGTAAAAAAAAAAAAAAAAAGGTTTGAGTTTCAAACTCTTCCTCAGACACTAGATATCAAGTCATGCATTGTCTGTACGAGGAAATTCTGTGGCTCAGAGGTCTTTTTACTAAGTTGAATTATTTGACTCACTATTCAACTTCTTACTTTTAGTTTCCCGTCCCCTAGTTTCCAACAAAACCAATGCCAAGCTTTAAGCTTTTGACTGTGTTTTAGAGTATTCTTTTTCTAAAGAAAACTGACCATTTACGTGTATGCGCTGAGAAACTGATGGTTTCATCATATCAAGGGCTGACTCTGTCTAGACACACCAGGACTCCATCCAGTTGCATGCAACCATGCCAAGTCCAACTTCGTAGAGACCGAATTTATGGGACTCTTGATGTTTTTAAATCTCTGAACCAACCATCGCCCTATTTCTCTAACCAAGAATGTCCAACCCTCTCCTTTACTAGGTTACTACTAGGAAAATGCTAAATACGCCCTTTAGAAGATCGTGCTTTCCCAATACAGTATTTACCTTAAAAGAAATAATATAAAGAGGACGATCGAACGGCTTAAAGATGTAAAATGATTCAGCTGTTCTTTTCTCATGTTTAGTTGTCTATAAAGCCATTTTCTTGCATGTATAATTGTATATAATGCACTCATCCATGGATTTTATTTTGGGGATCCTTACAAGAGTGTGACATTTTGTTCTTGGTTATACTTTTTTTTTGGTTTGGTGGTGGTAGTAGGCATAAAGTCTCTATTAGAAGATTTACTTTGTAGTGCCTATCATTTTAACAGTGTTTGTACAATGTGGATGTAGGAAAACCATTTTTCCTTGTTGCAGCGCGAAACTGAAAAACTCCGTACTGATATAGAAAAGATGCGTAGTGAATTGAGGTCAGTATGTTTTGATCTACCTCTTTTTTTATTTTTTTCCTTATTGGCATCTTGGGGTCCACTTTGGTCCACCTATCAAGGTAATGTGAAGGTCTTAGATTAAGGTTTCCCCAATACCATCCTGACTGGGAATGAAAATAAAAAATTCTGATCAAGGGCAAATTCGAACTATTGTCAGTTTGCAGGATGTAGGTGAGTGTGAGAGATCATTTTTCACCTATGAGCTTCTTGTGGAGCCACATTTGGCCTGTCACCCTTGCCCCCCAATTATTGCCAAGTGTGTTCTGATTGTAATTGAAGTTGGACTCACCATTGGATTGATATCTGTTCTTTTAAGATATCTTGAATCCTTTTTCTCCTTGATTGTCTGGCATCCATTGTGGGCCCCAAGCGTGTGCTCAGGAATTCCACACGATGTGTTTTTCTGGAGATATTTCCCGTATATACATGCGCACACATTATATGGAATAGATTAAAATGTTACTCCAAAGCAAATCGTAAAAGCTTCAGTTATTTATTTATTTGACAGATACGAGATTGACAAAGTTACCGCAGGACAGCGCTTGGATCTTAATCTTGAAAAAGGGTAAGAAAAACTTCTATAAATGCCCCCGTGCGTGTGACCAGGGTTGGATCCCTGCTCCAATAGAAAGACTTCTGTTAGGGACAACAAGATGAAAGGGGGAAAAATCTATTCTCTGAATTCAATTTAATGAAGCTCATTTCCGTAGCAAGTAGCTGTGTTTTCCCTTCTCACCATTGTAGGAGTTATGAAAAATCCTTTCTAAAATTTTACCTAAATTTTCATGGAGTAAGATTTCCCAAAAAATTCAGGAGAAAACTTTCCCTCCCAAAATGGCGAGGAGCCGCAAACACAGCCTTTAGCCATGCATGTATAATATGATTTCATCTATTCTTTTTATTTGAACTGTTGAATGCAGACGAATACGTGATGAACTAGCCAATCAGAGTGCAGAAACCTCCAGCCTAACCAACAAGCTGGATAGGGTGAGTCTTATCATTCATGAAAAATGATTGTGACATGCATTCAGATCTATCATATTTAATTTGGGTACTGGATCCTATCTGCAGGAAATCCATGCACTGAGAGCACATCTGGAAGCGGCAAAGTATGACGTGATAAAGTACTGTATAGGTACCCTCGTCTCCATTTCTGCAGTTGGTCTTGCTATAATCCGCCTCCTTCCATCCCCTGGTTTCCAAGGACAGAGGTGAGGGGTCCTATGAGATGAAAATCTCATGCTGTTGCAGAATGGAGATTCTTTTGTGCAGATTGATAGCTCATGATGGATGCCAACATGTTTTGGATGATATGTAAAAAGAAACATTGTCACTTCAGAAGTGGGAAGTGATGACTCATTGATTTTAGTATTTTTCATTTTTTTCCTGACTAATATTTGATAGAAATGTAAAGGTATCTACTTGCACTGGGGATGCTTATTGCTTTGATGAATATTTCCAAGTGCCTAAACTTTCTGTTGTAATAGCCACACCTGCTGACGCATTTCGTCTAATAATTTTCAATTGTTCACTCCCATATGTTTCTTCTTCTTCTTCTTCCTTTGTGAGTTGCCTCAAGTGATCTTTCTGAAGGATGTGGACAATTATTACAAATACAGATTATGAAATGTTATCAACTTGGGTATTCACATAATCCATCCTCTACAATCTCATTTTCAAATGAAATTCCCAAAGTATATTCTCCCACCAGAAGGAATATCTCCTGTTTGGGTAGGTAGGGTCAAGTACTGCTGAACCCAAGTCCATCCAAATTGTATGTAGGTGAACATAAACCTGAACCTGACCCGGATGAGAGCCAAGCATGCTTGACTGACTCAATATATGGTGGCTGTGTATTTTCAAAAAGTCTACTTGGACAAACTTTTTTGGCCAGAATTTGGCCAACCCATATGGTTTGCATTGAATATCACTATGATATTCAATGCAAACCATATGGGTTGGCCAAATTCTGGCCAAAAAAGTTTGTCCAAGTAGCATTACTCGTGTATTTTACTATATTATATAATATGTATTTATCTGTAGGGTAGTTGGGTGCCTTGGTCAAATCTGGAAAAACTAGAGTCCAATCCCAAACCCGACCTGGATTCCATGTGGGTTTCAAAATCAGCCCCAAGCATAACCTGACCCTGAACATGTCCACCTCAAATCTCAGGTATGAGCCTGACACGAACCTGATCCAACACAACGTAGATTTCTCTCGGTTTTGGGCCTTTGGGGATTGGGTTTGGTCTGACCCAAGTTGCACCCTTAACTAGATGGCGAAAATGTGGAGATACAGGGAAGTGTGTGTGGACTGTGGAGAAAGTACTAGTTTTACTTTTAGATGCAAAGTCTTTACAGGAAAGTGGATATATTAAGCGAGTGATCCCATTACCCCTCCTTACAGTTTGTTCAAATGATACTATCCGTTTGTCACCAATCTCTCAAATGGACAATTAAACCAAATTCATCTTCCAATTTTATTTTTGAGAATCAAGGTTTTCGCAATAAACAGATATGAGTTTTGAAGCAGTAGTGATAACAATTCTGATTATTTCACTGCTGATAAGATGATCAGAATAGCTGGTCAGAACAACCACATCTTTCCTTTTAGCTCTGGAGCATTGGTCCTTGTCCTGCATATTTCGCGCCAGGCCCACACATTCGCAGACTCATCTTGTACGACCATTTGTAATATGATTGATGCTTCATTGTGCCCCTACCATCCACTCAATCGGCGGTGACACCATTTTGGTCCAGTTTCTGAATATCTTGGCCTGTAACAAAACAATACATGGCACATCTCGATGGAGTTGATGGGCCTATGTAAATGTAAGGTTTTTGCTTAAGCCCAGCCCATTCATGTTTAGGCCTGAATGAATTTCATACTGACCAGGTTATAGAAATGGAGTTGTAGGATGGGACCATACCTGTAAGTTTCCAGGTCAAAACCCTATAGGTATTTAAATGGGGTGTAATCTTTTGTCTTTTGGTTTTGTTCTTTTATTGAATCTTCCCTTTTAACTTTTACCAAAAGAAAAAAAAACATAGGTGTCTGACATTTTCTAGAGAAAGGAAAGATAGAGAAAAAGGCATGCTGGAGGGGAGCTCGATAGGGCCATCAAAGGGCCAGAATTGGGCGAGTTATAGGGCCCGTAATCAGAATTGGGCCAAAGTAAGCCCATCAAATATAAGGTTTTAACTTCTTTTTTTTTTTTTTTTAATTTGAAGCTTGTTAGCATGCATGGCTCAGATCACATAATTTAAAGCCTGTTAAATTAATAGATTAAAATACTTTTGTACTTGTTATCATATTATCATTACATAAACTAACTAAACAAAGTTGCTATTCTAGGGGTGTCAGAGGGTGTTGTTGTGGATAGCAACACCCGTGCACCCTCCAGGGATCTATCCCCGGAGGGACAAGTCTCCGTAAATGTTCCTGGCCATTGGGCCACCTCAGCAAAAAAAAAAAAAAGAAGCAAATTCTAGATTCTTATTGCTGAACAAATTAACCTAAACATTTAATGATCATATTACTTAGTTTCTTTAGCATCATCTCGGCTCCCTAGTTAGTAGATGATCCAAAAATGATATTAGTTTGATCTTGGTGATTTAAGTATTAGCTATCAAATGCATGGTTCATGCCGCATGCTAAAATTATCTTTGGTCCATGTGTCATGATTAGACACACACTTTGATTTCAATAATATAGTAGAAATAATTAACCATAAGGCCTACGCTTAATATATATATATTTTGTGAAGGCTGGTTATGTGCTTATCAACATTTAGGCTAGCAGAACTGGTATGGGCCTAATTTTAATGCCCAATCATAAACATGATGGACAAAAAAAAAAAAATTGCCCTGGCCCAAGCCCGAGCCTGGCCCATTGACACCCTTAGAGCAAGGGTTGCTGGCTTGCCTCTATTGAGTTTTAAATGGGATTTTTGTTTTCAGTTTTGGATATTTGTATGTTTCTTGCATCTACTGGGGAAAGACAATCTATTCAATCCACACCTTTCATCTCCTTCCTCATTTGACATCCACCGCGTCAAATTTAATTATTTTTGGCTAATGAGGGTGTCCTATGGCATTTGACTCCACTGAACTAATTTTTCTAACGCAGACATGATCTTACAACACATGCACCAGGAAAACCTGTTGAGAGGCATCAAACACAACCACATGGTGAGCAAAGCCACTCCTTATGCCAAGGAACCAACAACCACATTAAACTTTGAGCATTGTGGAAGTTGGAATCCACACGCTCAAAAGAACCTGCTTTTATTAGATTTCTACTACTCGAAGAAACTTTGCTTAAAATTAGAGCTTTGAGCTTTCAAAGTTCCATGAGAAGGTGAGGGGACAGTACATCCCTGATCGTGATACATGCATGATTTTATGGTCCTCCACTTTGTGCACCGTACAATGGCCTGAAGTGAGCCATCCATCCTAACTACTATCCAAAATAGAGAAAAAAAAAAAAAGAAGCTACTGCCTGCATAGTACATTACCTTCATAATCACTGGGATTTTGTTTTTTTTTTCAGCCATTGGTGGATTTGACGTCTATCTGCTCAATTTCATTTTCTCCCCACCCACTAAAAGTAGTTGACATCCCCTCCCTTCGGGGCCACCAATGCCCGCAACCACACAGCTCTAATGTAACTCCAATCCCTTCATTCCATCATTGGTACTTTGTTTTTTTTTTTTGGCCTCGGGTAAGGGAAGGGGACCGAGTGCCTTCAGTATTTAAATTTAAATTAAGAAAACTGGTACTTTTTTTAATCTTTCTTTTATTTGTATTCCTCTCAGCTTTTAAGGCCTTGTATTAGGGTTCACCAAATGCATGCCAATCAAAGGAATATGGTAGGATAGAAAGATATGGACCTAAATTTAAAATGGGCCATGTATTATATAAACTCATAATCGTAATCATCTATTTAAAAGCTTCAAAGCTTCACATGTATATATGGGCTTAAGATAAGAGTGTGCACATATTCTATGTGCCTTTTGATGTACTTTAAGTTGTAAGTTACAATAGTGAGTAGTTCTACTCTGTATGTCAACCCTCCAATCTTTTAATTTGTGTTTGAGTAAGATAAAGAAAGATGCTTGATAGGAACGCATGGCTTGTTTGATAACATCATTATCATATTGTAACTAATGAAGTTACTATTGCACAAGCTATCTGTTTTTACAAGGCAATTAGTCATTTAAAATTGATTAATTTGCTTGATACGAAAGGAAAATGCTTAGTGTTTGAACCTTTGTTGAATCTATGTCTAACTTGGTTTACACGTTAATTAGGGTTTATGTATTTGAAAGACACTCATCCAATGGCAAAACCGTGGAGATTTTTTTGGAGGGTGCCATTACAAAAAAAACAACTTCTTGAGTGACCAAGTTACACTATAAAAAATCTCAAAAGCTTTTGCGTATATGACTGCACCCTTGTTTTGGCACCTGTCTTAGTTGCTGGTGATTAACAACTGTTTTGTTCTTTGTCAATCAATTCATTAGTTACGTTGGAAACCATTTTGCTTATTGGTGCAAAAAAAATAAAAAATAAAAAAACCTTTGGAAATTTAACTAGTGCAAGACCCTCTGTCTTTGTTGAAATTCCATAAAACACCTTCGACGCCTGGCCAATCTATTTCGACGGCTTTTAAGAAAATTCCTACCTGTATTATATAAAAACCCAAAATATTCTTATTTTTTTCTAAAAATGAAAAATCTTTATTGAAAAAAGCTTTCTGTATTAACTATTTCAATTAACACATGTACCATGTATTTTCAAAA
The DNA here is from genome assembly GCA_038049695.1 of Cinnamomum chago. Classification (NCBI taxonomy): domain Eukaryota; kingdom Viridiplantae; phylum Streptophyta; class Magnoliopsida; order Laurales; family Lauraceae; genus Cinnamomum; species Cinnamomum chago. Next base: position 16,035,359 of record CP142453.1, read on the forward strand.
TTGCTATTTGACAAAAATCATTTTTTCAATTATAGTAAACATAGATCCCCAATAGAGAAATATGACCTTCGATCAAATAGGTTTTCAGAAATCTCAACAAAAAAGGTAGTTTTTCCCTTTCTTTCTTATTCCTTCTTTAACATTTATCAATTTCTTAGAGAGTCTTAAAAATAAACAAAAACTACATGCCAAAAGCTCTGATTTAAATAAAGGTTCTGGTGATGGTTTGTGTTCTTCTTCTTTTTATCAAGTGATGGTCCTATGACAATGATAGTTGTTTTCTTTGCCTTTCATGCCCACACATATGGTGGAACAACTTCACCTTTCTCTCTGTTTTTTATTGTCGCCCTTAGACTTGAGTAGTCCCCCGACTCAATCAAAAGACAAGCCATTTCTTTTTGGTAGAAACCAAATAGGCTTTTGGACTATGATTATTTGAGTGTAGCCTTTGCCCCGCTATGCTAAGAACACATGTGGCTCATTGTGTGGGCTTAGTTTCTCATTCCCCCACTTAATTAAAAGACAAGCCATTTCTTTTTGGTAGAAACCAAATAGGCTTTTGGACTATGATTATTTGAGTAAGAACACATGTGGCTCATTGTGTGGGGTTAGTTTCTCAGTCCCCCACTTAATCAAAAGACAAGCCGTTTCTTTTTGGTACAAACCAAATAGGCTTTTGGACTATGATTATTTGAGTGTAGCCTTTGCCCCCCTATGCTAAGAACACATGTGGCTCATTGTGTGCGCTTAGTTTCTCAAACCAACTCACTTTTATTAAAGCCCATTTTTTTTGTAAAGCGGGTGCCTCCTCCCCTTTGATAAATTCAAGCCGCTCACACTCACCTATGATTTAGGAAGTGACATTATTCACAATTTAACATTGATCCAACTGCTTACCACCATTGGATTTATTGCAAAACCTAAATACATTTAAAGAATTAATAAATTCTGAAGTTTTAAACTTGGTTAATGCTAGAATTATCTTATTAAAACTGATATTTGGTGGACCTCATACTCTCAATGCCCCCCATGCATACAACCTATATATTCTTAAATTGGATGCATCCCATCATCTCACATAGGACGGAAGCACTTCTTAAGAAGTCTTAAGAACATCGGAGAACAATTTATCATGTGTTTTTTTTCATATATGTGACCAATTTTAGTATGTGCTTTCTTTTTTCTTTCTTTTGGTAAAAATTTTCAGTTTGTGTTGAAAAATACTTATATTACCTCTACTAACCTCGAGGTTTTGATAAAAATGATTAGTTAAATAAATTTAATATGATATCATATCTAATTGGTTGCAAGTTCGAACCCTACGAAGAACGAACTCGGCACCCAAAAAAAAAAGTCCGAATCGTAAGAAGTGCATCAAACGGATTCCAAATGAGAAAAAAGTATTGAAAAGTATTTTCAACGCCTGTATTAAATACCTTCCAAGTAATATTTAACAGATGACCCCAATGTGAATGAAGGCAGTGTGGGCGGTGAGTGGTTCCGACTAAATTCAATATTTGTCTCTTTCACTGAGGCTGCATTGTGCCAGGTGGCTTATGCAAGAACACTATGCGTCTGTACACCACCCCCACCTAGATGTGACAGATGGGCCTGTGGACCCACCTTAGATGTGATGTGGGTGTGGCCCCCACTTGTTTGGTAGGAGAGAATGATGCGAGAGGATCTCATGCTTACTTAAGCAGGCCCAATATTAAAATGTGGAAACGTGCAAGGAAGACATTTCTGAACAAGACATTGGTGTTGCTAGCCGTCCCTCCATGAAAATAACATTCTTTCTTCATGCAACTTAACCTTATCTCTTCACGCGTGAGAGGTTTTGATGTATCTGTACCATATCAAAATCCACTCTGTTTTGTATTAAAAAACTGTTGACTCTGTCCTTGTCTTGTCCTTTAGATATGGCCTAACTTAAGACTAATTTGGAGGCATTTGAAACAGTATTGCTAAACACAAAAGTCACTTTCATTAAGGATTTTGCCCTTAATTTATTATCAACAGGGGCTGTATATATAAGACCCAAAAAGATATCCTCCTCTTTATAATTAAGTAACGTTGGATTTTGTTAACCAATAAAAAATTGGTCTTTGATTGTTTGCCTAGGCAAGAGAACCTAGACCTTCTTTACCAGAAATGTTCTTTGGAAAAATAAAATTAATGAAGCTATTGTCAAAAATCACATGTGGTCATACAGCAATTTTAATTAATGATTTTGTCTTGACTGCTACTACTGTCTAATACACTTTTATTTAGATCTCTGTTCTCAACTCTGTATCCTTAGGACCAGATGGTCATTGGTCAGGATAATAATGATAAAAAAAAAAAAAAAAATGTACATCACCGTTACTTTACTTGAAGGGGGGCATGTATTTCATTGAAGAAGTTTAAATAAATCCCATTTACAAGACTAACTATGGGCTGCGGATCCTGGAAGGCATTGACTAGTGAGAAATTTCACGGAGCAAGTTTGACTTTAATATGAGTTCAGATTAAGCCATATAGCATTTGGGTTTTTTTATTATAATATTTTATCTATATTTTTTTTTAAATGATCAATCTAACGGTTGGTCTCAACTCCTATTTATTCAAGTGAAATTTGGATAAAAGAGGTATTTATTTTGAGTGAACTAGATTTCAAAAGTGGATTTCACTTAGTGAGCGCCTCAAAAATATCCCCTTGAGTTGGAGCTTTTTTTTTTTGGTGGCTCTAGCTGCCAGAGCCTTTGGGGGGGGGCATTTGTTTGGAGAGCTTTCTCATGAAAATGCTACATGTTGGGAGTGTTTGGACATGTTTGAATACAAGTGAGGAATTCATGATGAATCCATAGATTTGAGGATATTCTTCAGTGCTCCTTAAACATGTGTTTCTCACCAAGAATTTGCAGGATATAAATTCTTTAAAACGAGGATTTTCACTCACCCAGAACTTTAGGGATTTACAGTTGCCAATTGTGAATTATTTGCGACTAAATGAAAAATCAGTGAGGAATCCCCAAGGGCTTTATTCCAAACATGAACTTAGGAGGCATTTGAAACTCCTTGCTTCTAGTGAAGAATCCATGAGGATTTAATTCCAAACATTAATGATTTGTGAAATTTCAGAAGACCAATCTTATTGATCGTTAGATTTCCCCAAATTCTAGTTGGGATATTTGAACATTTTTATATCCAATTAGAAGACAACATTTATTAGAGAGTACTGAATACTGATATCCTACAAACAAACATGCCTTAATTAGAGGATCAGACTCTCCTCCATGACTCTGGCCATTAGTGATTTATACTGATCCAACTCATAGAACACTGGAAAATGTGTAATCCTTGCTTATTTAGACCCTCTATACACGAACATAAATTCAAATACATAGATACATATCTTTAACAAACAAAAAAAAATAACATTGCACCTTTCATTCTTTCCATTATTCCTTTCCAGAAGATTCCATTATTCCTTTCCAGAAGAAGACCGCCTTTGTTGATTGCATCCATCTCCATCTCTTTGTGCGTTTGCAACGACTCCACGCACCCTCCCCACTCACACCCCACACGTGAACTTTTAGAACCCAACACCCCAACCTTTCTTCCTCCCCATCTTATGTGCATGAACTTCATCCCAAAACCATACTTCAAATCAAATAACAAAACAGTCTAATACCACATTAATATTATATTATGTATATATATAGATATTTATTTTTGTATAGTATCTTTTCCATCTGCACGGGATAGATGTAGTTATGAAAGACGAGGATTGAAAATCCGCAAAGTAGCTGTATTGGGCTATGCATGGGAACAAGACTCAATATATGAAGAGAGAGAGAGAGAGAGAGAGAGAGAGAGAGAGAGAGTTATCAAAAGAGAGGGCAGTTGAGACGAGGGGTTGGGACCGCTGCGAGCCGTATGGCTTTGGGTGCAGTGAGCCCAAACACATCACCCATGTCCATTTCAGAGGGCTTCATCCCATCAGGTAACTCCCACTTAAAGCAGTGCAGGAGCTGGGCCACTGCAAGATCCAAAGCGTACAGGCCCAGTTGCATGCCCGGGCATGATCTCCGACCCGACCCGAATGGTATGAGCTCGAAGTAATTCCCTTTGAAATCTGGGGCACCTTCTTTTGCAAATCTGGATGGGTTGAATAACTCCGGATCCTCCCAGGCCCGCTTGTCCCTGCCAATGGCCCATGCATTGACCGTCACGCGTGTTCCAACTGGGATCCAGTAGCTGCCGATCTTGCAGTCCTCGGCGGTTTCATGGAGGAGGAGTGGGATGGGAGGGTGGAGGCGTAGGGTCTCCTTCAGGGCACACTTTAGGAAGGGGAGCTTGTCCAGGTCGGTTTCGTGGACTTTCCGGTCCAGGCCCACTACTTGTTCCAGCTCGTCTTGGGCTTTCTTTAGCTCTTTCGGGTTCTTCATCAACTCCGCCATGGCCCACTCGATCGCTGAGGCGACGGTCTCCGTGCCGCCGAACATCACATCCTGCAATTTAGACCGTTAATTTACAGGCAGTGGAAGTAGAATACCATAACAGAGCTTGTATACATGAGATAAGAGCCCGTGGCACAATTAAAAGGTGCTCATTAAAATGCAAGTTCAAATCATACTATCATTTAAAAAAATGAAAAAAACGAAAAGACATATCGTTATATTTAGATGAGTCGAAGAAACCCTCCCGAGTCAACTCGGAACATAGATACTTAATCATATGGCAGTAAAATCGGGCCAGTGATTAAATGAGGATGAATTGGATGATTGAACTGGTTATGACTCAACTAACTGCACCGGCGGTACTCTCTGTCTGGGTTTTAGAAGAGTGTTTGATACTAATCTATATTTTTGAAAGGTACTTTGAAAAGTCACATGAACATGAATAGCAAAAAGATGTTCAGGACCAATACATAAATATATAGCAACTGAGTCCACATCCATCCATTGAGGCAGAAAATATTGTGATTTGTGAAGGCTGTTTGGTTTAGCTTGCTCAAAGAACATAGATTTTTGTGCCCCACTTACAGAAAATTGAAATGGGTCAAAATGAAATCACAGTAGAGTGGGCTTTAACCTTTGTGGTTTGGATTTTCCTGTGGAAGCCCTTCAGGAGCCTACTAATTTCCCAATAGGATATGGACTTAATTATTATATTGAACAGGGACTCTTGAGAAAAACCCCATATGATTTTGCTCAATAAATGTGCCGACCTGGACACACCAACAACATGGGACCCACCTGGATACCAGCAATATGGCAATTGCATTTGATTTGCACACTAATTTCTTAGATTACATTAAGCAATCTCTTGCAGATATTCATTTACTAAGTATGCATTCTCTTTAGATTTTTCTAGTATTTTCTTTCTGATAAGAACGGATGGAATTGGTCGGGTGTGAAGATGGCCATTCCAACCAACTCATTTTCCTTATTCAACAAAATGGGAAATTACAATAGAGACCTTATAAACATAAATGGGGTTCATGATCCAATTTATCTTACCATTGAATTGAGTCAGTTACTGACTCAACTTGCTGACTCATAAGTGAAAGGGATTTATGTACAACACGCTACTTTTTTTTACAATTACAACCTCTTAGGTTGGATTAATAGATTTACATTGGATTTCATCTGATTAGCATTAAATTAATGGCAACTTGGTCCTAATCTTCGCGTCTATCTCAACCATCAATGAGTAAACCTCCTTTTTTCTCCGGCACAAAAAAAAAAAAAAAAGGATACAAGATTTTGATCTAAGAGGATTTTGACAAAAAAAAAAAAAAGAAAAAAAATCCCGACTGCTGGACAGAAATTCAGATAAAAAATAGTGATAAAAGACTAGGGGCTATATATCTGTACTTGTCAAGAATTAAGGGGCTAAAATGTAAAACATCAGAATTTAGAATTGAGTCCATTTGCATCTTAATATTTAAAATCAAGGACAAAGTTAAAGAAAGAGAAGAGTCTTCTATGTTTTCTGATTACCATGATAATGGCCTTGATGTTATCTCTTGTAAGCTTAAGTGAACCCTGGAGGTCGTCCATCTGACCGTTGGTGGCACCTCCATCACCAGTAAATGCTAGAAGATCATCAACCATGTCACCATCTTCTTCATCAGACCTCCCACCACCCTTCTTCTTCGCCATGTGATCGTCGATGATGGTGTCGATGAAGCGGTCGAGCGCTCCCCTCGCCTTTTCCAGCCTCTTATTGAACCCCTGTGGATCAAACCACCCCACAATAGGGATGAAATCGGCGACATTGAAGGCACCCATGAGCTTAGAAAACTCCTGCAATATTGACACAAACTCATCCTGGCCGTCCCGAGAGCTCGACCCGAAAGCCGCCCGATAAGTGATGTTTCGGGTCAGGGAGAAGACAAGCTCGCCGATATTGACAGAAGATCCGGTCTTGTCCGCCACCTGCCCGAGCATGTGATCCACCTCGTCCCGGACCGACGCCCACGACTCCGCCCTCTTGCGGCTGAAGAGCTTCATGACGCAGAGCTTGCGCATCTGGCGCCAGAAGGGGCCGTAGTGGGCGAAGGCCATGTCGGCGCGGTCGTAGGTGAGGTACCGGACGGCGATGGTCGCCGGCCGGTTAGAGAAGATGGCGTCCTGGGTCTGGAGTATCTCCTGTGCCATCTCCGGCGTCGATATGGCGATGGTGTCCAGGAAGCCGAGGCGGAGGTAGACTATGCCGCCGTACTTCTCCGAGAGCTTTGCGAGGCCGCGGTGGGTCAGCTGGTCCATCATCCTCATGTTTCCTAGGATGGGCAGCCGCAGCGGCCCCGGCGGCAGCTTCCCGCGCTTTCTTACTACAAAGAGGAGGAGAAGGAGAGGAAGAAGGAAGAAGAAGAACAAAGGCATGGGTTGCATAGCAGAAGTAGTACTACTACTAGTATTAGAAGAAGCACAAGGAGAGGATGAAGAATCCATGAGTGGGGTTTGCTTCTATGTTCTTGGGTGGACTCGTAGCCAGTTTTATAGCCCTTTTTGGATGCTAAATATGTTGTGGGAGAGAGAAAGAAAACCATGAAAGCAGAGAAGTTGGTGATTAAGAAATCTCTAAATATCTTTGCAATTATTATATTCCATTTTGTAATTTTTTGGGCTTTGAGTGCATTTTGTTGATGAGATATGCTTAGAACTAAGAATTACAATATGAGAAAAGCATGATTGTGTGATTACATAAGGTGACGAAAAGGTGAGGGGTGTTTTTAGTGGGCCCCAGATGGGTACCAAAATAATCAGAAGGTGAGATGAGACCGGAGTATGGTGGTAGTGGGATTATGACTTACCTCACACATCGTTTTGGGTGTGTGTGAACTGGAGAGAATTGCTGGTGGGGAGAGGTTATCTATAAATGGATATTTTTGGGGCATTTCTTTGAGGTGACTCAGTGGGGAAGGTGGCCCACCATATGGATGGTTTGTATTATTCAATAGTTAACTGTGATGGGGTTTTGGCGGTTTTGACTGTGGAAATACATATTCCTTCAATCATGGGAGATGTGGTTTGGATTTCTTGAATCCATTGATGGATTCATAGGACTGGAATCGTGGAATTGTTTAATTCACCATTTCTCCTTTCATCAATGGCAAGTAGTGATCCATACAACACAATCTCTGAATATGCCAGAGCACTTATTTCTCATAAATTAAATGATACTACTGAGATTTCAAAAGTATACTAAATGAGAATTTAATAAAACTATATTAGAATTTCAAAGCCAATCTTCCCATGTTTGTTTGCAATTTAAGGCCCTAAGGACGAGGGATGGAAATAATTTTAAAGATGTTCTCTCAATCCAATTGTAAGTATTGAGTGGATGAGTGTTAAATTGAGACGGATGCCAATTCATGAGAGAAATGAGCCATGGCTTTAAAACTTAGCAAGAAATACCTAATGAAGGTTTTAGGCCATGATCAACATTTAATCTTTGGTGCCTCACCCCAAACTGTAAGCTTATCTCCCTTACTACCAAATTTATGAGGATTTTCAATTTTTCATTTTCTTGTTGACTTTTTAAGTATATTTTTTTTCATTGGAGGCCCATTATACTATATTAAAGCCGTGGGTCTTCAAGCTAAAATTTATTATAATTTTTAATTTCTAACAATTAGTTATAACTACTCTTTATAACTTACCCAAGTTCTTCTCCCACTTCCAATATGAAACCACTCTAAGGGCACGTTTGGTAATAAAATCTACGTTGAAAAGATTTTCTTTTTCCACTATTGTATGCTATATCCAAATTTGGTAGCCGCAATTCATCGTTGATTTTTTGCACCTAAAATCTACGATTGATATGATTTTGGGATCCAATCTCCTCCCAATCAGATATGCAAATCATGCGTGCAGGGGTGGGTATAAAAGTCAAAATCCCACCCCCACTTCCTACCATCTATTTCCCTTTTTATTATTCATAGTTGTTGATTCTTAATGCCTTCTAATTCTTTTAGATTTTTTCTTTTGGATACTAATAGAATTAAAATGTTTGACTCCTCCATTAGATATATTTTCCTTTTAGATTTATTTTCTAATAATATTTCTTAAACCTCTTGAGTTTTAATATATTTTTATGGGCATTTGTTGATAGTTGAGAGTAATTATGGTTATATATAGCAGTTGTAGCGGAAGACTTAAATGCACAGAGGCACTTGTTAGTTGAAGAAAAAATTGGTATTTACTTCAGCTGAGATTTCGGTTACTTTTCTCTATTATAGATATTAGTAAAATGTGGCTGCACTAAGCACGAGCAACACAAAAGGAGAGAAAAAGTTGTCTTTAGTCTAATTGAAGTCGAATTAAATTGAAGCATAATTGAAAAATAAATAGAAAATAATTGAAGCAAGTTGCAAAGCTTGATTAGGAAAGATAGTCATCCAAAGCGGGGTCGGCGGGTTCCCATGTTATAAAAAAAAAAAAAGAAAAAAAAAAGAAGATAGTCAAGCATAAAATTATTATCACCACCTTTTCTAAAGTGACATAAAAGATGGGATTGCAAAAGAAAGAAATCACCTCCCTAATTAATAAGGGATAAGGTTGCCTAGACTAATTGAATCATGTCGTTAGTTGTTGTTTACAGAAGTCCATAAATTTAGGAAGCAATCAATGTAAAAGGAAACTACCTAATTAATGGGGGATTAAGTTGCATCCAAAATTGAATCGTGTGAAAACTACGAACTCCTTAAAATTTGGGACAGGAGAAGAAATTATATGATTTTTTTAATATACCCACCTAAGGTTTTTGTAGGATTTGTAAATAAGCCTTTGCATTTTTATTTTAATGCCTTTTATGTCCTCAAAATCAATAGTCTTCCAACCACCATAGGTTTTTAGTGAGAAATGACACTTTTGTCTATCTCTTCTATCCTTATATGCATAATTTCAAAAGGTTGGACTCAACTTTTTTTTTTTATAAAGCATGAAACATTAACAATTGCACTTAATTAGTGGGAGAAAACAACCCTACATAAATTCCTCTTTTATCAATACAGGGCTCATTTCATTAAATCCAAATTGATTATAATGACAATCAACACCTATACTTATAATCGGTTATGATTTATTCAATCCATACATGACCCACCATTGAATTGATGAAACTCTCAAAATACATGATTCTGCCTCATGTGTAGGGGGTATACAAGAAATGGAGAGGGTGGGGGGGGGGGGGGGGGGGGGGGGGGGGGGGGGGGATGGGATTTAAACTTTTCTCAGATATGGGTGGGGGCTTCAGTCCAGAGGCCTTTATATTTGGGTCCACTAGGTGATGTGCGAGGGGGGGGGGGGGGAGATTTAAACTTTTCTCAGATATGGGTGGGGGCTTCAGTCCAGAGGCCTTTATATTTGGGTCCACTAGGTGATGTGCAAGAGAGAGTTATTGAGAGAAACAATTTGTTTAATGGATGTAAGGGCATGACTGTCATTTATATAAAAATCTAAGACAGATCTCATGATGGCTACCCATTGTTGTTAGGAATATTGATTTTGGAAATGTGAAATGTATTTAAAAGAAAAGGCATGGCTCCTATTTACAAATACTAAAACCTCAAGGGCCTATTTACAATTCCTATAAATCTTATAGGGGTATATACGAAAAGCTCAAATTATATCTTTTACTAAGTCAAGATTTATGAATTCATAACTTCCACCCCGATTGATAAGATATGGGCAAGTAATTATATTTCTTTCTAAAAAAACACCCCACATTACATTTCTATCGAAATCCCTAAAATCTCTCCTCTAAGTCAAAATTGGCTTTAAATTAAAATCGGAATATTTGAGGCTCAATTTCTCAATTAATTGAGAAATCAAGCTCCAATTGGAATACCCAAATTTTCTGTCTACTTAGAAAATCTTCTAACATTTTCTTTTGAATGATTCTTGGATCATATCTACACCGATTCTTTCCATAAAAAGTAACTTTTTGCCAAAGCCTAAAATATAGAACTCCCATCCGAAAAGCGAAGACTGTCCATTTATCATGTGGGTCTCTTGATGATGGATGGACAGTCCTAGGATTATCTTATTGTCACTCCATCATTTGGCCGACCCTAGCTATAGGACAATTCTCCATCCATGGTTCAGAAACTTGACCCAACCCTTTCTACTTGGACAATCATCTCTTCCCATAAGGACACTAGGCACCAAGTCAAACTAGTACGACCAAGTTCGGTGAAAGTCATGTTTGTATAGGTCTGTTTGTGCAAGGCCGTGGAAGAAGAAAATCAAATCTCCTTTTCCGTGACACTTCTTTTTGATGGGGGGAGATGAGAAACATGGATCATCGCTTGGAGGGAAATATTAAGAATTAAGACGTGCCAGAAATCACGGATCCACGAAGACTTCGTTGCACCAAACAGATTGAAGGAGGAAACGGATTTTCAAACGGATTTTCTGGCGCCTTGTCGATTGAATTTCCATGGCATCTTCCCTTTGCACAAACGAACCCATAATGTTGGCAGAAATGAAAGTTTTAGAAGCTTTCTTTTCGTAAAATGCTTTCCCCTTTCCGACTTTTATTAAAAATACTTTTTTTTAGAGTTACGTGAAAGTTAAAGGGTAAAATAATGCTTTTCCTTGAAAAAAAGGAAACTGCCTATATCAAATAAAGAGATAGAAATCCCACGGAAGTAGCCGTGGAAAATGTGTTACACAGACGTGCTGTGAAGCTCAATCAAACTTTCCCATGTTTTCCAACTAGTGATTTTCTCAGTTACTCGGGTGAGTTGAGTTTTAGTCACTTGGAATTGATTCCGGATCACCTATCGTAGTGGTTATATTTTCATCGTGAGTGGAATAATAGCAGTCCGCCATGTCATCAAAAAATTTAGTTAATTTTCTTTCATCTGATTTAAACTTAAATCACCTAAACTGCATAGGTGGACTGCTATTGGTCTACTTACGGTGAATATATAACAATTGCGATAGGTGATCGGACTCCTTAAAATTATGTGGAACGTGTCTATTTTTGGTAACTGCTTGGGATGATTTGCATGTGGTGTTAGCAAATAGGTGCGGGCTCAATTGTTATTTATGTAAGATGGCCCCATCCTACACAGCGTCTATCTTCAGTTTTACTTTCGTTGAATAATGTTGTTTGCCTCTAATGCGGTATTGAGAGAAACCAGAAAGTTACCCAATAAGAGACGTGAGAATCTCAGTTCAGCTGAAATTGGAATGTACTAGGCGTGGATTCCAATCTGCCATAATCTGTCACAAGAGACAAAGATTTTCCACAGGATTGCAAAACATGCTTGTTTCTACCCTAAACGACAAATCAAGCTGACAACTAGGGTTTGCTCACTTGTATAGTCGTATGTGGTTGGCGACTCCATGGTGCACTTGCACTCTGGTGCCCAGGGATCCATCTCTGGTCATGCCACTCTACATGCGACTTCTTTTTTCAGGCTTCCACTTTTAAATTATGTGAAAAAAAAAAAAAATCAACATTCAAATGTCGACTAATACACATGGTAATGCCTCATCCATACATGGGCTTTGGTCTATGAGACCCACAATTTTAATTTTGGTTGGCCTCAACCCACCAAAAGGCCTCATTTAAGGTTATGGTGCAAGCTTTACATATAATTTCAGTTATTTTCTTCTCTATAATCGATGTAGGACTCCAGGGAGTCACAATTCGCCCCCCTTAGGGCTGCACGTTCCTGTGCAGTAGCCTGCCAGTCCTCTTGGTCCATGATAAATTCTTAAAAATGCATATTTTTGTGGCTATTTTTGGCGAGTTTAAGGACTTATCAAGCTAAGACAGACTTATTTAGTATCATATCATGATTTTATGCATTTTTTATCCATTATAGTGCATTCATGCATAATTTGCTAAAAAATCACACTTTTTTCATAAATTCATGAAACCTGCTATTTTTGGAGATTTATTTTTGGGAAAGTTCATTATTTTCGAGGCATCAAGTAGGGTCCCATGCATCGTCCATTTAAATTCCTTACATAGAATTATTCTTGAATCCATTTATTTTAATTTGTATAAAAGAAATCAAGAATGGAACCCACATTGGTGAAATTTGAGAGATATCAAAGGATATCTTTCAAGGTGGACCCACATATTTTAGTATTTTTGGAAAGTTTGCAAAGTCAACAATGGAAAGCTAGATTTGTGATTTCAAGATCAAGAAAGTAAACTTCAAATTTGGTAAGATCTAATTCTTACTAAGTTTGAAAACTCAAAAATCAAGAAAGGAAAGTGTTCTAAAAGAGTTGACTAGCCAATCAAAGAAGCTTCGAAAGAAACCAAAGATGGAAGGAGAGTCAAGAAACAAGGAAAGAAATATGTCAAGATCCCTTAGGACGTCCACATGGGTCCCACACACCCCATTGCACAACTAACATTCCATATGTGCACAATTATTTTCGGATGTTTCAGAGTCAGCAACATTAAAATGGTCATAACTCTTAATCCAGCCGTCGGATTGGTGTAATCCATACACCGTTGGAAAGCTCTTTTTGAGTAGATATCTTTAGAACCCAAAATTGTGTCAATCGAAGCTAAAACGAGGAATATATGGCCTCTGGAAGTTGGTGCTATAATTTCTACTCGGGATTGCAATTTTGCACATGGAAAGCACCAACAATCTCTCACTCACTTTGCCATTTCATTGAAGACTTGTTGGCCAAGGAAGGGACTTGTCATACAAAGAAGATTGCATGCTATAAACTTCGAGCAAAGAAGTAAAGAAAGAGAACAAAAATCTATAAATTGAAGGCATAAGCATCCATCTCCTCTCATGAAAGAAAAGACCCCCTCCCTCACTAGTGTAGTTCCTCCATCATTCTACCCATCTCCTTTCTCTACCATAGCTCATCTCTCTTCAAGAAGGCTTATCCCAACTTGAAGCTTCAACTGGAGAGGTTCCTTTCATCCTAGTATGTAGTTATTTTTTTGGAATTTTATTTCTCCATCTTTTATGTAAAAACATTGCATATTAGTAAAAGTGTGAATTTTCTTTTATTCTTTTTCTTAGGTGATTAATGCTTGAATTGTGTTTTCCTTGTTGTTGTTCTTGGATTGACAACCCAAGATCCTAAGAACATGAAATAAATACTTATGAACCCGATTTGAGAATAAAAAAAAAAAAAGAGCACACTTTTCACAAATTTATTTTTATTGCAATTCCCACACATTTACATTTATTGAAAAATCCACACATTTAATTTCTTGTCAATGCCACACAATTAATTTTATTGCAATCCACACATTTAATGTTTTTGCATCACTCACATTTAAGTTCAAACACTTGTTGTTTTCTTTTTTCTTATGCTTCTTATGCAACTATGTGAATTTTATGCATAGTTTAGGGTTGGGATTAGAGTTCATTGCATATATCTTCATAGCATATGGCTAGTGCATGTTTAAGTGGCTGGAAATTGAAGCCTTCAGATCTTTAAGACAGAAATTAAAAATCAGTTTTGATGAACCTATGTTGGACAACCAAATAACCCACTTTCTGCACAGTTTCAGGAAAACTGCAGAAACAATTTTTTTGCAAAAAGTTTGAAGTGGGTAGACTAGTCATACCATGATATTTTTCTGTGAAACTTGGAGAAATTAAAGTACAGCATGTGGTCTATCATATCCCAAAATTTCAAATCCAAACGATTTTAGGAGGTTTGTGAACCGGTGGCTTGAACATGGCATGTTAGGCTGTTTACATGCAGAATTTCTGTACAGTTTTAGTTTTTAAGGTCATATTTACGCTTTCATATCTTCTTTGTTTTAAAACATTTTTCACTTCCGTTTTTTTTTTTAGTTGATTCATGCATCATTGTAGTTCAAAACCTAACCATTAAACTTAGTTTTAGGTTGCATTAGATTAGGAAAAATCGTGCATAAAAACAGCCCTGCATACTAGTTTTTCAGACTTAGAATTTTTCAGCATCTCATGGCATACATTGCATTACTAACTTTCTAATTTTAGGATTAGTTTCTAATTTTGATTTTTAGATTATTTAGATAATTTCCAGAAATAAAAAATCTTTCTAATTTTTGTTAATTGAAGATTTTAACTTAGGAAGTTTCTTAAGATTTAGAAATTCTAACATATATAAGGTAAGATTGACTTAATGCTTTCTAAATTTGTTATGATTTGAAAATCTTTATTTATTTGGAAAGTCCTTAACTTTAGGGAGTTGATTAACTCAATTCACTAACTTAGGAAATATATCAACCCTTATTGACTAACCTAGTTTATTATTTAGGAAACTAATTTAGTAAGGTTTTCATGTTAATTTTAGAAAGTATGTTGTTTTCTTTTTGAGTGATTTGATTTGTTACTAATCTTTGATTGATTTGGTTTCTAACTTAGGTTCATTCTTTTGTTTCTAATTTAGCTTCTTAAATTTTTCTTGATAAGTTTTATTTTTGGATTGTTTCTAATTTGATGTTCTAATTTGTGTGTTCTTTTGTAGCAACTTTGATTCATTTTAGATTAAGTTTTTAGAGTTACTAAATTTTTATGCTTGGAAATGTATTTAGTTTTAATTTAAAGTAGGAATGATGAATGTACTTTTCTAGATTTTAGGCTAAAATTAGATTTTATTTAGGGCAGGTGACAAAGTTGGAAAGCCTTATTTCTAAAGCTCCATGTGGATCGACCTGGTCTTACCAGTTTTATTACTACAATCGAAGCTCTGCACTTGGAGCTGCAATTAAGTTTTTGGCGCCGTTGCCGGGAGAGCGCCATTTAAGGTAACTTTTCTGACTTTCCTTGTTTACATTGCTTTATGGGTGTGCTATTTTTGGCATCTTTCTAGATTAGGAGGTGCATGCATGGAATGTTAAACCGCTCTAAATTTGATTAGGAACGTGCATGGATTGCTAATTAGAAAATACACATCATTGAATTTTTAGAAACCTTCTAAGAATTGACAAAGTTACTTTATTTCCCAACTTGTTGTAAGTCCTTTTGGAAGAAAGTAAACTGAAAGTGACCTAATCGCTGTCCTTAATCATCTCGGTGCCGAAGCAAAGCCTTGTCTAAAGTGTGGAGATAGCTAGACTGTTCTAGGCAAGGGTCCTTCAAACGGGTCCATTTGTGATCCTACCCTTACCTAGGGGCTGAACTGGCCGGGTTGGTTTCATAGGGCCGGGTTTGTGAACTTAGGGAGACTTTTCAACCTTAGGATTTTAACTCAGTTGTTTCTTGTGTAGGCTAGGTTTTTCTCATTTTTTTTTTCAAAAATTAAAAAAAAATAAAAAATAAAAAAGCCTGAAAACAAAAAAATCCAAAAAGAAAGTACAAGCCCTCTCCAACTTGCTCACACCATTTGTGCATGAGCAAGAAGTCCAGTTGGCAAAGAGACTCAACGCATCGGTTACAAAGAAGAGAGTCCCCAATCAAAGAACTTATAAGAATCTACGACTCTCCTCAATCTCCCAGTCCAACGAGATTGTCTAACATGGCAAGTGGGTCCGGTAGCAACCCCAACAATGGTGGGCCTACCACAAATCCAAATGGGGACCGCAACGGGGTGGAGGTGAACCAGCCAGCAAGGAAATTATGTGATCTCTTGAACCCAGCACGACACACCACACCATTGTGCATTGTATTGCCCGCCATTGCGGGTCAATATGAAATAAAACCGAGTATGATCCAACTTCTGCCCAAGTTTCACGGACTAGAATCTGAAAGTACATACCTATATTTGAGGGAATTCGATGAAGTATGGGCTACACTTCAACTGCAAAACGTGGTGCCAGATGTGATCAAACTCAAATTATTTCATTTTTCTTTAAAGGAAAAGGCTAAGGATTGGCTCCACACACTTATGCCTAATTCAATTAATACCTGGAATGCCCGTGTCACCGAATTCCTAAAAAAGTTCTTCCCACAGCACAAAACCAACACCTTAAAAAGGGAAATTATAATGTTCAAGCAAAATCAGAAAGAACCCTACTTTAAGTGTTGGGAACACACCGTCTCATTGAGATCTTCATTGAAAACCTCACTCCTGAGACACGTCAATTTATTGAGATGATGTGCAATGGTCAATTCGACCAAAAAACACCAGAGGAAGCGTGAGAATTTTTGGAATTGGTGGCAGAAAATGCACAAAAATTGGCCTCCTCTGAAGGGGTAGATCATTCCAGGGGATTGAATCAATCTAAGAGTGGAGGTCTATATCACGTGAACAATCAGATAGACATCCAAGCCAAACTTTTGGCACTCACGAGACAAGTCGAAGCCCTGAAACTTGAAAAGAACAAGGATACAATCATGGTTTGTGGTATTTGTGCTTCCGAAAATCACATGTCGGTAGATTGTCCAACTGGACCTGCCTTACAAGAAGCAATTCAGAAACATGCTAACACTTTAAATTCTCTTCAAAAGCCGTTCAATGCAAATACCATGGGGAACACATACAATCCTTCGTGGTGGAACCTCCCAAATTTCAGCTAGAGGAACGGACCAAATACTACTCCTGAGTATAATCCCCAAAGACCATCAAATTCTGGTGCATATATGAATCCACAGCATAATACATCTTATGCACCACAGGCCCAAAATAGATTACTGGAGGAATCACTCATTATATTGATATAATCTCAGCAGCAGTTTATGCAGAGCCTGCATAATAATCAACAGATTATTCAGAATAACCCTTTCAAAATAAAACCAATTCAGTACCACCTATACAGTAAACCCTTTCACCAATCAAAAAGTCTACTTGGACAAACTTTTTTGGCCAGAATTTGGCCAACCCATATGGTTTGCATTGAATATCACTATGATATTCAATGCAAACCATATGGGTTGGCCAAATTCTGGCCAAAAAAGTTTGTCCAAGTAGCATTACTCTTCACCAATACACCCAATGGGCCAATTCCATGTCACCCCATGTATGTGGTCATGACTGCATCTGCACGTTTCGGTAAATGTATTTCCATCCAGTCTTTTGCTTTTTGGCATTTTTCATTTGGTTAGCTTTTCTATTTTACATTATTTATTATTATTGTGATTATTATTAGTACTTTAGCTAAAGATACAACTTGAGCACTCACCGAAAAAGAAATGGCTTTTAGGCCAATGAATGGGACCCATTATACAATAATAAAATACATTCTCTTCCTAAAAGATTCACACGTGCAGTCAACATTTCTTAAAATAATCACTGTTCATATTATTCAGTGGGGACTAGACACCGTCCAAGACTTTTTTCCAATACCTTTGTACCGATCTTTAATCTTGAAAGCATAACAATCAAGAGAGATAGATACATTTGCATGGCGATTTGTAGTGTATGCAGTATAAATTTGATCAAATACTCCTAACATTTAAACTTATGACCTCAAAGGTTGATATAAATGTCTGACCCAAATTACGATCGATGTCAAATTAATATCTATGCAAAGAGAGAACAAAAATGTAATTGGGCAGAGATGACAGGAGCCGAATTTACAGTAGAAGGTGCTTGTTATTGCATTATTGAGGTTGTGGTTTCAAGTCATGTTAAACGGTTTTTTCTATTTTTTTTCCCCTAAAAAAGTGTTTGCACGGAGATTGAAATGACAATTAGGTGGGCTCCATATAGAAAATAAAAAAAAGAAATAAAAGTAATGAAGGTAGTGCCAAGGACTTTTCCCTAATTACATTAAAAGGTGCACCAAAAAATCTCATGTTTATGGCATGCAATGGATTTTGAGGAAGTAGAATATAAAAGATAAATGGGATATTGTAGTTTCCCATTTCCCATTTCCCATTTCCCATTTCCCATTTCTGAGTGGAAGACTAAAGACTTTGATTGTCAATATCCTCACTTTAATTTATTTCTTTCCCACTCGAAATTCTGGTCGGTCCGTCTGCAACCCTTTGTAATATAAAATACTAGTCAATGGAAGAATAGCAAGTGAAGGCAAGCACACCCATTTTTACTAATGCTACTAACTACGGACCGGATTTGGACGGGCCTACTTGTCCCTGCAGGTCGCAGCCATGACTCATGAGGTACCGGGTTCCAGAATGTCTCAGCTTACCAACCAAACACGAGACTGTTTCAAGTCAAACTTCTTTGCCTAGCCTACTATATATACGGCTGTAGTCAAACTGCATGTGGATGTGGGGGTGTGTGCCCCACATCAAGGTTGTTGTGCTCATGCAATGTTCACCGTTGCTTCTGAAGTATGTGGATTTGATTGTGATATGAAAACAACAGGTCATTGATTATTAGATCGAGCAATGCGTCAGATTCAAATAAGGTGAGGTCTGTAGATTCAAAAATGTCAAACTTGTACTCAACCCAAAAGTTTGAAAAAGGATTTCAGATTTTGTACCTCTAGTTAACTCATTTGTCGGGTTTTAATTGAGTGGAGGGGTTGATAATATAGGCTATGGTCAATCGGACCCGAGTTTGTCGGGTTACAAATTGGTACCCCTGCTGTTGATCATACTGGCAGGGTCCTGTAAAGGTTTTCCACACTCCAATGGCCAACATCTTAATCTTGATCAATGGGCACCTATGATCAATTCAACCACTATATGAAGTAACCCAAAGGGTAGTTCAGATGGCCTAAGACTACATATTATACTCGGAGGTTGTGGGTTCGAAATTGCACTACCATGCTGGGACTATAAGGGAGTTTACCCGGCTTTCTTCTATGCCTGAAGGGATTAGTCAAACTCCATGGGTTGGGAACCTTTCGATAGCTCAAAAAAAAAAAAAAAAAAAAAAAGAAACTATATGAAGTGGGAGGTTAGGATGACCTGACTGAACCGATTTTCCAACAATGTGAATTCCTCATAGAGGCTTTTCAAGATAATTTTTTCTAAAAAAAAAGCCTTTAGCTTTCTATATTTGGCATGCATCTATATGGACTTCATGAGTTAGAGGCTTAAACCTCTTGATTGATATAATAGTGAACAGTCATTTATATTATCATCATCATCATTAAATCCGTTTCCCAACTATATATGTTTAAATCGGCTGCACGAAATCTGGATCTCCATTTCGATCTATCTCGAGTCAAATTCTCAAATATATTATACTTTTATTTATTTATTTTTATTATCTTCATCCATGTCCTCTTTTGACTTGCCCCTTTCTTTCGGTAGGTCATCAATCTTTATAGTCGTAACTTTTCTTATACTTCATTGGACATGCCCAAATCATATTAAATGAGTTTCTCTAATTGTTATCTTCTATTATTAATTTTTTTTAAACCTAAAAAAAAAAAGGAAAATTCTTTGGAAGTGCTTTGGAATAATTAAATTGAGACTACTGACATGAGCAATAAAGGTTCCACGTGACCTTGTTTTAGAATCATGGTGAAAGCTTAAGATTCACCCTCAGTTATGCCTGCATGATGACTGGTGATGATTGATGGGGAGATATAGCCAGTGGCCATACATTTCTATATTCAATACAGCCATATGAAAAGCACGAAAACGAGGACACTTTCAATTTACACAGGCAACTTTCACTTTTTCATGTTTAATGTTTTCAAGTGGGTCAACATCTTTCATCTATCGAGATCCTTCATCAAATGGGGCCAGCGGTGGATTGGAAATGAAGTAAAGATTTGCCCTATCACTATATCAGACAATCACAGGCAACCTATAATGTGCATGCAATTCAGCGGTTCACATTAATTTGAAAAGGAAATGCAGCCAAACGTCCAAAGAATAATAAATAAAAAAACCAACAGAGAGACAGAGACGTCCAAAAAATAAAATAAAAAAAATAGAAAAACCAACACACAGAGAGAGAGAGAGAGATTAGGGAAAGTCTCTCTCATAAAAAAGGACGCCACGGAGGCCATCCATACAAAGAATCGGGACGATCCCTTGTCAAGTCTGTTACAGGCTTTTCGGGTGAGAGATGCATGCAACTCCACATGATGATAATTCGGGCAAGTTCAGATCCCTTATTACATCTGGTAGAGCCTTTCCTAAAACTCCATTGGGGCGGATCATATGATAATAATCTCTAGATAGTTTGTAGGATCTTACCTCTTTTTTGAGCTACTACTTATCCCAAAATTAATTAGTGAGGGAAACGAGTCACCTATTGTAATTAGAGTGAAGTTTGGTCCATTGAACAACAATAATATAGCCATTTCCTCTCACGCGTCCCACAAGATAAACGATTTAGATCATTGAATGGTGGGCTCTACCTTCTTGGAATCTCCATAGAAAGGTGAGCTTCCTACTGTTGGATAGTTGCAACAACCACGTTTTAATCTCAATAAGAACAGCCACTTATCTCACTAGTAAAGTAGCGACAGTTGTCACTCGGCTGCCAAAGGTTCAAACCCTAACCGGGTATGCTACATTTTCCCAAATGCATGGACCTTTTTTCCGCTCGTGCGGGCTTTTTTCCGCTCGTGCGGGCCTTTTTCCCACTTGTGTGTGCCTTCTTCCCGTTTGTGTGGACTGTCTTCCTGTTTGTGCAGGCTCGCTCTCTCTTTGGTCCTGCCCCTCTTGACAGGGTTTAGGGTTGCAAACGGGTATTCGATTCTTCGATTACGCGGAAGTTTCGACCCACAAAAGGTCGGGTTTGTAACCTATTTTAGGATCCAATTCATAAACGGGTCTGGGTCCGGAACCTAATTTAGGTTCCAATTGATAAACGGGTCCGGTTCTGGATCCATATAAGTTTCGACGCGCTGACTCAGGACCCGTCATATGAGTCTTTGACATTGCAATTTGTACTTTAAAACCAACTTTTTTTTTACATTCTTATGTATGATACTAGATATTGTAGATTTGATGCAATGTTATAAGTTGAATGATAAGGGATCAAATAACGGTTCTAGATATTATAGATTTGATGCAAACGGGGCGGTTCCGGATCGGAACCATAGTGGACCTGAACCCATTTTTAAATAACGGTTCTGGTTCTGAATCCGGTTTTGAATCGAAACATGTTTGGTTATATAGTTCCGAAGCCGGTTTTGATAAGAAAACTCAGATCCGGTTCCGGAACCGGGTCCACCTAGAGGACTCGAACAAAGAGAGAATAGAATTGATTTTAGAGTTAGATTCGAGTCCTCTAGGTGGACTCGGTTCCGGAACCGGATCCGGGTTTTCTTATCGAAACCGGCTTCTGAACTATATAACCAAACATGTTTCGATTCAAAACCGGATTCAGAACCAGAACTGTTATTTAAAAATGGGTTCAGGTCCACTATGGTTCCGATCCGGAACTACTCCATTTGCAACCCAAGCTGGATTACGTTAAAAAATGTGTGTTAGCAAAAATATGAAGAACGTGTTTATTTGGAAAACTGAAATTTAGGATTTCAGAATTTCTTGATTGGTAGAGAGTAGAGACTTCTGTGGGCCGTCTCTATCAGTGCCGATTGCTCAGCTGCTGAGAGCTTTTGGTTACCAATATTAATTTGGCTTTTATCTCTCTCAAAGTCCTCTTAATAGAATATGTTTAGGATACAATTAACAAATAGGTACGATGTTGGCGTAACGTTTTGATCGCTGCTTTAATTCTCTTCTTTGAGGCTTGGTTTCCTCATAAGCAATGACTAACATTTTATAAATGCAAGTAAAACAAGTCATGAAAATAACTCTTTTCTAATGCAGACGTCAAACCAGATATGTGTTCTGGTATCCCCCTCAAAGTTGCAGGTGTTTGTGACGGATGGTTCAACATTTAAATATCAACTTTTACCAACAGAAACAACTTTAATTTAAATATCATTGAGAAAATTACAGGAACCTAAACATTTGGTTTTATTCATCAATGAGAAATGATGATCTCCAGATGACATCAATATGGTGCTTATATATTAAAGCTGACATCCCATTTTAATATCCGTGGGGTTCTACCTTTGCTTGATCTAATCACACGAACTCTTCGGATTCATACAAAAATGGTCTCAAATTTGGAGAAGTGCCCTACATTGTTGGATGGATATATAACATGCATGAATAATTTGTGATTTTTATATATGATCTTTTTTAGATAAAGGTATTTTACATAATATTAATATAACAATGATATTACTCTAATTAAAGTGAAATTTCAGATAATTTTCATTCAATGGTATCGATAAGTACCGGCAGTAATATGGGAGCCCCTTGTATTAGATAAATTATGTTTTTAAGTTATAGATGACGTTCTCGTGATAGGATCATTGACTTTGTCTATGGCTTCATAGACTAATACCATAAAATGGTAAGTGGGTTGTTGCCGTGTTGGTCCTCTAGCTTGTCACCCCATACTAATTAATTTTCTATTTTTATTTAAGATTTAAAATTATAAAATATTAGAATAACAATATAATATGCGACAATAATCTTAGATAAAATCATGACATAATAACTTAGATTTCTAAACCTTAGAATGATGATGATAGTGATCCACCATCTATTTAGTACTAATTAACTGATGAGGTTATTTTCATATGCTATATTCTTGATAGACCTACAACAACAACTGTTAACTAATTGAGTGGCAATAGAAGTTCTAATGATAATATCAAGATTATAAAAATCATGATAATGACAATATATAGCATGATAAAATAGTTTAAAAGATTGATGTCATGTGATGTTATCTAGATAATTCAAAATATTGGCATTATTTACAACACCGCAACGTCTAGAGTAGCCAATGACAAGGCTTTCTGTCTATTACCCCTGCCCTGCATGGCACCCATATGGGTTTTTGGTCCTTACCCTCAATCAAGGGATCCAACTTTACGGAAGGTAAAAGGACTGAAAATGTTTAGAAGATAGTTTAGGAATCGTTGAATGGTAAACAAGTGTTATATATACTTTTACTTAACCCCGGCAATCGGCATGCAGCAAGCAAACCCAAGTTGACAAATTGACATAATTATGACTAGTAACAGATGCCCGTGCTTAATTAGCCCGGGCCCAAAAATGAGAATATATATAAAATAAAATCACAAATAGGAAATTACTTAATAGAAATGAAAAGTATTATATAGACACGGGGGCACAATAATAGTTCCACGTAGCTATCATACCATAATAATATAACATGAAAGAATCTTTAAATTATATTGATGATTTAATAGAAATAAGGACCCACCATCTATTTAATACTAAATGATGACGTTATTTTCATCTTTGAGTCGGATGCTATATTCTTGATAGACCTACAACAATAACTGTTAACTAATTGAGTGGTAATAGAAGTTCAAATGATAATATCAAGATTATAAAAATCATGATAAATTAAAAGATTGTTATCTTGATAATATATAGCATGATAAAATAGTTTAAAAGATTGATGTCATGTGATATCATCTAGATAAATTCAAAATATTGACGCGAAGAGTAGCCAATGACAAGGCTTTTGGTCTGTTACTCCAGTCCAGCATGGCACCCATATGGGTTTTTGGTCTTTACCCACAAGCAAGGGGTCCAACTTTGTGGAAGGTAAAAGTACTGTAAATGTTTAGAAGATAGTTTAGGAATGATTGAAGAGTAACAAGTGCTATATTTTCACTTAACCTCGGCAAATTGGCATGCAGTAAGCAAACTCAAGTTGAGAAATTGACATAATTATGATTTAGAAAATCTACCAAAACTATGTCAAAAAACACAACCAGTATCAGTTTCGTGGGAGATTATCTCTTCTTTTCGTTTTTACATTCCAAAGAAGCAATTGAAAAGGTGGATTAGTTGGCTTGCGAATGTTCATAGGATACGGAAAAGGATACGGAACAGGATATCCGGACTCATTTGTGCCAAAAATTTTGGAGAATCCGAGAGATTCAGAATATCTAGGATAGATATCCAAAGATAAGCAAATATAATATCAAATCAGCAGGATTTTCAAAAGTCCAACAATCATTTAGAGACCAGATAATTCTATAATGCAATCATCTTTTTTTAATGAAACGAGCCATGTGTTTGCAGACTGATTTAACTCATAAGTGTCTCAGTTTTCTAATAGTAATTTTTAAGTTCAAATGAAAGAAACATGGAGGAATTGTAATTGGAATGAGCTGAATGATATGAAGTCATTTCCTGTCTCCTACACATTCGCGAAGACAAGAAATTTTAATTTATTTCTTCTCTTCCACAAACATATTAAGGCGAATCCCCTTTTCTCTACTTTATACCCGAGCTTATTTTTTCTCAATGAGCTTTCTTTATATATATATATATATATATATATATATATATATATATATATATGCGTGTAGTCTTTTATATATAATGATATGTAGAGGACACTTTGATTTATATGCGAGTCTATCACTCTATTTTGTAATTGTAGTTTGTGGTGGTTTGTTACAACTTTAGGCATCTTGGTATACTCTATACACTACATTTTACTGGGGATTGAAATTAAAAATAATCATAGTATGGACCTTCAGCTAACTAAAATGATTTGAGAAGTAATTTATAAAATCCAACATTTGCCAAAGTTGTACCATGCCTTCCATATGTTCTTTGGCTTCAACTAACTAGAAAGCCTCTTGATATCTAATATTCTCTTAGAATTTGGATTTTGCATGTCAACTTGGGTGATTTCAGGTAACCATAACAATGAATAATAATCGGATAAGTCACTATCTCAAAGATTGATACGGAAACATCCTGCCGTAGCTGTGTGATACAACATTTTTTAAAATGGCAAGTCCACATGAAAATGTAACTTTCATTGTGTTTCAGATTTCAAATAATGATATTTTATTTTTCTTTTTTTAAACCATATGTTGTTAACCTTGGAATGATATAGCAGTCTTAGCACGCAATGTATGTTTACTACCGATATTCGCGGATACCCTATTATAAACACCAATCCTTACACCCCATCACATTCAGTTGGTGATCAGTGCAATCAAAGGTTAAGTGTGAAATCAATTAGGGGCATGATTTAGAGGTGATTTATAATTTTAGTAGTTAATTGTTTTTTTTTTTTCTGTATTCCCCTTTAAGGGTTTAAGGATTTGTAAATAAGCCTATGTGTTTTTAGTATATAGTGATGCATCCCTCGTTTCTTGTTTTAATACATTCCATGTAACAAAAATCAGTAGCCTTGCGATTGCCATATGTTTTTAGAGTGAAATAACACTTTAGCTAGCCAATGCCTTTATTATTATATTTGTATTTTCAAAAGCTTGGACTTATTTTTCTCCAAAGCTCGCAGCATATACTGGTACTGTACTATATTTAGTTGGAGAAATTAATCCTACATAAATCCATTTTGGAGAGTTATAGATGACTTCTCCCTCGGTAATCTATTTTATGTTAAAAATTGAAAGACTTGCTTATTTTTGAAAAATAAAAGATCTTACAACAATTAAAGCTCAGAGCATGAGGGAAATTTTCTCATGCACAATGTCTGCGGGATTTATGGTGGGCACCTTTATTTCTAGGGTTGAATCTAGATATCCGCATGCAATTGTTCCCAAGGAGAAAATCTTGCCATAACTTAACCACTAATAGTCGCAACATGAATAAGAGATTCTCATAATCTTTGGTTTTTATTGGATTTGAAATGACAAATACTCTAAAAAGTGAAATAAGTAAGAATAGGAAAAATAATTTAAATTTATCTAAAATATTAAAAACACATGAATATCAAAATATAAATATTTTAGTAATATATAACAATAATTCTTTGAATTTTTTATCTAATTTCTAAGATACTTTCTTATTGCAATATCAACATATTGCAAGAACAAATTCAAACATTGATATCAAGAATTTTTTAAACATGTAGTTTTGACTGTCAAACTAGTAGGTTAGGGTTTATATATATATACCCCCTAGGGTTTTTTGGATTTAAAAGTAGACCCTAGTAGGTACAAAATGTTGGGGCATCATTATTAACACAGAGAGGCCAACAAACGTATTTTAGTTTTAGTTTGAAACAAACTAACTCTCTGACTCTTAGCACTGCCTTGAAAAGTCGATGAGAAATCTGTGGCGGTGGAATGGAGAGGACGGATTCATTAATTTCGGGAGAAGGAGAGAATGGAAATATTGTAGTTAGAACTAATGGTGATGTGACTGCAGTCAATGGTAGCTTGGTAGGGGAACTTGGACGTTATCTTTGCTTCCGAGAGTTCACACGAGCATCCATGGCCACGGGCAATGATACACACGGAATGGTTCCAACACGTCTTGAAATTCATCCTGAGGTATCTCATATCTCCACTGTTCGGTCCTCCATTTTTATTTCAAAAGGAGTGATCCCACCGTTCAATTGAACACTATGCCGAAAATGTGATATTGGACTGACTTTGTCGCTGCTGATATAGGATTTAATCGCGTTTCGTCATTCTTCTTAATTATACGATGAGATTTAATCCTTTTGAAATAAAATTTTGAAGATATGATAGAGGGATGACATTCATTTTAAACAATATGAATTATCTTAATTATTCACGGGAAATATATGTGAAAAACATATCCAAGTGATCCTACTTACTCATTACCTAGTGACTAATCCTAGAACAGAGTTGCAATTATAAATTATTCTGCGCTACTACCTCTGCTTGCAAAAGCAGAAATGTTAACCGAGTATCGTATCCACTAAGACAAAAGGCTAAGTTGCGTTGTTTCCTAAATTCCTAGACTAATCCTAGTAGAAAACGAAGCTTTGATTATTAAACTAATCCTACTAGAAAATGAAGTAATGGGTTGATTGATTTTGATTAACAAATTAATGATTTCTAAAGTAACAAATTAAAGACAACTTTGATTCAATCAGAGAAAAGATCTAAGGGTACGAATCCACTCTAACCTCGCACAATGGCAAGTATAGGCCTTAGGGTTTTACTGTCAACGCTATAGAGACTCGTCTTGGTTACAAACCTTTAGAGTCAACAAATAAAGGATGTGGATGTAAATCAGGGCATAACCTATCTCTATGGCATAGATTATCATAAATCTAACAAGCACATTCATTCAAGCATCATTATATGACTTAGTATTCAAATCTACAAGATTAAAATACCAAAAAAAGAAATATTGCATTCATAAAATCCATTCAATGGATTAACATCTTGTCATATAATCAAAAGCGTTTAAAAATAAACCCTAAACCTATACATTACCATAAACAAAAGGTTAGGACTTCATCGCAACCCAAAGATGAGGAATTAGTTACGCATGGAAGATGATTGGCGAAGAATCTCTGATGAAATCGCCATGGATCCGCTTCCAAAAGCTCCAAAACCTTCTTCAAACCTTCTCCCAAAGTGTGAATATCCCTCAAAACGAGTTTGGACTCTTATTTATAAGTTTTGGGGTGAAAAATGTCTTTAATTCATGTAGGAGACGGATTCCCAGTCGGAACTGGGCGTCCGGACGCCAAGTTATTTTTCCTGCGCTAGACTCTCTGGGACCGGGCGTCTGGACGCCAGGTGCCAAAGAGCTGGGTCTTCTTGGTTTTTTGCTGGATTTCTGCCCGTTTATCCATCTTGCGTCAATTTCTCTTCAACGCTATTAGAACACCTGCAAACATGAAACTTAACAAAATTAGACTATTTAATCTCACCAAAGCGTATATTAAAGTCTAAGTTAAGGGCCTAAATGGTGCATTTTAGGCTCTTATCACCTAGCTACACTTTTGTGTGCCTCATAATCCAAACAATCCAATATTCTCAAAAATAATGATGAACCTAAAGACACGAAATTTCCATATTAAGTCCTCATGTTAGAATATGGGATATGTGGTCCACTTGACAGCATGCCCATGTGTGGGTCCCGCATTTGTTAGTATAAAGCAGTTAAAGACTATATTTGGCATTTTAGAAGCCCTATTGGAATTGAAAACTAACAGTTTGCTTCCTACTTAAGAATAAGAGGGATAGTCCTACTAAATCATGACTCTCCTATAGAGTGAGGTAGAGTGAGTTATGCGGGTGATTTACAAATTGTATTATTCAGATCTGGTTCGTTTAAGATTTAGTGATTAGGTCAAAGCTAACACTTCATTGACTTTTCATAAATAAATAAGAAACAAAAAAGAAAAGTTTAATCCAATTTATGATTGTTTGTACTTATGCTGGCACCATATTCAAGATCTCAATTGCTCACTGTGTTTGAGACCCCCACTATTTTTTCTATATAATAATCAATATAGATCGATATTACAGCCCACTAAATTGTATAACAACCACTAAATTGTATAACAACCAATATAAATCATCTCTCTCTCTCTCTCTCTCTCTCTCTCTCTCTCTCTCTCTCTCTCTCCATCCTGATATTATATATTATATAAAAGTGGTGCTTTCAAACAAACATGGTAATTATTTTCACATATATATATACTAGCAACAAACGCCCGTGCCAAAACAAAGATATAGTAAATTATTATAATAATAATAATTAAAAAAGAAGAATCCACTATTATTATTTTAAAGATTTCTTAGAAGAAAATGAAGTGGAAAAAGACATTAAGATTTTATGGTAAAAGAAATAAATTATCGTGAAAAATAATATTGAGAATTTTGTAATATCACACCTATAAAATCTTTGTAATTTGAAAAATGCATGGGTTGAAAGTCCCCACTAAAAAAGAGAAAATTCTGGATGGAAGCAAAAAAAAATAAAATATCATTCAAAGAAGGAAAAAAATGAGAAAAGAATAAAAATATGCGTCTATTAATATTAGTCATAAGAAATGCATTCAGATTTTTGTTACCCATTGCTAATTTCAAAGCCCAATGAATTCAACTCCTTTGATGATAGTAACATCGAAACCTCATAAATGGAGTTCTTGCTGTCGTCAAATTGATTACATCTGAAATACATAAAAAAATAAAGAAAACGGTAAAAGAAATTTCAAGTTTTATGGTGGATAATACTCTCAAACTCATCATCAAACCCAAGCAAGACGACCTATTTAATCAAATAAATTTCAAATGTCATTGGTAATCAAAGAACATGGGACCATTGGCCACTATCATCATCCCAATAAAAATCGATGCCCTGTGCTGTTGTGCCCATGGAGGCTCGTCGGGCCAATTTAGCATGCATGGGCAAGGCTCAAAGCTTTTTTATTTATTTGAAATTAGTTGAGTATTTTACTTCAAACATTCTTTTAAAATTAGAAGAATAAACTCATAATAAAAAAATAAAATTAAGAAAAACACCACAAAAATACAGCTCGAAAATATAAGTGCATAGACAATCCAATGATAGAAATAGTTTAGAAGAAACAAATAAAATCATGAAAACTCAACGCCTAAAAATCAAACATTGAAACCGAGAAATAAAAGAAAAATTATAAATCCATGAAAACCTATCAAAATAGAAAGAATAATAAAATAGGGCTATGATAAAAGGAAAAAAATCATTAAACACAAAAAAAATGCATAGAAAAGGAAATGTATAAAAATTGTACATTTAGTGTTTTTAAATTTATGACATTTGATTGGATAGGCCCCATACATATAACATTGATTGCATCATTAGATATTCTTCACATTTAGATGAAACTCTTACAATTTTCGTTAAACGTGTGCTATTGTATTGCATGAGACTTTCTTCACAGTTAGTTGGGCTCTGAATTCCCATCAACGTATTATGGGATTTGTCGAATTTCATTAGATGGGCCCTATATCATTATCATTCTTCACAGCTTGGTGGGCTCCACAATATTGGAGATTTATGACTTTATTTAGATGGGGCTCATAGTATATAATATTGCACCATCAAAATTGATAATTGAGGATTAAGATAAGAAGATAAAATAGAAAAGTTAGGAAAATAGAGATTTGAGGGGAAGTTAGAAGGATTTTATGTACTTTACTAAATGAGAGATTTTTTAGAGAAGATTGGAGGGGATGAAGACATTTTAGGAGATTTGAGGAGAATTGCAAATGCCTCACTTAAAAGGCAAAGACTCTCTCACTATTTTCTAAATAATTTTTCTAAAAGGAGAATAATTGGGTGCTGAGGTGGCACCCCCTACAGCCCACTTCCTCTTTTGCTTTAATATATATAATCTGCAAA
Source organism: Cinnamomum chago (assembly GCA_038049695.1). Taxonomy (NCBI): domain Eukaryota; kingdom Viridiplantae; phylum Streptophyta; class Magnoliopsida; order Laurales; family Lauraceae; genus Cinnamomum; species Cinnamomum chago. The sequence continues at coordinate 16,065,804 of CP142453.1, forward strand.
TTCCAATATATTAATCTCATTTCATATCCCATGTGTAAAAGACAAATGACCCCTCACACCTTTTTGGAGTACTTATAGGCACTTTTTGGATCTTGAAAAGTTGAAAACCTTCGCATTTTATCCTTTAACTCTAGTTTGCTTCTTCTATATTTAATGTAATATTTAAAGTTTTAGATATAAACCAAAAAAAAAAAAAAAAAACATTGTACTTGCTCATCTTCATTGTGGCTTTGCTCATAAATCTTGTGATGTGGTTTCTAACATGGTTTGCATGAGATTTTAATAAAATTTCTCTTCATTCTTGTGTAAACGTGCTTGTAGGGTTTTTTTTTTTTTTTTTTCACTTCAATCATAATAAAGTAACCTTAATATTTCAAGAAATAAAATTGATTTTTTTTAGTTAAATTTATTTTCCTTTGTTACACATTACTCAATCCAATTATGTTTATTAGTCCATACTCAACCCCAAGGGATAGCTCAGTTGGCTTTAGGACCATGGTTTGCATCTGGGGGTTGTAGATTCGAAACTGTACCACCACATTCGGCTACCGGAGAGTTTACCCGACTTCTCTCTGAGCTCGGAGGAATTAGTCCAGACCTAATGGTTGTAAAATATCACCAGAGCGGATTTGATATGGACAACTTGGGTTGAGGAAAGTCAGGTACGTGAAATCAACACGAATGAAAAGCATGAAACTGTGATTGATCAACTTGGATTTTCTTGGATGTGAGTGACGGAAACAAGTGATTGATCAACTTGGATTTTCTTAGATGTCAGTGACGGAAACAAGGAGATTTGGCTTTGTACTGTTGACATTTTCTCCACGTCCTTTTTTTCTCCCAATCTTCAATGGACGGCTTTTACTCTATGTTTTGGGGGGTGGGGGAAGGAATTTGAGAGGATAAGGAAAATGGAGGGGAGTGGAGGACAGGAGAGGAAAAATTTATTTTACCTCCATTTGTTTCGGAAGTTAAAAAGTATGGCGAAAAAAAGTGAAAAAATATAATTTTATTTGTTTGTGAGGTAGAGAGACAAAGACCAATTTACCCTTACTTTTGTAAAAGTTACCATTGGACAAAAATGACAGTTTAGTAATTTTCCACAAATTCCCCTCTTTTACCCTCATTTTCGCCGTGTTTGGGGGTGGGGGGGGGGGGGGAATTTTTGAGTGGGCCCACTCTTTTTCCCTCCATTTTCCTCGCCCTCACTTTTCCTCCCCCCTTCCCAAACACCCTCATTTTTCATTTTCCCTCCATTTTTCCCCTCTTTTTTTTGCCTCCCCCTCCTTTTACCCCCTTCCCAAACAGATTCTTGGAGCCCATCACTCTAAGCCATGTGGGCCCACCAGTATAACTCAAACTCCTCAATATCACTATCCCACCATGTATTAAATTTACATCTAATTTTATACCAATCAGAGTAATTGTCACATTAACTTTATCGTATGTAAAAAGGAGGCGACTAATTAATATCTTTTTTAATTTTAATCATGTGTTTTGGGCATGATCAATATGAGCACGACCTCTATTAATGACATGAAAATCATTATTAAAAAAAAAGAGAAAAATGGGACGCAGATTTTGAGCTATTTGGATACCAGAGGTGAGACTCACTAACAAATTAACTTATAGCGATGGACTTGAAGAAGAATTCTATCAACTCAGACCATTATAAGAATCCAAGCTCCCACTTTACTAGTTTAAATTTGCATGGGCAACATTTTCCCACATCCAAATGACCCTAACCAGTCTGTGTTTAGAGCAACTGCTTTTTTTCATATTATCGAATATTGTCATTATTTTGGGGGTCTAATCATGTAAATAATTTTATTTATTCATTTAATATTTTTATTTTTACTTATATTTTTCCCATTTGTTCATCAAATCTATTCTCCTAAGCTACTCTATCTAACCTATCTTAAAGCACTACTTGGCAATAGTTCCACGTTCCAATTGGGCTTTATTTATTTATTTATTTATTCTATTCTACATTTTCGCTTGCGTTTCTTGCATAAAAGGAAAAAAAATAATAAAAATTCATTTTAAAAAAGAAGAAGAAAAAACACACAAGGAGTGTCTACTCAGCATAATAATAAAAAAAAAAAACTCTAACAAGGTGTTTGAAGTGTGAATGGTGGAAAATGAAATTGGGAGCCGACACCTTTGACTATAATTTTGATGTAGCTGTGCTGTGACTTTTGATGAAAGCAAGCGTGGGGGAATGAGAATAACACCACTTCTACTGGGTAAGTAAAAGGAACATAAGCCGTGGCCATCACTAACAGTAATCTTACCTTCTCCGTACGTTTCCCTTCATCTACGTGGTTGTTGGGGTCTCGAAACGTGACTAAAAAGACGGCATTCTGCTTTGATTCTTTGCATGTGTTGATTGTTTTTTTTTTTTTTTTGTTTGGTGGGGGCATGTGTTGATTGTTACCTTCTAGATTTTATGCTATATCATATGCATTATTTGCAGCAGTAGAGTGAGTCCCCTCTTCCTTTTTTGCTAGGTTGGCCTGACGGCCACGACACACTACAGAGGACAGACATTAAGATCAGGAATCGATTTCTAGGTACCTGTGACACCCCGACAGCAATATCACTCCATTATGAATATGTTCTCTCATCAAAGTGATCTTGAAATTAACAATACCCAGTATTTTGGGGTACCAGTGATCTTGAAATTAACAATACCCAGTATTTCGGGGTACCAGTTGCCGCTCTTTGCCCTTGCTCTTGCTGATCAGTGTGTGTGAGTGAGCTTGAGTCCTCTTAAAAAGTATAAAAAGAAATTCAAAACTAGCTGAATGGTTTGATTTGTACATGTTGCATAAAAAAATGTACAGAACTTTAGTGGTTCGGTGTGCATAAAACATATGGTACAAGTAGGGATGTAAATGGGTATTTGATTCTTCGATTATCTGGAGGTTTTTTTCCGTTAAAAATCGGGTCTAAGTCCTTATTTAGACCCTGATAAGTAAATGGATCCGGATCCGGGTCCGGTTCCACCTTGGTTCGGACCCGTGTACCCGGATTCGAGATGATACTTAAATTTTTGAAAATCTCTCCTAAAAATCATATTTTTTTTAATATCACTCTCTATTTAAATCCGGACTCGAATCCAGACCCGTCCCATATATGGTTCTGGTTCAGGTTCTGGAGCCAACAAAATAGTTCAGAAACGGTTCTGGGTCCGGATCCGGTTCCACCTTCTCCTTAACAGTTCCAGTTCCGGGTCCACCATAGACCCGAATCAAAACCGACCCATTTACAACCCTAGGCATAAGATGTATTAATTAGATCAAAATACGACACATCTTTAGTAACCTAATATAGGGACAAACTAAAGACTTGTTTGGGCAACTGGAAGATTTTGTGTTCTGCAAATTTTGATTCCATGGAAATATAAATTTTACATCTCTCCCCATCTTATAGAAAATCGATATCTTCATTACCGAAGAGAATCAATTCACCTTTTTCTTTTGATCCTCAATGAAATCACCAAATAAAAGAACAGTAAGTTACACAAAAAACCAGAAAATCTTAATTCTCTCTATTGCAAAAGTCTCTCGTCATACAAATGCATCATAAGAGCTTATTTATTTGCATTAAAATACATAGAAATTCGATACATAAGTTCTTTTTGAAGCAATTAAAAATGAAGATTTAAAGTGATTTTTAAAAGATGAGCTTAAAATAACCTTTCCTTTTATGAAAATAAAATTAAAAGATGATGGAAAACAAACATCTAGCCTTTAGTCTTCTTTTTTCACAGCTTTTGCCAACGCAATCTTAATTGAGTCGGTAAAAATAGCAATTTTCTGTGACTTTTGCCAACGTAGTTCAAATATGCGTCGGAAATATGATTTTTACCGACGCGAATTTTCACTGCGTCACTAAATAGTGTCGAGAAATATACAGTTTATTGTAGTGGTACAGGTTTATAACCCAAGTTAATTCATTAAAAAAAAAACTAATCTCTTATGTCTTCCCAAATGCAAGTAAATCTAAAAGATAAGTAATTTAATTTGATTGGATGAAACAGAGAAAAGCGTAAATCCGAAAAACAACACCTGACCTCCATGTCAAAGGATTTATCAAGGATTATATTTGTACTTCTCTCTTCCATATATTATTGATAAGAGGGGAATATTATATATGGGAGGTGCTCCTATGAGAGACACTCTCACCAATTTTATAAGAGATTAGTGGGGGCCCTCACTTCCATATCCACTCTCACAAATTTAAATGTAAGGATCCCCAACTTAAATATAAAGGCCCCTACTCATCTCTCATAAACTTAGTGAGAGTGTCTCTTATAGGAGCACCTCCCATTATATGTTAAGGTAAAGGATCCTCCAAAATAGCATATATGATAGAGTTTCTCGACTATATTAGCCTACCAACTACAAAAACGCTTTGAAATATATCTACTTTCAAAAACTATGGTCCTTTGAATGCTCTCATTTGTCTGATCTACCTGCCCTGGCTTCTGAGCAAACAGCAGCAACATCATTATCAACATTGGGACCTGTAAGTGCAGAAAAATATACTCACAAGATAAAGATGCCTTTAAGGACTCACTCAAAGTACCAGAGGAGAAGCTGCGTGTCTGTTGAACCTGAAAGGGGAGAAGAGAACGGTCAAAGGACCCTGGCTGGGGCAGCGCAGGGCTCTCCGACGCTCAAGTTAGCAGTGATCGGAGAAGAAGATGGAAGGGATCTCTAAGTTGCATGTCAGAGAGAGTGCATACCTCCTTTGTGGATGGTCTGTTGCCTTATACGAGAGACTGTATTGGTGCTTGTGCCAGCGGGCCTCGTGATGCGACCAGGGTCTCATCAGCCCACTTAGTCATTAATGAGGGTCCATCACAGCCCTCATTGCATTTAATGCCAGTCACATTGGGCCTGATCTGTTGGCGGCTGATGTCCCATCGAATCCCTTTCTCGGGCCCTGTTCTGATAGGGTCGTGGCCAATGGATGTGATCGCATCTGTTTGTAGCCGAGACCAAGCGGTGTGGCGCGGCCGACCTGGCCACCACTTACCGACATCAGCTACTAGTGCCGAAACCGAAGCAACGCCGGGCCAACGTCCGAGGCCGATAACGATCCGCATTGCCGAAACCGAATAGGGAGTGGGCTCGCGAGATGGCTCCCACACAATAGTCCCCCAGCTCTTGACCTCCTGGGCTTCTCGGGCCTCGAGGTTGGGAGCTGAATTGGTCTGCCGAAGCCACTCAGCATTTATTATATAGGCGCCTCCAGCTAAGGGTTCCGACTTGTTCAGCGTCAGGCGCCGCCATCGCTCTGTTCGCCCGAGGCAATAAAGGAGGCAATAAATGCAGACTATGATTGGCATTGGATGGCGGACCGTCAGCGCCACGCGTTATTGCCCGAAAGGCTTCCTTGTCACCTCGAGGCGGCGTGGGGAGGGAATCGAGACGACACCTCGCACGCCTCCCCTTTGAATTTCGGGATGGCGCCCCTCTCCTCCCTTTAAAGCCTTGCAGGCTTGTCTTCTCTCCATTTTCGCTTTCGTTCTCTCTTGCCCTCTGCGTTGGTCTCTGCTTCCTCTGCTAGAACTTGGATCTCCGGCCTAAACCAGTGCTTCCAGACCAGAATCAGAACTCCTAGTTGATCTTCTGTGGCCATCGCCTACAGTCCGTCCGTCAGTCAGAGCCTGCCTCTGTTGAACTAGTGAGTCCCTCATTCTTTCTTCTTCGTTTATATTTCTGACTAAGAACCCTAGGGTTCCCTCTGTCCCCCATTTTTTTTGTTCTGCGTCTGCTCCTCCTTAGGGCTTCGTTAGGATTTCTTAGACTTAGGAATGGGGGCTTTCAGTCACTGGATAGAATCCCAATCGGCCTTAGCAGAGCTCAGGAGGACCTTCAAAATCCCAGAGGACGTCCGGATGAAGGCCTCCGACCGGTCATCTGGCTACACTTTCCGTGACGGCTGGATGTCATTCCCCCTAATTGCCATTATCGAAGGTGGGGTTAGATTCCCCCTTCATCCCCTTCTGAGGTCCTGCCTCCGAGCATGGAACATCTGTCCGTGCCAACTGATGCCCAACGGCTACAAGATCATCATGGGCGTAGCCGAACTGAATAGGATCTTAGGAATCGGCCTCGGCGTCCATGACATCGAAGATGTCTATGATCTCTGCAAGACCCGAGACGGCAACACGTATTATCTTCGGGTCAAAGCCAAGTGTTCTCCTCTCATCACGGCCTTGGAGGACTCGAATAAATACGCCGGAGATGATCGGCTACTCGTCTCCGGCAACTGGGAGTTCGGAGGGGCCGAATCCGAGACCACATGGAGAGCCCAGGTCCCGCGGACCTTCGGGACGCCGCCGAGTAATGCCCTGTTCCATCTACCGGGTTTCGGATTATGACTTTTCTCGTTAACTTTTATTCTAAGTCTATTCTTTCCTTTTGCAGGCCTCCAACAGCGAAGACGGGACCCCAACCTAGACCGCTGGCGGAGGAGCAAGGCCTGGCTGGATAAGATCTACCAGTACCGAGGCCACTACAACAGGGCTGCCTTTTCCTTACTAGGGTACGAGCCGAAGTACGCATCATACACGCGGAAGTCGGGCCGCCCTGGGGAGATAGCTCTTGCTTTGGCCGAGGCTGCGAGCGGGCCTGTCACTGTTGCCGAAACTTCCTCGTCGGCTGCTGCGGCCGAGAGCGATCCCTTGAGGGAGGTCGAAAACTTCTCAGACTCCAAAGAGATGGAGAGGCGTCGGCCAGCCTATCAACCGCGCAATTTAGCAGCGGCCATCTTTGGCGAGCAGAGGGCCGCCTCCAGCGCCCGTCCTCCCGCCTCCAGCGCCCGTCCTTCTAGCACCTCGATCGTCCCAGCGGTCCCCGAGGCCCAACCCGCCGCTGAGGAGAGGGAGAGGCCCCGAAAGAGGACAAGGGGGAAGTCCCCTGTCCGCGAAGACCAGCCGCGGCAATCGCTGGCTATCAGGGAGAGGGCTAGGGCGGAGGAGCCAATCCGGTCCGAGGCCTCGCTGGATCGGCGCTCCGAGTCGCCTCGCGCCGTGGTCTCGGCCGAACCGGAGGCCTTCAAGCCCAATCTAGAGCTGTGGCCGGGGAGGCCCCTCAATGTTGAGGATAAAGTCGTGGGGAACCCGCCTGTGATTACGGCTCTCTGCCGAGCCTGCGCGCTCCCCAAGGACGTGGAGAGGCACCAGGCAGAGGATAGCTCTCAGCTACTCATGAGAACGCTGCAGCACTCCTTCCTGGTAAGTGTTGAATCTATGACTAACGATTATACTAGGCTCTCTGTGCGCGATGCTAAATCTCTTCCGCCTCTTGCAGGCTGTTCAAAGGCTTCCGCTGGTCCTGGACAGGATCGCGGAGGAAGACGCTCGGCTGAACCGCTTGGTGGAGGAAAAAGAGGGGGCTGAAGCTGCCTTGTCGGCCAAGAGCGAGGAGTTGAAGGAGGCCGAGGCCAAAAGGGCCGAACTGGACGCCCAAGTGGTCTCGGCGGTGTGCGAGCTCTCCCAGACTAAAGCTGAGTCATTGACCTTACAGGAGAGGCTCGTCGCCGAAATGAAGAGGTCGGCCGAACTGGCGGCCGAGTTGGAACGAGAGAAGGCGGCTAGGGAGGAGGAACTTGCGTCTCAACAAGCAGAAATCGACGCCGCCTTCCTCGAGGGAACAGAACACGCTGACAGGAACTACACTGACCAGATAACACAGCTGAGCCAGCGACTGTTCCACCTCGACTGTCGGGCCGCGCTCAAGGAGTACGGGGTCCCCGAAGACCACCCGTTATTTCTGAATCCTCCTGAGTTCCGGCCCCCATCTCCTGCTGAGACCACAGCCTCACCGCCTCCAGAGACTCCTGCCTCTCCTCCGCCAGAGACTCCAGCTTCTCCGCCTCCAGAGATCCCTGCTCCGCCGGAGGCTTCAAGCGAAGCGGTTCCGGAAACCTCCGGAACCGTTGCGACGGTCGAGGACGCAATAGTTGTATCTTTTTGACTTTTTGATGAAAAATGTATCTTCACCCTTTTTGATGAAAAATGTGTAGTAAACATGCATTTATCAATAAAATTTCAGTTTGCTCAACTCTTTTTGTTTATATTTACTTCCTGGCTTAACTCGTTTGCTTTCATTTTCGCATGATTCCACGATTCCACGTGTCTGGGCTCGGATTGAAAAGAAACGATTAACATAGGACACGCCGCTGGTACTAGTTCCTTGCCGAGATCACTAGCCTCGGCAGCATAGCCGTCATGCCCTAACGGGAACTGTCATTTCGGCTTCACGTTTAGGTGGCTGGATGCCATCTTTAGGCGATCTCATCATGGGCCATTTCGGCCTTTACGTCAAGGTGGCTGGGTGCCAGCCTTAGACGATTTCATCATGGGCCATTTCGGCCTTTACGTCTAGGTGGCTGGGTGCCAGCCTTAGACGATTCGTTGGCCGTTTTGGATTCATCTAGGTAGCTGAGTGCCAACCTTAGACTCATCGTTGGCCGTTTCGGATTCATCCAGGTGGCTGAGTGTCAACCTTAGACTCATCGTTGGCCGTCTCGGATTCATCTAGGTGGCTGAGTGTCAACCTTAGACTCATCGTTGGCCGTCTCGGATTCATCTAGGTGGTTGAGTGCCAACCTTAGACTCATCGTTGGCCGTTTCAGATTCATCTAGGTGGCTGAGTGCCAACCTTAGACTCATCGTTGGCCGTTTCGGATTCATCTAGGTGGCTGAGTGCCAACCTTAGACTCATCGTTGGCCGTTTCGGATTCATCTAGGTGGCTGAGTGTCAACCTTAGACTCATCGTTGGCCGTCTCGGATTCATCTAGGTGGCTGAGTGCCAACCTTAGACGATCATCCGCGTTCACACCATTGCTAGACTGCCATCGACCACCAGATTGCCTCAACTTGAAAAATGGGTGTATTTCTATTAAATCCAAGAGCATTTAACAAGTGCAGACTAAAAATAGAATTTCTTAAGGTGTGATGCATTCCATGGTCTCGGTAGTGGCCGTCCTTCCATATCCTCGAGTCTGTATGCCGACCGCCCCGCGATGGAAGTCACTTTAAATGGGCCATGCCAATTCGGCGCCAGTTTGCCTTGATTTGGATCCTTGTCCCCCGGGAGTGCCTTCTTGAGAACCAACTCTCCTACCGAAAATTTCCGCTCCCTGACCTTCTGGTTATAACCTCTGGCAAGTTGCCGCTGATAGACTGCGAGCCGAACTGCTGCCGCTTCTCTTCGCTCGTCGGCCAGATCCAGCTCCAGAGCCAGATGCGGCTCATTTCGGCCCTGATCGAATAGCTCGGACCTTAGAGTAGGAAGGCCGATCTCTAAGGGAATGACAGCCTCCATCCCATAGGCCAGGGAGAAAGGCGTTGCCGAAGTGGACCTCCTTCGGGTCGTTCGGTAAGCCCATAGTACACTCGGGAGCTCTTCCACCCATCTTCCTTTGGCTCTGTCAAGCCGTTTCTTCAGCCCGTCGAGTACCACTTTATTGGAAATCTCTGCCTGACCGTTACTCTGTGGGTAAGCCGGTGTGGAATATCGATTTCGGATACCGTGCTCCTGAAAGAAGCTTCTGAAGAGGTTGGAGTCGAACTTAGTCCCGTTATTCGAGATCAGTACTCTGGGGATACCGAACCTTGTGACGATGTTTTTCCATACGAAGTTTTTGGAGTCTTGCTCCGTGATGGAGGACAACGGCTCTTCTTCGATCCATTTAGTGAAGTAATCCGTGGCTACTATCAGCCATCTTTTGTTTCCAAGAGTTCGGTGGAGTGGTCCCACTATGTCGAGCCCCCACTGGGCAAATGGCCACGAACTAGAAAGCGGACTGAGGTCCTGTGCTGGCTGATGGAGAGAGTGGGAGAATTTCTGACACTTCTCGCATTTCTTCGCGTACACCTGCGCGTCCTTCTGCATATATGGCCACCAGTAACCCTGGCTGATAGCCCGATAAGCTAGTGACCTTCCTCCGATATAGCTTCCGCAGATTCCTTCGTGTATTTCGAAGAGAAAGTCCTTCACTTTGCTCGGATGGACGCACTGGAGGTACGGACCTGTGTACGACTTCCTATAGAGCTTGACTTCGGGAGACAACCAGAACCGGGCTGCTTTGAGTCTGATCCGATAGGCCTCGCCGCTGTCTTCGGGTAGCTTATCGTCCTTGAGGTAGGCGATAATGGGGTCCATCCAACTCGGGCCGAGGTCAATACACGACACTTCCCGAGGTGGATGGAGCTCGATGCTAGGTGCGGTCAAGGATCCGACTTCGATGGTTCTCTTTCTTCCTGCTTCGACAGCGCTGGCCAAATTTGCAAGAGCATCTGCATGGGAGTTTACTTCTCTGCCTATCCGTTTGATTTCGGCCGTGCGGAACTGAGAGAGCAGCTTCTTTGCCAGGGCCAAATATGTAGCCATTCGGTCGTCGCGAGCTTGGTAGTCCCCAGTCAGCTGGTTTGCCACCAACTGTGAATCACTGAACACCAACAGCTGTTGAGCTCCGAGGATTTTGGCGCTGTTCAGTCCGGCTAAAAGGGCTTCATACTCGGCTTCATTGTTCGACGCCTTGAAATCCAGGGTCAGAGCCTGCTCGATGACCAGTCCTTCTGGCGATTGGAGAACAACTCCTACTCCGGCTCTTCTCGAGGTGGAAGATCCGTCGACGAAGACTTTCCAAACTGAGGCCAATGGATGTGATCGCATTTGTTTGTAGCCGAGACCAAGCGGTGTGGCGCGGCCGACCTGGCCACCACTTACCGACATCAGCTACTAGTGCCGAAACCGAAGCAACGCCGGGCCAACGTCCGAGGCCGATAACGATCCGCATTGCCGAAACCGAATAGGGAGTGGGCTCGCGAGATGGCTCCCACACAGGACCCATCACAAAAAGGTCTAAATCACTAAACACGAGACTGACTATTCCCCCGGCCCCTTCGTTCCATTGTGGGAACATCCTAAAATGAAATTTGAATCATGAATCCTCCAAGAAAAAGTCAGAGAAGGATGAATACAAAGATAGGCAAAGTTTTGGGGGGTCCCACAGATCAATGTATCTTTGGGATCATTCAGATCAGCTTTCTTGTGCTTTTTGGTTCGGACCCATATGACAACTGGTTCCAGGTAGACAAATTGTCAATTTGGACTTTTGGTCACGGTCACAATCATGCAACCAGAGGAGATGTCGAGATGACGGCAAAGGCCAAATACAAGTCAGCTGGACTCTTTTACTTTATTTTGTTCGGGTCATTCGAGAAACTTCTAGCTTTTTACCTTATACACCTCATACTTCCACCATTGGTAGTTGGGATCCTCTAAGTCAGAAATCATGATAACTTGGGGTGAATATCCCTATACTTGGTAGTTGAGAGGTAGGAGAAATCTAAAAATTGGGGTGAGTATCCCTATACTTGAGCCCAATGGGAGCTGGCTGGTCCCACAGTAAGGATGCTCATTTGGTAAAGAAATTCTCATTCATATGTTGTAAGTGCCTAAAAATTACGGACTTAGTTAATGGAGGATTAAGCTCCTGATGCAAGGTTTTGAGGGAGGTAAGGGGAATGGATCGAGCCTTCGATGACCTGAAAGGAAAAGAACAACGGTCAGAGACCCTGGCTGTGGGTAGCCGAAGGCCCTCCGACGATTAAGTTAGTGCAGGGACTGAGAGAGTGGAGAGAAAGAGTTCTGGGAGGGAGAGATTATGCGTGTGCGTACCTTTCATGGATTCTCTCATGCAATATATAGGTTGAGAAGTCATCATTGGACTGTCTTCCTGAGGAGACGGGAGTCCCATCTGAACGTACTCTCATCTCCTTAGTGGGGGTAGGTAAAAAGGGGACGTCCCATCGGACCAGCCCTCCTCGTCTATGGATATGACTGTAGGTATGGCGTGCTCCTCGCGTAGGTCCGGAGCCCATTCTGTTGTCAGACCGCCGATCCTGTTTTGGCAGTGCATTAATGGCGGCATTTATAATTGAATGAAAGGAGGCCGAGCTCGGTCGAGGCTGAGGCCGCAGTTGGGACTCGTGACGTAATCACTGGGGCCCGCTCCATAATTGCCCGAGACGGCGATGCAGCCGAACTTGGCGGCACCGAGATCACGGGTTACCGAGACTGGGTGGTGGCCCCGTTTAATTCCATGATCACGGAATGACCCCACACAATTGCCCCCTAGCTCCCTGACCTCGGGCTTTCTCCGAGGTCGGGAGCTAAGACTTGGATGTGACGGGGCTGTCTTTTCGTATCCCGCCTTAGGAATATCCTCATTATGGCGCCTCTTCACCTGCCCTAGGCAATAAATAGGGCGTCATGATTGCCCTGCCACAGCGGATACGGAGAGCGCCGTTTCGCATACCCGAGGCGATTAATGTCGTACCAGAGGCATGGCGGAATACTTATCGTCTCTGCCACGTGTAGCCTTCTGTCTGGTAGGACACCGAAGTCGAAGCGACGCGACATGCGGTAATCAAGAGGGGGCGCTCCTTTATAAAAAGGGGCCCGCTCCTCTTTCTTTCTCTTTTACCCTAGCTGTTAGTTTGAAGGAGACTCTGCTGCAACTTTGTCCAACCCAGAAGACCGCCGAACTCGGAGATTCTTCGCCCTCTGCTTCCCGTTCCTTGCCCTTCCGTCTTCTGCAGTCCTCTTTGCTTTTTCTGTGAGTTATGCTTCTTGCCTTCATCTCCTCTCTGTATTTCTCTTTCTTTTGCGATTTCTGAGATTCCTAATCCCTTAGGCCCTCCCAGCCTTCGTTCCCTTTCTTCTATTTCTTCCTTCTCTTCTGTTTCAAGAAAATGGGAATATTCAGCAACTGGTTAGAGGGCCCTGCAGCCCTAGAGGCTTTTAGGGAGAACTTTAGGATCCCAGAGGATGTCCTGGTGAAACCCTTTGTCTTCCAGGGCTCCGTCAAGGGTTTCGTCACCTATAAGGAATGGATGCCCTTCCCTTTGCTAGCTGTGTGCGAAGGGGGGGTAAGATTCCCCATCCACCCACTCCTCCGGTCCTGTCTCCACGCGTGGAACCTCTGCCCCTTCCAGCTAATGCCGAATGGCTTCAAAATAATAATGGGCGTGGCCCAGCTGAACTGGATCTTGGACATCGGTCTCGGCGTACATGATTTAGAAGATGTCTACGATATCTGCAAGGCCGCGGGGGTCGAGGACGCTTACTACCTTCGGGTCAAGGTCAGGCGCCGTCCCTTGGTGAATGCCCTGGAGGACTCCACCAAATACGCCGGAGATGACCGCTTTTTGATCTCGGGAAACTGGGAGTTCAGGGGGACCGAGACCGAGGAGGACCGGAGGATCCAGGTCCCACGAAAACCTGGGACACCCCCTAGTAAATGCCCACCCTTCTAGGTTTAAGCTTATCTTGCCTTTGCCTGCTATTATGCCGAACTGATATCCTTGCCCATTTTTCCGTGTAGGCATTTAGAAGAGGAGGAGCGAGGCCGGTTTCGACAAGTGGAAGCGCAACGACGCGTGGCTAAAGAGGATTGAGCGCTACCACGGTCATTACGACCGAGCCGCTTTCTCCTTGCTGGGGTATAAACCTCGGTATCAGTCTTACACCAGGAAGACTGCCGAGATTCCTCTTGCTCCACCAGGGGAAGTCGGACCCGACCCTGCCGAGACAGACGGTCAAGCCACGGATCCTCGGGACCCGATAGTTATTGGCGACAGTCCTCTCCGAGACCAAGGAGAAGCAGAAGAAGAAGAAATGGAGAGGCCGCGCCCACCCTTGAAGAACCTGGGGGCCCTGATTTTTGGTGACAAAGCCCCGGAAGCCTCCAAGAACGTCCCCAGCGGTGCAGGTGCCGCCCAGGGATCCGCCCCGGCCGCCTTTTCTAGCTCGTCGGGCGCGGCAGGCGCTTCTTCGGCCAAGCCTTCGAAGGGGAGGTCGGGGGAGTCTTCCGTGGCCGCTCGGCAGACGAAGGACCCTCGTCCGCTCCGAGAAAGCAGGCCACGGGTAGTGGAACCCGGGAAGGAGACCCCACCTCCTCCGCCGCAGAAGGAGGCCCGGCCTCGGTCCGAGGCTGCCGGAAAGGAGGGCGAGAGGCCCCCTCCCGAGAAGAGGTCCCGTCTGGCGGGCGCAGAGAAGAGGCATCCGTCGGAGGATCCGCAGCCCCAGCAGTCCACGCCGGCTCCTTGGAGGCCCAACTTCGACCTCAACCCCAACGAGCCGATGACGGTGGGTGTGCAGCTGGGGACGAGCTGGGAGTCGGTCATGGCTCTCGCCCGGGGATGCGCCCTCCCCCAGGATATGGAGAGGCACAGGAGAGTCCGGTCTCCGAATTTAATCCATCATACCTTGAGGGCGTCGCTCGAGGTAGCTTTTCTTCGCTATTTCTAAAATTTTCACTTCTTAGCCACCTGATCCGACCTTCTCACCGTTTCTATTTCTTTTCACAGAACGCGCAGAGGCTCCAAGTACTGATGGAGAGGGAGGCGGAAAGAGCTGCCCAGATTGACGGGCTAGAGAAGGAGAAGAGGAAGCTGGGGAGTGCGCTGGAGGTCGGCGCGGCCGAACTCAAGAAGGTGGGGGAGAAAATCGCCCAACACGCAACGGATCAGCAAGCAGCGAAGGCTGAAATCATTAAGTTGCGGGGCGAGAATAAGAGCCTGAGGGGCGCCGCGGAGGAGAAGGCGAGGAGGGCGTCCCGGCTGGAGGTTGAGCTCGTCGAGAGGGAGGCCGAGCTCGTGAAGAAAGATGCCGAGGTCGCCGAGAAGCAAGGCGAGCTGGCCAATAAAGAGGCTGAGCTCGAGGCCTCCAAGAAGGAGAGATCCGAGGCCGAATTCATCCTGCGAGACCAAGCTACAAAGGCTTACCAGGACGGGGTGGATTGGGCCTCGGGGGAGTACGCGTCTCAGATCACAAATCTGAGCTCGGTGCTGTACGAGATGGGGTGCAAAGCGGCCCTACTCAAATATGGGGTCTCTGAGGACCATCCCATCTTCTCGGATCTTCCTCAGTTCCGACCTGCAGTAGTGGGCTCAGAGCCAGAACCAGGCTCCAATCCTTCCGAGGCTCTGGCCGATGCCCCCATCGCTCCTCCTCCGCCCCTGACCTCCGCCGAAGTCCAAGGCGCTCCTCCTCCACCTCCGACCCCTGCCGAAGTTGAGGCGGCCCAGGCTCCTCCTCCACCTCCGACTCCCGCCGAAGTTGAGGCGGCCCAGGCTCCTCCTGCAGCTCCTTCAACTGCTAGTGATGCCCCCACTTCTTGTGCACCTTCAGAGCTGGAGACCGACAAGGCGGCGCCCAAGGAGTAGATTTTTTAGGAATTTTCTTTATCAAGTGCACAGAGATCATGTAATCATACTTCCTGATTAATGAAAAGAAGTTCTTTTTCCATCTTGTTGTTTCCCTTCTTTGCTTCTTCTTTTGCAATGGTCTGTGGATGCTCTGATGTGAGGTGATGTCCAAAATTTTTGCCAAGTGGATGAGGTCGGTAGGAAGGGCCTGCCTCGGACAGACCTTTTCCAGTCTCGGAAGACTAGGTTGTCCCTTTCCTACTTTTGAATTTTAGCAAGCAAGCGAGTCATGCTGCCGTCTGACCGAAGGCTAGGCCTTAATGGCATATTTTTTAGGGGGAGGTTCCCAGGGCGAAACGGTGGCGAGCCCCCGACTCACATGCCGGGGTTTAGCTGAGGCCGTGCTCCCACGGTCTAGGTGAGACCCTAGGGTAGGCCGAGTTTCGCGACTTAGGATCATTAGCTTTACAGACGCCCCAGAGGACGTCTTTTGATCAGTTGGCCCTGCGACCGAACTCAAGGAGGCGGAGTTGGTCCTACGACCGAACTCAAAGAGGATGGCGCGAGGGCCGGATCCTTGCGGGGTTGGTCCTACGACCGAACTCAAAGAGGATGGCGCGAGGGCCGGATCCTTGCGGGGTTGGTCCTACGACCGAACTCAAAGAGGATGGCGCGAGGGCCGGATCCTTGCGAAGTTGGTCC
This sequence comes from Cinnamomum chago, assembly GCA_038049695.1. Lineage (NCBI taxonomy): Eukaryota > Viridiplantae > Streptophyta > Magnoliopsida > Laurales > Lauraceae > Cinnamomum > Cinnamomum chago. The sequence continues at coordinate 16,081,748 of CP142453.1, forward strand.
TACGACCGAACTCAAAGAGGATGGCGCGAGGGACGGATCCTTGCGGAGTTGATCCTACGACCGAACTCAAAGAGGATGGCGCGAGGGCCGGATCCTTGCGGAGTTGGTCCTACGACCGAACTCAAAGAGGATGGCGCGAGGGCCGGATCCTTGCGGAGTTGGTCCTATGACCGAACTCAAAGAGGATGGCGCGAGAGCCGGATCCTTGCGGGGATCGAAGAAATAAAAGGCAAATCTGTGTCAAAAGGTTCTTCTTTATTGATCAATTGTCTCGAATACAGCTAGAAATAATATTTCTTTAGGTGGGCAGCGTTCCATGGCCGTGGCAATTCCTTGCCATCCATCCCTTCAAGCCTGTAGGCCGACCTTCCTGAGACAGAGACCACCTTGTAGGGGCCGAGCCAGTTCGGCGCAAGTTTGCCCTCATTAGGATCTTTATCTGCGGGGAGTGCTTTTTTTAAGACTAGTTCTCCAACCGAGAACCTCCTTTCTTTGACCTTCCGATTATACCCTCGGGAAAGCTGCTGCTGATAGGCGGCCAGGCGCACGGATGCTGCTTCCCTTCGTTCCTCGGCAAGGTCGAGTTCTCTGGCGAGGTTCATCTCGTTCTGCCCTTGATCGAAGAGATTTGTTCTCAAGGTCGGGAGGCCGACCTCAAGAGGAATTACTGCCTCCATTCCGTAGGCCAACGAAAAAGGGGTGGCCGAAGTGGATCGTCTCGGGGTGGTTCTGTATGCCCAGAGGACACTTGGCAATTCCTCCGTCCACCTGCCTTTAGCCTTGTCAAGCCTCTTCTTCAGCCCTTCCAAGACTACTTTGTTCGAGATTTCGGCCTGCCCATTGCTCTGTGGGTATGTAGGGGTTGCGTAAAGGTTTCTGATGCCGAGCTCCTGACAGAAGTTTTTGAAGAATTTTGAATCGAATTGGGTTCCGTTGTCCGAGACTAGAGCTCTGGGGATCACAAATCGTGTGATAATGTTTTTCCATACAAAATTCTTTGTGTCAAGCTCGGTGATGGAGGATAAGGCCTCTGCCTCAATCCATTTTGTGAAGTAATCGGTGCCCACCATTAGCCATCTTTTGTTTCCCGGGGTTCGGTGGAGAGGTCCGACGATGTCCAGCCCCCATTGAGCAAAGGGCCATGGACTGGAGATTGGGCTCAGGTCCTGAGCTGGCTGGTGGAGGGAATGGGAAAACTTTTGGCATTTCTCACATTTTCTGGCGTAGATCTGGGCATCCTTCTGCATGTAGGGCCACCAGTAGCCCTGGATAATAGCTCTATAGGCCAGCGATCTTCCACCGATGTAGCTACCGCAGATCCCTTAATGAATTTCAAATAGAAAATCCTCTACCTTGCTCGGATGGACGCATTGGAGATATGGTCCAGAGTAGGATTTCCTGTAAAGCTTTTCATCTGGAGATAGCCAGAAGTGAGCTGCTTTTACTCTGACCTTGTGGGCTTCGCTCTTGTCTTCTGGGAGCTTGTCCTCCTTCAGGAATGCCATGATCGGATCCATTCAGCTTGGACCGAGGTCAGTGTACAGAACCTGCCGAACTGAGAGGAGCTCTATGCTCGGTTTTTCCAGCGTCCCTACATCGACTGTTCTTCTTTTTCCAGCTTCTACAGCCGAGGCCAAGCTTGCCAGGGCGTCTGCATGGCGATTGGACTCCCTACCAACTTGCCTGACTTCAACTTTTTCAAACTGGGAGAGGAGCTGCATGGTATGGGCTAGATAGGCCACCATTCTTTCGTCTCTAGCTTGGTAGTCCCCGCTCAGCTGGCTCGTCACCAACTGGGAGTCGCTGAAGACCACCACCCTCTGTGCCCCCAGTATTCTCGCACTGCCGAGGCCAGCGATCAGTGCTTCATATTCTGCTTCATTGTTTGATGCTTTGAAGTTGAGGGTTAGTGCTTGCTCTATGACTAACCCTTCTGGGGATTGGAGGACGACGCCGGCGCCTGCCCTCTTGGATGTAGACGATCCGTCAACGAAGATTTTCCAGGCTGACTCCAGAAATTTTTCCCAGGATTGGTCTTCCTCAGTCTTGGCGTTACCTTCATTGCTGCCCTTGGAGTCCCCCAGTTCGGTATCGAGCGAGGTCGGTGCCGAACTAGGAGAGGTGAATTCGACGACGAAGTCCGCCAGGACCTGTGCCTTGATTGCCGTTCTGGGCTGATACTGGATGTCGAACTGACCCAATTCCACGGCCCACTTGGAGATTCGGCCAGAGAAGTCCGCCTTGCGGAAGAGGGACTTTAGCGGGAATTCCGTGATGACTACCACCGTGTGAGTCTGGAAGTAATGGGAGAGCTTGCGAGAGGCGCTGAGCAGTGCTAGTGCTAGCTTTTCAAGAGGTAGATATCTGGTCTCGGCATCGAGCAGGGTTTTGCTGGTGTAATAGATGGGGTACTGTTGTTTGTCGCTTTCTCGAACCAGCACCGAGCTCACCGCATGGTCCGAGACTGCAAGATAGAGATAGAGAAAATCGTCTTGCGACGGAGTGGACAGTAGAGGTGGTGAGGAGAGGTACCTTTTGAGCGTCTGTAGTGCCAAATCGCATTCTGGAGTCCATTGGAACTTCGAACTCTTCTTCAGTAGCTGAAAGAATGGACGGCACTTGTCTGAGGCGCGGCTGATGAAGTGATTGAGTGCAGCGGCCATCCCCGTCAGTCTCTGGACCTGCTTGGCCGAGGTGGGGCTTTGGATAGCCTGTATGGCCGCGATCTGCTCCGGATTGGCCTCAATCCCTCTCCGTGTCACCAGGCTCCCCAGGAATTTGCCGGAGCCGACGCCAAATGCACACTTCGAGGCATTGAGTTTGAGCTGGAACTTTCGGAGGATGGCAAATGTTTGGCGCAGGTCTTTTAGGTGGCTCTGCGACTTCTTGGACTTGACTACCATGTCGTCAATGTAGACCTCCATCGTTTTCCCGAGTTGGTCCCGAAACATCCTTGTGACCAGCCTCTGATATGTCGCTCCGGCGTTTTTCAGCCCAAAGGGCATCACCTTGTAACAGTAGATGCCTCGAGGTGTGATAAACGCAGTTTTCTCCTCATCAGATCTGTGCAGAGGGATCTGATGGTAACCTCGGTAGGCGTCTAAGAAGCTCATCCTGTCATGCCCCGAGGTGGCGTCGATCATCTGATCGATTTTTGGGAGGGGGAAGCTATCCTTGGGGCAAGCTTTGTTGAGATCGGTGAAGTCTACACAGACCCTCCATTTGCCGCTCTTCTTCTTTACAACCACCGTGTTGGCTAGCCACTGGGGATAGTGTACCTCGCGGATTGCCCCAGCTTCGAGGAGCTTATCCACCTCTTCTACAATCGCCTCTGTCTGTGGGGTCCCCGTTCTGCGAGCCTTCTGCACTATAGGCTTGTGCCCGGGGTTCACATTCAGCTTGTGACATATGACCTCGGGGTCAACTCCAGGCATCTCATATGGAGTCCAGGCGAAGACATCCTTATTCAGGAGAAGGAAGTCTAGCAACTCGGCCTTCTCAGCGTCGGGGAGCTGGCTACCCAGCAGGAAGTAGCGCTCCGGATCTTCGGGATTGATTCTGACCTCGGTGAGGTCCTTTATGCTCTTCTGCCCTGCTGTCCGCCCAACATCTTCGATCTCGGCTTCGAGCTCGGCCATATGCACTCGTCTCGGTCCCTCCTCCCCAGGCGTTACGGCCATGAGGCATTCTCGGGCCATCTTCTGATTTCCGCGCACAGTTACTATTTCGATCGTTCCCCCAGGCTTTTCTAAAGGGAACTTGAGTTTTTGGTGAATGGTGGATGGCACTGCCTCCATGGTATGCAGCCAACTTCGTCCCAATATCACATTGTAAGGGGACGGTGCATCTATCACCATAAAGTCTGCTACCTTCACTGCGCCTCCGACCCGGACTTCAAGTGAGATCCTGCCTTTGGGGTACACTGGCTGGGCACTAAACCCTATCAAGGGGACATGGGCCTCCCGCAGGGCGGATTCGGGCAGGCCGAGCTGTTTAAAACAGCTATAGTATACAATTTCGGTGGAGCTCCCTGGGTCCACAAGGACGCGCTTGGTAGTGTAATTGTTCAGCCGCAGGGTGAGGATGAGGGCGTCATTGTGGGGGAGCTCGACTTCCTTCAGGTCCTCATCTGAGAACCAAATCTTGGGTTTTTCCCTCTTAACCCTCTTCGAGGCGCTTTCCCACTCTGCCGACATCACATGCTTGCCATGGGCAGCTCTCCTGGCGTCTGACCGAGCCTGGGCGCTTTCTCTGCCTGGGGCGGGGGCTAGGTGGATGACGTTGATGGTACCCGCCGGTTCACCGCTCTCCTAGTCATTGTTGGGTTGAGCGCGCTGCTGTGCTCGGTTGACCCTTTCCTCCTGTTTGATATATTCCCGAAGGTGCCCGTCCTGGACGAGTTTTTCGAGGTGGGATTTCAGCGCAAAGCAATCTTCGGTCATGTGCCCGTGCTGCTTGTGATAGGAGCAGCGCTTTTGCTGGTCTCGGATGGATGGATCGCCTGTCATCGGCCGAGGCCACTGGAAGTATGGCTCTGCCTTGATTTTGTTCAGGAGTCTATAAATAGGCTCTTTAAACACAACACTGATAGCCCTGTAAGGATCGTTGGCAGGCTTGGCGGACTGCGTCCTCGGCTTCTTGCTGCTGTCCGAGGCGATCGAGAAAGAGCGGGCGGGCCTCCTTTTATCCGACCTCGGTCGGGGGAATGTTCCTTCCTTGGTGGAGGCCTGGTGTTTCTTCTGGAATCCGAACCGCTCTGTGCCATGGGCCTCGTCCTCTTCCTGCACAATGTACTGTTTTACCCTTGCCATTAGTGCTTTCATCGTGGCCACGGGGTTTCGGACTAGATCTCTGCGGAGTTCATTTCCTAGGAGTAACCCCTCCTTGAAGCACATGATGGCGACTTCGTCATTGGCGTCGGTAATCTGGCTGTATATCGTCCAGAATCTTCTGGCGAAGGCAGTGATACCCTCACCGTCTTTCATCCGGATCGCCATGAGATTGCTACCTGTCTTCGGGATGACGCGGTGCGCTTGAAACTTTTCAAGGAAAGAGCTCCGGAGCTGCCGCCAGCTTCAGACCGACCCGGGAGGGAGTGCGCAGAACCACCGGAGAGGGAGGTCTCCCAGACTGGATGAGAAAACCCTGCAGTTTAAAAGACCGACGTCCCCCCAGACCGACATCCGCTGAGTGAAGTGCCGCAGATGCGCTTCCGGGTCTGAGGCCCCGTCGTAAAGTACTAACCTTGGGACGTTAAATCTCTCGGGAAGAGAGAAAATTTTAATTTCCTGCGAAAAGGGGGACATGCCCTGATCGTCCTCTTCATGCTCATCAGTCTGGTCTCGGGCGAGACCGATCTCGGCCAAACGGACCTGGACCTCCTGCTTGATATAGTGGTCCAACTGCGCCTTGAGGTCCGTCTGGTCATCGAGTCTCGGGGATTCCGGCTCACGCCGTGCTCCCCCGAGACCACTAGGCAGATGACTGCTGCTCGAGCCTTCCTCCTCGCAGTGAGACCTCCTTCTGTGGTTGAGGGCATGCCTCAGATCTTGGTTACCCGGGTGGGTCCGCTTCCGCCGGGGAGGCGGACCACGAGACTTCCTCTCATTCATCTCGAGTCGCTCCTCTAGACGACGAATCACCTCGTCTTTATCTTGGAGAGCCTGGTCCTGCGCATCGAGCTCTTTAAGCAGGGGGTCGTCATTTCTCGTTTCACGGATATGATGAAGAGATTGGCCGTCGTCGCGAGAGTGACGGTGGGACTGATGGGACGTCGCCCTGATAGGGGTTTTGCCCCTTCGCCGAAGATCCGACGTGGGGGCGTTCTGCTCCGGACCCCTTTGTGATCGACCATCAGGATGGAGAGGGACCCCCTGACGGTCATCGTGGTGGGGGCGCGCAGTCGTGGGCCGAGACGAAGAGGCCGATTGGACTATGCCCTCCACGCACGCGGCTCCCGACCCCCCCCCCAGACCTCCTCTGGCGCGGGGCCTCTGGTTCCTCCTGCCTGACGGGAGGAGCCGCCATCGGCCCCAGAGGGGGAAGAAGAGCGGAACGAAGGTCGGGGGGTGGTTCCGGAACAACCGACTGGGCTGGTTGCGACGGCAAGAATGGTGAGAACGCAGGTTCCTCCCGTAGCGGGAAGGACGATGCTTTTTTAGACGTCGATGGTCCTCCGCCACCGTTTCTGGTTTTTGGAGGCATGGCTTCTGTAGAGGCTTTGGCACAGATCCTGTTCCCACAGACGGCGCCAACTGTAAGTGCCTAAAAATTACGGACTTAGTTAATGGAGGATTAAGCTCCTGATGCAAGGTTTTGAGGGAGGTAAGGGGAATGGATCGAGCCTTCGATGACCTGAAAGGAAAAGAACAACGGTCAGAGACCCTGGCTGTGGGTAGCCGAAGGCCCTCCGACGATTAAGTTAGTGCAGGGACTGAGAGAGTGGAGAGAAAGAGTTCTGGGAGGGAGAGATTATGCGTGTGCGTACCTTTCATGGATTCTCTCATGCAATATATAGGTTGAGAAGTCATCATTGGACTGTCTTCCTGAGGAGACGGGAGTCCCATCTGAACGTACTCTCATCTCCTTAGTGGGGGTAGGTAAAAAGGGGACGTCCCATCGGACCAGCCCTCCTCGCCTATGGATATGACTGTAGGTATGGCGTGCTCCTCGCGTAGGTCCGGAGCCCATTCTGTTGTCAGACCGCCGATCCTGTTTTGGCAGTGCATTAATGGCGGCATTTATGATTGAATGAAAGGAGGCCGAGCTCGGTCGAGGCTGAGGCCACAGTTGGGACTCGTGACGTAATCACTGGGGCCCGCTCCATAATTGCCCGAGACGGCGATGCAGCCGAACTTGGCGGCACCGAGATCACGGGTTACCGAGACTGGGTGGTGGCCCCGTTTAATTCCATGATCACGGAATGACCCCACACATATGTGATACAAATGATTGCGAGTAACATTTTAAATCAAGTTGTCAATCTTACAACGAATTTGATTTAAAATTAATTGAAATAGATATTAGGAGCGCTTTAGATTATTTGAAAAAATTCACATGATTATTCGGTTCATAACTTGAAGACCATTTTTACACTCCTTTTCAAAAAATAATTTTTTAGCTGATCCATTTCAAATAGGCATAAATGTCTAATACAATTGGGCACTTTCTACTTTTTTCTTAATAATTGCCCACATAATTAAGTTTTATAATATAACAAGTTTGAAAGTATATGATAACTTTACCCATATAGCCTTCACATATATCGAGTTGGCTTTTGGTAATTGAATCGATCATATCAAATAAAAGGTCTATTAAAAACACATTTATATCACATAGACTATTTCAACCAACTCTTTTTTTTTATCGATAATAAAAATGTATATTAAAAAGGCAAAGGGGATATAAGAAGAAGCAATGAGAAATAATTTTAAAAAAGGTACAAAATGAATGTAACCTCAACCATCCAACCATTACATTACGTTGCCCTCCCAAGGAGACGACCTGTCAACCCCCCACTTGGCAAAAGTATTTGCGTAAGAGTTGGCCAATCTAAGTTTATATCGAAAGACAATGCCGAAATTCAAGATAGAAGGAGAAATAAGCTCATTTCTACTTTATCTTCTATCTCTTTGAAGAAAAAGGTAAATAAAAGTTCTTTTTCTTCCTAGGGCACGTCATAAATGTTAGATTTTATGCCTTAAAATTAATATAAAAAAGTTGAATAAATAATAACTGATCAGTTATTTTAAAATTATTACTTATTTATATAAAGAACAAACTTATACATAACAGCTAAATATGATGGACAACTGTTCCAACAATCAGTAGTAACAATGTTCCCAAAAAATATATTTATACTTATATTTCCTTTCCTCACATGGCATCCATCACCTGTCCTCTTTTTTAAAATTAAAAATTGGAGCCTATCTGACCTTGAATTCCTATGTAATCTAATGCAAAAGGAAAAAAAAAAAAAAAACCACATTCATACATTAGACACGAGAAACCTTGAATTCTTATGTAATCTAATGCAAAAGGGAAAAAACCCACATTCATACATTTGACATGAGAATTTTTTAGATGGGCCCCACCTTCCCTCCAATACCCGGCGGATGAGCCACCATGATTTCAATTTCACAATCATGTTATTTTTACAGGCGTCTCAATTAATCATAAAAACTTTGACACTCACCTCACTTTTTCTGAAATAACAACTTTGTTTTAAGTGGGTCCCACAAACCCGTTCTGAAAAATCATTCAAATTTGAAATAGCTGATTTCCCGGTAGGTAACAGCAATCATATATTATGCGAGTCAAATCAATGGTCAAGATTGCATAAAACTTTGTCTAGAAGTGTTTGGCATCATCTCTCCCCCCCAACCCGCACGTTTCCATTGGCAAAACAAAGGATTTTTTTTTTTTTTTTTTGGCAATACAAAGTTGTATCCCATCAAAGTGGACTACATTACCCAACAACTTTTGGATTTTTTTTTTTTTTTTGCTATCGGAGGTTTTCAATTTTTCGGGCTGGACTAATCTCTTCGAGCCCAGAGGGAAGCCGGGTAAACACCCCTGTGGCCCCAATGTGGTAGCACTAGTAGACTCAATCTTCGATTCCTGAAGAAGGGGGAACTGGGAGTCAATACCAAAACATTTAGCTCTGGAAGAAAGAGGAATTGTGGTCCTGACCACTAGGCCAACCCCTTGGAGTTGACTTCTTAGATGAATTGAAAGGACAAACATCACAACATGACATGGAAATGGAGAAAATGGAATCTTGGTTGAGAGTTGAGACCGTGAAATCTCCAACCTTTTTTACTGCATTTTGAAATTTCCAAATGGAATGCAATCGATGTTGAATCTCCTTTTTAAAATGATACCAAAACATCTAGCTCAGAAGAAAGAGGAATTGTGGTCCTGACCACTCGGCCAACCCCTTGGGGTTGATTTCTTAGATGAATTGAAACGACAAACATCACAACATGACATGGAAATGGAGAAAATGAAATCTTGGTTGAGAGTTGAGACCGTGAAATCTCCAACCTTTTTTACTGCATTTTGAAATTTTCAAATGGAATGCAATCGATGTTGAATTTCTTTTTTAAAATGTCATCTTTGTTGGTTTGTAAACCAAATTTCATCCACATGACTTGGGCTGCAATTCAAAGGTCCCAGGGTCGGTCGGTGGGGACCATAGAATTTCCTAACCGGACCATCAATTTCCAACTTCTTTTTTTGCACAAGTCAAAAATCTCGGTTCTTGAAAGGCCTTTTTTTCACCTGAGCACGTCACATTAGACCATCAACCAGTTTATATACATTAGTTTCGCATTTTCACACGGCACTACTAGGGCGCATTTGTGTATGTCGGCCAAAAAATAATTCTACAGACTTTTTCATCTTTCGCAGAAAAAAAAAATTCAATGCCCCCACCAGAAAAAGATTTTACGTGAAATCACAAAGGAATTTAGCTATTTTTCATGTTATTCTAATGAAAAACAAGGCACATTAAACATATATTTTACTGCAGCGCTTAAATACGTTTCCACCATCATCACTTTTTCCACGAAAAATTGACCACGCAAGCTTTCCATAAATGTATGGAGATATATATACTTTTTTTTTTATTGTTCTTGGAATTTTCTTTTCCCTAGTTCATTAGATGAGAAGATCTTCCTCGATGAGGGTGGAGATGAAAATGAATGGAACTTGAGTCATGAACCTGCACGACCCAAGCGGGCCAAGAGTAAAATATAGATTGAGCTTGTTCAGGTTTAGGCTAGGCTTAGGCTTGGGTTTTGAAACCCAAATGCAATTTAGGTTGGGTTTGAGCTTCAAATACTGAATTCATCGCATGTGTATAGATAATTTATATAAATATTGTATGATATATATATATATATATATACACACACGCGATGGACACTTCCCTTTTTGGGAAGATTCAAATACAAAAGAGAATTTTTTCAAAAAAGTACAAAAGTGCTTTTGTACTTGAAACTTTTCAAAAAGGAGAGTGTCCCTCACCCTATAGTGAAGGAATCCCTCACATGAATACCCCCCTATATATAATATGTTTGTATCATATGCAAATTATTTAGGTTTTTAAATGTTCACTAATTTTACTTGGGTAATTTGCCCGGCCTGGTTCAACCTAACTCAACATGAATTACAATTGGGGAGGGCATTTACGATTCGGGTCATGTTCTAGTTTCATGCAGGTTGAGTTCGGGTTTGAATTTACCTATAAACAGTACTGGTTGGACTCGGATTTAGTGAGCACTCGACCTGACCTGACCTGCCCATAGGATTGGCAACCTCATCCAATCGGATCGAAATGTTTCTGGTCAACATGTGGGGTCTATGGTTTGGACTCCAACCCATATGACCTGATTTTAAAATGGGTCAGGTTTTCCCAACCCGTACTCAAAGCAGGTCAACTAGATTTGACCCATATTGACCCACATTGGAGCGCTGAGCTGGATCGAATCTTGTCAAAGCCCGACATTTATTAGCTAAATCGAGCCAATTTAAAACTGGATTCTGTATCCAGTCACGGAGGACCAGGTTGGGCCCTAGAGCAGTCCATTTCTGAAATGCAACTATGACTTGGGGCTTTAAAGGAGCCTTTTAAACAAAAGCCCAGGTCCATCAGACTTAGTGGCCCAGAAATATTCCCAAGGCCAATATGCAGCCTATGAACATAATCCAAATGCAGCCCATTGATTCCAATCTAGCATGGTTTTATATATCATGCTGATTTTTAAATTAAACTAGGCCCATCAATCTATTCTATTCAAGAATACTTCTATTACCTCTGACCTGCAACCAGTCTGAGTTTGACACAAATCTTGACAATAGGCACTATTGAATTTTATCGCAATAAATTTTTTTTTTTTATGAGGTGGGCATCCTTGAGGTCTTTCATCCAACATGTTATCACAATAAAATGGAATGTTAGTAAAGTAAAAGGCTAAGATCATCTAATCAGACTGGTTTTGATATCACCCCTAATTCATATTCTAACCTATTCATTCTCTTGTTTTCTTCGGTTGTCGTGCATCTAAGTGGGCTCCACATAAGTGATAAATGTATGCTCCACATTGTTTGATTAGACTAATATTGAGATCACTCCTAATCTTTAAAGGCTACCAATTCATTAATCAATAGTTGATCAATCATTCTTTTTGAAAATAATTTTAAATTAGATTCTAATATTCTATTTGCAGCCTCAAAGTGATTAAAAAACTGATCGTGTTTGGTTTTGCAAATACACACATCGAAACATTCAATCTCCGAATTGATATGATAAGCTTAAGTAATACAGCATTTATAGTTGATTGTGCTTAAAGATCAGTAAATAAAAGATTTATCACGAAGTTAAGAAATTCACAAAGAATCCCTGCCTTAATGGAGAAAAATTCTCGTAATATTGAGAGGACTAAAAACTGCAGCTAAAATTCTCAAGAAATTACAAATTCAAGATTCCTGACACTCGTTTCTTTATCAGAATTCCAAGAATTCATGTTTCGGAGAATTTCAAATTCTCCAAAAGTTGTCCCCTTAGGTGGAATTTCAAATCCTTCTTTTCTATGGGAGATTTGAAATTCCAACAAATAGTACAGAGAGTGAAATTCCAAAAATTCCAAAAGGTCTTTTTGGTGGTTGGAATTTGAAACTTTTATGAAAGAAATACAGCATTTCAAATATCAGGGAATAAGATGTCATATCACGTCAGATCATGTCCAAAAAACCCCAACCTCCCAAATTCTAGTCATAAATCCCGGTAAAGAAACAATGTATATGAGTAGGTCATGTGTCGGGAAACTTGACCAACATTAAAATGGGTCGGGTTAGGGTTAACCAACACAACATATTTAAATGGGTTGGGTTATGGTCAACTTGTGCATCTAAACTCATTTGAACAATTTAGTGGTTTAGTATTTTGGTACTTGGAATTGTCTATTTTTAATGGAACAAATCGAGCTCGCATTGGGCTTTTTGAAATGGATAGGGTTTGAACCAAGAACTACACGTTGGGTAAACATTTTTTACCCGCAATGAATGCAGTTTACACGGGTCGAGTAAGGGTTAAGGTTACTTAAAACAGTTTTAAAAATGGGTCGAATATGGATTGCACTTCAAACCATATATATCCCTCAACCCGACCAGTTTTGCCTTGACCCAACTCATATGCCACCCCTAAATTCACATATAGTGTTCTCATGAGATTATGGACGGGAGAAAGTGTGGGGATAGTTTCAAACGCGGGTTTTCCCTCAAGATATTATTGGAAGATGTCACAAATAAATTATTTCTTAATTGAACTAAAAAATACAAATAAGCATAAATTACTAATGAAACTAATTATATTGAGTTTTTTTTTTTCTTACAATATTTTCAATTCTACCTACTGTGAGTTGGGTGAGTGGCATAAGACATGGATTTGCTCCCACGTCAGGTGCTCGAATCCACATCAGACTTACCCGATACACATGTGTGTTGGTTTCCTATGTATAACACTCCCGAGGGAATAGTCTTGTTGGGTTATATACCAAGGAAAACCCTTTTCATAAAATATATATATATATATATATATATTCAATTTTAATGATGTTTTAAAGCAACAGGGTATGATCTTGAAAGCTCCATTCTAGGCAATACCATGATATTTTAAAACACTGACTTTGCATAATTAATTGGACTTACCATCTGATTTTTTTTCACAACAATAGTTCAGTGTCCAAATTATCAGTACTATTTAAATCAAACCATCTTTTCTATCATTATGGTGGTTTCCATAAAATTTGATCAATTTGGAAAATGTTAATAGGGTTAAAAGTGGGCCTGCCAAGTCCATGCCTAGGCTGAATCCAGTTCTTTTTAGGCTGAGTTTTATGGTCCAGCAACTAAATGCACCTGTCCTGAGCCATCTAACTCACTGCTTTTCTTATTCCTTTTTCTTTTTTTTTTTCACTTTACAGGGCCACCAGTTGTTTAAAACAATTGACCCTTAACAGTTATTAATGGGCTAAGCCCACATCTATAGTAGTAGGTCTGTTTCATGAGTTTAGCCTACCCCAAAACTAAACAATCTGGGCTTGGACAAGCTTCAGGTCGAGCCGAAACTGTTAACGGGGCGGTTCGATCTTCTAGTACTCAATGAAAAACTCAGTCATTCTTGCAGGAGTTGTTTCGATCAGTCTAACTCTCTATTGGCTCAGCCAAAACTGGATCAATAATCAAGCTTACAGTTCTATTCATATACTAGTACAAAAAATCTTGCTTCTTTGTTGGTCAAAACTCGGCCACATATCTGAGTCAACTCAGCCTGCAGCTTTCTGGGCTGACTCGAATTACCAAGTTCTTCAACAATGTTCCAATTGTTGGAACAGATTCTCACCAAATACAAAATTTTAAAAAAAAAATATTGGAACAGATATACTGTCAACTTAGAGTTATACTTGGGAAACATATTTAGCCAAATGTGAGGCCACAGGGTGCTTGGTCCTAATCAATGGACTTGGCTTTTATTGTCTGAGGTGAAATTTGTGAGAACAACCTCGACGAGGCCCACTTATAAAAATTCTAATTAATTCAAAATAGACACCTTACCCCACTCCACTCTGTTATGTGCCTTTGTAAAAATTTCATTCCAATGAGAGTCGGACACACATCAGATTTGAATTCTTTGTGTTCGGGCTTTAAACAATCTGGGTCCTGGACTCTTTAATATTACAATCATAGAGATAATGTCCATTTCATTGACCATTGTTCAGTTATCACATCCAAATCAAAATCATTTCTAAAAAAAAAAACAAGTCTATTGATGACAGACATTGGTTAGGTGGAGAAATAATCTTAACACGGACAAACAGCCAATAACTACTTTTCTTCTACTCTCTGCAATTTAGATCTTTGTTTTTCTTAACTGGCATGCATTGCAAAGTTTCTTTATTTTACTACTAAGATTGCATATAAGGTAAGGATAAGACATGGTAAGAAAAGGACAGTAAAATGAGCATATTACACTATATTCCCAATCCCACCACCCCCCAACCCCGCCAAATCAATGTTTCTTTCTGGCTTTATCCTTTCAGCTGGAGAGCAAGCACTGCACTGCACTACTTGGGTGTGATGGTCCACATATATGGTCCCAGATGGACCACACCGACCTGAAAGATTCAGATATGGACCCTCCTAGTCTATTCTAGGCTTGGTCGATGCCCAAATCCCCACTTACCCATTTGTCTATGAAAGAAATAAATGTAAAGCATTGTCAATTATCATCATCAAAGCCTAGTTCCAACGGAACATTTTAACTATCTCTGCCGCTTCAAGCCACTGATGCTGCAGCCCTCTATGAATTGGCATTTGGCACTCTGTCAAGTTTTCACTCCACTCCAATCAGAGTCCACTCTTCCGTTGGATTTGGCACATAAGTAAAACGCATGACACATTCCATTCAATTTATTATGTGATCGACCCCATAATCGGTCCTACTTAAAATTCAACTGAATTTTGTTATGGTGCCTATGCAGCTACAGAATGTGATATGAGCCACTTTGATTCATGAATATTTAGCCTTAATGTGGGAGTCATGAAAAGGTGAAACATAATACTCCATCTTTGATAATTGGACGACTATATGCAGTTACACAATGACCCAAACCAAATTTAGCCTAATGTAGGAGATTTCATTTCAAGTGCATTCCTTCTTCATCAAATTGCCCATCAAATCCATAGTTTGCATAAATAAAAGAGACGTGGTATGGATTTGGGGTTTGGCAAATATTTAAGTGTCACATTATTCTAACAAATCAATTGACAAGAGTCCAGTTTCAACAGTTTTATAGATGCTTATCACAACTAAGTCCAAATCCAACAAATCAAAAATAAAAAATAAAAAACCTTGGGTGTTCTTGCATATGGCCCTCTCAGATTTTATTTTATTTTTTTTATTTTATTTTTAGTTTTTACGCAAAATGTGCAATCATGATGATGTAATAGATCCATGTTTGGACAAGCCACATGGTCAAAACAGTTATTGCCTATTGGATTGCACTGAGATGCTATTGCTCCATACGCGTCGACTACTATCTGCACTAGGGGGATAAGATTCTACAAATGTTATTAAATAAGTGAGACTTCCACAAACCTAACATATCTTTTAGTAAGGATATTTCTATAATGCCCACTTTATTTAATGTCCAGTTTATATTTTTAGAGTGGCAGACCAAATATTATTGGATCCGATCACTTCATTGAATTAACGTTAATCCTAGTCTGTACTTATCCATTCTCCATTGGATCTAATCACAACAAGTTACCAATACTTAAAAGGCATGAGACTTACTAAATAGAAGAACAGATTCATTTGGGGGAGCTAATATTAAGGATACGACCTCATCGACATTCAAATCTATACTATCAAGCATTCATGTCATACCCCACATATATATATATATATATATATATATATATATATATATATCTCATGGATTGGATGATAAAGGTGGTGTTGGCCGCGCATTTGTGCCTATTCGAGTGTGGTCTACAAGTAAGGCCTAGTGGCTGAGCCCATGATGAATTAGTGCATTTTCAAATAATTTGGTACTGGGTTTGCAAGCCTATGATGAATTACAGAACTTACAATGATATTAGGCAAATTAATTTATATTTTGAAACTCTTGGATTTAGTGTCAATCAAAATTTAAAAAAAATTAATGAATTGGGTACTGGGTCTAGCTACAAGCCTAAATAGATGCACATGCATGATATTAGGCCCACCAATTTATATTATGAAATTCTTGGATTTAGTGCCTTTCCAAATAAACAATTTGAGAAATTCGAGACTGGGACTAATTGCAAGCATGTGATTAATTAGAGACTCAACCATGATATTAGGCCCGCTTATTTAATTATAGATTTTAGTAAAAATTTATAATGACTACAATGTAGTAGTAGGGTTTAGTTATAAATGCTAGAATATCATAAATTGCTCAAAATTAACGATCTATAATTTCTATATATGAACTGAATAAAACAACTTAATGAATTAGGTATCTATTATACTAAGGGAATGTAGTCTCCCTTAGTATTGTGACACCTGTCCTCCTTCACATGAAGATGCATGTCTTCCTTCAACAAGCCACATGTCCTTTACCCTCAACAAAATAGTAAAAAGAAGGAAAACAACTGATAATGCAATAGTTGTCTACTGAACAAGATGCTAAGGCCATGAACCCCTCTTTGAGACCCACCATGTTATAAATATATATATATATATATATATCATCAATGGCAAAGGGTAATCATGATGTAACTCTATATAATACAGCAGGAAAGAAACTCATTTCATATTCAAACTGCAATATATATATATATATATAATACTACGTAAAATACAATTAAAACTTGGGTCTTTTTATCACCAACCACCAACTACCGTAGTAGTAGAAAAACTCTCTCCTACATGGTTAGACCCAACTGTATCTCACCCCAGTTTGGGCCGACCATATATTCCCATCAATAAATTGGGCCACCGTATAATAAGAGAGTCCGATGGGTCAGTGGGCCAAACAGGGCCCAACTCGCACGGGTCCACCACATAATGGGTCTCCAGTGGGTCCTCCTTCGGATCCACAGATCAGATGGGTCATCGGGTGACCCTTCTGGGTCCCGGTATCAACGCAAGAAATTGAATGGCCAAAACAATAACTGAAACTTAAAAAAAAAAAAAAAAAAAAATTCCCAATTCTTAATTGTTTCCTAAAACACATCATCTCCTTCTCTCTGATCAAACACTGAATGGTAGGGCAAACAGGGCCCACCTCGCACAGGTCCACCACCTAATGGGTCGCCGGTGGGTCCTCCTTTGGATCCACGGATCGGATGGATCATTGGGTGGCCCACCTAGGTCCCGGTATCAACGCAAGAGACTGAATGACCCAAACAATGACTGAAACTTAAAAAAAAAAAAATACAAAAAACAAATTTTCAATTCTTAATTGTTTCCTAAAACACGTCATCTCCTTCTCTCTGATCAAACGCTGGATGGGCACGGGTCCACCACCTAATCGGTCGCCGGTGGGTCCTCCTTCGGATCCACGGATTGGATGGGTCATCGGGTGGCCCACCTAGGTCTCAGTATCAATGCAGGAAACTGAATGGCCCAAACAATGACTGAAACTTTTATAAAAAAAAAATCTCGCTTCTTAATTGCTTCCTAAAACATGTACTCTCCCTCTCTTTGATTAGAAGTTGGATGGTGGACCAAACAAGGCCCACCTCGCACGAGTCCACCACCTAATGGGTTGCTGGTGAGTCTTCCTTCGGATCCACGGATTGGATGAGTCATCCGGTAACCCACCTGTGTCTCGGTATCAACGCAAGAAAATCAAGCGGAACAGCTGTATGGCCCAAACAATGACTGAAACTTAAAAAAAAAAAATATCAGCTTCCTAAAATAAGTCATCTCCCTCTCTCTGATCAGACGTTGGATGGTACGCCAAACAGGGCCCAACTCACACAAGTCTACTACATAATGGGTATCCAGTGAGTCCTCCTTCGGATCTACGGATCGGATGGGTCATCTGGTGGCTCACCTGGGTCCCTGTATCAACGCAAGAAACTGAATGGACCAAACAATGACTGAAACTTTTTTTAAAAAAAATCACGCTTCTTAACTATTTTCTAAAACACGTACTCTCTCTCTCTTTGATCAGACACTGAATGGTGGGCCAAACATGGTCCACATCGCACGGGTCCACTACCTACTGTGTCGCCCATGGGTCCTCCTTCGGATTTACGGATCAGATCGGTCATCGAGTGGCCCACCTGGATCCCGATATCAACGCAAAAAAATCAAGGTGGACCATGCATAGCACGGGGTGTTGCTAGTTTGTGCCTATTCGAGTGTGGTCTACAGGTAAGGCCTAGTGGCTGAGCCCAAAGCGTAATACATTCCAGCTCATATCCAGTAGTTGTCTGAAAAGTTCTCAGACATAGGTGCTTTCTATTGGACCCATTGAAGGTTTCACTGTTCGTCCCAATTGAATTACAGTAGTAGATGATCATACCCATTCAAATTTAGTATTGGAATTCGGGGAGATATTGTTTCATCCTGTCCACATATTTGCCAAATGTGTAAAATCTTCATCAACATAGTCAGCCAACATCTTTATTGGCACCATCAGAGCCTTATCCCTTCAATAAATCAATGGTTGGATTATAGATTAAATTGAAAAGTACTTGAGATAACATTGATTCGTAGGGATGAAAATGGTTCAGGTTCATATCAGGTCGGTCATCAGTGTAACAGGTGCTGGTCCCAACGACCTGCGTGGGGAAAAGATGTTCGAACGAGCACAGGATCAGTTCAAGGCACGGAACTCTACTCATCCACAAATCTTATTTTAAGAGTTTGGATTTCTTCATAGCTAAGTAACCCCGCATCTCATCCGACTGCATAAATATCACCAAATATGACACTATCCCCACCTGTTTGGGCTCTCGTAACTCCTTTCCCACATGTGGGCTCTCTTGACTCTCAGCCCCCTTGGCTGGGATAGAAATTTTAAGACTCGGAATGATATGAACTTAAGGAGCATAATTATATTTGATAAAAAAAACAATGACTATCAAGCGAAACAATTCATCTTAACTTAGTTACCGTGAATTCCTGCCTCCATTGGAATTTTTCTCGGGCCCATGTCAGTGAACCCAGATCCAGATATTAATGTAAAATGGGACCCTAGTACAGCACCTAGAACCCCTTTTCTATAGTCAGGTCCTTCGGGCATTTATGTATCTATGGACCAACTCTTATTCCTGTGATAAACGTCTTGTGTGCAAGTTGGCTATGAAAATAACATTGCAGCAAAATATCTAAATCAAAAGGATGACCCACCTAGGAGTTCGAGTGGCATAAGGTGTGTTTGCTCCCAACATCTTGTTTTTGAAACCACCTAGATTTGCCCTGGTGTGCATTTATGTGGGTTTGGCAAGCACCACCCAGCAGGGTCAAAGACATCTGGGACACCCACATCATCAATAAGTAAAATAAGACAAAGTTCTGAATCAAAGGAATGTACCATCAGCAAACATTAGTAGCCTGTGCCGGTTTCATATTTGATTCGTAAGACTTTACTCTCTCGCTATATTACTCCCTTCAACTTTGTTGATCTGAGAAACAGCCACCACCGCACAGAACAGTTTCGAAGCAGTTTCTAGTTTCACTCGAGAGATTTATACTTTCACAGTGCAGGCATCACATGACACCAAAGGAAATTAAGGAACTGCAACGCAAATTTAGTGAAAATATCGCATTTCTGCACCCACCCCCGCAAGTCTTCTGTGTGCACACATCCCATTTGGTTTATAAGAATTCTAAGATAGCTTTCTATGGTATAAAGCTCAGATGATTATGACGATAATGACAACGACGACGATGTCCTCTTCTCCCTTGTCATGATTTAAATCAAAAGTGTATCCCAACATTAAGGACGGCTACCACCAAACAGAACAAGAAGCTGATTACCTAGTGCCATATCCATGGGACAGACTGTTCAAGTGCACCAAAAGACCAATTGTGCTAGGTCCAAAGCTTAATTTTCTGGCCCAACAGTCAAAACGTATCAAGCTTGTAGCCATACATGCTTAAAAGATCAGTGTATAGGTCAGCCTAGCATTTCCAACAAGACATATTTGGTAAGATGAAAGCATTTTCAAAGTGGCTACTTCAGGTTCTAGACTGTATCCAGGTCAATATCAGAAGTAATTAACTAAACAAGCCGAAATAAGATGTAAACCAGAACCTGTACTGCCCCAAGACGTATTCACGTTAATGGTAACAAGCCCCTGCTCCTTATCAATTACAGATACTTAAAGGGGTTGCACCCTCTCCTCGGGAAGCATATAATGGAATGAGTCATAAAACATCATCATCTTACTATCTAAGGATTTTCCACTAATTTGAATTTTGGATCACGGCAGTAATGAAATTAGGTGAATGGTCATCCTATGAACGATGAGAGAGGACCAAACCAATTCAGTGCACCCAACGAGAAGATCGATAGTTTGGCTACAAGCATAAAAAGTGAGACACTTGCTTCACATCTCAGATATTGAAATTTCACACTACTCATACTCCACAAGCCCAAGTGACCGCACGAGGATATACAGTCAAGCAACTCTGGCAAGTTCAACCCACTCTGACCTACTCTTGACTCACTCATTCAACTGAATGCCCCTTTAGTCAGAAGACCTTGGTGAGTCAAGCCAGTCCAGTCCAGAACGAGTCAGACTCACTCATTTAACCGAGCACACTTATCAGTCAGAGAGAACTAGGCTGAGTCGGTCAAGTCCAGTCAAGATCTAGGCCATATTGGCACAGAGACTTCATCTCTCCTTCACAACATACAATGCACCACCCAGAAAAATTACTTTGTTTCAAGTAAAGCATCTGATAAAATGAGGCCAACCTCTTACCAAATGCAACGGTGGATACCATCATCACAAAATGATTAAAACGATACACACACATAATAGAAACTGAACTAATCCAATTGTGGATTCTACCAATAACCAATTTTTGTGCCAAATCAAATGTAATTTAATTTACCTGTGACATTGGGCGCAACTGCAAAATCTTTGCAGCAACCAGGTTGAACTCTTAAACAGATAAATTTCCTCAGAATATAACATGAAATGCACCAAATGCCTTTTCTGGAATACAACTGACAAGAATGATCAACAATGAAATCCACCTGCAGGATTCCACAAGGAAACTTGGATGAAACCAAAATAAAATAGCAGACAGAAACCATAAGTCAAAATTCACAGAAGAAAGGGTGCTATATTCTTCTGTTAACTGCAACTAAGACAGTAAATATATCAAGCCAAGCGATCCTAAAAAGACAAAAAAACTGTACACAGAATCAGAATGTTCCTTTTTTCGATTATAATCTATCAATCTGCTCATGTATGCAAATAGTCACAAGAGGCACCCTTCTTGCAGTGCCCACTCTCATGAAATTTGCACACTCCTCTCTGCCCTCTAGGAGGTCCCCTGAATGGCCCTCCCCCACCAGAATGCCTATTCCATGGCCTTGCACCACCATGCCCAGAATTGCTGGCCTGGAAACCACGGTCCCCCTGACCAGAAAACCTCTCTCCAGGATGCTTTGGTTGACTTCCCCACATGTTTGAATTTCCAGCAGACGGGTCCAAACCCGCATTTGCATTTCCCTGTGGGGTTGGACACCAACCCACATTTGTATTCCCCTGTGCGTCTACTCCCCAGACCATGTTTGTATTTCCTGGTGCACCAGGTGCCCAACCTGAATTTACTTGCTGTGTGATACCCCAGCCCATGTTAGGGTTTCCTTGTCCTGGAGCCCAACCTTGATTAGAATTTTCTGGAGTCATACCCCATCCGGTATTAGGAATTTCAGTAGGCAGAGTGGTACAACCTGCATTAACTAGGATTGCAGGCTGAATTGCTGAACCAGCATTCCACACATTACCAGAGCTTGAATTGTTTTGGATGTTGCCTGCAACGACTGTGGAACCCACATCCCAGCCAGAAGGCTGGCCAGCCATACCCATCAATGGTGCCGACCAGTTGCCGATCATTGTACTTGACTGGCTAACAAAATTGCCAGAAGGCAATGACTCCGATACTGGCACACCTGAAGCTGAGCCCTTTACTGGAACATTAGCAGTTGCTTGCAAAAGGATTTCAGGACTGTGGCTTGGAAGATCATCCAATCTCAACATAGCACCTGAAGGAGGATCCAGTCCTTGAACATCAGGTGGCATGGCATTTTCAGCAGTAGGACCCAGTCGTTGACCATCTCCAGAACCTAGGTTTATCTTATCACCACCTTTTGCCTCTGAACTCAGAAGTCCAGAACCACATGGAGGAGTTGCATTACTTGCAGCAGCCAACTTGACATTGCTGGGCTGCTCAGGAACAGTTGAATTAGCAGACCACATGTTCTCAGTACCATGGCCTGCTGTCCACCCTCCACCGCTTGGTTTTGGCGTAGGAGTAGGCAAGTTTGATGAATCATTTCTACTAACCTGGTCCACTCCCCACCCCTTTGTCATAATTGTAGTGGGCACAACTGCAGATACGATTTCCCGTTCTTTTGAGGAACTATTGTCTTGCGCTTTCCAGCTTTCTCCAGATTGGCCAGGAGAACTAGATTGAAACCCAGAACTTATGTTCATATTACTACCACGGTTCTGGTTGGCGTCCCATCCGCCAGCATTCCCCCCAACCTGACCTTCTCTTGCTTGATGGAAGGGCATTCGATGGGACTGCCCTGAAAAAGACATAGGTGTTGGGCCATGATTCTGAGCTTGACCAGCCCAAGCATTGGAATCTTTCAATGAATCATGAACTCGAGGGGAATATACATCTTTATGAGTCACAGAGTCCACTGTTGGTGCAGCCAAACCAGACAATTGGCTTCCCCACCCATCAGGATTACCGTTAGCAGGGCTACCCGCATCCTTCAAATTGGATTTCCATGTCCCATCATTTTGTTGTTTTTCTATCCATAAGTTACTGGTCCCTTGCTGTGAAAGGCTGTTATGAGGTTCCCGTTGCGGTGGCTCTTTCTCAAACTTACCAATCAGTGCATCAGTCAGCAATATAGAGTCTTCTTGCTTCTCTGATGCTTTCCATATTCTATGATCTGCTGGAAAGTAACCAGTCTTACTCCACTTGCGCAGCTGTGTCATATTAAAGGGCCCATGGATTTTCCCAGATGGGTCCTTATAGTGCCAAATTTTATCAGTCTCACTGACAGACGATACAGCCACCCCTGTAGATGGAACTGATGCAACTCCTGGTACAACACTGGGAGACGGTCCAGATGGTGTAGTAGGCTGACTACTCCAATCACCAGTCTCCAAACTTGTCACAGTTACCTCGCTTTTTGGTGTCTCCCAACTACTTGGTTGGTGTGCATCTCTCCCTTGATTCTGAGAGGACTCGTTGGATTTCTCACCAGCAGCAGTAGCAACATCTCCTTTATCCCACCCAACTCCTTTTGTAACCATGTTTCTGCTTGATTCCCACCTAGTAGATGAACCTTTCCGCCCACCATTCCAGCCATCATTTGAAACCAAACCACCTTTTCCTGGATAGATTTGATCCCTTCCCCTCCTCGTAAATCCAGAGTCCCTTGATCTTGCATAGCCATCTGTTGAATTGCAACCACATTTACCATATGGTGATCAACTAAAAAATGATTAAATTATACAGGAATCAAGTTCAGAAAATCAGAAATACCTTGTTGTTTCTTATCATCAAGATCCTCCTCTTCATCATCAGATATGTAACTAGGATCCATGTTTGGGTCCGCATGTATTTCAGGGATTTCCTGAAATCGACGGGCACGCTCCTCGGGTGTATTCAAGAGCTCCAGTTTCTCTACACATTCTCTAAGAGTGCAAGAAGGTCAAGGAGTACGCAAGTATCATTTCCAACATTTCTATCCACATCCATTTCAACTTACTGTAAATTGAGAAAAATTAATCAACCCAAATAATTTCCCAAAGAAAACGTGCAGATTTAGATTCAAGGCCCTATAAAATAAAATAAGAATTCCCCAGCAATTGGCCAAAACATAGAGAAGCAATTTCAGGGCTAAAAGCACATCACAAGTTCAAATATTTTTGACCAAAAAAAGAAAAAGTTCAAATCTTAATTTTGTACGTGCAGGTTATATGCCAAAATAATTGCATGCTTTGAATTTTGTTTAATAGAAAATCCACTAAAATCTCAACAGCATTTGTCGTTTTTTATGTTGTTAGTTATTAGAATGTCCATTTAAAACTTATTGAGTCCAGCAAGTCCTGAATCACTGCAACTCAGTAAATGAGATTCTCTGAAATGTACTTGGGTCAAACAATCCAGAAGTAGTATTATTGCTGAACTACCAAGAATATAGTGGTTACTCATGCCAAGAAGTATTTTGGTAGTAGATCATCTGACAAACAGCACACCCCTCTAAAGTATGGTGCAACAAACTGCTCATGGAGTTAAAATGTAAGGATATTCTTTTTTACGTCCATGTTCACTTGCTCGATCACGAAGATGACTAAGCCGCAAAACCTCAGCTTCCAATGCCTAGAAAAGGATCACAAGAAGCATGGATCAAAAAAAAAATCTCACAATAAATAAATGGAATGGAGACCCCAACTATACTAGGAAACATAATTAGCAAAAGCAAGGCAAAACAGTAGTCTGCGAACAAGTGGTCCCCACTCCCCAAACTCCCATTGCCATACAGTGAGGAACCCACATGACTCATTTTCCATCATTTTGCACCAATGGAAGTCAGTAGTTTAGTGACTTTTGTGCTAAATTATATTTACTGATAAGAAAGATGCTCACATCTTTGACTCTCACTGCTTGAAGAGCCTTGGCTTTCTCCTGAATCTCCCCCTACAAAGCAAGAAGAAAATCCTCATAAGATAGTAGAATGTGTGCATGATTATTTTCAAATATAGTTTACAAAAAAACGATCAGTATTACCACTGTTAATCGGCTAATAAGTCCACATTTTATGCTTTGACGTAACCGCTTGCATTCTTCCTGTGAACACAACTAGAAGTCAATAGTGGAAAGTGAACAGATTTTGACAAAAAGTAGTGCTTTAATGCAATGCAATAGTATCTATTTCAACTTATGAACGGGAGCACGATAGTATCAATTTTTTTATTTTTTTATTTTTTTGAATGATGATCATGATAGTATCTTGATGCACCCATTTGTATGGTGGCTGCCACTGACAAATTATTCTGCCTATACCAGTATACCCTCCCTGGGAGATGTAATAAGCATCTTCCAGATTGGATGATCCTAGGGGATGAAAAAAAAAAGAATCAAAAATAACCCAAGAAAAAGAAAACCAGCAATTAGATGGCTAAGATCTTCCAATGTTTTGGTACACCTTTCATCCTCAACAGCGCCCAATCAATCAAGAAATATTACTCACTCACCCAACCATGGAAAGCACTCAAATAAAGCAGAAGACATTTATAAAAATAAAACATCGAGTCTCTTTTCTTTAAAATAGAAAAAAGGCCTTTCATGAAGTAATAGCAGATGTAAAACCAATTCAGACTACATAATTACCACCACTTGGCAACCTCCAATTTTGTAGGCATCATCCTTACATACTTTATCAGTAAAGACTTGACGAAGCAGATGCAAGACCATATCAAGCTACATAATTACTATTGGACCTCCAAATTTTTTTGCATGCCTAAAACAAAGCTAAGACCAAAAACACAGGCACTGTCGCCATCCCTAAGCATGGAACAGCCTGGCCAATAGGGGGACTCAAATGGAAGCATAACAATTATGAGGCTTAGTGGAAGTACAATTTGAAGGCCTCAAAGTTATACAAATCCTAGCCATTAGATAAAATTGGATTGGGGTCTAATAAGCTTTGAAGTGTGATCAATCTGAGGGCCAACAAAACTCAGATGATAGCAGAATGGGTGAGTACTAGTTCATGAGGATTAAGTTAGTGTGGGGAATAGAAAGATCATAGGGAGGGCCCGGTGGGCCCATAGGCCAAGCTGTTCCATGGTCAAAGATGGCTTCAGTGATCCTAAAAATTGTGAGATATGTATGCTTGTGGGTACATATCTTTACAAACTCATCATCTTCACAAACCACACTAACCTACCATTCGTTTCAAAATGAAATCATAGCATAAACGGAAAAATAATGACAAGGAGAAACCTAAGCATAAAAATAAATAATACCTATCAACAAAAAATATAACTCTAACAAAACCACCTTGCAAGAGAGGCCAATAGTTTCCCGACCTCTGATATGTAGAACTTTAGAGGGTATTTGAAAACAACATAGTTCTAAGGATTTTACAGTAACAATACGACTACTAGAATATAATATAATCTACTTGCCCAAAAAATAGGTTTTGGCTAACTTAGCATGTGTATTATACAACATTCTAGTTTCTTGTAGAAACCTTCATCTTACACTATTCAAGGATATGATGTATAAAATAATCTTTTATTTAAGAAATCTATCCAAGTGTGGGAGGAAAGTTTTAGCACAATATCTCCATATATGAGTTCATGAGCAACTGGTCTCCATAAATGAGTTAATGAGCAACTGGTCTCATTATGATTTCCACTCTTATTGTGATTACAGGCAATAAATGGGTCCAACTAGGACTCCCAACGTTAGATTGCTGCCACAATGATTACAAACATTATGTGACTCCCATCATAATTACCAATATTTGGTGAGCCCCGTGACGGTTGCCAACATTAGATAGGGCCCTTGTTGATTACTTATATTAGGTGAGTCCTAAAAATGTTGTGTTAGGTGGGTTCCATCAGGTCTCGCAACATTAGCTGGGTCCATATTGATTAGCAGCATTAAATTGTGACCATACTTACCAATTTATCATCAATAAATGAGTCCCGTCGTGAGAGTCAACATTTGATGCATCATTACATACAAGTACCAACTCTTGATGGTTTTCCTAGTGATTATGATAATTAGGATTCTTAATATGAATAACATCAAATGGGTCCCGAAATGATTTTAACATTGGATTGATACCTCAATGATGACTACCATTAGACAGGGCCCATCATGAAAATCACTAGTAACACTGGTTACTAACATCTGGTCGGCCCCACTGCAATTAAATAACATTAAAACAATCTCGTGATTTTTTACATTTAGACCACTGATTTTTCTAACAGCCACACCTTAGTTACAAACACTAGATGGATCCTATCATTGTTACAACTGTAAGGTGGATTCTGCTATGATAACAAATGTTTTTTATTTTATGTTCATTGTGATTTCATATAATAAACAAATAATACAACGATTGAAAACATTAGTGGGCCTATTATGACTACCAACATTGAGTGGGTCCAGTCGGAATTACCATGGGTCCAATTATTTTTTGCATTAGCTGATTCACATTTTAACAACCACTATTAAATGACTTGACTCTGATTATTAATTAGTGGGTCCCATGAGGTCAATCATTTCTACTTCTCTCCATTTCTTCTTTTGACATAACATCCAATGAAATGTGATATCTTTATAAAATTCCAAACACTTCAGTTTAAGGTATATTGAAATTTGTAGAAATCATCAAACATCACAGCCAGCACAATATTATAATATAACAATATTTTATGAAATATGTTTTTTTTTTTTGGTTAAATATGTTGATATTATGTTCTGCCTATATCCAAACATTGAGGTGGTAATATGTTGACTGACAAGCGACAAACATCCATGCCTTCACAGGATCAATTTCTCCCAAGGTATTACATGTGTTTACTCGGGACACAATGAATAATTCTTTTTCTAGAGGTATGAAACACTTGCTTGTTCTTTAGCACTTCTACATTTCAAGGATTTAAGCTATCCCCATTGGGGCGGTAGCAGCATGTGTTCGTAGAGACGTAATAGGGAGAGGAGGATTCACCAATTTCTGGGGTTGCATGAGGCACTTGGGACAAGCATAATAGTGATGTTTTCAAGGAATAGGAAATGCAAGTCCACACAATCATAGGAAGTACAAGAATTGTGATAACAGAGCTTGTTCAAAATTTCTTTGGTAGAAAATTCAACAGGCTTCAGCAGAGGATTGGATGCCAATTGCCCTAAGAACTAAGAAGGCTTCATGGAGGATTGCCTTTACAAGACAAGACATTCACCATACACTTGATAATGATCCAAGGGAATGCATATTAATATAGGGCTTTAGGAGATTGTATGGCTACTTGGCAATTTCATTTCTGACCTAGTTTAGGTTTAACTCCAAATTGAAATATTATGGCATTTCATTGTGTCACTACTAACAGTGAATTGGATGAAGATCACATAATTTCTCTCATTTTAGAGTTTTTGTAGCATTATGAAGGCATCAAGAAAGACTGCAAGGAGTGTGTTAAGCATTGAACGGTTCATATTGAAGAATGGGCCCAAACAGTTCCATGGATTTCATATAAATTGCGTATAGGGGCTGTTTAAATAAGCTGTATGTGGGGGCTTTTGCAATTTGCAGAAATAACCAACAAACAGGCTGTTTCTTTGGGCCTTAGTAAATGGGCCTAACAAGGCCCAAACCCACCTGTGGCCTGTACCAATTGGTGGTCTCCAAATTGAAGTGGCCTATGCTTCCAGTAAGTGGGCAACACCCACATGGGGCTCACAACTCAATTCCTCCAAAAGTTTCTGGTTGTCCCAAATCATTGCAGCTTCCATGTTTTCTTTTGATTTCTTTTCATTCAAGATTCTAATTAGTATAAAGCTTTTATATTAGGGAAGTGATTGTATCATGAGATTTCTAGGGAATTCGAGAATTCTAGGATCTCTCTTCCAGTTTTTCAGCATTTCTGCTTAAATAAAGGGTATTTTACTCTCCTCTCCTTTGGATTGATTGAAGTCCACTTTGGATTGAGAAGTGCTGTTCTAATCAGGTTTCATGTTAGTGCAGTATTTAAGTTTCAGTTCCTTATTTTCTGAAATTACTGGAATATCATATTTTTGGGTTTATGGGGATCGAATGACAGTCCAATTTGTGAATCAGGACTGCATCAATTCTGAAGTTGGATTTCAAAAATTAATTAAAAAACAAAAAAGTATATTTAAATTTAGAAAAGTTTTTAAATGTGAACATAGCATATAAACTACATATATTTAATTCATTCTACTAAATCAAACAACACAATATGCTATATCCACACGCCAAATAAATGAGTAACTAAATAAGAAGAAATAGAGTAAAGAAGCAGCCAAATGAAGGGAAATGCTTCCTAAGGGCCGTAAGGTCCTGAAAGAGCTAAAAGCATTTTAAATGAAAAAGACCAAAAAACCATGCATATTGAGCCTTAATGGAGGGGATATTGATCGAACCCTAACTCATTAAAAAACACAAATATTAAAAACCGCACTTGTCAAATTTCGGAAATATGGAATTTCAGCCTGTTCAATCAAAACGAAGCAAAATTGACAAGTAGGTTGTAAGACCATGGTTGCATCAACATATAAAATAGGAGTCTAGGATAACATGCTCTAGAGAAACACACAACAAAGAGATTTCCACTCATCTTATGAGGCCAAGGATGTTTCATCATTAGCTACCAATTTAGAGGGTAAGGGGCTAATTATCATTAGTAACTGTTATTAACTTAAAGATGGCACGATGCGAAGGAGATTATTCAATTATAATCTAATCATGTGAGTCTTCTCTTGAAAAAATAATTAAAGAAAGAAAGAAATAAAAATCATGTGAGGAGGGCTTGTTCACTAACATTTTGGACTTGTTAATGTGACAAGAGTATTGCGTGCTGCGCAGAATTATGTTTCCATGGGAGAGAGGAATCCTGCATTCCAAACCCTCCCATGGGAAATTGAAATTCCCTTTATCTAGGAAAATTAGTTCATTTTATTCTTCTCCACAAGGAAAATGTGCCGCACCAAACGCAATAGTAGGCTGCAAGGAAAATCAGAGCAATTTTACTCTTATCGCAGAATCCTCTCATCACAAAGCGCACCCTTGGTTCCACTTCCAACACCTTTCCATCATGTTGGAACATCAATTCCTATCCCGTATTTTGATACAGATGGCACAATTCAGATCGAGAATAATGAAATTGAGCAAGACTTTATATTCATGGAGGCCCACCATCAAGCACATGGGGTCCAGACCCATGTGAGATCAGTTGGTTTGAGAAAAGAACCCACACAGCCAAGGAATTGTTGAAAAACACACCAATCAAGGGCTGTCTAGATATTTCAGAACATAACAGGGCGTATTCTGCAATTTATGAGAACCCATTTGAAGAAAAGAGCTGAGAAAAAGGCAGCATATGTTGTCACTTTGAAGCATGATTTGGTGGGACATACCAGGTCCAAATCACTTCGGACTTGAAACCAACAGGGTTGCCCAAGACCCGTCTTCAATTTGGTTTGCTCATGAGAAGTTGGGCCATGTGGAGGCCCTTGATCAATCTCATGGAATTGGTCTGGAACGACCATGCTATAGGAAATTTCTTATTTCTTGCATATTTTCTTCAATTTAGATGCTAATTTCTTTCCATTAGAGTGTCATTAGATAAAAATTAGTGGTTGGAGGTAAGAGAATTGGATTTGATTGCCAATTTATGAGGATTTTGGGAAATTTGGGTGCACACATTTGACTGTGTATAGGTAGCCACAGTCGACAGCATGCAAGCTGCCTTTTTTACAGTTTATTTTTAGCAATTTGAGTTGTCTTGAGTCTCATTAAGGTAGTATGAATGTATTAGGAGATTAGAAGATCTTTCAATTAGGTTTTAGGTGCTTGATATGACCGCCAAAGTCATTGTGCAGAATTATTGCATAGTAGACTGAAAATTGTTATTCAATAAAAGTTCTGTTATCACCTTTCATAATCTGTGTTTATGGCTCATTGTTCTATGATTTCTGAGTGTTTGTGATTGAGATCCATATAAGCTGTCCAACTCAGCCTTGGCAAAACCACATAAACAGTGTAACAGTCCTTGTTACAGTGTAGATTGCAGTCTTTTGACAGTTGGAATATTGTCATGGGGATCTGTGTGAATCATGACTTTGTCAATATTAATACCTACTATTACTAACTGCATTTCTCTTTTTTAATTATTTTACCAAAAGAGATAATTAAAGAAAGCTATGATATTCTTGGCTACTCTACCGCAATTTTAGGAATAAACATATCAATTTCATGAGAGATTGGGACTTAGAATGGGACTTCTTCAAGTGATATCTAATCCTTCTTAAAGAATGGAAGAATTTTCAAACGGGAAAGTCCCCGCAGAGAATTCTTTAAGTACCAAGGATTGTGAATTTGCAAAAGGAAGAAATTCATAACGATGAGCTTAGGCATAGTTATGAGAATCCTACAATTCGTATCCCGAATCTTAAGGAAAACGATTCATATCTATGCAATGAATCTCATTTACAAATGAATCTTTTCAGGTGTGAATCCTACGATTCGATACTCGTTTCATTGAATCAGACGATTTAAGCGATTCAGCTAAGCAAGAATAGCTACATTGCTTGCTTCTTTTAATGAAAGTAACCATTCAAAAAAATATATTAATAATCTTTTACCTTTTTTCTTTCTCTATTCTTTCTTTCTTTTAGCGCTTTTATTTTTAAAATGTTATTTAGTAGTTAATGAAACCTCCTAAGAATTTTTTGCGCTTTGATAAGGTTTTAACGATGAATAAAGAATATGCATTTAACTAAAGATTCAATTGTACGTATGGTGCTTGTCTATATCTTCTTTGTTTAATCTATTTTGATTTTTTTTCTTCATGAACACTTTCTTAACTTCAAGAGATATCCTACCGTGTAAGACTGACGGTTTGGATTTTTTTATTTTTTTTTATTTTTATGTTTTGATTTAAAGATAATAAAAAATATATCGGTACTTTAAACTTATTTAACTATTTATATATCATTTATTTCATATATATATATATTAATATATGTCATGATGTTCTTGATATGAATGTATGATAAGACTCGTTATTATATTTATACTACTATAAATCGAAAAATGGATGGATATGAATAATTACTTTTTCCTTTTTCTTTTAGTTTTTAATTATTTTTTATTTTAATTATAAAAATAAAAATCCTACGATTCGCAATTCGATTCAATTCATGGGTATGAGCGATTTGCGATACAATTCTAATTTTAAAAACTATGAGCTTAGGGATAGTTAAGGGGTCCTTTGTTTGCACTCATTTACATAACTAAATGATCCATTTATGTAACCGTTACGCATTATCACGTTTGTTTGCACTCGTTACCGCATGTTCTGCGTAAATGAGGTGTGAAAATGGTGTAAATGAGGCCATTTTCAGCCTCTCATTTACACACCTCAAGAGAAGGTAAATAATTACACACCTCCCTCTTGCTAAAAGTGGGAATACAGTCCCTTATTCACATCCTCGTGAATAGATCACGGCTTTAGAACCCCTCAACCACCTTTTTTTTAAGTCCCATGGACCCCAAATTCAATATCTGAACCGTTGAATCTTTTTCATTAAACAAATAAACCTCATGTTTAGTTTCATATCTTAAATCTTCATAGGTTTTTCAAAATTTTGTGAAAAAAGTCCAAAATAACCCAACCTACAGATCTGATTTACTGACTTTTATTGGCCCACAATTCATGATCTGAATCGTTTAATTTCTCATATTAATAACAAGCATTAACATGTCTAATAGATTTTGAGAAATTTGTGAAAAAAGTCCAAAAACCAAACACATCTAAAACCGTCGGACGTACTCATTTACTCATGTGACAATGGTGATTTAGACAAACATGGTAATGTGTTTCGTATATGTAACATTTTCATATGTAACATTAGCATATGTAAAACTTATTTTCCTATCCCATGCGTAAAAGGAATTGGTGAGACTTCTTAAATAGAGTTGTATTAAGGGTTTTTTAGGTGTTCACTAAATGCAGTCATGTATTTTGTTCCTATAATGCAGGTGTCAGTTTAGTTACGCTTTGTAGCCCTCACCCTCAAGCTAGCTTTTGTACCCGATGGTGATGCTACTTTAGTATTAATAAATATTGATAAAAAAAAAACTTGAAAAAAATTAAACATAAAAATACGTCTTCAATTATTTAAAAAAAAAAAAAAAAAGTAGTCAAAACATATATGTTTACTACAAAAAAGAAGAAAAAATAAAGGATACTATTTTATTCCATTCCCCCTCTTCCATTGAGATGAGGGAGCACAGTCAGCATGGAAGAGACTAGAGAGCATGCGAGTTAGAAAACTAAAGAACCTTGTAGCTCAGTTGACTAGATATAATATAAACAGATGTGGAGTCTATGAAGGAATACTTCAGAAAATACTTCTAGAACCACATGCATGTATCTGTTAATTTGCAGAAAGTAAAACAAAAGAAAGGTTAAAAGGACTGCAATTTTAACATTTAATCACCTCAGAGAACTCCTGATTTGAAATTATATCAATAGTTATAACCTCAGTCTTGTTCAAATTCAATATCTCAAGCGTAACATCAGTTGTCTTTTTACCGGTTTTATAAGCCTCTGCTGCCCTGCCAGTACCTGTAGGCAAAGAGTTAAAAGTCTTTCATGATTTTATGAATTCTATAACCCTTGCTGCCAAACTAATAAAATGACTTACCAACAACTTGAACAAGCCTATACATATCTTGCTTCTGACCTGCGCCAGAAATCCTTATTCTTACAAAAGAACCAACAACCCTGTCCTGGAAATTGTCTGTATCATCAATCAAATCCTCCATCAAGTTACGTTTCAGATAAACTAAGTTAATGTTGTGAACATCAATTGCTGCATAATCATCAAGATTAGTCTGTAGCTCTCTTTCCTCAGCCTTTTTGCGTGATTTGCGTCTCTTATCTGAACCTGCCTTACTAATAGCATCACTGTGGCTTTCAGCCTCCACATAAAAAGCCTCCCCATCTGAAACTCCCCCTTGAGTGTCATCCGGAACATCTTTTATAAGAAAGTGACACTCGAGAAGCTTTAACATTTCAAAATGCCCCACACGTGCTTTCCCAAACAGATTTTGTAGCCTTGAATCACAAATAATTTGACTCTTCTTGCGTGGATCACGAAGGTTGTTTTGCTTTATATATTCAAGCAAGAGTGCCTGAACATCATACTGGGATAAGACTGATTTATCGCCATCTTTCATGTGTGCAACCAGGTCTAGGAGCTCATTTGAAGCCCATTCAGTGTCCCCTGACACAGACAACCCTTCATTACGAACAGCCTTTTTTACACCGGAAGCGCTCACTTCGTTGGTGAGAGACCTTGACTGTTTTTTAGACTTTTTTCTTGTAGCAGAGTTCCTTGCTTCACTATGCCCCAAAGAGCTGTCTGAACTGGAACCATTATCATCATTTGCATCATATAAATCACCAGATGATTCCTCATTACGCACCGAAAGACCAGAACCCTTCGATGGATTTTTAGCACTAGTAAGTTCTTCAGTAGTTATTGATAACTTACCCTTTAAATCCAGCCAATAATCCTTGAATAAATACTCCCAGTTACTTTTGTCATCAAAATCTATTACAGCCTGCAACAGTAACTGAATAAGTAAAAGGACATGAATGAAAAGAAATACCACGATGCATCATTAATACACAGAACAGGTGCCACATACTGATATTTTAGCAAGCACAAAATACAGAATGGAGCATAATTTTTAAATTATTGTAATGTAGCAAAAGTATTTTTTTTCTTAGTGGTGAACGGATTAGTAATTAACACAATATACAACGAAAGAATTGGGACAAATATTAAGAATAAAGTGCCAAACAGAAGTGTCATACAGCAAGCATGGAAACTACAGTCAGTGATCAGCTACTAGCCTACTACATGTTTTCTGTGTGCACCTTCAGAAGAGCCATTAGAAGTAGAAATATGCTCAAGCCAAAGATTGAACTTGGAGGGGGGAAATTCAAAGTTATTTTCTGATTAGCTGATGAAAGAAACAGAATAACTAATCCTACCATTTCAGCAGTATGGAAAAATCAAGGTGGTCTCCCTTTACACCTTCTTCCAGAGCTTATTTCTAAAGCAAGATCAAGGATAAAAGAGCAAAGATCTACTTCAGAAAGTGCAAAAACAAAAGGCCTAGATGTTGTTTCAGTAACAGGGAAATAGGCAGGAGATGATGACGACTCTGATTTAGCATATGCCCCTCAGCTTGGTTCTGATAAATTTGGCTCAAAAGCAAGAAGTTCAATGATGTTGATTCCATTTTTTTGTTTTTTTGCTTATTTTTCTGAGAAAACAGTTGATTCTAATATTCCCATGGTTTCTAGTCAAGCTAATGTTCTGAAATCTTCCATTATAAAACCAGTTCAGTCCTCTAAAGTATAGCTACATCATTCATTGATGCCGAGGGTATTTCAGGAATGCATGGAATGTTAAGAGGAACAGCAAGCATTATTTCAGGCGAAAAAGAGACTTTCAACAGACATCATTTAGAGTCAATTAGTGTACTCTCCAATAGCATTGTGCAACAATCATGGTCATGGTTCTAAAAATAGCCAGAGGCAGCGCTTTCAAATTTGAATATCCCTTAGGAGAAAGTGTCATATAAATCTAATTACACAAGCATGATCCAGCTGGATTGAGCGAAAACTTCATGCAAACCAAAAGTTCAAACATTAAAAAAACAATAAATAAAAAATAACTTGAGGATTTTACCGAAAAAGTCCCCTTAAACTCATTGAAGATCAAAAGGGGCTTAGAAAGTCTCCATGCACTGCAGTGGTCCTACGGGCCTGATTTGGTTTAGTTTTTTTCAGTTTTCCCTGAGAGGGGATATCACCGCTCATCTTGCCCTTTTACAGTCGATCAAAACCCATTTTCCCCATTGTTCATCTTCCTCCTTTCCCTCACCTCCTCCATCGATCTAAACCCAACTGATCACAGGCGTTGCTCATCGATTCCAATGCTTCCTCTTCCACATCTTTTCACCTTCTAGCAAGCACGCAGAGATCCTAGTTGTATTTTTCATCTTCGTGACCTACAACTCATCAGAGATCAAGGAGTGTAGAACATGAAACCCTACCCTATTCCACTATTGTGCTGTTTAATATGTGAGGTTTGGGTTTGAGATGGAGTTGGAGGAAGGAGGAAGATGAAAAACAAGCAGCTGAGGTAGGAAGAAGATGAAAAATGGGTGGAGGAGGAAGAAGAAGAAATAAGAGCAGGGATAATCGCGGGTGAGTGGGGAAATCCCCACTCATGACAGGTGCAGCTCTCAGATGAGTGTGTTCATCCTTCAGAAAAACTCTGTCATGGGTGGGGATATCGCCGCTCATCGCATATAAGCTTCATATATTGAGCGGAGACATCCCCACTTAAAAGATTAAGCTCCCAGTTCATCCCTTGGGAAAATCTGTCATGAGAAGGGATATCGCCGCCTATCATCTATAAACTTCATATATTGAGCGGGGATATCCCCACATAAAAGGTTAAGCTCTCATATAAGTGTGTTCATCCTTGGGAAAAAAATCTGTCATGAGCGGGGATATCGCCGCTCACCCGCGATTGTCCCCACTCATTTTTCTTCTTCTTCCTCCTCCTCTTCCTTCCTCCTCTACTCATTTTTCTTATTCTCCCTCCTCCTTTTCCTTCCCCATCCACTTGTTTTTCGTCTTCCTCCTTCCTCCAACTCCAACTCAATCTCAAACTCAAACTCAAACCTCACATATTAAACGTCACAATAGAGAAATAGGGTAGGGTTTCGTGTTCTACACTCCTTGAGATCCGATGAGTTATGGGTCACGAAGAGGAAAAATACAACTAGGATCTCCGCGTGCTTGCTAGAAGGTGAAAAGAGGTGGAAGAGGAAGCATTGCGATCGACAGTGAGCACCTTGGGTTGAGATCGATGGAGGAGGTGAAGGAAAGGAGGGAAGATGAAAAAATGGGGAAAATGGGTTTTGATCAATTATAAAAAGGCAAGATGAGCGGCGATATCCCCTCTCAAGAAATCTAAAAAAAACTAAACCAAATCAAGTCTGTAGGACCACTGCAGTGCATGAAGACTTTCTAAGCCCATTTTGATCTTCAACGAGTCTAAGGGGATTTTTTGGGTAAAATCCTCAAATAACTTTATGTTTGCAGCATCAATTACCATCAAAATACAAGATTTCTTAATTATAGAAAGTGGAGCCCTCAATCACACTCAAATCAGGTATCTTGTCATCCCTATTAAGAAAAGAGTAAAGCATCATAAAAATGAGAATTTCTCCTCCCACTGAAGATGATGAAGCGGACGTTGAGATCTTGGAGGACATGGGTGATGCCCAGAAAATATGGAAGAACACTCATGTTGATTATTACATAGGCAAAAGGGCTATACTTTGTAGCTATAAAATATATATACACACACATATATGGGGTGTGTGTGTGTGTGTGTGAACAGAGTGGATTGATCAAAGGAGGACCTTATGAAAACTAAAAAAGGGGCGGCACTGATCCTAATTTCACACTGCTCTAGACACTATTCACCATTGGATTATTACAACAAGCTTCGAAGACTTAAAACTAAGGACTAAGATCATTTGATTGGCCTGATATCTCATACTTCTCTCATCTATGCCCAAACCTTTCCATTGTCATGCCTCCCTTGCTTTTTTACATCAAAGAGGGCCCCACTGAAAGTGGGTGTTTTAACTTTTAAGGAAAAACACATGGGTGCAAGGAAGCATTATGTATGTATGCATGTATGTGTATGTATATTGACCAAATGCTCATGTGAGGTCAAATTTCATGCTCTTTAAATAAGTTTTTTATAGTATTCAAATTCTCTGGTTTAATGAGATACCCTTGGGTAATAAAAAGATGACCCCCCATCTCATATTACAGAAAGATGAATTTGATGCTATTCCATATTTGGATTAAGTTTCCAAATATATATTTAAACTATAAATCACACGACCCTCGACAGACTTGCAAGCTATCTGGGCAAACCACTCCATATGGATAAAATCGTGGCAAGCAGAGCAAGATTGGCCTATGCTGAAGTTCACATGGAGATTACTAAACATTTCAATTATCAGAAATCATCATTATAGTTCAACATAATGGGGAACATTTTAGCAAGCTGTAGAATACTTATGGACACCAAAGGCTTGCCAACAATTTAAGACATTCAATCATTCTCCTGCTGATTGCCCATTTAAACAGGTTATCAAACAAAAGCCTGGATGCCAAGAACAATCAGATGTCTGATTTTTCTCCTGATGGAGACTACCTCATTCCTACAGAGGCTCTAGATGAAGCATATTTAGCTAAAATGGACTGACCAAAAAGGTCCAAGACCCTACCATAACAGAATGTGAACCCCATATGGACCAACGATCTGCACATTTAGACTAAAATAAAATAGAAATAGGATTATTCCCTTTGGTTATGGTCATAATTAGAACATCAAAGGATGATGTACACCCTAGATGTAGACTATCCAAGAAACTAATAAATATCAATCCCAGACCTGCACGCCAGCATTTCTTGGACTGATTGTTTTCTTGTCAAGTTGAGATTAAAGCACTATACAAAGGTGTTTTCTAGTATTCAAGTGCTGGGCCTGGCTTCTTTGGGTATTTTGCTCAAGCTTAAGAGATTGGCATGTTGGTTTTACATTCTGCTTTCTGATTGCTGTGTGGATTGTTTTCAGTGAAGAATCGGTCATATATAGCGACATTGAAGATTGGGACAGCCATGCCTCTTGCTGTTGTTCCCTTTTATATTGATTAGGTCAACATCAAATGGTATCAGAGCAAACAGTTCCACCGGTTGGAGTCCTTGAGAGCTTCCATTTATGCCCATCCTGACACATGGTTAAGGTAGAGGTCAATGAGGTCAACAAAATCAATAGGAGCATGTCACTCCTGTTGAAGATCGATTTGAAGCATTGGAAAGGCAGATGCACGCCATCACCAAACAACCTGCTGAATTGCTAGAGAGAAATGAACCTTCGATGAATCAAACCAAAGCTATGGACAGTCGATTTGAAAAGAGTAAAGTCACCCTTTTGACAGGAAAGCTCCACATGATGAGCCACAACCGAGGGGAAGAAGAAATGAGAAAAGAAGATCCCAGAAGAGATCACAATGACAAAACCAAAACTCTAAAATCGAGTATGCAAGTGGACCATTTCCCTAATTAAGTTGATGATGTCGAAAGGAACTTTTAACTACAAGTATGTTTCAAATGAATGAAAGCCGAAAGGTCTGATTGATTGCCATAAACTGAAAGGTTGGGCTTCAACTTAGTAGGAACAAGCGAAGGAAAGAGGGAAAGGTATGAAATGTCAAAGGTTAAACCTGGAAGAATTCAATGTTTGTCATTGAAGGAGATCAGAAATGGAATATTCAGAACAATTTTATCATTGCTCAGAATACTGAGGATCAGCTCAACCCTTTCATAGGCAGCTTAAGGCCGTGCCAACATCCATTACAGATATGATGGGTATGTACCCTATCTTTAAGGTGGTAAAAGCTTGTAGAAAAGGTGATATTGTTGAAAACGGCATACACAAGATGCACCAAAATATCAAGTCAACCAAGCATGGCAAGGGGCAGTAGGTCAAAGGATTAACCAAATCAGGTTCAGAATTTAAGCCCAACATACAGATCAAGTACATGAGTTAAAGGGACAGCGGGTATAAACATTCAATGAAGTATTTATTGCTTTAAATGAAATTAAAAAGGGCATGTATCCTTGGAGTGCCGCAAGTGACAAATCAATTTGGTTGAGGGTTCAATGCAGAATAAGGAAGAGCTCATTTATGAGGAAGATCAAAGGCAAAATGTGGGTCATGAAGATGAACCAATTTATTATGCAGATAGTGACAAAAGGTGGAGTTAGTGGTGTTAAATGATTGAGAGTTAGTTTAGTTCTACATAGGGAACACAGTGCCTTTCAGCGGGTGCTTATCACAAGTTGAAGCAGAAGGGTCTTGCAAAATATTAAAGCAGATAACCAGCAATGCCTACCAAATCAAGTTTCCATCTATAGTGAACACTTCCAATGTGTTTATTATTGCCCATCTTACACTTTATAAGGATGCAGATAAACAATAACTGGAAGCAGATAAACAACAAGTGTAACCAGTTCAAGGATCATCAGACTCAAGGTCAAGTTCCGCTCAACATGGGAGGATGATGGAGACCATTCAGATGTTATAAAGGGCCTAGCCTAAGCCTACTCGGCTAAAGATGGACCAAGGCAAAGGGTACAAGATCTAACAGAAAAGAACATGATCCGCATTTGGATCAAAACGGGCTCAGAGGCCCTATACCCATGCCAATTAGGCCAGGACATGCAGCCGAACCACATGCAATTTCTTATTTTGCATTGATTCTGATCATTCAATAAGTTTTAAGGATATTCAGGTTTTTTATTTAATTATGTTTGGATAGTCATGATTAAAACATCTAAGGGCTGAATAAGTATGATGTACAAGTTAGATGTAGTTTAGTGCAAACTACTCAAGAAACTTTAACAAATATCAGTGCTAGAGCAGTCAATCAGCACTTGATGGATTTTTCTTTTCTTTTCAAATTGAAGCAAGTGCTACTGGGGTGTCTATATTGAGGCAAGTTGCATGGATAATTTTTGGTGAAAAATCAAGCATACAATTACAATGTGTCCAAGGCAGGAATAGTCATTCTTCTTGTGGTGGAACCTTTGATAATTGTAGGCACTGCATCATCTCATCCAACCATTGATCAAGAATCTCCACAAGAAAATGAAAATGAAGATTCTGAACAGATAAAGGCATCCAGAAAAGTAAGAGACACATAGCCTAACAAATTCATTGTTTTATCAAACCTAGTCGAAAATGTCAGTCTCCCGAGAGATGTCATTCAAGCCAGCAATAAGTTTGTATCTTCTCAACCAAATAAGGTTGCCTCAAAATTTCCAATTTAAAGTTCTTAGCGCACCAAAAAAAAAAAAAATTTTGAAGTTGCTTTCAGAAAGGTGAAACTTTCAACTGACAAATCCCCTACACAAGATCTGCCTCTTTGCCAGTAGATAATCACTTAAAGTTGTGGCTGAGAATCTCCTTCATATCTTGCACGTCTTTAACTTGCTTCTTTAATTTACTTTTCAAAACAAAAAAAAAATTTGCTTCTTTGACCTAATGAATCATTACAACTTGCACGCCCTTTTCTTTCTCACATGTAGTCTCAATCTACTGCATGGAAAGTGTAAGACCCCGACCCGAGTGAACCCAGTTAGTGCTAATTAAGTTACATGTTAGTTCTAAGCTTGATTAGTGATTTTGGCTAAGTTGGGTTTGGAATAGCTTTTGAATTAGTTTTAGGGAATTTTGATTGCCTTGTGTTAGTAGGGCCCTTTGGGGGTTCCTTTTTATGACATTGCATGTGTTTGGGGATTTATCGGAGATTTTGCATTCATGGTTTTAATCCCGTTTTATTAGCATTGATAATCCCTACAACTTTCATGTTGATCCCGTCCCCGTTCAAGATCCCGAAACCCGATTTCATAGCCTTGAGGGCAAAACAGTCATTGCACAAAATCTGTACCCAAAACTTGATATCCCCGAAACCCGAGAAACATATACTTTTTGGAAACAAGATATTTTGACGATTACTTTTCTCTTCTTCGTCGAATTCATTAGAAGTCCCGAAAGCCATGAATCCAGCCCAATTAGATTATTAGTAGTGGAGCCCACTCCCCACTTGTTTATAAGGAGACCCTTTCCCTTCCATTGCCCTTTTTCCAGCACAAGCCTAAGCTAGGGTTTTCCCTTTCTTCTTCTTCTTGCTTCTCCATTCTCAATCCACTCCCAAGCTTGCACCAATAGGAGATTGGAGGCCATCACCTTCTTCACCTCTTTGAGAGCTTTCTTTCAATAACTTTTGTGGGAAAAACCTCCCATTCCAAGATCTTCATTGAGCTTACTATTCCCATTAGAGGACCTTGCAAGTAAGTAACCCTTCTCTTCTTCTAGATTGGTATTCTCCTAGCTTAAGGGAATCTCCATCCTTGTTATTGAAGCTTCTTTCCTCCTATTCTATGTTTGACTCTTTAGGGTTTTATTTTGGGATTTTCC
This sequence comes from Cinnamomum chago, assembly GCA_038049695.1. Taxonomy (NCBI): domain Eukaryota; kingdom Viridiplantae; phylum Streptophyta; class Magnoliopsida; order Laurales; family Lauraceae; genus Cinnamomum; species Cinnamomum chago. The sequence continues at coordinate 16,123,434 of CP142453.1, forward strand.
TTGTAGCTTGGACCTTTGATTTGAAGAACTTGTTAAAGCTTGATTTGCTTGAGTAGAGACCTAAGGCAAGTGGATGATATGATCTTTTAAGAGCTTTCAATGTTTTTATGAGGAATGTGGTTGGTTTTATTAAATTTCACTCATGCCTATTTATTGTCTTGCTTTGAAATAAATGCTCATGAAGAGCCTTGTTAGTGCATTTATGGTCATAGAGAAGTGTTGGTTCATAGCATTTAATCCCCCTTGTTTTGTCTCAAATATATCTTATGTGAAATGGTTTCCTTCTTCCTTTCCTTGTATTGAATGTGTTGTTGATGGAGGAGAATGGGATGGATGTTGTTGGAGATTTGAGGTTGTTTGAATGGAGTTTTATACTCCTCATTTGGTGTAGAAAAGTGGCTAAAAAGGGGTTGTAAAAGGAAGAGTTATTGAGGAGCTGAACTGGTCCGGAATCAGTTCCTGGACAGTTCGCTCGAGCGAACATGACACTTCGCTCTAGCGACCTATCCAGAAAAGGATTCGGAGCATTCCAGTAGCTTGGCCGCTCGAGCGGACACCTTGGTCGCTCGAGCAGACATCCCAGAACCTGTTCAAGAGAGTTGTTCGTTCGAACGCATTTAAAACTCCGCTCGACCCAATGAGTTCGCTCAAGCGACCTCAACTTCGCTCGAGCGAACCCACCCAGACAACCATTCCAGAGAGCCACTCGCTCAAGCGAACTCTCCAGTCCGCTCGAGCGATGGGCCCCGTTGGGCAGGGCTATGTTGGGACAATGATGAACTATTTTAACGGTTTGGGACTATTCATTGGGAACCTCTCTATGTCAAGGAGATTTACTAAGTAATGTATGAGGCCATTTGAGAAAGAAACCATATCACGAAGATTTCATTCGAAGTTTTTGGAAACTTCAAAGTGTTTAAGGAGCCCGGAATGTCCCCAAACTCAAAGAGCACCAAATTGTCATTAGATTGACATACGAGGTCCTTATCCACTTTAAACAAATTTTGAACCCGATACCTTACCCTAAATTCCAATTGTTTATTGTACCTTATCGATCCCGAGATTTATACTATGTCTTGTTTTCCCGAAAGCATTGATGTACACTTGAAATGGTTACTTGACTTGAAGTGCATTGCACCACATGAAATGATAATGTGCCCTTGAGCACCCCCGTCTTGCCCGGTTAATTATTTGTACTTGATTTACTTGCATATGTCTCGATTGTGATTTGACCTATGAGTCGGCACCACTAAGCTTGGATAACCCTGTTGGTCTGATCCACCGACTTGGAGATCCCCCTCTTGTCCCGCCAGCTGCAGTTTGGATCCCGCCACCCGGTTATTACCGTGGTCTTGTCCCGATGCCGCAGATTGCTACTGTGGTCCCCGATGCCCGGCTCGCTACCGTGGTCATGTATAGTATATGTAGATGTATATGTATTTATAAGATCCACTGTTTCTCCTCACCTCGAGTGACTGAAATCAGTGCCTAGTTATTGCTCTATCACTTTAGTGATAGAGGACTTAGCTTCGTGTGGTTGTCATCTTGATTGTTTTCCGTTCCCTTGGTTACCTTTACATGTTTTATGATGCATACTTGTATTTTGAATAAATGTTTTATCTTGTTTAGAGAAATTGTTATTTAAACAGGTTCAAATGTTTTTGGAGGTAAATTCATGTATTTTTCATATTGTCATTGTGTTTTTATCCATTTGCCAAACCGTCGTGTTTGATCTACTCTTTGGTACTCAGGTCCCGTTGTTGGTTATCCCGAGGAGGAGCACGAGGAGGCGGTCGTAGAACCGCAACAGTTAGTTGAGTGGCGTGCTGATGACGTCATGTAGACGTTTGGTTGCTATGAGAGGCTTTATATTTTGGGAAACTATTTAACCATTCTTTGCATTGGTATTTTGGTTATATTGGCCTTGTGAGCCTCTATTTTTGGAAAATGTAATTAAATGATAATTGTATAAACTTTAACTTACTTTGGGTAACATGCTAATGATCATTGCTCATTCTGATATGGTTTACACTCATGCTATTATCTTTATAATTTGAGATGGATTGAATATTTGATTTGCTACACGCTTCCGCACTTAAAGAAATATTCATTTATGGTTGTGATATCCTCGCCGCAGACACCTGTGGGAAATTAAATAAATGTATGTTACTATTAAACAGATGTGTGGTTCTCATCATCATCATATTAAATGTCCCGATCCCGGATCAGTACCTCGTGGGCCCGGTCCGGGGTCGCGACAGAAAGGCTCTGAAGTCCATCGAATTTTCAGTGCAATCTGTGACCAAGATCTTTCATGGAACAAATAACTTTTCATATTGTTATTAGGACCAGGATTAGATCCAATTTAAGGTTTATGAATTATGGATCTTTCTAGACACTTCATTCGGTAATTGATGGAACCAATTCTTGTACCCACTAGAATGAGTAGCTCATCTAGCTGTCGATCTGACAATTTTTTTCAATATTGTTGTCAGCTTCCATTGACATTTAACGGTCTGAAATTCTAGGACTAAGGTTGTTAGCTAATATAAGCTTGCTTGGGATAGCTTTTAAGAGCTTATGTGCATATGGGACAAGATTCAAGCGTTGTAATATGTAAAGAAGTTTAAAGTACAATTAAGGACAGGCTTTAAGGTTGGTACAAGAAACATGCGGCAGGTGTTTAGGGGCTGGATGGTGTTGACTGTCAGGGACAGTTTAAGGCCCATGTTAAAGGTTTAATCGCAGTATGAAATTCTAGGACTTAGGTTGTCTTGCTAATGAAACATGCTTAGGACAGGTTTCAAGAGCTTATAAAAATGTTGTTTAATTGCAGTGGGGCCTTGAAAGCACTCAATCTAATTCAACATTCTTCTCTTTGCAGCAGTCATTTTGCGTATGTGTCAGTGTTGCTAATTATTGAGCCAAGTTATCAAAATGAATCTCTTTGTGGTATCTCTCAAGCATCAGTTCTCACAGTAATTTCAGCTCTTCGTACCTGCCCACTGAAGTTACAATCCATCTATTCTGTCTTTGTGCAACTCTTTTTTTTTTGTTTCGGGGGAGGGGAAAGGAATAGTTAATTACATTAAAAGAATAAACAGTACAAGAGGCTTATACTAATAGGCAGAACAACAACAACAAAAGCCCAAAAAAAACCAGGGATCAACAGAGACATCCTTCCAATTGAACATGATTTGGTCTAAAGAATAATCTATGAAGATGGGATTTATTATCACCCATTGAGCAACAGAAAATTTAATCTTTCCACATAGCGAATCTCCATTCGTTGCTACTCCTTCAAAACATCTAGCATTCCTCTCCTTCCAGATATGCCAAATCACTGCAAGAAAAGATAGTGTCCACATCTCCTTCCCCTAATGGGACCCAATGGGAGACTTCCAAGCTATAAACAGATCCTGAACATGCTTTGGGAGGACCCAACTATATTACACCATTCCAAATCTTCACAGCACTCTTGAACCTTAAGAGAAGTTGATCTAGTGTTTCCTTGTCTTCCAAACACATAGGACATGCATTGACAACTATCTTCCCTCTTCGTGTAAGATTATCCATAGTAAGGATTCGTCTTCAGAGAACTAGCCAACCAAAGACCACTACTCTAGGTGGGGCCTTGAATTTGCAAATATTCATAGTCTGGGATCTCATCACTGTCCTTGTAGATATGGCCAAATAAAACAATGAGATGATAATAAACGGTCTTTTGAGGCTTTCCAAATCCTAGCATCCTCCCCTTCTTCAAGAATATGCATATCCCTTAGAAGGTTTATTAAGGAGAGAAATTGCCTTTCCTCATTGTCCTGCAGATTTCTTCTGAAAATGGGGCACCAAATCACCTCTTCCCTATTGGTACATTTTTCAAAATAGCTTTTAACCATTGCTTCCTTCACCAAAGCACAATTAAACAAATCTGCGAATTTATTTGCTAACGCGCAATCACCTACCAATGCATCTTCTCCCCCGAACATACCTGATATTTGCATGAACTTCTTCTTTACAGATACAATACCTTTCCACATCAATTAGAATTTATAATGGTTTCTTTAGTCTCCCAACCATCCCTTTGATTTCCATATTTGGCCATCTACAACTTCCTCCATAGGCCTTCCGATTTATCCACCAACCTCCATAGCCATTTCCCTAACAATGCTTCATTCATACCTCTTACGGATTTGATACCCAAACCTCCTTCCAGCTTGGATGAACAAATTGAAGGCCAGTCCACTAGATGAAACTTCCTTTCATCACACCTCCCTTGCCAAAGGAAATCCCTTTGTAACTTCTCTATCATGTTACCATTCAAAAAAAAAAAAAAAAAATTCTTCTCTATCTTGTTGATCACTGATATTGGCCATTTCAGAATTGACAGATAATAAACTGGAAGATTTGTCATCACTGCTCTTATGAGAGTTATCCTTCCTCCCACTGAGAGGTAAGTAGCTTTCCAAGTAGATAATTTCGTCTCCATCCTTTCAACCACCAAGTTCCACACCGATTTTTTAGTTGGCCATAAACAGAGGGGAAGGCCCAAATGTTTAACTAGGAAAGATCCCAGCTAGAACATCTGCAAGCTGGCACATCACCGAGTCCTCGACTCTTATCCCTATCAACTCGCTCTTAAAGAAATTAATCTTTAGACCCGACACCGCTTCGAAACAAAACTAGGATAGCTCTCACATTTCTAATTCGGTCTTCATCTCACAAAAGATGAGGGAGTCGACAGTAAATTGTAAAAGAGATACTGATGGAGCCATAGCAGCCACTTTGAATCCCTTTGTACAACTTATTTTAATCCCCTTGGATTCTAAAGCCTTCCATCATCTCTCAAGTTTTGAATTTACACCATCTCTTGATTCACCCACCAATACTATAGCATTTGCAAACAACATACACCACGGTGCACCTCTTGAATATGAGCAGTTAAATCATCTATAATCAGTGTAAAGAGATGAGCCCATAAGATCATTAACGTGTGATGTAAACCTATGGTTACTGAAAACTCATTTGTACCTCCATTGATAGTTCTCACACTCATTGTTGCTCCCTCGTACATGTCTTTAATGATTTTAATATAACCTCTTAAAACACTCCTTTTATTTAATACCCACCAAATTAAATCTTTGCGTACCCTATCGTGAGCATTCTCTAGATCGATGAAGACTATATGCAAATTTTTCATCTTTGCTCAGTGTTTTCCATTAAATGCCTAAATGAAAAGATAGCTTCCATAGTTGACCTCCCTGGAGTGAAACCAAATTGATTTTTATATATTTTGGTTTTTTTCCTGAGACTTTGCTCTATTCCTCTCTCCAATAGTTTCATACTGTGACTCATAAGTTTAATCCTACAATAGTTGGTACAAATTTGTATATCTCCTTTGTTCTTGTATGAGTACTACAACTATACAACATTTCTTCTCCATTCATCCCGCACTTTCTTTGTCATTGATATCTTATTGAAGAGCCTCGTAGTTAACCCACCCAATTTTTCCTAAGCATTTCCAAGCCTTTATGCGAATGTCATCTGGCCCCGTAGACTTTCTTGTCTTCATTTGTGTCAATCAAGACCATTTTCATCTTTCTCAAAAAGAAACGAAAGGGAAGAGAATCCAACGAGACATCAACATCTTAGGCAACCAGAGAACCTTTTTTTAAATCTTCTTTTTTTACAAGTTTACCCATATAAATTTTACTATATGAACGAGTTTGCCCATACTACTTTTACATATAACAAGTTTGCCCACATAATGTCTACTATATGACAGGTTTGCTTTTTCAATTGATTCAGACATACTACCCATCTTACCAAATAGTCTACTTGTATAATACTATAATTGAAACAGCTCTATTTCAAACAGCCATAATTGAATCAGCTCTATTTCAAACAGATCAAAGTTTCCAAACAGGCCCTCACTATTGGCCAGTTCAACCGACGCACATTCAAGTCCAATCTAGGATGTTAAGTGAGTTTAATTATAAGGCTGGTTGACAGCCGTATTAGGAACAGGATTCAAAGGAAGTTCGAGTGCTTCTCCTACTGACACCCAAAATTCCAATCCAAATAGGCCAAGTAGCACCCAAAAGCCACCCTTATTAATCTTCTTCATACTATGTAAAAAATCAAACAAAAAATTCAACAAGTTAAGAATGTTTTCTGAGATTTGAGAACACGTAATAACGTAAAACTCAAAACAGCACAAAATACTGCAACTTGTTAACTTGGAGTTGGACCACTTCACTAGAGAGGAAAACATATAATATATAAAATATATAAAAAAAATCAAGCCCCTACCGAAGAAATTGTTTCAAATTACATTTCAAAAGATGAAGAGTACCGCCAGATATAACAAATAAACAATAACTTCTAAAAATCTGAATAAGTCATACCACTTCCTTGTTTGCAGGAAAACTTTGTTCTATCAGCATCACAGTTCTCATGCAAGTCACACAAAATCCCTTGTTTCCTCTAACACATACAAACCCAGTTTCTTTGATACAACCCTTGCATAGTGAATATGTACAAGTATAGCACATATAATGGGCACTCTTTTGACATTGACTGCATATATGCCAACCTGGAGTTCATGAAAACCACAATTAGCGCAAAAAAAATGAACAAATAAAGAAATAAGAATCAAGTCCAAGAAAAGAAAAGCATCAAGAAATATAACAAATTTGCAAATTTCTAGCATGCCTAAATTATAAAAGAGCAGGTAACATGCCAGAGCAAGATGTCATTTGGTGCACTCACAAACGCTTTTCAAAATGTTCTAATCCATTAAAAATTAAATAAAGAATGAAGAATCAACAAGAAATAGTATAAACATGAGATGTACAAGCAAAAGCAGACCATCTGACCAGATGGTAATTGACTTCAACACTGTCTACAATGCAGGGAAGAGATGTGGAATGCCTGTTATGTACTTACATGGAAAACATAGATTAAGAAAGGATGATATTTGGCACATTTCAATGTTCATCAATGTTCTTGCTGATATATTAAAATATATATTAATAAAAAAATACATGACAGGGAATACAAGTTTGGCAAAAAAAAAATGAATATGATATTATCTTCCAGGGATGATGAAAGGCATCTGCAAACAGCACCGCAACTTTAAGTTTCAGCATGTTCACTTACATAATCTTGTACCAGAAATTCGTTTGCATGACCAACAGGAATGGGCGAATAGCTAATGAGATGTGCATTTGCAATTATAAATATACCACTAAGTACAGTATGAGAGAGAGAGAGAGAGGTTGCCTACTGAGACAATTCAATAAAACTTTTGGTGATGGGATACTTGCAATATAACAGAACGCAATGATGGTAAGAGAACAAGTGAACTGGCTTAACATTCATCAAGACTGAAGCAACAACATATATATAATATGAAAAGTAGATTGAGAGTGGAACACAGCTGGAACATTGGCATCCTTATTAGAACGGTGAAATTGTTTAGAGTAGAAACACTCCTCCAAGTCACCAACAAATGCAACATGTGTAGAAAACTGAGCTTAGACAAAATGGTAGACTGACTTAATTCTTGAGAATGAAGACAAACATCATATAGCATTCAGGTGCAATCCAACAATAAAGGAGTAGTGAAGTCGCAATTCATAAGTCAGTTCACGGTGGTGGGCTATCATAAAAGGAGAATGAATGATATATCAAAGAGCTCCTAGATTTTGTAAAGGAAAAGGAGCTTCTTAACCATATGGAAATACAATTAACCAATCAAAGATGAAAGAAGGGAGCTGAATAGATTTAACTCATCCACTAAATACAACAAGGGTTCTTCATGTGCAACAACCCCACCTATTGGTGCATTGAAACTGAATTTCAATGGAAGTGCTAAAGGCAATGCGGGAATGGCGGGAGTAGGGGGGTGTTATCTGTAACAATGAAGGAACTACCTTGTTGGCATACTCAGGTCCAGCTGGTCTATGTTCAATCAACAAAGCTGATGCATTAGCCCTGAATATCGGGTTGAGAGAAGCTTGGAGATTCAATCCTCAGCTATTGGTGATTGAAGGGGATTCTTCATGTGCAATAAAGTGGGCATCTCAACCATCCTCTGCTCCCTGGCACCCGACAGACATCATGGAAGAGGTGGTAGAAAACTCTAAGAAAGTAACACTTCATTCCATCTAATCAAGCGTGATGCCAACTTTGAAGCGGACAGTCTAGCGAAAGAGGGAGTATCCAAATCTGATTTGCTTATTGTTACAAATTGTTAATACGTCCTTGGCTCTTCAGGTAGATACTCGAATTTTGGAGGCTGTCAACCCTTTCTTTTTGGGGACAATTGGTTTGCCCACATTTTTTGAAGGGGTTTTTTGTTTTCAGTATACCTCTCCTTATACTTTAAATTTTGAAGAAATGAATAAAGTCGTCCTTTATATATATATATACACACACAACAAGGGTTCTTCACAAATGCAAAGGTACAAAAAGGCCTTCCACTACCCCAGGGAAGTACCAGTTTCTGGATGAAAATTATGTTGTAGCATGTTCATGTTGTTGGAAAGGGGAGCTGAAGGCTTATAATTGATAATATGATCAAAATACAAAAGGTTTGCCTCAAATGGTTTAGCCAACCATCAGATTCAGGGGAGGACAAACATAAGCTGGATTAGTTTGGACGCAGAAGAATCTGCTGGGTTGTCCTGATAATAGGGACTCTAGAATAGTCTCTACAATCATAAGATCTTCCATCTCTGTGGCATCAGCAGAGTTTTATTAAAAAGACCATGGATGGACCCTTACATTTGTCTATGTTCCCATTGGTTGATAGTTACATGGGCCGTGACCAGCTTAGGATGGAAATGTATAAAGCAGAAGTTTCTGCAGCAATGGTGAAGATGTACAGGGTCCGACTCTCTGACTTTAACCAGTCCAACCCCAGTCCCTCAGATCAGGTGCTCATCGCAGCCCATAGTTACCTGATTCGCAATTCATTAAATTCTCATTCGAGTTCGTAGTTCGTAATTCGACAATTAACCCAATTTGAGAATTCGATGGGGTAGGCTCATTCGATTCGTTTTTCAATTCGCTTAATTCATAATTTAAGTTCAACAAATTCGATGCACTAATTCAAATATATAGTTCAGTATGATTGATCTAATTCTATATACACGCATTTTTAAAAAGTTCTTACATGCTGCAAAAGTATAAATGGCATTTCAAGAAAAAAATTGAAAATAATTAAATAAATTTTAAATTCAAACAAAAATTGTCCCACCAAATACCAATCAGTGTGGTCTATTGAAAAAAAGATTTGAAAAAAATGAATGGTTATTAAAGGGGTTGATTATCAAAGCCTGCCTTCGATGGGTCCGCAAATGAAACTAACAAATATGGTGACGGTCACTTACGCATCTTGGCTTTAAAATATTGGTGATTGAGAAGATAAGCTTGAATAATCTCGACGAGTTCCTCAAAGAGGATCCTAATTCAAGAGCAACATAGGTCCAGTCCAATCACCTCTTATCCATCTTATGTAACTTGCATACACAGAGATATCCCACCATGAGCCCAAATCCTATGAGTTTTCAACCATGCATCTCTTGAGTAAGAGAAGCGAACTCTATATTTGAGCCCATCTATTGAAATCTAACCCACTCAAAATGACACCCTCCTTTCGTATGGAAGATTATTAATTTTTACTCCACTAGAAATTGGCCCGCCATAAAATTGACCATGTATAAAACACATGAATAGAAAATGCTCAATTTTTTTAACCCACATGGTTTTACAGTTTAGGAAAATTACACTTTAATCATGGTTACATCCACTGTAAAATGCATCAGAGTAAAAACAAATGCTTAAAAAAGTAAACCATATTTTTAGACACGATCAATCTAAGGGTAGCAATGATCTCTTGAATTTAAAAAATGGGCCATCTGTAATTTTATTTCATTGGGCTTCAATATTTATTCCCTTTGTAGAATAAACGAAAAGGGCAGCACCGACATGAAGCAGCATTGAGTCATATCTTTTCAATCATATTCCCTTATCTTTTCCATCGGCCCCTTCTCTACAATTGCGGAAGGTAAGATCTATCGAAGGAGAGAATCAAAAAGGAGATTATGCAGAGATTTTCAATTCAAAAAAGAAATCTAGAAAGAGAATAACGGAAAGGACATTTGCCAAGATTTTCTGCCTAGGGAGATATATCAAAATAGATCTGAAGCTAAGAAGAAGAGATGGAGGCATGTAACCCGCGGCCAATGTCTATCATGGATGTATTGCAAATGGAAGAAATAGGGGTTTTTCAGGTTCATGGATGTAATTTTGCTCATGTAAAGGACTATCGAACTAAATCGAATTAAATACTTTGAGATTTCCTATTCACACCGAATTGAATAGTGAATTGTTCGAAACGAGCTGTTCGGGATTCAGGGCCCTTGAAAGCAAATTAGGTAACTATGTTGCAGCCCAGGATTACTGAGCCTCATTAGAAGAAGACAATGGGTCTGCCAGTAATCTGGGAAGGTTGATGCCCCTGAGGAGAGCCTTCAATCGAAGTGAGGCAAAAGCAGGGATGTTCAGAAGCCCTGTTCCTGATGAATACAACTCTTCTCCGGATGGAAGCTTGGAATGGCGAAAGCAAATGAGGGGTCCGAACTTGACTTGTGATGAAGAAATTATGGAAGTTATAGAGGGCTGGATTTCAGTGCACAAGTGCCGGATCCTTCAGTTGTATTTCCAGTAAGTCATGGACATTTCGGAAACAGTGCCCCTCCTTCCAGTAATGATACGATTTCACTCGCTAGCCAGAAGAGGGTTTCCCATTCCCATATTAAGCATAAAGTTGCTGTTCATTGAAGCTATGAAGGACCTTGGGTTGCAATGCGTGAGTGCCTCTACGCTAGATTTAGAGATTGAAAACTCCATCCTAGAGAAGGAGATGCCTGATCAGTGGATGTCCCAAAGAATTCTGCATCGTGGTCAGGCAATTGGCATTTAATTTAGGGAAAACAGAGATGAACAGGATGGGTGAGCTGGTGAAGTTGCTCAAAATGGAGAGCACCATACTTGGGCAGAATTTTCTGCTGTAAAATCCAAGAATGGTGGTAGAGAATTATGAAGCCCCGATAGATGATGAAAAGGGTGGTAGATGTTTGAATGCAGGGGCAGATTTATCAAAGGGAGGCAAGAAGACTCAGGTGTTTGTAAAAGGTTGCAAATTAATGACTTGAAAGTTGGAACATGCGAGAGCTGGGGAGAATCAATAGGAGGGTGGTTGTTAAGGAGGTTAAATGAAATGCAAAGCTAGTTTAGCTTTCTTCTAGGAAACTAAATCAAGGAAAATGGATGATTATATTGCCAAAGAGGTGTGGGGTGGTATGCACTTTAACCAGGCATGTTTCCATGCATTTGGCTCAGTGGAGGGTATCCTGATGAAATGGGATACTCGTCATATTGTGGTTCAGGATTGATGGACAGGTGTTTTCAGCATTTCAACTAAGGTTGAAGATCTTGAGATGCATGACAAGTGATTGGTTACATAGGTATATGGGCCAAATGATTATCAGCAAAGGGAGGTTTTTTGGAGTGAGCTGGACTCAGACTAGATGGTCCGGATCTTAGGTATATGGCCAAAATGATTAACAGCAAAGGGAGATTTTTAGGAGTTAGACTCAGACTAGATGGTCCAGATCTTGTTGTATTGGCACTTGGCAGTGATTAAAAAACCTGAGGATACAGTGGGGATCAGCCACATTGACTTTAATATGAGGTTTTCTCAGACTGGCAACAGGCATTCTCTTCCCTTCCAAATTTTCAATTGAATGGTGCATCCTTCACTTGATCAAATAACCAAAATCCTCCCTCCATGTCTCGTTTGGATAGGTTCCTCATCTCTGGCAGTTGGGTGATGTATCCAATGTATGTCAGCTGACCCTTCCTAAGCTGACCTCGGATACTGCCAGGGCCTCCTTGACTCCAGCAATGAAAAGCGGACAAAAGCCCCTTTCAGTCTTGAACTGATGTGGCTAGAAAGAGGAAAATTTATCTGCTTTGATTCAAGCATGGTGGAAGAAAATTGAGGTGGAAGCGTGGGTAGGCTTCAAATTGACAATGAAACTGAAAAACATTAAAGCTAGAATTAAAGATTGGGCTAGACAAAAATTCAGGATCATTTACCAAGCCAAACTAAATATTTTACAGTAAATCTAGGAGTTAGAAAGGAAGAAGCTAATTAGATTTCAGAAGAAAACTGGTCCTGAAGACAGCTGTTGAGAGAGAAATTTCAAAGGAAAACTAGAAAAGAACAGATCACATGAAAGCAGAGATCTCAATATCGATGGCTTAAAGAGGGTGATAAGAATACTAAATTTTTTCAAGGCTGCAATTTTTATTCAGGGCTAGATGGTTTCCCCATTGCCTTTTTGTAAAGATTTTGGGGGGACACTAAGGGTCCGTTTGGGAAGGGAGGAGGGGAGGGGAGGGGAGGGGAGGGGAGGGAAAATTTGAGGGGGAAGTAAAATGAAGGGGAGGGGAGGAAAAATTAATTTTCCCTCCTCTTGTTTGGGAAGTAAAAAAGTAAGGGGAAGGGAAGTGAAAAAGTATAATTTTGTTTTTAGTGAGGTACAGAAAAAAAGACTATTTTACCCTTGCTCTTGAAAAAAATTCAAATAAAGTAAAAAGGGCATTTTAGTCATTTCTTCCCTCTCTCCTCACTTTCCCCTCATTTTCCCCCCTGTTTTGGGGGGAAAATTTTTGAGGCAAAAAGGTGTTTTCTTCCCTCCATTTTCCTCCCCCCCATTTTCCCTCCCCCCTTCCCAAACACCCCCCAAAAGCACTTTCCCTCCACTTTCCCCCCTTTTTTTCCTCCCCCCCATTTTCCCCCCCTTCCCAAACAGACCATAAGGAGAAAATTATGGCGTTTCATGCCAGATTTCATGCCAAAAGTAGACTTGTAAACATATAGTAGCTTCTTTTATCTCTCACATTCCTGAGCAAGCAGACGCAGAAGGATAAGAGATTACAAGCCTATTGGTTTGATTAGGAGCATAGGCAAGATATTCTCCAAAGTTCTTATGAGTAGATTACAAAAAGTGCTTCCAAGCATTTTTCTCTATGGCTTGAGGGACTTTTGTGCATGGAACAAAGATCCTCAATGGTGTTCTCATTGCTAATGAATGCCTCCATTCAAGAGTTAGAGAAATAAGGCCAGGTTCGAGTTACGAGCTAAATCTGGAAACAGCTTATGAAATAATTGACAAGGATTATCTTCACTCCATGATGCATTGGATTGTAGTTGGTGTTAGATGGAGAGCATGAATTAAGGAATGTGTTCTTTAGCCATGATCTCAATGCTAGTTAATGGTGCTCCCAAGGATTTGTCCCTGCTTCTAGGGGTTTAAGACAAGGAGATCCCTTATCCCCATTTCTCTTTGTGCTTGTAGAAGAAGGCCTAGGTAGAATGGTGGCAGCTGTGGTTAATGCAGATTTTATTGAAGGCTTCAAACCAGCGAGTGAGGATCCAATAGTTAATCGCCTCCAATTTGCAGACGATGCTCTTAATTTTTTTGTGAGGCAAAAGAGGAACAGATAAAGAATGTCAAGGCCTTATTGCTTTGTTTTGAAGTAGTTTCCTGGTTGAAAGTTAATTTCTTCAAAAGTGAACTAATTGGGATCAGAGTGGAAAGTAGTCACCTTGATGTTTTAGCCAACCTTATGGGATGAAAGACGAGTTCTCTCCTAATTTCTTATCTGGGTTTGCCACATTAAGTAAGCACAGCCTCAAAAAATGCTATGGAAGCTAGTTATCAAAAAGAATGGAAATGAAACTGGCTAATGGAAAGGAAACCATCTACTTGGAAAGCAAAGTATCTTTCTTTGAATGGCTGTATTACCCCCATAAAACCAGCTCTTTCTAATCTCCCAATCTATTATATGATTTTTAAATGCCCAACAATGGTTGTGAAATGCTTGAAAAGTTGAAGCGTGATTTCATATGGTACGGTAGAGAAGATAGGAAGAAGTACCAATTAGAGGACTGGGCTATAGTGAGCCCGCAATTCTATTTATGGAGTCCGTCGCATCCAGCATAGTTCTTTTTGTTTAAAGTGTCAAAGGTTAAGAGTATAATTTCCTTGTTCTTAGATATGAGCCTGTTTCATATGTCAAACCATGTCTAAGAGGCACAAATTCTAGGAAGCACGGCACCTCTCCGGGGCTAGACACGTGTCCGACATGCCAAAAATGGTGTCCAGCTTATTTTTTTATATTTTATTAACCGGACACGCTGGGGACACACTGGTTGTTTTAGTTGGAGAAAAGTATTAACAAAGAAATTTATAACAAAGAAAAAAGAGGGGCCGTTTGTAAAAAAAAAAACCTCTTTTAGTTGGAAGAAAAAAAAGGAATTATTATTACAAAGTTGTTAGTTGGTACACTGGTAATTGAATTTTTATTTATTTGATTGCTAAATTGATTACAAAGTTAAAATGATATTATCTTTTAGTATATTATTAGATATATATTATTATTATTATTAAATAATAACATGTCCCCGACGTATCTGTGTCCTAATTTTTTAAGAAATGCCGTGTCGGCGTGTCTGTATCATGTCTCGTGTCCGTGTCTATGCTTCTTTGGCACAATTAAGTGCATAAGCGGGTTATTCATTTACCAAAGCATAGAAGAGGCATAAAGGTTCTAACATACCTAGTACTTGAAGCGATTTTGGAATTATGAGATGTCTTGACTTGCAAGTCAAGCCATAAGAGTTTTTTAAGCAGCTGGATTGGACATCCCATTACATAAAATGAAAACTTTTGCTTCTCTTCAAAAACTTAGGGTCTCGTGATGGCTCTAAACCTCATTATCCATGAAAACTACAGCGGATTTCCTAGTTGATAACTCCTAGGTTCTTTATCACATGCAATTTAAAATTTAGTGTTGGCTGGGAGGGTCCAAGCTGCATCAATGTTAGTTTCAAATTTCAATATCCAAGAGCTAGCATCACTATTCACTCTTTTTTCCACCTTTAGCTCCCTTGCGCGCCTTTCAGCCCAAATAAAAGAACAAACAAAACATGGTTTTTACGTAGTCAACAAACTTTTCAATAGGAGAGGATCAGCAAGTGGATAGGCAGAAGCTTTAGCCAAGCAAGGGACGGAGGGGTTGCCCCTTGTAGTGTTGCGGTTGGGCAATGGTGTTGACTTGCATTTGGAATAATGCTCTTATACCTACGCCGCCTTCGGTGTGATTGTAGGCATTTTTTTGAAAGGAAATTTGACTTGTTACCAATATAAACAAATTAAAAAAAAATCCTTTCAAGAGGAGATGCTTTAACTTTTGAACATTTTATTATTTGCCTGGCCTATGTAATAGAGAAAGTAAGGGTAATCACAAGATTAGTCCATTTTCATGAAATTTGGAAAATTAAAATAGAAAAAAACCATGCCCCCGAACCCCCACCCCCGAAATGAACTTGCGGTTAGAACTCAACATACCATTACCAGCTATCTATGCAACTTAACAAGCATTTCCAGTAGCACCCAGTAAAAAAAATGAAATAGTAATCGCACAGATATTTATATATGTATTTATGGGTATTTCTATATTTTGTTGTTTGATTTTTCTTTTTCCACAATCCAGTTTTGGAAAATGCATTACACAAGCAATTGTTCCAAGAAATAAGCAATGATATTAGAAAGAAAAACTCATGAAGATGCATTATGTGAGTTAAAAAACCAAAGAATAAGCAGTAGCAACTAGCAACTGAAAAGGAGGAAAAACAAAAGAAAAGAAAAGAAGAATGAATTAAGTTTCATCTCATCTTACAAGAGAAGGAAATCATTTTCAAGAATTAGGTTAAGTCGGCACTTCAGAGAGGTATTGGGAATGCATGATTATTGATTTCCCAGTGGGACTATTATGAGGCTATCAAGGGTTACTGTCACGGGCACTAATACTGCACTGCCTCCATGATGGAGGGTATGTCGTACCATGGAATGGGTTCAACATTAAACTCTACTTTTTATTTGCTAAGTTGGATAGGTGTTACATGGATGTGAGACCAACCTACACACCCAAGGATCAATCCCTGGGCTGCTACGCGAGTTAACAAAAACTGAAGCATATTGTTTGAAACATTTAGCACCCTATACTACTGAGAAGCAGCAACTAAAGAAACTCCATTTCGTTTCTGAGTAGTGAACAGAAACACGAGTAAAAGCAACATGAAGCTTGATTTGGGTTTTATAAGAAGAGATTCACTCAATAGTTTCCCTTGCATGTCATAGTTAAGTTACTCCATTTAACAGCAGCAGCAGCAGCAAGCAAGCCAACAACAAAACTAGCAAGAGTGTGTTAACAATTTACTTACCACAATTCCATCGACCCCTTGCTTTGAAGAATGCCTCATCGCGATTAACACATGAAGGATGATATGCCTTGGGGCAGCCCCTAAAACCCCAGGAGAATCAGCAAGGAACAAAGGAAACTAGAAAATAGCACTAAGAAGCCCAACATAAGAAACAATAACGCACCTGCGATCGCAGAGGACAAGATTCCCACCATCAAAACATATGAAACACACATCCTCTTCTTCCTTCTTCTTTGTAGGAGCTCTCGATTGAACCCGCGTCACAGTACGGCCCCTCTTCCGCTTTCCACCACCCCCCCTTTTGGGGCGTAAAGCCTCCATGGCAACCTCTGACTCAGACGCCTCCTTCACTGCTTCTACCCTCAAACCCTCCTTTACCATATCAGTCTCCACCACCATTTCTGCCCCTCCCTCCAAACCCTCCTTGACCACAACAGTCTCCGCCACCATCTCTGTCGCTAATTCCAAGCCCTCTTTGACCACAACAGTATCCGCCACCATCTCTGTCTCTCCCTCCAACCCCTCCTTTACCACAACAGTATCACCCACCATCTTTGTCTCTGCCTCCAAACCCTCCTTTACCACAACAGTATCACCCACCATTTCTGTCTCTGCCTCCAAGCCCTCCTTTACCACAACAGTCTCCGCCACCATGCCCGTTGTCTCCTTCGCCAATTCTTCCGTCTCCATCTCCGTAGTCTCCTTCGCCAATTTCTCCGTCTCCATCTCCATCTCCATACTATCCTTTGCCAATTCCTCCGTCTCCATCTCCACGGTCTCCTTATCAACCTCCACCAATTCCTCTGCCACCATCTCCGCCGTCTCCTTTCTGAACTCCTTTGCCTCCGTCTCCGCATCCTCCTTTGTGACCTCCACCTCAGACACCTTCACTTCAGCCCCCGTCTCCTCCACCACACCTGTCTCAGACGCCTCCTTCACCACCTCTCTCTCCGACGCCTCCATCTCCACCGTTTCCTTCTCCACTTTCGCAGCTTCCTTCACCACCTCCTTCTCCGGCAACTCATCCACCACCTCCATCTTTTCCCTCTCCGGCACCTCATTCACCACTTCCGTCTTTGCCGTCTCCTCCACTCCTCCCACCCCATTCAAAGGCACTGTATCTTTCATCACATCTGAAATCTCCATCTCCTTCACCATCGCCTCTGCCTCTGCCTCTGCCTCCGCCTCCGCCTCCGCCTTCACCTCCGCCATATCCATCCTCTTCGCCGCCATCGCCGCCATGGTCTCCGACGCGGCCATCATCTCTCCAGCGGTGTGAAGGCATCGGAGAAGCTCAGGATCGGCGAATTCGTCGAATTCCTGGAACGGCGGGAGCGAGCAGTGCTCGGCCTCCTCCATCAGCTTGTTCTCGGCCGAATGCTCGGGCCTCTGGTGCCCATACACATCAGACATCTCATCTTCTTCTTCCATAAAGAAGAATCAAGAGGGAAAAAAACCCTAATATCTCAAGACGGCTGTTTCCTGTTATAGAGAAGGCTTTCCCTCTACGTCGATCGAAAAGGCAGTGGAGGATTGCGAAATGGAAGATTGGAGCGTTTGGATGTTACAGAAAGGAAGAAGGGGAAAAGCTAATGGGGGAACGAATGCAGCAAGACACGAGAGAGACCTCAGCCCTCTCGTTTTTTCTTTTTTATTTTTGTTTTTGGGCACTCGGGATGAGACGCGGGGGGGGCTGGTTATCTTTTAATGACGTTTGCAGCCAGACGCGCTAGAAATGCGAGGGGGGCTTGCACGTGCGTGAGAGGGGGCACACGTGAGATGAAAGTGGGGAAATCCTGGCCGGTTATTGGGTGGGGCCCATTTTGGAAATTGTGGGGCTTGTGGTCGTTGCGGCCGCGGCAGAGGACCGCCTTTTTGGTGAAAAGAGTGAAAGGTGGGAAAGTGCGCCTGCGCCAGGGAGGAGCCCCGATCCCCCTGTGACGCCACGGCACCACGTTTTTGGTGCGGTGCGTCGCTGGGGCCTGGGGCCTGGGGCCTGGGGCCAGAAGCGTCGTTCGATTTCTTCTCGTCTTTTATTTTTTTGGTATGCACATTAAAAATACGTGGAGGTGGAGTTACTTCAAATATATGCAATTTCTAACCTATGGAATCTGGCTCATATTTGATTATATAGCTGTTTTAGGACTTTTAAATGTGATTTATAGTTTAGATATTAATTATGAGATCTAAAAATTAAGTTTTCATTAAATTTAAAATAGGAACCCTAGACATTTACGCTGTTGTTACTATTCGTCTGCTCTCTATCATTGTTCATCCCCAATTTCACCAATCAGCCACAGGGGAAGCGGGGGGTTTCCGATATTGAAAATATTTGTAAACAAATGAGCATTACTCGTCGTTGTTATTTTCCGTGTGTAACCAAATATACATTTCCCACCAGATCACAGAAAAGCACGAGAAATCCCCTCTGGAAACGATTGAAACAAAGAAGCATTACTCATCGTTGTTATTTTTCTTGTGTGGCCAAACATAGATTTCCCACAAAGTCACAGAAAAAGCATGAGAAATCCCCTCTAGGAGGGATTGACAAACATGGCCATGTTCTTTGGAGCTTAGACCTAATATTGGATGCAATTGTTAAGTTTTCTCTTATGCTTTGTCTTTAGGGTCTATTTTGATCCATTGATTTGATGAAGTTTTAGGACAATTAAAACTTCAAAATCACTGGGTTTTTTTAATCAAATTCTTTTGGGATTTTTTAGAATCTTGCCAAAGAAATAAAGTGTTTGAACATATGTTATGTCCGTGAGATTCTTGTTTTTTTTTTATTCCTTTTGTTTATAGTTGCTCAGTTCTATTTCAATAATATTGCTTGTGTATCCGAATGCATAATAAATTATAACATTCAATGCATGTGTCACTCAAGTTTAACTTTGTTTTTTTTATAGGAAAGCAATGGTAATAGGAGTATAAAAATGATTTTGTACGCTCAACTTTCACATGTTAAGTCAAATGAATAAATTTCTATAATATTTCTCAAAAAAAAAAAATTCCCTCCGGAGTGGGTATGGTTTTAGCACCAAATCCAATTCTTTTACATATTTACAGATCTTAGTCATGAAAACCCATCGGGTTACTATTTAAGCATCTAGTACATGCAATCAAATCCTGATATCATTTTCACTGGACGGATACTTAATATTTAAAAATCAACACAAAGCGAATGTTTTACCCTTTTCTTTGATGGTCTTCCTTAATTTAAAAACATTTTTAAAACCTAGATCCTCAAATGAAAAGTTATGAAACTTGCGTCATTTTTTAAAATAAGCCCAAATATTAGGGCCTTCTTTTAATTTTTTCCTATAATCAAATCATACATGGATTATTACTAGAGACACGAAAAGGTCAAACTAAAGCTAAGTTGGAGTAGGCCATTGCCCTCATAAATGGCCGCTTCCGGGTCGAGCAAAAGCACTTAATGCCCTGGGCGAGTTTTTAGTACTTAGACGCTTACCCTACTCTTAGTGGGCGGCGGCAAAAGAAAAGAAAATTCTTTTAGTTTTATAAATAAAAAAAAATGCTAATTTGATATCCTCAAAATGACTAAACATAGTTTGACCCTGGAATAATGGAACAAAAAGATTGTGAATTATGATATAATGGGAAGGCGGTTGTCAAATGCCAATAAATTAATTGCATCCCCCACTCCGCGTTTTATCAACCACGTAAATGTTGAACAAATATACACATTTTTTGTATAACAATCAAAATTATATTGCCCATGTGAAAGTTCCGAAGTTTAATTCAAAAAATGATGTCTGTTGGCATGTTAATGTTGCAAATTAGACCACTAGTCAGCTCAAGCAGTTATTTAAGGCCTATTTCTTTTGTGGAATTTCTGTCAATAATTCACCATGTCCATAAATTTCTAGACACGATGTGACATGTTGTCGGATTCTAGCTACATGAAAAAGTTTGTTATGACCTTTAGAAATTTAGGAATTCTACTCCCTTTGCATTTTAGTGGAATTCCTATATGCTTGAGCCATGAGGAGCATCCAAGGAAAATTTCCCCAAACATTATTTTTTTTTTAATTATAGCAAATAAATAGTCCCTTAATTAAAGCTGGTTTACAAATGCCTATTCATCAATGTTGTGAATGGTGCACGTGATGGTCGTCGTCGGGGTTCCAAGGCCCACTTTAGAAGTTAGGAATTTAGATACTATAGACATCAATGCTATGAAAACAGTATAGTGAAACATCAACCTTCATTCACAAAAGCATTTGCATGTTATATGCTACACATTTACGTATATGAAAAATATTCATGCGCATCCATCCATCACAATATTATGGCAATGGACAACATAGTTGGGTTGACTAGACATGTCAAACGGGCTAGCACGGCCCGCCCCAGCTAGCGGGTATCATGGCATGGCACTGCCCGCCATGGACCGGGTCGTGCCGTGCCAGTGGGCCTCTATCAAAAAATTTCCTTTTTTTTTTTTTCCTTATCAGTATTAAAAAAAAAAAAACTACATGCATTTTAATTTGTGTAATGAAGTAAAATAGTAGAAGATTGAAAAATAAGAAGAAGAAAAAAAGAAATTAGTCGATTGTATGCTTTAACCGATGATATGATGATAAGGAACATAGAGAGGCTTTTGGAGCTAGTCCTAGGGCTTGTTTGGCAAATCTTATCTTTACGAAATAGATATGTATGATATAGATTTATTTCAAATGGAGCGGTTTGAAATTGATGTTATACAAATAGACTGTTTTGTAAGACATAGATATTTTAAAAATAGACTGTTTGGTAAGACACATGTAAAAATAGATCTAATGGTCTGGGCATTTTGCAAATATATCAAGATCTGTGATCATCCAACGGTTGAAATTTTATCTCAAACACGTGTTCCACATTTTAATTACTATAGGCGGTTTGGATCTTCATTTTGGTTGGGATCTTGCATTTAGGGGCCATGATTTAAAAAAAAAGTATATATAAATGTCTGTCGTTTTTTGTAAATATCTCAAAATCTATGATGATCCAATGGCTAAAATTTGGATCCTTAGTCGTGAATGATCTTTTGAATATATCCAATGGTTTGGATCATGATTTATGGTGTCTGAATTTAAAAAAAAAAAAAAAAAACCACACTACTGTGTACAACTTCAAGACTCAATCACTAAGGCATGGAACATCAATGGTCAAAAACATTTTTGTAAATATCTCAAGATCCACTTTTAATTAGAGGCTCAATTTTTGGCCCATAGCCATTTTTGGCCCTCCAAAGAGAACCAACGGATCGGATCGTGATTATGGGGCCCATAATGTCCAGAATATTAGATCGAATGGCTCACGATCTTTTGCAAATATCTCGAGATCCGAGATAGATCAACGGTTCAGATTTTGACACGTGGCCGTGTTTGACCTTCTTCATATATCTAGCGGTCCGGATCATGACTTTGGGTCTCATAAATTAAAAAAAAAATCAAAAAACGGACTGCCCCATGAGACCGTCCAACTCACTGTAGCCATTACAGTCTATCCGCTTCAGACCAAAAGCACTGATTCAATTCTACTGCTTTTGCTGGCTTCTTGAAATGGGGCCAAATCATCTAAAGTCCATTTCAAATGGGCTTTGCAACTTGACTTACCAAACAAACTTAAAACTGTTACACACAGTTTTAAGACAAGTAGAGGCAATAATAAGAGTTGCCAAACACCACCCTAATCTACTTATTTTAAGTGAATAAAAAAATAAATAGTATTAAGAATCCAACAATTACTACTAAACAAAATGAGGAGATTAACTTTTGAATTTCAAAGCTGTCTAACCTGTGGGAGCCCACATAAAAATATACCAATCACAGAGGATAAAGGATGGATGTTTTTAATTAGTTTGGACTATGATGAGCCAAAAATGATCACCTAGGCTTGGTCCTAACCCTCGATTTAAGTGCCTTTAAGTACAACATTAAAACCATTAGATTAAGCCATCATCTTTTCAAATAATCAATGAAGTGGCAATGTCCAATTGGGCCCATCAAGTTAGAGTTATTTTAGTTTATAAAAGCCCCTGCCTCTAAGAATGATTTGTTTGTGTTTATATAATTAGTTTTATTTGTTTTATTTTTATTTTTGTCATTGATTTTCTGAACCTCTTCATATGTAGATTCTTTACCGACGTTTTGGGCAGTCGTGATTTTGCAGAAAACGGGAGTGAGATTCCTACAATCCTACCCATCCTACCAACTAAATGGATGGGCCAGGCTTAGACATGTCTAGTGATGTGATCCCATTGATATGTGTTTGGTACTTCATATCAACTGGTCACCACTTGTGTAGTTTGGGGGACATGAATCAAAACCACTCATCCAAATGATCACCTTTCAATGTAGTTTTTTTTTTTTTTTTAAAGGATAATATCATTCGGCACGAAGATCAAACAAACACACCAAAGAGAAAACAACTACGCGACTTCCTCTTATCCCAATCAACGAAAGTTATAGGAAACTATGACATTTTAGCAAAATTGTCAGATACCCAACTATGTTGGAGTGTCAATTCTAAAGAGATCTCTTTAAGGCTCCTAATTATTTCTCATTTGTCAATTCCTATTCATTTAATTCAATTTACCATACATCTAAACACACACGTCATGTTTGACTTACACCTTTTAGTGTAGTTGATGAGAAACTTTGAACCATCATTCTATTGGACGATCGCCTTTTACACGTGCAACCAAGCATAGAGTTTATTTAAAAATATTTATCAGATAAATATTTACCAATTAAGTTATTTTTTGTCTTATAGGCAATTCATTGTCTAAAAGCATCTTTTTTTTATGAGATATTGAGAAAAGTCCGAGTTACCAAGATTGTTATATACTAGTCGGATAGCCACAATGATCAATATCAAACAAATTCTATAATTCTATTTCTTAAAACATGGATTTGCTTGAATTATTATCCAAATTTACATAATCAAATATCTAGATCACTTAGAAGTTAAGATGGAAATATTATAATCAGATTAAAGGCTTGAAATATTTAAGGGTTAGAGTATTATAAATAACACTAATAAATTTAGAAAACGAATAGGAGGGTTAGAGTATTATAGACTGTGTAAAATTAAAAATGACACAAAATACCCCTTATATGACCGTTTTATGGCTGTTTGGGGGGACTAAAATGGATAATTTTTTAAAAAACAGTATTTTTTTGGCGGGCCCGGCCTGGCGTGCCCATCCTGGCGGGCCGCGGAAGGCAGCCCACGTGCTGGGCAGGGCTCGGGCCAACGGGCCCAGGCTCCTCGGCCCAGCACAACCCGTGCCTTGCGGGTCTTGCCGTTCACTGGTTCGGCCCAGCCCGGCCCATTTGACAACCTTAGGGCTGACTTTATGATACATCCAAACCATTTACATACATGAGACTTCCTTAAGTACACCGGATTCATCAAGTTTTCACCTATCTTAATGGATTGGATCGATGGATCGAAGGTAAAAAATTATCCTTTAATATAAAGTTGTTAAATTTATGGGCCACAGATGAATGAATTTGAAGCATGAAAATGACCATAAACTTAATCTATGGGCCCATCAAAGGAGTCCCCCCTAAAGTCTCATGATTACTGGGGGCCTACACAGGCCCCATTAAGTTTGTCCCTCACCATTTGGTGAGGGAAGGATTGAATGGCATTTGCATGTTATACGTTACACATCCACATATTATATATAATATATACAATGGACTCGGTTGGATTTGACATTTGTCGCCCTTTCAAAATTGGGCCCTAGTTCACTTTGAACTTTTAAACAAGAAAAAAGAAACGCCCTTGCTTTTGTTGGGTTGGGCAGCCCCGTTCATCAAAGGGTTAGATTGGCGGCCCAGTTCTTATATTGTTTCTCATTTCTTCTGGTGGATATTTTCTAAAAACCCATAATTAAAAATAAACTTCAGGAGATACCAAGTGTGTTTTTTTTTTTTTTCAATTAAGTGTTTTGTGCCCTTTTGACAATATGCATCTCTTGGGCCCATTTGAATTGATGTGACTCCATCTCCTAGTTACTTCAAACTCTATAAATTATAGGTGACTTTCAAGTTTTTTATACAGCATTTAAAATGAGCAGGTTGCAGTATTTTTATAAGCACGTTGTCTAAGTAGTTTTCTTCTCTTTTATCTTTATTTTGATTTCAAGATCAAATCTGTAAGTGCAGCCTTCAAGGACTTACTCAAAGTACCGGAGGAGGAGCTGCGTGTCTTGTGAACCTGAAAGGGGAGAAGAAAGCGGTCAGAAGACCCTGGCTGTGGGCAGCGCAGGGCTATCCGATGCTTAAGTTAGTGCGGGTAGCTGATCGGAGAAGAAAAAGAGTAGAGTCTCGTTACATGTATCAGAATATGCCTACCTCTTTTCGGGTCATAAGGCTCTTTATATGAGAGGCTGGTGGGACATCAGCCAATGGGCCTCTGACGTGACTGCTAGGGACCCACTAGCCTATAGGGCAATTGATGGGGATCCGTCCTAGCCCATGCTTCATTAAATACTGGTCCAATCAGCCCACATAGCATTAAATGCTGGTCATGTTGGGCCTGACCCTGTCTTGGTTTATTGGCGGCTGGGGTCCTGCCCTGACACGGCCGCAGCCATTGAACATGACTGTCAGAAGCGTGTTGAGAATAGACGACCCGAATGGTGTCCGTCCCATCTCGGCGCCCTCCTCTTTCCACGTGTCCGTATACCGCCCGTGGCGAAACAGGCCCATTTCGAGCGACCGTTTCCACTTCGACAGAAACAGAGGTGCCATCGAACTCGGCAGAATTGGTGCCGGGAGAGCTGGTCTCGGCCAGCGTTCAAGGCTCGTGCCGAGGTGCATGCATCCGAAGTGAGTGCCTATATCGTCTAGGAACTGGCCCACACAATTGCCCCCGAGTTTTCGACTCGTTAGGATCTCAGAATCCTTGGGAGTGGAAACTATATTTTCAAAAATCCATAGGGGGTTCAAAACAGCCAGGGATTCTTGCCCCGAGGTCTGCTGTCAACACGTGGAGCTCACCTGACCCTTGGCATGCCGGAGGCATTTACTCGTAATGGATACCACGCCCTCATAATTGTAGGAGTTGAACCGCTTGCGCCACGCATCAGCACCAGATTCAACGCTTTGGTACTTTGGAGTACGCACGTGGTCTCTGAAGAGGCAGTTTTTCGAATTTCGGAAACGGCGCCATCATTTGGCGCGTCTCTATAAATACGGGTTCCCTCCTCTTCTTTCGTTTTTATACCTTCCGCCTTCGAACGAACTTCTCTGAGAACTGAGAACCAAGAACCAGAGCCAAGGGTCTGGAGTGAAGCTCTCGTCTTTCAGCAGAGTGCCTTTGTCCGTCTCCGTTTTAGGTCCTTGAGCTAGTAAGTTTCGCGTCTTATTTCTCTCACTTTCATTCGGTCTCTTTTTGCCTTTCCCTTTCTTGGTGACCATGGGGATTTTCAGTCACTGGGTTGACTCCCCCGCGTCCATAGAGGCTTTTAGGGCTGCCTACGAGATTCCGGACGATGTCCTCGTCCGGAGGGGTAATCCAACAGACCATACCCGACGATGCAGCGTCGGGGGCTGGATGCCCTTCCCATTCATTGCGGTGGTGGAGGGGGGCGTTAGGTTCCCGTTGCACCCGTTGCTTCGGGCCTGCCTCTCCTCCTGGAACCTTACCCCCTGCCCACTGATGCCGAACGCCTTCATGGTCATCATGGGCACTGTGGCATTAAACCGGCACCTCCACATAGATTTAGACATCCGTGACATAGAGGATGTGTACGACCTCTGCAAGACAAAGGAGGACACATATTACCTCCGCGTCAAGCCGAAGCGGAGGGCCTTCTTCAATGCACTGGAGGATTCGAACAAGTACGCAGGGGACAAGCTCATTTCCGTCTCGGGGAATTGGGAGTTCGGCCTCGAGGAGGAAGCAAGAGTTTACAGCATTCCCCGCTACCCCGGGGTTGCTCAAAGTACGGATTTCTCCATTCCTCTATTATAAATGTTGTCCTTGTTTTCGCTTTCACATCCCCGAACTAATGTTTCCTCGGTCTTGCAGGTGCTCGGCAGATAAAAGCCGGACTTCACCGTTGGGTGAGGAATGACTCTTGGCACAACCGGGTCGCCACGTGTACTGACTTCAACAACCGGGCCGCGTGGGAGTTGCTCAAGTACAAGCCCAGATACATGGGCTATATCATCAGGAGGTCGGGAGACGAACCAGAGGTTGCCGTAGCCGAAACCGAGCTGCAAAGGAGGGGCCCGGAGAGAAGGGAAATTCCGACTAAAACTGGGCCCTCTCGAACCGAGGCCAAAGCCGGACCCTCACTAATCGAGGCCGAGGCTGCCGCCAGAAACCCGGTTTCCTCTTCCGAGTCCGAGTCAGAAGGTACTCCTCTCGCGAGACGCCCACGACGTTCGCCGCCGAGGACAGAAGAGATGGCTCGCAACATCACCTACCTTGACCTCGAGGCGCTAGCTTTTGGGGACGAATCCCCCGAGGCACCTGCTCCAGTGCCCCAAACACCGCTGCCCCCGAGTGGTGCCGGGGCCCCCGAGGTGGCCCTCGTCACGATGGCCCGGGCCGAGGAGGGTGCCAGCACGGGTCTTGATCAGGACCGCTCCCCCTCCTCTGAGGATGCTCCAGGAGGGAGCGTTATGGGAAAGAGGCCAAGGGAGGAGGACATGAGCTCGGGAGTCGCACCACCTCCGGCTCCTTGGGAGTCGAGCTTTACCATGACCTCGGGCGAGCGGTTGACAGTCGAGCATTGCGTCCACGCGACCAACTCCCTCGTCCTGGAAGCGCTGGCCAAGGGATGCGCTCTGCCAAAGGATATGGCGCTATACGCAGGGTATAGTGATCCGATGCTCCTCGCGTCGTTGCTGCAGACGAACATCCAAGTGAGCCTCTCCACGAGTTCATTTCATCATTTTATACCCACAGTCCACCCCGGCTAACTTAATCTGTCGTTTTTATACCGCAGGCCTTGCAGAAATCGATGGTGCTCATCGACAGATACACCAAGCAGAGCCCGGTGGTTGCCATGCTGGAGGCAAAAAGGCTGGAGCTGGAGGGAGCATTGGGCGTTGCCACCCAGAGGGCAGACCAACTCGAAGCCCAGGGGGTCGAGCTCATTGCCGAGCTGGGCGGTGCCAGGGCGGAGACCGAGAAGAACAAGAACGCCGAGCTCGAGGCAGCTGTGGAGAAACTGAGAGGCGACCTCGTCACTGAGTCGAAGAAAGTGGCTGAAGCTGAGGCCAAGGCTCAAGCAGCCCAGGCCGAGGCTGACGTCGCCTTTGCCGATGCGGTGAAGCAGGCCACCACACACTACGAGACTCGGGTTCTGCGGGTAAGAGACAAGGCATGGGAGAAGGGGTGGCGCGCCGCCTTAAGGAAGGCCGAGATCAATGAAGGCCACCCATCTTTCGCAGAGCCTCCCCCATTTCTTGGCCCTACTGTCCCCAGGGCCAACATCGTCATCGAGCCGTCGGTTCAGCCTGAGGCTGAAGCCCCAGCCACCGCTTCCGCCTCAGACCCTTCAGCTTAGTTGTTTTTGTAAGAATTCGGACTTACTGTAAGGATTGCATTTCTGCCAAGATTCTATGTACAAAATAAGGTTTAATTAATGGAATAGAACCTCTTTGCCTCATTGTTTTCTCGTAAACCCTGAATGTATAATTTTGCAGTTATGAATGAAATTTCTCAATTTGCTTCATGTCAGCTTCTCATTTTTTGAATATGCCTGCTTGTGACTTGATGCTATTTCTGTGTACTTTTTGCTCGCGAGCATGCGAGTTCGGTAGAGGTTGGCCAGCCAGTTTTGGACCTAGTCAGGAGTGGTGTAGTCGTATGATGTATAAACTTAAGGATGTTATTCACTTCGATAAAATGGGGTGAAATTTTGCCGAAGTGGAATCGCGCCTGGGTCGGTGAAAAAGGCGGTCTCGTCATTGGCCCGAAGGCTTCACGCCTGGGTGGCAAGTAGCCGACCCGAGACGATCTCATCGTTGGCCCGAAGGCTTCACGCCTGGGTGGCACGTAGCCGACCCGAGACGATCTCATCGTTGGCCCGAAGGCTTCACGCCTGGGTGGCACGTAGCCGACCCGAGACGATCTCATCGTTGGCCCGGAGGCTTCACGCCTGGGTGGCACGTAGCCGACCCGAGACGATCTCATCGTTGGCCCGGAGGCTTCACGCCTGGGTGGCACGTAGCCGACCCGAGACGATCTCATCGTTGGCCCGGAGGCTTCACGCCTGGGTGGCACGTAGCCGACTCGAGACGATCTCATCGTTGGCCCGCAGGCTTCACGCCTGGGCGGCACGTAGCCGACTCGAGACGATCTCATCATTGGCCGTGGCCGAAGTACTGACACAGGATGCCCCGTTCTTTCGAATGTGAACTCTTTTCATCGAATTCTTCTAAGTACAAATGTACAAGTTTTTCAGAAATAGAACTTCTTGAGGTGAGACGCGTTCCATGGCCTCGGTAGCTGTTTCCCTGCCATATCTTCAAGTCGATAAGCTGACAGCCCAGCAATGGAAGTCACTTTGAACGGTCTGTGCCAATTCGGTGCCAGCTTGCCCTGATTCGGGTCCTTGTCCCCCGGAAGTGTCTTCTTAAGGACCAGCTCTCCCACTGAGAATTTCCTCTCCCTAACTCTCTGGTTATAGCCTCTGGCCAGTTGTCGCTGATAGGCTGTAAGCCGAATTGCTGCTGCTTCTCTTCGCTCATCGACCAGGTCCAGCTCCACAGCTAGATGAGTCTCATTTCGGCCCTGGTTGAAGAGTTCGGACCTTAGAGTAGGGAGGCCAATTTCTAAGGGAATGACGGCTTCCATGCCGTAGGCTAGGGAGAAAGGTGTCGCCGAAGTGGACCGCCTTGGGGTCGTTCGGTAGGCCCATAGGACACTCGGGAGCTATTCTACCCATCTTCCTTTGGCTCTGTCAAGTCGTTTCTTCAGCCCGTCGAGCACTACTTTATTGGAAATTTCCGCCTGACCATTACTCTGTGGGCAGGCCGGGGTGGAGTAGTGATTGCGGATGCCGTGCTCCTGGCAGAAGCTTCTGAAGAGGTTGGAGTCGAACTGGGTCCCGTTGTCCGAGAACAATATCCTGGGGATGCCGAACCTTGTGACGATGTTTTTCCATACGAAGTTTTTATAATCCTGCTCCGTGATGGAGGACAACGGTTCTGCTTCGATCCATTTGGTGAAGTAATCCGTGGCTACTACCAGCCATCTTTTATTTCCGGGAGTTCGGTGGAGCGGTCCCACTATGTCGAGCCCCCACTGGGCGAATGACCATGGACTAGAAAGCGGACTGAGGTCCTGTGCTTGCTGATGGAGAGAGTGGGAAAACTTCTGACACTTCTCGCATTTCTCCGCGTACACCTGCGCATCCTTCTGCATATACGGCCACCAGTAACCCTGGCTGATAGCTCGGTAAGCTAGTGACCTTCCTCCGATATGGCTTCCGCAGATCCCTTCATGTATTTCGAAGAGAAGGTCCTCCACTTTGCTCGGATGAACACACTGGAGGTACGGCCCTGTGTACGACTTCCTGTAGAGCTTGACTTCGGGAGACAACCAGAACCGGGCTGCTTTGAGTCTGATTCGATGGGCCTCGCTGCTGTCTTCGAGTAGCTTGTCGTCCTTGAGGTAGGCGATGATGGGGTCCATCCAACTCGGGCCGAGGTCAATACACGACACTTCCCGAGGTGGATGGAGCTTGATGCTGGGTGTGGTCAAGGATTCCACTTCGATGTTTCTTTTTCTTCCTGCTTCGACGGCTGAAGCCAAGTTTGCAAGGGCATCTGCATGAGAGTTTGATTCTCTGCCTATCTGTTTGATTTCGGCTGACTGAAATTCTGAGAGCAGCTTCTTTGCCAGGGCTAAATACGCGGCCATCCGATCGTCGCGAGCGTGGTAGTCCCTAGTCAGCTGGTTTGCCACCAACTGTGAGTCACTGAAGACCACCAGCTGTTGAGCTCCGAGGATTTTGGCGCTGTCTAGTCCGGCTAAAAGGGCTTCGTACTTAGCTTCATTGTTCGACGCCTTGAAATCCAGGGTCAGAGCTTGCTCGATGACCAGTCCTTCTAGCGATTGGAGAACAACTCCTGCTCCGGCTCTTCTCGAGGTGGAAGATCCATCGACGAAGACTTTCCAAACTGAGGTGAGGGCTTGGCATTGTGATTGTTCAGAGCCCGTGGGCGCCTCATGCTCCCTGCCCCCCAGTTCGGTGCCGAGCTAGGTTGGTGCCGAACTTGAGTCGAACTCGGCAAGGAAATCTGTCAGAACCTGGGCTTTGATCGCTGTCCTGGGCTGATACTGAATTTCATATTGCCCCAGTTCGATAGCCCATCTTGAAATCCTTCCTGAAAAGTCAGCTTTTCTGAAAACAGACTTAAGTGGATGTTCCGTAACAACCACTATGGTATGAGTTTGAAAGTAATGAGAGAGCTTCCGCGAGGCACTAATGAGTGTCAGCGCGAGCTTCTCGAGTGGCAAGTATCTGGTCTCGGCGTCAATCAGGGTTTTGCTCGTATAATATATGGGTTTTTTGACCCTATCCTCTTATCGGAGGAGGACCGAGCTCACCGCATGATCCGAGACCGCTAAGTATAAATACAAAAATTCTCCCTGAACCGGAGTTGACAGTAGAGGAGGTGAAGATAAATAGGCCTTAAGCTCCTGCAAGGCCTGGTCACATTCCGGGGTCCATTGAAATTTAAAGTTCTTCCTAAGAAGCTGAAAGAAAGGCCGGCACTTATCTGAGGATCTGCTGATGAACCGATTCAGTGCGGCTGCTATTCCGGTTTGCTTTTGGACCTCCTTAGCCGAGGTGGGACTCTGTACTATGAGAATAGCCAAGATCTGATATGGATTTGCCTCAATCCCCCTGCGTGTGACCAAGCTTCCCAAGAATTTG
Source organism: Cinnamomum chago (assembly GCA_038049695.1). Taxonomy (NCBI): domain Eukaryota; kingdom Viridiplantae; phylum Streptophyta; class Magnoliopsida; order Laurales; family Lauraceae; genus Cinnamomum; species Cinnamomum chago. The sequence goes on from CP142453.1 coordinate 16,154,726, forward strand.
CCAGAACCGACACCAAATGCGCACTTGGAGGCATTGAGCTTGAGCTTGAACCTCTTCAGAGTGGCGAAAACTCCAGCTAGGTCTGCCAGATGGTTATGGGCTTGCTTGGACTTGATTACCATATCGTCAATGTAGACCTCAACAGTCTTGCCGAGCTGCTCGTGGAACATCTTGGTGACAAGTCGCTGGTAGGTGGCTCCTGCATTCTTCAGCCCGAACGACATCACCTTGTAACAGTATGTGCCTCTGGGTGTTATGAAGGATGTCTTCTCTTCGTCCGGCCCAAACAGTGGTATCTGGTGATAGCCGCGGTATGCATCGAGAAAGCTCATTTTGTCGTGTCCGGCTGTGGCATCGATCACCTGGTCGATCTTTGGGAGGGGAAAGTTGTCCTTAGGACAGGCCTTGTTCAGGTCGGTAAAGTCGACGCACACCCTCCATTTGCCAGTCTTTTTCTTGACGACCACGATATTGGCTAGCCAGGTCGGATACTGGACCTCTCTGATGGCGCCGGCCTCGAGCAGTTTATCCACCTCTTCGACCACGGCCTCGGTTTGTGGCACCCCAGTCCGGCGGGCTCTCTACATCACCGATTTATAGTCAGGGTCCACATTCAATTTATGACATATTACCTCCGGGTCGATGCCGGGCATCTCCTGAGGCGTCTAGGCGAAGGCTTCTTTGTTCTGCACCAGGAACTGGACCAGTTCGGACCACTCCGGCTCCCCGAACTGACTGCCGAGCAAGAAGAACCGTTCCGGATCTTGTGAGTCGATCCTGACTTCGGTCAGGTCCTCCACGCTCTTAATCTCCGGGTCCTGGCCGACCTCATCTAGCTTCTTCTCCAGCCTCTTCTCCATCTCGGCCATGTTAACCTCCTTGGGCTCTCGCTCTCCGGATACCACAACTGTCAGGCATTGCTTGGCTGCCTGCTGATCTCCTTTGACTGTGACGATTTCAACTCGGCCATTCTTCCATTCCCACGGAAATTTCAGCTTCTGGTGGAGAGTGGAAGGGACTGCCTCCAGACTATGGAGCCATGACTTGCCCACTATGGCATTGTAAGGCGATGGCGCGTCAACCACCATGAAAGTTGTCTCAACGGACGCGCCACCGGCCTCGACCTTGAACGTCACCTTCCCCTTGGGGTACACCGGCTTGGCGCTGAAGCCAATGAGGGGAATTCGGGCCTCCTGCAGATCCTTCTCCGTCAGTCCCATCCTCTAGAAGCTATCGAAATAGAGGATCTCGGATGAACTGCCGGAGTCGACGAGGACCTTCTTCACGGTGCAATCCTTCACGCCTTGCTTAAAGCAATCAAACTTCAGGGTGACGATCAGCGGGTTGTTGTGGGGAAGCTGTACCCCTTCCAAATCTGCATCTGTGAAACTGATTTCTGGCCGCTCCCTCAGAGCCCTCTTCGGAGCTGAGCCGAGTTCGGCGGCCATGACCTGCTTACTGTGAGAGGCCTGCCTGGCCTCGGCACGAGCTCGGTTACTCCCCTTGGGCGGGGGAGCTAGATGGATGACGTTAATGATCTTCTCTGAACCGTCACTATCGCGGCCCCTATCGTCTCGGCGCGGGGCTCGGGTGTCGGCCCCGGTGTCCGCCTTGACGAACTCCTGCAGGTGTCCCTCCTGGACAAGCTTTTCCAAATGCGACCGCAGTACCCTGCATTCCTCAGTTTTGTGGCTGCTCTCCTTGTGGTACGCACAAAATCTGGTCTGATCACGGAAGGAGGAATCACCCCTCATGGGCTCTGGCCAGCTGAAGTACGACCTCGACTTGATCTTATACATGATCTTGTGGATGGGCTCTTTGAAGATCGTGTTGACTGCCCGATATGCATCCTCGGACAGTCTGGGCTTTTTGCTTTTCACCGAGGTGAATGCCTGAGCCCTTGCCGAGCCGGCTGACACCCAGCGTCTGTCTGACTCATCTCTTCGGGACTCATCTCTCCGAGGCTCATCTCTTCGGGACGGCCCCCGATCCCTTTTGGAGGGCCTCTCACCTCGGTCCTTCTGCGCGGCCCTATGGTTTTCCCGAGCCCGGACTTGGTCGTCCTCTTGGGCAATGTAGCGGTTGACGATTGACATGAGCGCCGTTATAGAGGACACCGGGTTTCTGGCTAGATCTTTGCGAAGGTCACTGTCCGGCAGCAGGGCATTCCGAAATGCGAATATGGCCACTTCGTCCTTGGAGTTTTCAATCTGGCTGTAGATCGTCCAGAATCGCTTCGCGAATTGGGTGACATTCTCCCCTTGCTTCATCTTCAGGGCCATGATATCCGCATCCGTCTTCGATAGGATTCTGTAGGCCTGGAACTTCTTCATAAAGGACTGCTGGAGTTGCTGCGAACTCGAAATGGACCCCTCCGGGAGCGCACAGAACCACTTCAGGGGCAGGTCACCCAAACTGGAGGAGAAGACTCGACAGTTCAGGTGACCCTCATCTCCCCAGACAAACATCCTCTGGGAGAAGTGCCTGAGATGTGTAGCTGGGTCCGAGGTCCCGTCGTAGGTGACGAACTTCGGGACGGTGAACTTCTTTGGCAGGGGATACTTCTTGATATCGCGAGAGAAAGGAGACGCGTCGAGATCAATGGAGTCGCAACAAACTTCCTTTTGGTCTCGACCGAGACCAGCCACCTCCAGATTGCGCTGGACCGTTTCCCTTATGCGCGCGTCCAACCACTCCTGATCATGATACCTGCTCTCTGGAATGGTTTCTGACGCCTTCCTCGAGTAGCTATGGTTGGTGCTTGAGTCCTCATCCCGAGCTCGGTCACGCCTTTTCTTATTCAGAAGGTCCCTCAAATCTCCCTTAGGGGAAGAAGCGCGCCTGACACGAGAAACCTTTATCTCGTGTTGTCGCAACCGCTGCTGCTGCCGTGACTGCTGCTGGAGCCCTGCTGAACTCGTAACTCTTTCCAGCTGCTGCTGGAGCTGGAGGATCAGAGCGTCCCTCTCCTTGATGGCCTCATTCTGTGCTCTAATCTCTTCAAGGGTGGAATCGAAGTCATCATCAGGATTGTAGTCCTCGTCCTCAGCATCCTGCATCTGATCAGAGGGGTGTGGTTCGTCGACCGCTGGAGACTTACTCCGCTGGTCTCGGCCCGTCAGGAGACCTGCAGGTTGCTGCTGGGTACCTCCCCTCCGGGGAACAGACTCCGAGCGAAGGTCACGCTCCTGAACATTAATCCGGACTAGGTCACGCTCGACGTAGTCCTCTATGACTGGTTCCTTCCCGGACCTCCTCTTGGCAGGGGACGGTCCTGCATGCTTTGTCTTAGATGTTTCTCCGCCCATTGCAGCTCTCCTCGTCATGGTGATAGGGAAGATTGTAGAAATCGGTCCCCACAGACGGCGCCAATTGTAAGTGCAGAAAATAATACTCACAAAGTAGGGATGCCTTCAAGGACTTACTCAAAGTACCGGAGGAGGAGTTGCGTGTCTTGTGAACCTGAAAGGGGAGAAGAAAGCGGTCAGAAGACCCTGGCTGTGGGCAGCGCAGGGCTCTCCGATGCTTAAGTTAGTGCGGGTAGCTGATCGGAGAAGAAAAAGAGCAGAGTCTCGTTGCATGTATCAGAATATGCCTACCTCTTTTCGGGTCATAAGGCTCTTTATATGAGGGCTGGTGGGACATCAGCCAATGGGCCTTTGACGTGACTGTTAGGGACCCACTAGCCTATAGGGCAATTGATGGGGATCCGTCCTAGCCCATGCTTCATTAAATGCTGGTCCAATCAGCCCACATAGCATTAAATGTTGGTCATGTTGGGCCTGACCCTGTCTTGGCTTATTGGCGGCTGGGGTCCCATCGGACCCTTCCTTGGGCCCTGCCCTGACACGGCCGCAGCCATTGAACATGACTCTCAGAAGCGTATTGAGAATAGACGGCCCGGATAGTGTCCGTCCCATCTTGGCGCCCTCATCTTTCCACGTGTTCGTATACTGCCCATGGCGAAACAGGCCCATTTCGGGCGACCGTTTCCACTTCGGCAGAAACAGAGGTGCCATCGAACTCGGCAGAATTGGTGCTGGGAGAGCTGGTCTCGGCCAGCGTTCAAGGCTCGTGCCGAGGTGCATGCATCCGAAGTGAGTGCCTATATCGTCTAGGAATTGGCCCACACAAAATCCATATTTCTAATTCTAATGTGCAAACTTTGAATTGGAGTTGGACATTATATCATGGGGATATAATTTAATCAAAATCACATGCATGTGAGCAATTGATACACTTAAGAAAGCATTTTAATTGGCGTGCCTTCTCCATTTTTCTATTGCTTTTGTTTTTTTCCTTGTCATCCTTCTTTCATTCTCCATTTTTTTTTTCATTTTTATCTTCATTTAACATCCTTTTTTTGTTTAATTGTTTGTGGATGCAAATCGACTTACAATGCTAAGGTTTGGAGGGTTGAGCTCGTGCATGTACCAGATAAGAGTTGTCCTGCAAACAAGAGCTGCATCACAAGGACTTATTTATTAAGGCACAGCTCGGTTCCAAGTTCCAATCCATTTGAGGGAAAAAAATGTGTCCCAGCTCTCAAATCTCTCGTCCATCTTGATAAATTCAAATCCTCATTTCACGAAGCCTCAAGGCTGCCATTTGTACTGCAAATTTTTTTTTTTAACAAAACAAGCATGATGTTGTAGTATGCCTCGCGACTCAAAAAATTCCCATGATTTTATGCATTGGACATCAGAGAGGATCTCTCCAATCTTTATCAATCTATATCCGTACGCCGTCTTCATGGAATCATCATCTGTTTTTTCCAATAGCTCGCAATTGCTGGTGCCTGCACTTGGCTCTGCTTTCAAAACCAAACTTAGCCAAGCTAGACTTGTGTTCTAAAAGTGGATACAAACTTGGAGACATCAAACAATCTCTCACTCTATAAAATAAACAAATCAAGAGGAGATGAAAAATGAGACACTACCCAGTTATTTTAAACCCCGCAAAAGTTACGATCTTATCTACATTCTCACATTTTATCATTAATTTGGTGGATTTTAAATAAAATGAACGTTCCAATAGGTTATATTGAAATTATGAAAAACATATATATGAAGAAGCCGTAACGAGTGTGGGAACTACTCGTGGATAGACAATGGTATTGGGGTGACCCTAAATCCTTATCTCTTTGCACTGTTTATGGATAAGTTAACTGCTCTTATTTATAAAGAAGTACTTTAGTGCATGTTATTTATAGATGATATTGTATCAGTATATAAATCAAGAGAAATGAATTATTTCTGTTGCCTTGACTCTTTAATTAATAAGGATGGGGAGATTAATGAAGAAACATAAGATAACGGCAAAATAGTTGGAGTGGAGACTTGTTTCTAGAGTGTTTTGTGGCCAACAAATGCCAATAAAATTGAAAGGAAAATTTTACAGTATAATGATTAGATCAGTATGACCATACTTATGAAAGAAGAGAATGTTAGCCAAGTAAGAAATAAGGAGAATGAGTAAACTAAATAGACGTAGATGGAAACAAATATAACTTCTTTAAATATTTAATTTAAAATATATCGAAATGGAAAATCAGAATCTGTGTATTGAACCCTACCATAATTGGGACGATGATTTCTTTGGGCTCACTTTATCATGCATTGCAACGCATACAATTGGCATGCCAAAAGTTGAAAGTGGCCAAATTGTCCATTTGACCGTCATCTTTGGCTTCTAAACCGAGCCTAATCCTTTTTTGGGTTCACTGCATTATAGTCGTGTGCTAAATAACAACACATCTATGCCCCGAATGATTATCACAAGTGTGGACCGCACTAAACCCAAGACGTGGATCAGGTGAGCCACACACAACACATTCAAACTTAGCTGCGCGTTTTCATCTTACCCTCGATTTTGGGCTGTACAGGTAGGTTGCGTGCCTTGCTGGCGAAGAACCTCTTCGATCGTCGTCCCGTGATTCTCTCGCGCTTTTTTGACATCTCGCACTTAGAAACTCCAAAAGAAACGCAACTCGAACGTATCTCTCTATATATATTGCTTCCGATCTGAAAGAGGAGAGAGGAGACAGAGATGATGCAGAGACCGAGAAGAAGGTGTGAAGGCACGGCCATGGGAGCGATCATCTTAGATCTAAGGCCAGGTCTTGGAATTGGACCTTTTACCCTAGGTATTCTTCTTAGCTCTCTCTCTCTCTCTCTCTCTCTCTCTCTAATCTCTTCTGTGTGGAGATGTATGTTTAATACAGGTTGGTTTTAGTGTTCAACACATGTGAATTAGGTTAGAGAAATATGCATCATTTGCAATCTGAGCTGATAGATGATCTTGCTTCATATTCGATTTCTGGTTGATAAAGTAGTCATCTTTGCTTCTCACTTTGACTTTGTTAAACAATCAATTAGTGGGTAATGTGTGTTTTTTTCTTTTTTAGAAGTTAGTTTCTTGGGTGATACATGATGGGTTAGAGGAATGTTTAGAGCAATCAGGTCAAAGTAATGATATAAAGATGTGTTTTTTTTTTTTTTTTTTGGGTTGGGAAGGTGATTTAAGCCCACAATCTCAAGGTTGCAATAGGAACACCTTCCACTTTGTGCCACATGCTTGTCAAAATGAGGTAATTATTGGATGGGGTTGGCCCCAATTTGATGCGTAAGGAATAAGAGTGCTCACAATTGCGGTAGGGGGTTAAGTGATTAACTGAGTTGTTCACTTTTTTACATTTTATGCACCATTTCAAGATCATCTAGTACTTGAGCCAAGTATGCGGGTGATTTTTTGAGAATCATAACCTTGTTCGTCGGGGCCACCAAATGAAGTGCAATCACCAGAAGAGGATCCTATACTGACCACATGAAACTCAGTGGACTGGTTCAACATCTTTCATCTAAGAACACAGAAAGATTTCACCCAGAGAAATGGGCAATTGTAGCATATGGTCAAAACCCAACTCTCTAAAGTGGACTAATTAAACTAGCGGTTTCATCTCTTAGATCTCTATATGAAGCATGGGGCACCCCAACCAAAGTGCTCCTTGCCGAATAAGAGAAGCAGGCTGGAGCAGGATGACTGTATGCCTCTTATGTTTTTTTTTTTTGTTTGATAAGATGTATCACCTAATGTTCTGAAACTTGAAATATTCTTATTTCTTATATGATTTTAATTGATTATTGATCTGTATGCAGGAATGCCCATATGCGAAGCATTTGCTCAAGTAGAGCAACAACCAACAATTTACGATGTGGTCCATGTTAAGTATCTTGATGAGGTATGGACGAACAACTCTGTATCAAAGTGGATTTTACTCTGTAACACTGGTTCCTTCGACAGACATACAATAAGATGCTTTGCTTTTTAGTATTGAGGTTTCAATGTATATACAAATATTAAATAGTGAATGGAACTTTCTTACTATTGAGTTCTTAATGCATATGCACACATAGGAAAAAGAATAGAACTTTCCAGAAAGTGAGCACTGCTTACTTTGTAACTTAGAAATTGGCTAGCCATGACAATTCATTTATGCTTGTGGTTTTAATGTATATACATATTAAAAAGTGAATGGAACTTTCTTACTAGTGAGTTCTTAATGCATATGCACATATAGGAAAAAGAATTGAACTTTCAAGAAGGTGAGCACTGCTTACTCTGTAAATTAGAAATTAACTAGCCTGACAATTGATTATGCTTGTCTCTTAGTTCCCTTAGTTTTAACTTGAATGTACAAACAGGTGTGGCCAACCTTATATCCACTGTGTTCTAAATATCAGTTATATTCTTGTGCCATCGATGAAATAATAAAACACACTGGCAAATTTACTCAATTAGATTGGCCCAGACAGATTCATATTTAGTCTGAGCTGGTTCGAACAATATGGCTTAAGAGAGATTCCGCACAAATCTACTGAACTGAATTGATGCATTCCAATTGTTGAGTTTCAGCACAAGGTCAATCGATACTTGGCAAATGTTCTTTATTTGGTTGACCACCTGCGAGATAAGATGTTAATTTGCGGATCCAATTGAGTTTTCAAGTCAATCACTTATCCAGATGTACTGATTTGATTCCTGCTTCCAGATTCCATGTAACCTCACAATCATTATATTACCATTGGTGTGACACTTTCTCTTCTTTTTTTTTTAACCACAACTGATGCAATTTTAAAGCAGAAGACATGAAACAGTTACTTTTGTAAATTGGTTTACATGCAATTGATGGGGAATAGCTATCATCTCATCTCTATAAAGGACCTGAAGTGCCAAGTGCCTTTTGACAGCATGTACCTTCTCTTTATGGCCTTCTGTTCAACACTAATCAGATCTACATCTAGTTATGTATTCTTTGCATTCAATGGATAACATGGACTGGGTTTTATGTTTTAACCCTCTAGTCTAGCAGTACAATCTGGTGCATGTGCAGCCTTTATAGGCATTCATTTCATTCCTGAGAAAACTAGCGACCCCAAAGAATATGTGCTGACTGGTTGCAGTTTGGCTGCAAGATAACTGAGTTGCAGGCTCAGCTTGTTTGGCATGTGCACAGGCATTTTTGATTTACAACGATCCTGCAACAGCCACATAAGTCAAATGACAAAGAAACGGAAGAGTAGCAGGATGCAAGGTTGACGCCCGTGCATGGTTTCACACCAAGGAGGATATTACCTGGTTCACCCCTTATGTTCAAGTCTGAAGAATGTTTCAGACAGAAAGTAAAAGAAGGTTTCACACAGAAACTCACTATTATAATCGCAAACATATTAATACTCCAAACTCCAAAGAACTGTCTGATCACAGTCCTATTACATATAAAGCAAAACCTACTTATAATATCAGCCTGTCATCTAGTCACCAAACACAATAACTAAGCTACTAAACAAGGAGTCCTAAATTTATGAGTAGGGATAATAAAGGACTTAAGTTTTACCACAGAAGGAAAGTAAACTAACTAATTTTTATTTAAATCTTCAGAGTTGTTACGGTTCTGGACTTGCACAATTTTCCTTTTGGAACTTGTGCATTTTCCAAAGTGGACAAGCAAAGTAGCACCTGACAATCAATATGGGTTTGCATTATTTCCCTCCCTCTTGCATCAGTGTTTTCAAGCTGTTTGTGCTCATGATCTTTTGGGAGGGCTGAAGTCCTTCCTAGAAATTTCCTTTGATCGAATGGCAGGAAGTGCCAATTATTCAGGCTTTGGACTAATAAGACAGGAACTGGGTTCTTGGTAAATGGTGGTTTTCCCTATAATATAGGGCTGTGTGGACTGGGTTGTTATGTCTGGTATTTATTTTATTTGGACGCACTTTCTATGATAGGGCTGTTATTTTTATTTTTTTCAATTCCAAGATTAAGAGGACTCTCATTGCCATGGCATGGTTTGCTTCAGGAACCTCTCAAACTGGATATAGTAATTAGCTTTCCTGATCATGGCTTCCATCTGCGTTTCCATCCATGGTCTCAGGTACTCTCTCTTTCACGCAAACACACAATGGGGTAGCTGATAATTTTATTATCAATTATGTTTTAACCATGTAAAAGCGATTGGGCATTGTGGATGTTATGCTGGCTGAGTTCTGTTTCTCACATGAATGGTCTTTGAATTAACTTGTGTTTTAACTCTTGTTGGATGCTAGTATTGGTGACGCATATTTGTTTATGCACTTATTGAAATTGGTGCCTGCTACGATGATGTCACTCATGCAAGACCAAAAGGATTGCAGCTTATATATTGGAAACCTAAGAAACAGCGAAGGAGCTAAAAGGGATAGGAACTCGGCACATATTGATAATCACAAAGAATGAGGAGTTTGGAATCCAAACCCTAGGATTCTTCACTCTTGCAAGCTCCAAAGTCGACCAATTTCTTGCAAATGCCGAAACAGCCAAGAGAATATGGCTGCTGGCAGTTTCATTATGTTTAATGTGTTTTAATGTGCCAAACATAAAGTTTCCAGCCCCTACTGCAAGATGAAATGTGGATGGTTTGGGAATTCTCAGTGATCCTTTGGTATCACAGGATCTCAGTTTGTTTTATGGAATGAAAGTACAATTAGGGTGGATAACCTAACCCTCTTTTGCTTAATCTCTGAAATTCAGTTTACATCTCCAAGTATTATACCACAAATTTCTGGGTTGGGTTGTTTGACCTATAAGGCCAAGTCATGATCCTAGTCCACAAGCACTATTGGGCCCACAACCCATTTCCTAGCTGATATCTCTATCTCCATGCTGCCCCTCAAATTGGTGTGAAGTAGAACGAAGCCACATTTTGTCGGTGGGAAAGTCATGTTGTCACCGGTAATGATGATGTCATCTACGTACATGAGTAATATTGTCATTCCCAGAGATGCATGACGAAGGAAGAGAGTTTATACATACTTTGCTTACAAGATGGTGGAGCAAAATTTTTCAAACCAAGCACGTGGTGCTTATTTAAGGCCTTAGAGGGATTTCTTTAGTTGACAAACCGGGCCGGCGAACACCAATAAGCTGGTGGAGGAGACATATAGACAACTTCTTGTAGGTCCTCTTGTAGGAAAGCATTTTTCAGATCTATTTGAAATAAGGTCCATCATTTGATAGTTGCATTAGTGAGTAAGGGTTAGACAATCGTTTTCGAGATTATTGCAAAGGTATTCTCACAGTCAATACCATATTTATGTTTAAATCCTTGAGCAACCAGTCGAGCCTTTAGCGATCAGGGGAACCATCCGCCTTACCTTAATGGAGCACACCCACTTGCTTCCTATAATTGATCCATGATCATGTTTCGTACAAGATCCCAAGTTGGATTAATCTTAAAGTGCATGTAATTCTTTTGCCATGGCCTTTTGCCAGTACTCACCAGTCATGCTTGATCACTTGCTGGTATGAATTGGGATTTGGGAATAGCAATGGGATCTAGAGTAGTAAACAAAGATGGAAAACTAAAATTATCTGGGTGTTTTCTAATATAAGTAGATCTGCGAGTTGGAGGAGGGGCCTTGCCTGGAGTGGCAGCAGGAGGATTGAGTTACTGATAGGGAACAAGTTGAGGCACGGGACAAGAGGGTATTTGTCAACAGGTAGAGACCTAACCAAAGAATTTATTTGGAAGTTGGAGGATCAAGAAATGCAGGAAGATATAGAATCTCAGTTACTGTGGGAAAATTATGACAGGCATAGAAAAAAAATGCTTACAAAAAAGACAACATGATGGCCCACTCTTATTCTTCTCATAGTAGAGGATCATAATAGGTAAAATATCTATGTTCATTACTGTAATCAACGAAAACACATTCGGCTGTTTGTTCACCAAGCTTGGTACTCTCATGTGGAGGAAGATGGACAAAGCATAGACATCCAATGACCAAGTGTGGAGTATGAAGGAGAATTCCTAAACAATATTTCTAAGCGTCGCCTCCCTCTTTTTCTGGAGATTAGTGGTTGGCAGACGATTTATTAGGTATACCGCATTTGAACTGCCTCGCACCAAAAGGTAGGGCACTTGGACAGGATAGTATTTGCTGTTTTCATAATATGCCGATTCTTTCTTTCTGCAATTCTGTTTTGTCGTGGAATATAAGGACAGGATATTGATGCACAATGCCTTTTTCGCTAAGATAAGAAAGGGAGACATTGTTCTTGTATTCTCCCCATGAATCATAATGGATGGTTTTAATATGTTTGTTTAATTGAGTGGAAACATATTGATAGAATTTCTTGAAAACAAGCAATACTTCATCTTTAGTGTGAAGAAAATATACCCATGCGTTATATGTGTGATCAATGAAGGTAGCATAATAATGAAATCCAAGCCTACTAGTGATGCCCACATATTCCCATACATTAGAATGAACAATGTCAAACGGGACTGCTGTGTGAGATTGAGAAATAGGAAAAAGGGAGAGATGTATTCTTTCCTAAGCTACAAGACGGCCATTTGGACTCCATAGAGAGTTATTAACAGACATTTACTGGTCGACATCTTTAATCTTTACAATAACAATCTTAACCATTGATTAACAAGCACATTTAATCTGAATAACTAAGATACTTAAACCAACCAAGAAGAAGAAAAGGGTACTTGCATAAGATCTTGTGCGTGCATGAACTGTGCACAGTCTGTGGTCCGTTTGTCAGCCCCGATTGGGCTGGACGACCTGGGTCAGGGTCTGTTTTGGCTCAATTGCATGCCCATATCAACCAGATGCACCCTGTGGTAGCATCCAGGGCCCAAGTTGAAGCCTCTGTTGGACCCACATCTCACTAATTCAACATACAGGTTGCATAAGATCTTGCACATGCACCGTGCACAGCCTGCGGGCTGTTTGTCAGTCCTGACTGGGCTGGACGACCTGGTTCAGGGTCTTTTTTGGTTCAATTGTAGGCCCATATAGAACAGATGCACCTTGTGGCAGCATCCAGGGCCCAAATTGAAGCTTGTATTGGACCCACAGCTCACTAATTCAGCATACAGGGCCCAAGTCAGAGCCTGTAGATCAGTCCATGTTCCTTCACATTTAAAGGGCTCATTTGACTCGCAAATGAGTCTTTTCCCATCCATATGATCATATATCTTCAAACAAGATAAGCCGAGGATTGGGCCACTATTTTGTTCTTTGTTCTTTGTCACATGCATCATCATGCTATAGCCTATTATTGATCTTTAAACATGATTGGACGCATCAATACATTGTCATTCCATTATTCTCTTTCCAATAGTTCTACTGTAGATTTTATTTGCTACAAATCAATAAGAAAACAAGGCTATGCCTTCAGAATTTGTAGAGCCCGGCTTATGAAATTTCTTATATATCCTGCTGGTCCTCTGAAGCAAGATGGCAAGTTGATGATATTATAAGTATTTTTTTGTTAATTATATCCTTAGATTTTATATTGTCTTCAAATATTAGGAACGTTTCAACGCGTTCCTGGAACGTATAGGAGACCAATCTAGCTCATAATTATATTCCACGTAGTAAATTACTGCAATTAGCAAAACCAAAAACATGAATGCCTGTGTGAATGTCTCAGTCTGTGATTGCCGTTCATTGTATTGCATCTCTGATTCCTGCATAACAGAATATGTTAGGAATATTGAAGATATAATCTACCTTTGAAAATGGTGGAACTTCTTATCTTTGTATTTGATTTTCCTATCGAAAATGGTGGAACTTCTTATTTATGTATTTGATTTTCCAATCAAAGAAAAAAGCTGGAACTTTTTATCTATGGTTCTCTTGTTTTTCGTAATAATTTTTCTATGATTTGCATATTTTTGTGTTTGATCCCCACTGATATAATTTGGACAACTAACTTTAAATTCTTGAACAGAGGCTGCGCCTTATTGAAGTTTTTGATGTGAAACGGCTTCAGATGCGTTATGCGAATTCTTTGATTGGGTAGGTTATAAGTTTACTTTTCTCTGTTTAACCATTCCCAGTTTTTATTTATCTTCAATCATTATTTCCAGAGGTCCGTCGACTTTGGCTACTTTTGTTGCTGTCTATGCGCTGTTTGGGCCAACCTTCCCAGGGATTTATGATAAAGACAGAGGGGTTTACACCCTATTCTACCCAGTACGTGGCATGACTATATGGACTTGTTGATTGGTCTTTGCTGTTTTATCTATTTATTTATTTTTTGGTTGTGCTGACGTGGTATTCATGTTGATAGGGTTTATCTTTTACTTTTCCAATTCCCACGCAGTACACGAATTGTTGCCATGATAGAGAAGGTGTGTATTCTGATTATTTTTATTATAAACTGTATTATGCGCCGATTCAGCCTGATTTCGCTTTCCAATGGGAGTCGCAAGTCTGGCATTTCCTAAGCAGCTTTTTCCTCCTTGTTGCAGCTGAGTTGCCGCTTGAGTTCCCTGATGGAACAACACCAGTGACCTGCCGTGTCTCTGTATATGACAGTTCTCCAGACATTAAAGTTGGTGTTGGATCCCTCATGAATAAGGCTATAGTTCCACCACTGCCTGCTGGGAGTCTGTACATGGAAGAAGTTCATGCTAAGGTTGGTGTCTTCCCCTTTCATCACAATGGTCTAGTTTATCAGCATTTTGGAGGAGTAATATGGTCTCTCCTCCATCTATAACTTGGATTCCTGCTTCTTTCTTGGTGTTAAACTTATTAAATTGCTATACCACTGGTAGCACAGATAGTCTTTTGTTTGTTTATCTAGTAGTAGTTTGATGCAGTTTACCATAGGTATGTAGGATGTGTAACTCCACATGATGCCCCTCCCCTTTTTCTTCCAGTGGTGGGGTTTTTTTTTTTTTTTTTTTGTCTCTCAAAAATGGCTGTCATCAATATCATCTTTAAAGCCTCATCTCAAATGGATGTGTATTGTCAAAATTATTTTCCTATTAGAAAGGGATTTGTATCAAATGTATAGATCTGCTATTAAAGAAGTGGTGGCTCAAACATTTGATTTGATTTCTAGAGAAGTGGGAAATCGTAAAAAAAAGAGAAGCATCTAGTTCTGATTCTCTTTATTATTCTCGTGCCTATCCAGCTTGGGGAAGAACTGTGGTTCACTGTTGGTGGTCAGCATATCCCATTTGGTGCATCACCACAGGTCAGAGCTTTGTTTATTGTTGGCGAATACTCTTAATTTGTAGCATTTTATGGTTTCTTAAAGCTTGATCTTTATTTTTTTATTGCACAACAATTCTTGTTCTCGTGGAAGAGTTTTTCTGTTGCCAAATATTTGTTGTCTGGTTTATCTGATTCCATTTATATGGCAGATTGAATTATGTTTTTTGATATAAAAACTCAATGATAGTCATATTATGGAGGTTCTGCCTATGGCAGTCCTGATTTTGAATGTTAGTGGAGTTAAAATTTACTGGGAATTATTGCAAAGTTAATGGAGAAATTAAGGGAAGCAAATGAGAGATTTTATAATATATCTAATGTCTTTACTATAAGTAAGAAGTTGGTCAAGAGAAACATATTCATATTATTTTCTTCTAGTTTTCTATTGCTTTCATTAAATGAGATTCTTTTTTCTTCTTTTTAGGTTAACAAACCCCGTCACATATTAAGTATGCAAATGTTACAAATTACGATTCTGGACGATCTTCATTGTAGAAAGTTTTTGTTAAGTGTTTGGTTCCCATCATTATAGTCTTTTGTACTTCACAGGGGGATGCTTGTTGTGGACAACTTTGGAAGTATCTGGGGG
Source organism: Cinnamomum chago (assembly GCA_038049695.1). Classification (NCBI taxonomy): domain Eukaryota; kingdom Viridiplantae; phylum Streptophyta; class Magnoliopsida; order Laurales; family Lauraceae; genus Cinnamomum; species Cinnamomum chago. The sequence goes on from CP142453.1 coordinate 16,169,876, forward strand.
AAGAGTAGCCTGATTTCCTGTATTTTACTAGAATTTAATAACATTAATATGATCGCATTTGTTAATTGTTAAGAGTCTAGATGAAATTATTATTTCAAAGAGAGAAGGATGCACAGATCTATTTGCCTTCTATTAAAGGATGCTGATGATGCGAAAAAGTGTTTTCGGACACCACCGGTCAAGTGATGAGTGATTAATGTGGAAATTAAAGAAGAGAGAGAATTTATAGTGGTTCGGTCAATCGTGACCTACGTCCACTCTTGAATGACTTTGGTTGCCGGGTACTTTATTAGATCAAGGGTGCAGGGAGCAAAGAGTACAAGCTTTGAGAAGGAGAGGAGAGAGTCGTTCTTAGGTAAAAATGTGATCTGCCCCCCAAGTGTTGGTGGGGCTTACAATTTATAGTGGCCCCCTAACAGATTGGGGCTACTTACTAGCAACTAGATAGCTATTGTGGTGGAGCTCACGACTTCTTCTCAACGGGCAAGGTGGTTGAGGTGCTCTCCATGAGACTCGGTCAAAGATGAGGAGAGGGCTGACTCCTTCCAAGGTGGCGAAGGTGAGGCTCCTGGATGCTTCTCCTGATGATGTAGCCAGGCTATGTAGCTCCTTGATGAACTTGACTGGACCTGAACCACTTTGGGCTTGGCGGGTCTTTATAAGATTGGGCTTTCCACATGGATTGGGCCATTTGGGCTTGGCCCATCATTTGCCCCCCAATGCCCCTTGTTTAAGAAAACTTGGAGAAGGGGCATTATCTTGAATTTTTGAGCTCTGGGTGGTGGAGACTCCCTCTGCTAGATGACTATTTCCTTTCATGATATATTTTTGCCTTGCTAAACACCTCAAGTCTTTTCCATTTTTTGAATGATGGACCGTTGTTGGGCGTGCAGCTGGAGCCCTGGGCGCCTGTGGGGGCGACGCGGGAGAGGAGACCCAGGCGGGAAGAGTGGCAATCCAGGCTAAGCGTGCAATCCAACTGGGTGAGCTGGTTGTTTGTGCGAAGAGAGCCCAGGGGCTGCCCGTGGTCTGCGCAGAGGAGGACGGTCACCACGTGTTGCGGGCGAAGGAGGTGCTGGACGGGGCGCCCTGGGCTGCGACGATCGACGCGACGCCCCGGTTGCTGCGCCTGCTGCAGCGGCGATCCATGGGCGGCGCCCTTGCGGCTGCTATGAACCAGGGACGGGTGGGGGGCACCCCTGATGCTGCGCTGGCTGTAGCGGTGAGCCAAGGGCGGAGGGCGCCCCTGCTGCGCCTGTTGCTGCAATGGACCACGAACAGGGCGCCAAAGTCTAACTGTGTTGTTTGAAATATCTCCTGGGAAATGTGAAAGGAGAGAAAGAGCTTGCTGTTGTACTGTTCTCTCTATCTTTCCTGTCCTGTTCTATGTTTGATTTTTAATTTGGGATTGTGAGGTTGGTCAAAGTCTGCCAAAGTCAGTCAGTTCAGTTTATTTGTCAACTTAGGGATCTGAAGTTAAATAATTGTTTTACTGATGAGACATGGTTTGGTCATTGGTGTAGGCAAGTGCACTGGAAACCTGGGCGCCCCAGGCGCTGCGCATGACGGAGGACGGGGTGCCCAGGTGGCGCTGCTGCTCGGGGTGCTTCTGCTGGCGGCGGCGCTCCTGGCGCTTCTGTGCGTGACGGACAGGGCTGGGGCGCCATCTGCTGTGTGCCCATGTGGGCGAGCACGCGGGTGAGCAGGCTACTCTAGTCCATCAGGCACCAAGGGATGCTGATCATGGCGAGCAAGTAGGTATATTATACGCCCCGTTTGGAGCACCTTGGGCGAGCTGGGGCTGCCTTGGGAGCTTTGGGCGCTATGGAGGAGGCTGGCCTTGGCGTGCAGGCATCAAGAGGCGCCACTTTGGGCGAGCTAAGTGGGTCAGGCGCCCCTCCAGGCGCTAATTTGGCTTATTTGGGCGGCTAGACAGCTGGGTACGCTAATTTAATGTAGTCCATCGGGTTGCAGATGACCTGAGTTTCAAGATCCTGCCTTTTGAGACCGTGCTTTTGGCGCCCCCTGAGAGAGCCGCTAAGCTGGAAATAGGCTGCCTGTTTGAGAACAGTGCAGAGGTAGGCCAAGCTTTTTTGGTGACCCGCGAGAGAGCCGCTAAGCTGGATATACAGGTGCCTGTTTGAGACCAGTGCAGAGGCCAAGCTTTTTTGGCGACCCGCGAGAGAGCCGCTAAGCTGGAGATAGACTGCCTGTTTAAGAACAGTGCAGAGGCATGTCAAGCTTTTGGCGATCCACGAGATGATTCACCTCGCCTGGACCTGTTGATTTCCTCAGCATTCATATATTTTTGAGCTTTTGCCAACAGTTCTGGCATGCTCGTTGGTGGTCGCTTCATTACTGAAAAGAGGAAGCTCGACGAGCGAAGGCCTCCCAGGAAGGCTGTCATGGAGACCATGTCGTCGGCCTCTTCAACCTGAAGTACCTCCTCGTTAAAACGAGTGAGGTAGCTTCTGAGGCTCTCGTTTTTATCCTGCTTTATGCTGAGCAGGTGTGTGGCAGGCTTCCGGTAGAGACGCCCACCGATAAAGTGTGAGACAAAAGATTTACTCAACTCTCCAAAGGTGGCTACGGATGCTTGGGGGAGATTGGCAAACCACTGCCGAGCGGAACCCTTCAATGTAGTTGGGAACGCCCTGCACATTATCTCATAAGGGATATTATGTAGTTGCATTTTGGTTTTGTACGTCTCCAAATGGTCCAGTGGATCCTTCGTTCCATCAAAGGTCTCCACGGATGGCATTTTGAACTTTCGAGGGAGTGGGTAGTTCACCACGTCAGGCTTGAACGGTGTATCCGTTCGCCCGACTAGATAATCTACCGTCTTCGGTGCCTGCGCCCTTATGGCGTTGAAGACATCGCCCAGTTGATTCTGCATTTCTTTGATCTTTTCCTCCCAGCGATTGCCGGGTTCCCTGGACGGACCAGGGAAATAACTCTCATCTTCTATGTTGTGATTTTCACTTCCCCTCTCCTGGAAATGAGGATCCTCATCGTTAGAAGCAGGGGGAGGAGGTGGAAGTCCACCGCGATTCGCCCCTCCTAGAGGTCCTCCCGATGGGGCTCCACCCGGGGGTGGAGGCGCCTCATGATGGGCGCGGCCTTGAGGGTCGACCAGGAGTACTCCGTGTGGGGCGACATGGAGAGCTCCAGCAGAGGCGCCCTGGGCGCCATGGGGATGGGCGCCCAGGTGTATTCCTCAGCCCCAGGCGCCATGGGGATGGGCGCCTGGGTGAGGATGAGGACGGGCGCCGTGGTTCGCTCCTCGGCCCTGGGCACCATGGGGATGGGCGCCCAGGTGAGGTGCTCCCTTGCGTGGAGCAGTTGGATGCTTCGGGCGCAGTGCTTCCTGCAGTACTATACCAAATTGTGCTCCTCCTTGCCCTACAAGCATGAGTTGCAGTATCTGCCGGTTTTGGGTCCAGCATTTGTTGAGGAGAGGGAGCAGGAGTATTCGGTGCATGATTAGTCGGTATAGGATTACCCTCGCCCTCCCGCGAGGGGTTGCCATCTTGTCGTCTCGTTGATCTTGTGGTGATCACCATAATTTTCGAAAAAGGAAATCTTGAGTTCCCACAGATGGTGCCAAACTGATGATGCCAAAAAGTGTTTTCGGACACCACCGGTCAAGTGATGAGTAATTAATGTGGAAATTAAAGAAGAGAGAGAGAATTTATAGTGGTTCGGTCAGTCGTGACCTACGTCCACTCTTGAATGGCTTTGGTTGCCGGGTACTTTATTAGATCAAGGGTGCATGGAGCAAAGAGTACAAGCTTTCAGAATGAGAGGAGAGAGTCGTTCTTAGGTAAAAATGTGATCTGCCCCCCAAGTGTTGGTGGGGCTTACAATTTATAGCCGCCCCCTAACAGATTGGGGCTACTTACTAGCAACTAGATAGCTATTGTGGTGGAGCTCACGACTTCTTCTCAACGGGCAAGGTGGTTGAGGTGCTCTCCATGAGACTCGGTCAAAGATGAGGAGAGGGCTGACTCCTTCCAAGGTGGCGAGGGTGGGGCTCCTGGATGCTTCTCCTGATGATGTAGCTAGGCTATGTAGCTCCTTGATGAACTTGACTGGACCTGAACCACTTTGGGCTTGGCGGGTCTTTATAAGATGGGCTTTCCACATGGATTGGGCCATTTGGGCTTGGCCCATCAGATGTTATCAGTCAAATTGTTTTACAATATGTTGTTTGACTGAAGGGCCAGCTGGTTTTCACTATATTTGGAGAATAAAGGCTCTGCCCTCAAGCACTAGGCATGAAGGATCCTTGTCGTTGATTATGACAATGTGTAACTTTTTTCGAACATATGACAATGTGTAACTTTGAACGTGTGCATTCTGTCTTAAGGGCTGCCGAAGACATTAGCTATTATTTGATTCATTATTTGTGCATTCTTCTGTTTTTGGGGGGCATCTGTGCCCAAAAATTATCCTAATCTTTCAATACTATCCAATTAAGGCAAATGAGAGGAGTGTTGTTTTGATTTGTCGGGTCTTGAATTCCTACTGTTTGGTAACTTAACATGTAGAATGAAGTGAGGTGAAGCCTCAAATCAAGAGAGAATAAAATATAAGGAGGTTATGATGGTTTTGTCTTTAGTGTCTAGATAAGGAAGTTTTTTTGACTTCGTGTGTAAAAAGAGGATTTTTTTTTTGTCATTAGTGAATTGAAGATGTTTTTTGATGGGGAAATTTTGAATTTGTGTACTTTTGATATGACCCCCTAGTCAAATGGAGGCGTTACTTCACCTTCACTTTAATAGTAAATTACCAAAGGAAAATCTTCCATAAAAGACAGACAGGAAAGGTTGTCATTCTCCATTTGGTAAGGTGAAGTCCTCCTAGATTGTTTGGAGACGTACTCTTTGCAAGTTCCTCTGTTTGGAAGCAATATAATTGATGGTATTACGTTGGATTTATTACCATATATCCAGTATGAGGGAATGATGGATTTTACTGATTGCACCAGAACTTTCCTTGTGGGCGAAAAACGTGTCCCTTTCCGATTATTGTTTTTGAAGGGGCAATCTGTAGACTTTTAGATACTATTTGTGTGTGCTTTAGGTAACTTTTGTAGAAGTAAGTGGAATTTCCATAGTTTTCAATTCCATTTTGTTCGTGGAATGTTCTGGAATTTGGGCTGGGGTGGAAGGATTCTAAAAACCTTTTCTTTATCTCAGGTGGTGAAGCAGAAGAGGAGGAGGAGGGTATAGTTGCTATGTCGGCTGTCTCTTTCTCCTCCTTCTTCCTCTTTTTTCCCCTTTTTTCTTCTTCTTTTTATCTCTCTCTCTCTCTTTATTTTTCTCCATGTGTTGACCGAGTGGGGTGATTACCTTTCAAAGGGCTCTTTTTTTATTTCCTTTACACCCTATGATCAGAAATCTCAATGTGAGCTCCACAGTGGGGGTCCACCTATTAAAAATCCAAATCGTTTAAAATAAATGTCCCTGGTCCAAGCCATCCAACAGAAAATAAGCCCTAAATTTTTTTCACTCTAAAAAGAAATTGGGCCCTAACCAAATTTTACTCTAATAGATAGCCAAATTTAATTCTAATAGAAAATGGGCCCTAGCCAAATTTCACTCTAGTTGAAAATAGGGCTGTAGCCAAATTTCACTCTAGTAGAAAAGAGGGCCCTAGACAAATTTCATTCTAATAGAAAATGGGCCCTAACCAAATTTCACTCTAATGGAAAATGATGTAAGCATGCATTTCTAGTATCATTTTAGTATTCTACTTTTTTTTTTTTTTCAATTTTAAGAATTCTTTATATATATATATTCCATTTTTCAATTGCGCCTTTTCCGGAATGGAATTCTAGAACATTCCACTACAAGGCCAAACCAGAAACGGAATTGTTGACAACTATGGTAATTTCCGATGGTGTGTTTTTATTTTGTTTGTCATTTGACTTCTTGCCCTGTTTGAGTTGTTATATTTTATATTTGTAGATGTAGTGTGGGTTATATTGTAAGTCATGGTCACTATTTTTACATTTTCACTAGCCTCGATATTTTTTTTACTGCAGGATGTTTGGACCGAATTAGGCCGTCCTTGTGGCATCCATCAAAAGCAGGTAAGTTACATGTCTCACTGTGGATCTGCTTTTGGCAATAACTATAAACTAATTCTCTCTTTTTTTCTCTCAATGTATCTATCTGCGCGTGCCTTTCTAGAATATAAATTGGTTCTCTTGACTGGTTCACCATGTTGTTGATGGTATCTTCCATGCAATCTTTATTATTGACTTGGTAATGTTTTGTTAGTTTCAAACTTCCACTTAAAGTTTTTTAGGAACTCATTAGTTAGAAAAAAAACTGCAACAAGCAAATATTTGGTAGTAGAAACAAATCTGGTTATGGTCTTGTACACCACAAGCTATTCATCCACTTGCACCGGTCATTTGTGTGCATTTGTTTCATTCCTTATTTTATCCTAGAGTCAGATGAGCATTCAACTGCAGTTTGTGGGGTCTAAAGGTAAAAAATTGGATTTGAAACAGAAGTTGCTTGGAAATGATTTTAAAATGTGTAACTAAAATTCGCATTGAATAGGTGTACTCGTATGTTGAGGTTAAACAAGTAGATCTTTATCCATTTGTGTATATATGTTGTAGGTGGACCAAATGATGATTCACTCTGCTTCAGATCCTCGTCCGCGGACCACTCTTTGTGGAGATTACTTTTATAATTATTTCACTCGTGGTTTGGACATACTTTTTGATGGTCAGGTATTGTTTTCCTTGTTTTAGTACCCTTCCTTCTCTTTTGAGGGATTCATGCACTTTCATGATATTGATTTTGAAATTTTTTTGAAGATATATTGTTTGATGTGCAGACTCATAAAATCAAGAAGTTTGTGTTGCACACGAACTTTCCAGGACATGCCGACTTTAATTCTTACATAAAATGCAACTTTGCTATCTACGGTTCTGATGGTGGGCTTCTTAAATTTCAAGATCCGTGCTAGGTAATCTCCTAAAAACTATTGGTCACATTCACTCATAGTCATGCTTGTATGCAGGTGGGGGACCTATTCAGGAAGGAGTTTCTCCTAAGCATTGCATTACACCAAGCACTAAGTGGGAACAAGTAAAGGTACGACTAGAATTTTGATCCGAATGAACTGTTTCATCTATTTTAAATGAGAACGTAAAATCTGAAACTGTAAGCATTGATTTGTGTTATGAAACTATTCAGAACAAAAAAAATTGTGTATTATGAAGATTCATAGTTGAGTTTCTCATCTGCTAGGAGTTTTCCCCTGTTATGGTTATTGGCATCAATATGAGATGGTTGATGTTTATTTCTTAAATTGATCATATATTTACTTTCACTGTTTCTCGTAATTCAATCTTCGGGGGTAACAAAAAGTCCCACAAAAAATAATTTTCAAACAGTTAATTCCATATTCTCATCTTGAGCAGTTAAAATATCTGCAACTGGGAGGCACTGTGGCAGAGATGATTGTTTGGTTTTTCTCTTTTGATTTATGATTTTCTGACCATGTGGGTTTGCATTTGAAATACAATTAGTACCCTTGGTCTCCAAGGGAGACAGGGACTAGGAAGTTTATTCATGGAGGTAGCAAGAAGTTTTTTTTTTTTTTTTTTCAATTTCTCCCGGAAAATGCCTTTTTTGTAATACAATCAGAAGAGCTAAAAGCCTTTAAACTAGGGAAAGATGGCTTTCTGCTTTGGGATATTAATCTATTCATAGTACTGCCTCTGTTGTTTTCTCTTCTCAGTATATTGGATACTGATAATAATTTTCAGCTTAAGCCCCATCATTTGCTGCATCATATGTGAACTTTCCCCCCCAGGCATCTTCTATTGATTCCGGCTCTCTAGACGTGCTCTTACCTAATTTGGAAATATTTCTATGAAATTATAGGAGATCCTTGGTGATGGTGGGCGTGCTGCAATCCAAACACAAGGGTCAACAAGCAATCCTTTTGGATCAACTTTTGTATATGGCTATCAAAATGTTGCATTTGAGGTGAGAAATGTATTGGTAATTAACCATTGTTCAAAATTATTCGAGCTCTTCCTTTTCATTGTTTAGAATTTGTACTGTTATGTTATTTCACTAGGTAATACTCTTTTTTTTTTTTTTTTTTTTTGTGGACGTTCTTCATGGATCTTGAACTGGCTAATCATAGCACTGTTTGTGGGAGCAGGTCATGAAGAATGGCTATATAGCTACAGTGACGCTCTTCCAGTCTTAACAAAATTCTGTTGGGTATGTTCTTTTTACTTCCAGGTAATTCTATTTTTTTTCCTATGCTTTTCCCTGTCCCAATAGAGTATTATTACTCTTGCACATGCACACATCTTAACTGAATATCACTTAGGTTTCAAATGATATTCAAGTTAGTTTCAATTCATAGAGGGGTTCTGATCCAGAGGTATAATGAAGTTTGATAATAAAAAAAAGACATCATTGTAAACAGATTTAAATAACCATTCTTAGGCTGTTGCCCTGATGCTCATGATTGTCTGACTGATATTTTTTGACCATTATTTCATAGGCCAATAATAAAAAAACTAAATTGCAGCCTCAGCCACAAAAAAAAAAAAAAAAACCCTAATTTGCAGCCAATGGTAATGGCAACCTCAACCAAATAGTAATTTTTAGCTTGACCTTTTTGATGTGTTAATCGCAATCCATGGGCACGTCTGGACTCTGGATCCATGGCCTGTGTCCATGAGTGGGTCTACATGCCTAATTTGCTTCTCTCTATCACTACTTATCACATGTTGCTGTATATAGTGATTTCTTTAAAACTCGTGCTGTTTTCTAAAATGTGGATCTTATAGTGTTCTGAGATATTTATTCTCATATGATTGAACTGCAATTATGAACCTGTGCAAGATGATATTTGCATGAGCAAAATTTACCCAGTCGAGTGAGTCCTTGTGGTGTGGGCGGTTTTGTATCTTTTTCACATTTCAAGTTTCTATTTTGGAGGTTGCATTATTGAGCAATTTGTCCTAACATCATTTTAGTGTCATTTTGGTTGCATGATTTGTGAAGAAGGATAGAACTCTCTCTCTCTCTCTCTCTCTCTCTCTCTCTCTCACACACACACACACACACACACACACACACACAAATGGAAGAATTAAACTGTTGGTTGCAGTGTTTACTTTGCTGTTAGGATTCTGCATCGTGTTGATGCCTTAGTGGCTTTGATGGACTAAAAAAAGAGTTGGATTTATGGTGGCATGGAAGGAGTTCCATTTGATGTTGTTCCTTTTTTTGTTTTTTTAAGCCATAACATGGATTTGAGATTCTGCCATCTTTTCTTTTGGGTCTGATTTTAGGGTTTCACATTGAACAGGAAGCGCATGGTTTTGTATATAAGCAGTTTACTCCTATCATTCATTGGCTGCTGGAAGTAAGGACTTCTGTACAGGCGTAACATTGGTGCAGTTGCATCATTCTCAGAAGTACCTGACTTTAGCTTGTCTGTATATAAATCGATCTCTAATGAAAAAATCTCCCGACTCCAAAAACTTCTCTCATTGTGTAATTTTATTTTAATGTGAAATTGTAAGATTTGCTACCTGTGTATCATTTACAGGTATATATTTTTTTTAAAGAAGAATAAAAAAAATAAAGCATCAACGTCCAACAGTATTAAATCTTGAAATTGTTTTAACCCGAAGGCCCATTATTACTCTAATTCCATCGCCACGTTGATTACAGTAATTAGGTAACCATTGACATTACTGCTGTGGTGGTGCCAACAGCTATCGGGTCAGTCATTTTAGTTTCTGGTTCAATGACTCATGCATTCAAGAGGCTTGTGGTCGTGGTTGGAGGTGGGTCTCATGGGAGGCTCGCTCTTTCTCCAACAGCACCACTATAAACGTAATGATCTCTGTAGAACTGTACGACAATTCTAGAGATAGTGGAGACACAAGAACCTCAGCTAAAATCATCTTGGAGCCATGGGTCCTTGAGCAAAGAGGTTGAGAGCTTGCGGTAGCCCTCAGTGTGGAGAGTATGTCTTCATCTTGCCTTTGTGGCTTCTCCATGGAATGTCAATGGCAGTTCGTGCATTGTGAATCTGTTTTGTACACTGGCCCATGAATCTAACTACTCCCCTGTACCTAGAAGGGAACATTCATTGCTTGCATTAGATTATCTGCACTTGGTTTATAAAGACCCTGATGACCCGGTAGTTTCTAGGTTCCCCTGGTTTTAAGTTTTTCTGTTTTGAGAATTCTTTTGAAGTCATCAGATTCTTGAATTGATCAGCCTCTTAAAAATGAGTGAGCTTTTACACTTTTTCAATGATAACCTAGGTCTAGATTTAGGGAATCTGTTAACATGAAAACGGTGAAGAGTTTCTTGCATTTAAATGTACACGAGAAGATAAAATTCGTGTCATTTTTTTTTTTTCTTAAACTAAGGTGGGCTGCTGGTCTATTGTGAATACTTGAAACTTGAAGTCCGAGATCGATCCCTTGGCATGTGTGATATCAGGGCGTCAGTACCAATCAACCATATGAGTTTACTGGCAGCTAAATTCATCTTTGTTTTAGCAATTCCGTATAAAGTTAATTTAGGAATCTTAAAAAAAGATGGGTATGATCCACGCAGCATATGCAATATCATGATTTAACCCAAATAATTTTTGGCATCAGCCCTTAAATTATATACTTTGCTTCCAGCTGTTAGTTATTACTCACACCTATAGTAGTGTATGTTGTGTACCTACATGGTTGAAAATCTCATTTTGATTCTTGACTCTTTCAAGTCATCTCATTTTGATGAAGGATTGAATAAAAAATAAAAGAGGTCCGGCTCACTCATCTCATTTTAATGAGTCGTTTGCATTTCGAACCATTTAATAGACAAATTTAATTTTTAAACAATTAAAATTTATTTATATATAATTATACATGAGGTTTAGAGTCAATAATTAAAAAATGATGACTGAGATGTAATTTGAAACTTATAATTGATCTTTTACATTTAATATTTAGACTAAGAAATTATGCAAAATGCAATATTTTTCCTTTTACACTCAATACTTGTAATCAATTGGAATGGATGGTTGAGATCTACTGTATTAAGTATTGGTTTAGATGTGCATTAGGCTGAAACATAATTAACTTATAGAAGCCTGCATCTCAACTTCCATTGTAGTCTAGTTGGTTAGGATACTCGGGTCTCACCCAGAGACCCGGGTTCAAGTCCCGGCAATGGAATTTTTTTTTTATAACTCCTACAAACAGTACCTTTCTAAAGGTACTAAAAATTTAACCAAAAATGTACTCTTTGTTTTCCTTGCGGGGAAGTGATCCTCTAGGACTACGTTGTCTTCATTTTTTTATTTTTTTTATTTTTTTGTTGAAATGAGATCTACGTCGATTTTGACCCTCCCCTAAATAACAGAGGGCCTATATCAACCCTTTGTAGGGTCATTTAAAATGCAAAAAATCTTAGTTCTCCCTATCTTCCACCTCCTGTATCCGTCAAACAATGAGATTTGTAAGTCAAACTAGGCTTCATCAAATCCGGTGAGTCTTTTTTATTCTTTAAATGACTTCTCTTCTAGAATATTAAGAAGAAATGTGTTTTAGGGAGATTTACAAGGGTTCAGATCTGGAATGAAGAAGAAATGGACATTGGAATCCTTATATTATCTAAAAAAACCCTAATTTCCAAACCTATATGGCAATATATATTAGTAATGTGACAAATTGGAGAATATTAAGCAATAGGGTTTTCTAGTTGATACTTGGTTTGTAACCTGTATTAGAGATGTTACAAACTACAAACCTGTATTAGAGATGTTACAAACTGAAGGAGATTAATTAGGCTACAAAAACCCATTTTTAGGTTCTCCATTGATATTTGATTTGTTGGATAGTTTTATAGAGAGACGAAGCATTTTAATATTCCCCATTGGGTTTGGGGAAGGGAGGAGAAAAATAACGAGAAACTAGGGTTTTTTGTGTTTTAAAGGACCGCACTCCCCTATTTAGGGAGGGTTGATGTCAACACAGATTTCGTTTCACACATACAATGAAAGGAAGTGGTCCATTCATGCGAGGAAACTAAGAAGGCCTTTTTGGAATCTGCATCTAGTTAGTTTGCTTATAGCATGCCTATTATATGCCTTCATACGTGTATTTTCACTTTACTTTATTTTGCCCACTTTGTATTTCAAAAGACATCACAATAAGAAATCCCCACTATCACAAATTCCTGTAAGAATCCTCAAGCCTTTAATGCTCGTTTATTAGATGAGTTTTAAGGTCTGAGTATGGACTCCTCGTCGTATTTCTTACATGCTTTCCCTTTAATAGAAGCTTGAAATTCTATCGTGAGGACTATATGACGATAATCCCGATCCTGCATCATGAATCCTATCACTTATAATAGTGACATGTCTTAAGATTTTGGATTTCGTAAAAGTTTCAAGATAGGAGGAATATAGAGACGAAGAGATTTTATAGATGTAAAGAACGAGGGAAGAAAAGCCTCTCGAACGAGTTTTTTCTTCATCCATTCTTAGAACATAACATTTCCATATTAATGAAAATTTCTTCATCAAAATTGCCTAAAATGATTTTGTTTTAATAAAAGGGATTTTCTTTTTTGTTAAAGTAACAATCCAAAACCAACAAAGAAAATCCCAACAAAACAAAAAAGAAGAAGGGAAAAAAATGGGAAGACAATCTTTTGGCCAAGTCTCACCCAATCAACTCGATTTTATCTTCTACCCAGACCCGATATTTGGACGGTCCAGATGGATCCAAATCATTACCACAATGCGCATGACTACGGGCCACTATGCTCCTGCAGACTATCTTTTATTTATTTATTTTTCTTTCATTCGCATCTTCACCCCCATCAGTGCACAGGGTTTTACTACACAGCGAAGGCAAAACCTGCTGCTGCCTTCTATCCAGTTCAAACCCCCCGGGTATGCTTTTTATCTGTTGTTTGTCACTTTCTTAGCAATACCAATCTAATGTAGATACAAGTATCTGGATTTAATTGAATGATATGGGTTTTCTGTCAAGGCATGCATATGTAGAAAAGCTGATTTTATTGGTTGCATATGAATTTGGGTTCGGGGGAAATGGTTGATGAGGTCATATCTTTGGAGGTTATTTGTTGGTTTTTAATCAAAATCTCAATTGGGGTACATCCAAACATGTTTTTTCTTGATGGGTATTGTCTTCCTGTAGTCTGCAAGGGTATGATTAGCAGAGGCAGATGGGCATGAGATACTTTAGGGGTTATTTCTTCTTTTCATTTTTCTGATGAATCTTGGTGTATTTATGTTTTATGAGCATTTTTGTTGGGTATTTTGGCTTTGAGGCTGTGATGGGTATTGGGTTATATCGTTTGAAAGAAATGCCTTATCATAATTTACAAACAACACCTCAAATGGCCCCTGCAAGATGTATACAAGGGTTTACATGTTCCAGGATTTAGCAAAATAAATGGCCGTGAAAAAGAAAAAGACATGATAGATTGTGGAGTTGGGCTGCAAATAAGGTTGAGCGGAATAATAGAACTCACAAATCCGACTACAAATAGAGGGAATGAGATTGGATTATGATTGTGAAGACAGGTATTGTTTATGAAGCTGCGTCTCGTGTAAGAACTCTTTGTGCCAAAGTTTTAGAGAAAGAGGAACTACTTGAGGCCTGTTTGCCTTCTTCATATTGAATTCCTAAAAGTGCTATTTTTCAACTATGAGACTTATGCATGTAAACAGTGTGGGATTTTTGATCCATGCCATCTACAAAAGCGGGACCTTTCCCTGAATTAAAGGTGTGGACTGATCATGTGTGAACCCTGTATCCACGAAAGTGGGACTTCCCCCGGAATTGAAGGCGTGGACTGGCCGTGCAGAACCCTGTAGGTGGAAATTACTCATATCCTAAGAACTCAATGTAAAGTGGATTTCCCTTTTTTTTTTTGCTGAGAAAAGGGGATTTCATAGTAATGGACTATATTAAAGAGGTGAAGAGTGAAGGGTCTAAGGCGGAGATGTTGACGGCACTGTTACTTAGGAGTTAATTTACTTAGGTGATGGGTGGTATTCATTTCCTACTAGAGCAGATATCTTGTGGTCTTTACCTTTAACCTTCACTTCTAGCCCGTTTGATAGAAATACATTTCTTAAATATCCTTTGCAACGAATGCTGATTAAACAAAAGGGCCTTGGTGAAAATTAAAAGATAGAAAGAGAACCTTGTCTAAGGTATAAAATTTGAATCACACTCTTACTTATTGAGTCCAAATCACAGTTGATGTGCTCCTTTTAAAAAGAATTCTTTAAGCCCCTTGAAAAATCCAAAAAGTCAGCAATATCCGAAACAAGTGGTTTTATTGTTCTTCATACAAAAAACTGAAGTATAGAAGTAAGAACCTTTTTTATTTTTTTGGATTTACAAGGGACTCACACTTACACATTCATGTACGGTATGGATGTTCATAACCAGCTTAGCAATAGTGGGTGACGAAGTATAAAATTATTTGTAGTATGAATTACATCACAAAATATAGATTTGAGAAGTAGACAAATAGAGTGACTTGGTGAAACCTAATTGAAAAGTTATAGTACAAGATCATAAAAAAGAAGATAAGAGAAGTGCACATAGCACCTATCATAGTTGAAACAATTTTTTTTTTGCTGATGGTATCATAGTTGAAACATAAGAAAAGTCCAAAAATAACAAATAACAAAAGTTTCCTTCATGTTCAGATAATTGAGCATTTGAACATATTAGATTACTATACACTCAAATGTGAAAGAAGATGATTATTCTATTGTACCTGATAAAAGTTGAAAAAAAGTCCAAAAATAAATAAATATCCATATTATGTGAAACAGATTAAATCATCTTCCAATCACGTGAAGTGCTTCATGATGGACCTGACCTCACAGAAGTTCTAAAAATGTTCGAACTTATCAGCTTTTATCCAACAGTTAAAGCTTGTTATCGTGTTTTTTTATGTTCATGTCTGAGTCTAAACACCTTAGAGAAGAATTTCTTTATATACATGAAAACCATGCGGAAAAAGTGAAAAGTTTCTCCCTTGGAATGTTGTAATGCTCTTCTTGGAGTGTTTTGACCGTATTGGCTGATAATATCGGTCTGTATCTGCCTTAGATTTTACTTGTATCAGCTGTATATCTGCTGATGTGGGTATTTATTTATTTATTTATTATTTTCCAAGATTTAGCCTGTATCATATTGGCCAATACAACCAAGACCATGTTATGTCAACTATGGAATATCAATTAACATCAAGACCCTCTGGTTCTTAGCATCTGATACGCCGTGTAGTGGCCTATATTTTAATTATGGTCCAAATCAGGGGTGGCAAAGGGTTGCGTTCGGGTCGAGTTGAGACCTATCCAAAAGGGGTCATTGCTCAACCTGAACCCAACCTGTTTATTAAACGAGTGGATTCCTCCAACTAGTATCCGACCTGCAAATAAATGGGTTAGCCCATCTCAACCCACGTGATAAATGGTTATTATTTTGATCTAAATTAAAAATCCCAATAAGATATACACTAATCAAAATATTTGTTATCTATAATGAAAATTCCCAATTAAAGTTCTAATCAATTCATTATCTAAACTGTCAAGGCGTCAATCAGATCCCCAATCAAAGCCATAATCAATTCCTAGTGAAAATCCAAATAAATAAAAAAACCCTAGTCAAAGTCCTGATGCAACAACCCCTTATCAGAAATTCCAATCAAAGCCTGAATCAGATCCCGAGAAAATTCTAAATCACAACCTGAATCAAATTTTAGGTAAAAAGCAAACCCTAATCACACAGCAAAACCGAGTACCAAGTGAAAAGCACAGAAATATATTTAAATAATTTAAGAAAATTGTACTTTCCTTCTACCAGGTTGGGGTTAGTGGTGTGGAAATGTTTAGTTGTAATAGCTTGGGGAATTCAGTAAGAAAGCAAAAGAATAAAGGAAAAGTGTTCGTTGGTGGGTTGAATGATGGCAAAGTTAAAACCATCCCCTTTCATTGGCGTTTGTTACCAAAGGAATTTGCAGGCTATCTTACATGAATTTAGAAAAGGGAGGGGGCACATGTAGTGCAGGTAACAGAGGGGTAGGACTTAGGAGTCCAACGTTTAAGACTGGGTTGAAGCTAAACACCGTTAAATGCGTGATAGAGAACTCGGGGTACGAGGGAATGATAAAAAATGACAATAGGGAAAATATTGCTCCAAATTTTGGGAACCTCGAGGGGCTTAGGTCTCAAGACCTGGTTGGTGGAAACTAAACACTGAGGGAAGTTCAATCAGCAACTTGGGGCTTTTGGGGTCTGGGGCATGATAAAAATGAAGGGAAAATCATTCTCCAATTCTCAAGGTCTGTAGGGGTTTAGGACTCAAATTGTGCCCAATTTATTGGCTTAAAATTGAGGCCTGCACTTGTATGTGAATGCATCTTCATGGCCTTTGCTAATGGAAGTAGATTCTAAAATTGTGACATCGTGGGCCGACTAAAAGTCAAAGCTTTATGGAGATTACCATCAGTGGAGAAGAGTCAAGCATGTGCAAGCATTCCAATTTCCAAGGGAAAGGAATATGGAGGGCAGGCTTTAGTCAAAACAAGCATTACTGAATTGGCAACTTAAAATTCATTTCTTTCTGCATTAGGGTGTGGGTACCATGTCTAATATTTTGTTGGCTATCTTGCATAATATTTTATACTCTCTATATAATATGTCTGTAACTGTTCTTGATAATATTTCTTTGTCATCTCTCAAAAGAGGGCTGAGAAAATAAGGTCCACTACCTCTCACTGCAAAGCACTTTCTAATTTGATGCTTTACTTTGTGATCATGTAGACGAAACTTGTTCTTACGAATTAAGATATGCTCTGATTATTACAGGTAATTTTTTTCTTGATTATTACAAGTATCTGGCTTTTGCATGCAGATTGGTTTTTAAGCTTGTTTTATAGCTCATAAAATAGAATACAGGCACATGATCCTTATCCCTTTTTTTTTTTTTCAAAAATGTACATGGTCATTTACTTTTACTTTAATCCAATAAGCTTGAGTGCTATAGTTTTAGGTCTCATCATTGAGTAATCTCTGCAGGTGTTCCCTTGTATAGTTCAGTAGATCTAAGGTATCTTATCTGGACCTAGACATGAGTTTGGTAAATAACCATGCCAAGCATGCATATGGTTTAATCATTTTCTTGTCTTTGATGGAGCAGACAATTGCACTTTGACAACAGTTGTTTGGCTACTCAAAGATGTCGACAACTGGGTTGACATGTAGTTCCTCGAGACTTTCTTTTTGTATCAAGCCTTCACGAGGGTCAGGTTTCCTGCTTCGACGAGTTTCATCTAATGGGAGTTTTAGAGGAAAGAGAGCACTTAACTTTGGTGTGGACAGGTAGACTTCTAGATGTCCAATTTCCTGGTTCATGAGGTCTCATAACTTAATCATTATGTTTTCCATTGGTGCTACTGACACCTTACCACATAAATTGTTGAATTAGTTCCACAGGTGTATGGAGATTTCGGCATACTCACAAGATAAAGAGTGCAATGGGTGCCTCATTTGGTGACACGGCTGATGACTCAATGGGTATTGATTTTCTTCTAAGTTATTGTCTTTTCTATTACTTAGTACAGGTCCATTAAGGAGGTGACATTACTTCAACTGCAATATGACAATAAATGACTGAGAGTTCGAAAAACTCAATCCTGAGTTATTCTCTAATGGGCTGGCCCATGACATAATGCTCTGAAGCTGTCATTCTGTGCTGATAAAATTACATTGTGGCAGTGTTTTCGAAACCAGATGTGATCTCTGGAATATTCAGTCACCTGGGTTGGACTGGCTCTGATGCCCTAGAATATTTATTCGAAATTGATCCATTGCATATGTTTCTGAAATTAGCACAAACCAGCATGTATACCTGCATGGACTAGGGATGTTCACTGGTTTTGTACAATTTTAAAATTTTTATTATTTATTATCTCCTTCAAGTGCTTCATCACTTACAGAGTGACTGAAGCAGCATTTGAATCAATTTGGACTTGACTGAAACACGACTTCAGTGGTTCAACCTCTGGTTCGATTTTTAAAGCAATGAATTTCATACAAGGATTCAACAACTTTTGAAATCCCTATAGACAAGATCTCAAGATGACTGTTTATAGCATCCCATATCCATATATCTTGGTTTTCTTTACATAAACTAATACTGTTTGGTTGCAACTCATAAGAAAATTTCCATTGATCACTTGTAAGCATAGGTAAATAATGCACAGTGGCACTTTGAGTTCAATAAATTTCCAAGAGGAGCGCATCATCACCATCATCTTTGAAGTCTGATACTATCATTTGGGGCTATACTGATGCTGGACAAATGATAGATCTGTGCTGCTTGATAATATTGATGGCCACAGTTAAACTATCCTTATTGTTTTAATAATACTCCACACAAGTTCGAGGTTTGTATTGGCTAGAATCTCCAATTCACCTGCTGTCAGCCACCGCCTAATTATGTCATGGTTGAGGCAATGACAAAGGATCACAATCCTCTTACTAATCACAATTCACAACAGCCACTCCACAATCTTTTATTAAAATGATTGATGTTTAAGGCTTAAGTGATAACCCCCAAAAAAAGTTTATGCATACCCATGTATCAACCACAGAACTTCTATGGGTTGGATGACTGTTACCTTTGTGGATAGACTAGATGCTACCGATGTGTCTCACCATCCTGTAGGTATCCAGAATCCGACAGTTGGATGCTCCCTGTTCAACTAATGTATATAGCATTATAGCCTAACACAAACTACCAATCAATGGTGTGCTGCCCCTTTATCACGAGGATATGATTTGTGCCATGATCTTCAGATTGCACGAGAAACCAACTCGGATGATAATGTTTTCCTGCCTCACCGTATCGTTTCCACTGTAGTAGAAACTCCAGAGTCCTTAAATCATTGGCACAAGGGTTTATATCTTGGTGGTTTGCTGCATCAAACACTCTAAAAGCAGACTAATTGATGGATTATTTCACATCCAGATTTAGCATCAGCTGGAACGAGAAATACAGGGTTTATCCAACCTTTCTGCCGAGCCAAATCTCAAGATAATGAAATTCACAAATTCCATTCAAAAGTCTTCTCGTCCTTCCACATCTTCTTTTATAAATAAAATAGTAAAAATCCCATCAAAATCTTTTGTCCCCTAGATGGACACTAATCCCAATCACATAATGAAAAGATAACCTTCTAAGATATTAGTTCTAATCCTAATTAACAACTCAATAATGATCTCAAAAAGGAAAGAGTTACTGAAACGTGAGGTTGTGCGCTTCTTCGGTTAATTTGGATATGGCCTCCACTTGTGGGTCTCAAGTGAGTCTCAACTCGATGGGCTGCATAATCTACTTTCCCGATCACCCCTAGTTATGGTTATCCTCTCTGTTGCTCCACTGTCTAGGATGTCACTTCCGAGTTCTTCCTTCTAAATCTTTGATGGTCTTCACCATCTCCTAACTCCTTTGCAACACTTTGTATGTGCGCTGTTTCCCGTGTTCCTTGTATGTGTCCAAACCATCTAAACCGACTTCCTTAAATTTTCTTTTATTGCAGTCTCCTATCCTCGCATGCGTGTAATTTTTTTTTATCAGTAATGGTCGCATGTGTGTATTCTTAATTCTATCTTTTCTTGTTATTCCAACCATATTGAATTATTAATATGTGCATTTCAGCTTTATGTACTTTGTCTTCTTGTTTCTTCATTGCAGAACATTCAGCTTTGTAGAACAACAAAGGTCTAAGTTCGAATTTTATGTTTCTTTAGTCAAGGTTAGGGATGGAAACTGGTTGTGTCCATAGTGTACTTGAACCCAAACCTGAACTCACCAATGTGGACTGGGACCTATACCCACAGACCAGAACCCGACCCAGGTCCATGTTACTGAACCAGTACACATACCTGAATCTTAATTAAAGGCTCGAACCCAGAACCAGACCTGAATAAACGACCTCGACCCAGACCCAATCAATGCCTAAGTAATTGTGTAGTGGCACAAATATATACTTATATACTATTATAATATACTTAATCTCTGCATATAATACGCTCATGGCATTGGATATTCAGTTTCTCTGGTATGCCATCCATGGGATGGAACTAGCCCTGAAATTCAAATGGGTCCAAAATTCCAAATAATGGATTCATACCGAATTTTCCAACTCTGGTCCTTCAGGTATCTGGGGACCTGTTTTCAGCCCAAGTCGAAGTAGCACCCAACAATCAAACAACACTGTGTTATCTTGTCTCTACTTTGGACACCCTAACCTAGTCCTGTTCGTGATATCCCCTTTGAGCCATCCATTTTGGTTTTACAATTGTTTCTAGTTATAGGGATGTATCACACTGATTTTATATGTCGGCCATTTTTGGCTGTACAGTTTAGCAATTTAAAATTTTAGTTATATTCACGGTTATGGCATGAATCTAAATTTCAGCCACAAACTATTTATTCTGCTTGAAGAAAGATCTGATTGTAACATATCTTTGTGTTATTTATTTATACATATTTTTGACATCAACAATTATTCCATTCCTTACAAGTTACCTTTTTGTGGTTGACAGCATCCGTTAACTTTTAAAGAGTAC
The DNA here is from genome assembly GCA_038049695.1 of Cinnamomum chago. Taxonomy (NCBI): domain Eukaryota; kingdom Viridiplantae; phylum Streptophyta; class Magnoliopsida; order Laurales; family Lauraceae; genus Cinnamomum; species Cinnamomum chago. Next base: position 16,190,576 of record CP142453.1, read on the forward strand.
ATTCCTATAACGCCTGCTAAATAAAATTCTTTTTACTGGAGAATTTTGTCTTTTTATGTAGTTCATGGAGACATTAACTAGGATCATACACAATTATTAGTGCTATATGATGTGCAGAAGGTGTTTTGCGTTTTACTTTTCTGTATGCTTTTGCACACTGTCGCCAAGCATGTGTCTTATGAGTGTAGAAAATAACTACACTGGCTGTTATCATGCACTACCTTGTGTGTGAGATTGCAATACAATATGGTTTACCATAATAGGAAAAGAATTCTGAAATAACTGTATAGATTATTCTTATTCTGGTGAATAAATGTTATTTACTCAACTATGGTGAAACTCTCTCCCTTTGAATGCTAGAAATACCATGGTCTAGTGATCTGTTTTGTGACAGTCATTGTCTTTGGATAATGCTCTTTGTTTAGTGAAGTTAGTAAAAGGCTCTTTAGAAAGGTCTTTGATTTATTTCTCAAAGTGTTCCCTTTCTGGCTGTAGCTGTCTTTCCCAGGATTAACATAAGAGATCCATACAAACGGCTTGGAATCAGCAGAGAGGCTTCTGAAGAAGAAATTCAAGCGGCAAGAAACTTTTTGATAAATAGATATGCCGCACACAAACCGAGCATTGATGCAATTGAATCAGCACATGACAAGATAATCATGCAGAAGTTTTATGAAAGAAAAAACCCAAAGATCAACATTAAGAAAAAGATGAGGGAAGTCAGCCAATCTCGTGTTGTGCAGGCTGTCGTTAGTAGGTTTGAAACTCCATCCACGGATTTCATTATTAAGACAGCCACCGCATTTGCAGTACTTGGAGTGCTCACTTTTCTGTTTCCAACGGAGGAAGGACCAACACTTCAAGTAGCCATTTCTTTATTGGTGTCCATATATTTCATATACTCGAGGCTCAAGAGCCAAATGCGAGCTTTCTTGTATGGGTAAGCATATTTTCTCAACATTATTTGGAATTTGTACACAAGTTGCATTTGCCAGTGCATTTGCTTGAAATTGTGGCAACACAATTAGAATTTAATTATATTGAAGAGACAGGTAGGTTGTGATACATATGATTAAAATCTGCATAGTGGGTCTGCTTTATGTCAGGGTAGACAATTGAGTCAAAACACCCAACTGAAATTGTAACTAACCCAAGTATCACTTCTATCTGAGTGATATTCCACCATCAGATGGAAGCCAAATCATGCAATGGTGAATATTGCTCATCATCGGAGTTTTATCTGGGCTAGCCATGATTCACGGGGGCAGATTCTATCCATTTGTCTACATTGACTGAAAGTAAACCTCATGGCATGGCTGATTTTGCCTAAATTTCTGTTGCCATACTCTCTCTCTCTCTCTCTCTCATGGATTTCTGACCACATTCTCCATAGGGCCCTCTTATCTTTTCCTTCTCCGAGCTAGGATTATGGAAGAAGGAACTGAGAAGGAGGTATCATCAACAACTGGTTTTATTACGGGACAGCTCATGGCAGCAATACTTCTTATATCCGTTTCTATTTCAGGAATATATCTACGCGCTTGCTCATGGTCATGCTTTAAATGGATCGATTCTTTATGAACCGGTGGAAAATTTAGATCATGACAATAAATCCAGTTCACTAATTGTGAAATGTTTAATTACTCGAATGCATCAACATAATCGTTTGATTATTTCGGTCTATCCAGCCATGAGGTAGATCAGCAGCGACTCCCCCGATACGGAAATAATTATGCATCATTCGCATACCTGTGGCAGCTTCGAGTAGGTCATTTACTTATTTCCTTTCTCTGAAAATATAGAAGGGAGTCTGTGAACCGATATCTGCCATAAAAGGTCCAAGCCATAATAAATGAGAAGCACTCAGCTCCAGCATAATTACTCTGATATAGCTGGCTCTTTTGGGTACTTGAATATTTCCTAATTGTTCTGGTGCAATTACCGTAGCCTCTGTGAACATAGTAGCTAAATAATCCCCTCTCTCTCTCTCTCTCTCTCTCTCTCTTATTTAGGTCATTTGGTGTTTCTACAGGGTTGCTGCTTTCTTTGGCTCCTGGCTGTTGGGTACCCTCTTGATGGTGTCCGTGATTCCGCCTTTGCTGAAAGGTCCAAGGAGTTTAGAAGTGATGACTTCTCTGATAACGTATGTACTTCTTTGGGTTTCTTCTACTTACCTCAAATAGTCGTGTCAAGATACCTGCATCCCACCCAATTTTTGTAAGCAGATAGAAGCGAATTTTATTTGTTTTTTTATTATCAAAATTATGGGTTTCTATAGATTGCAGAGCTGCTTATTTTATTTTGTTTCTCAAATGTCATTGCATCTCAGTCGCACAATACATTGGTTTGTGAGGGGTGTTTAAAAAGGAATGCAGTCAGTCGTTCTCTGTTCTATATTCTTGTGTTAAACAGGCAGGTATGGGTTCACATGACCATTTTTTGGGTATATCCCTGATTGTGTTTTGCTTTTGCATGAATTCACACATGCGCACAGCTCTAATCCTGTGGTCATTGCGATGCATGTATATTGCGTGTAACAAAACAAAACCAAATGGCATTGTGTGTGACAAAATCCTTTTAACTCGGTGTAACCGACTCAACTCCGCAGGTGGGGGAGTCGAGGTGACTTCTGTATGATTTATCAGTTGAGTCATGATCTTAACTCATCAGCTGAGATACATGACTTGGTTGAGATGATCGAGCAATTTCAGATGTAATCAGTTGATTGGTTCGTTTTTGGGCTACCGATGGAAGGTCGGGATTACTGGCTTGTACAAATTGAATCAATCACAATCATGGTAGAACCTGGTTGTTAATGCGGATCAACAGAAAATGGTAATCAAAGCCTTGTCATGAGATTTTGCATGCATTCATGTCGAATACAAGTCACCAACCTTTTTTTCCCTTGATGGGTTGGGTTGGTGTACCATGCACCTGCTCTCCACTCGCAAACCATCCACTTCTTGACTGTAAGTTGGCAAACTCTACCTGCTATCTACCAATACTTGAGAAACCTGAAAACTCGACCCCAAATGTTCACTGGGTTAGTCAACCTGAAGACTCACCAAGTCTTGGTATGGAAACTCAGTATAAAAATATCTTAAACAGCATATATCTGAGTTGTATGTTTTTGTCAATTTTTACTTCTGAGTCTTGACTTGGCCTATGCTGGATCAAATTAAGTCATGAATGATTCAACTGAGTTTTGCTGCCTTGGTCTTGACCTTCCATTCTGTCTTCCCGGATCTGGTGAAGCTGTGTCAAGTCTGCTGAGCTGAATTGAGTCTAATCTACTATCCGGGTCTCTGACTTGGAGAAATCCTGAGTTGAAGGAGCGGAACTCCACAGTGGGGCCCACTTAATGAAATTTTGAACAGCTTAAAATGAATGCCTTCTCATTGTATGAGATTTTTTTAATTTTGTACTTTAAGTACAATATCTCTGAGCTCAATTACGGGACGGTTAGAATCGGCTGCTTGTAGACAATTGATCTGGACATCACATTGGTTGGACTTGGAACCGCTCAATGGGCCATAGTTTTGAAAGATAGAGAGGGCAGCCATTGCCATCACCACAACCGTCCTTTCTAGAGAGGGGAGGAAAAAAAAAATCTTCTTGGCCTCATGGACAGGACATAGACCGGTTGGTGATATTTCACAACCACCATCAAAGTGGGTCCCACAGGCAGAGCCATCTCGATTGTCCGATTGTGGTGCCTTAGAGATGTTTCAATGTGATGGTGTGTGTGGCCCCTTACATCTTCGTCTTGTTGCACCTATGATGGCTACAAGTTCTTTATTACATTACATACAGTCGAACTTGATTCAATGTCCGCCGTACACGTGGCAAATCGTTGTGTTGGGCCATGGTGGAAAAATCAAGCTGGGTATAGGCATGATTACTAAATGACCCATGAGTGGGCCCACCAAGATATAGGGCCAAAAGCTTAGTAGATAGATGCCAAGAGAATTGATATTGAGCGGGAAAGAAGGTCAGCACTATTTTCGGATGGATGGTGGAGATTTTCCAATGCGTCATCAATCTCGACTCATCGGCATGGCCCACCTGTTGTGGTCATCGTGTGGCTGTCATTCAAACAAGAAAAAACTCGTGGTTGAGGGCCCTGCCCAACTGTCTCAAATTCTTCCATTGTTTTTATCTGTGGAAAAAAAAGACAACTGGAGCTTTGTCTTTGTGTAGATGGACGCCTGTGATCGTTACCACTTGGTGATGACTGATGACTCAGCAACTTTCACGTGATTGGACGATGTGGAACTCCGCCGTCCTTGTTTCGGTCGTTCCACTATGGGATGGAGAAATTTCAAATTGCGTTGGTGGAGTGAGATATTTTATTTTATTTTATTTTATAACGGAGGGTGAACAAGCTCTTTGGGTCGGATTAATCCCTATAGAAATAGGGAGAGCCGGGTAAATCCCATATGACTCCGGTATAGTCTCGAACTCTCAACCTTCGGAAGTAAACTGTGGTCTTAGGTCAACTGAGCTACCATTCGAAGTTGATAAAGTGACATAAGTTGTGGGTTTGCTCTCGGGAGGACTAGGAAATTCAATTTGGGGGCTCTTCCCCCAAAAAATATTGAAAAAAGGGACAAATGTAAAAAGAATATATATATATATATATATATTAATTTTTAGAATTTACAAGAGGTAAAATTTTAAACTTTTCTAAAGTTTGGGCGGAGGCTTCAGCCACCTGCCCTTGTCCCTGGGCTGTTCCTCCTTTGCCCTCCATGTTATGGGATCAGGATCCCCTGTTTGGTCTAAACAGGGAAATCCTGTTTGGACCAATGAAGGGGAGCCACATCACAAGCAATTTTTTTTTTTAAGTTGGAGGAGAGGAGATGTCATTGATATGACATCTCCCCCATATGTGGCACCCCCTGGGTGGTCCAAACAGGGGATCCTCTTCCCTATGTTATATGTTTGAAACTACTGTAAAATTGTTCGGTGTGTATTTAAGGGCACCACCTATGAGATTAGTCTTGTTGCTGGGTGTAAGGAAAAAAAAAATAAAAAAATCAAAGATACCCGTATCATTTAAAAACTAAAGTTACATGCTCATATTTCTTAATGTCTGTTTGTGTTTTGAATTTCTAAAGACTTATGTTATTATTATAATAGTTTAGAATGAAGAAATAAAATGTGAAAATTCGACAATGACCATGAAATAAAACTTTTTTGTCCTGAACGTCCTCCAACTGCAAGTGCAAGAGTGTAGGATTTCAATGTTCCTTGTTCTCAAAAGCAAAACTCTCTAAAGTAGACGGGCAAATCCGAGCCTCTAAAACTGAATCCCCTATTCTTCATTGAGATTTCTTCAAATTTTACTCTAACATGAGTTAGTCCCACTGAAAGATTGAGTGTATAATTAAAAATGTCATGCGCTCAATCTTATAATAGGATCCACTCCTATTATTAGAGTAAAATTCGAGAACAATCAATTTAAGAGGAGCATGCTTATTTTGAGCGGACATATATTCAAATGATAAGCCCTACCATGACCCCTCATGGAAAGCTCAAAACTGCTCAAGTGAGATACCTAGAGAATCCACTCCTAAATTGCATTATCATATCATAGGCTCCTTGTGAGAACTTGGTCTCGGCGGCACTATTAATCATGGGGCGTAGCGTGTCAACCACGGATTTCAAACAATGAGTATCCGTTAGCCTGCATCGGAAATATCCAAGTCCTGTCCATGTACTTATAAGTCAAACCCCATATTAACTTAGCATGAGATATTTTAAAACGGTGTGACTCAGAAAACCGTAATAACTCCTGTGAATGACCACCTTTTATGACATTGATGAATGACTATTACGATAGTGTCCTCTCAACCATGGATCCTACGATGACAAGTAACTAATTAATGGATTCTTCACCATCCATACCTAACACAGGCATTGTGGCTTATCAAACAAATCACAAGTAACCAATCGATAATTTCTCATTAATTAATTAATTGTGGACGAGTTGATTTACGTATAATTAGTCTAACATGAGTCTTGCTTCGATTAGAGTGAGATACAATTCTCGGCCCTACCCTAAACTAAGGAGTAAATAATTATTTTGAGTGCTGTTGCTTCATTATAATAGTTGCATCATTTCTATATAAGTTTAGAGAAATTATGTCTTTTAAAAAATCTACAAACCCCAAACCTCCCCACCCCCACGGCCCAACTCAACCCCAAAAAAAAAAAAAGGGAAAAAGAAAATGAAAAAATGAAGAAAGAAAATTCCTCCAGTTGCACCAATTCGTCTGTAAAAAACGATTTACGAAATCCACACGAATTCATGAAAATGTCAATCAATCAAAATAATGGGCAAATGAACGGTGGACAGTGTCTCCTGCGATCCCATCCGTGCAACAGACCATGAGACAAGTTATCTCACACGTGTCAAGCTACGTTTGGCTGGTGTATCTTAGCCTCAAATGGGACATCTCTTCGCTCTTGCATTACGACGTGCAGAAATCATAAATAGCGCACAAAAGGTAGCAAAGCAGAAGCTGTGGTTAGCATTTCAAAGTAGACAGCGTCTATCTCTATCTATTTATCCATCCATTCATTCTTCATCATCATCATTATCATCATCTAAGGAGAGTGAGTGATAGAGCAAGACTGTTGTAGTAGTAGTAGTAAGAAGAAGAAGCAGTAGCTGAAGAAGAAGAGAAGATGGCATCTGCATCTCTATTGAAGCCGTCTCCTGTTGTGGAAAAATCAGAGTGGATCAAGGGTCAGAAGACCATTCGCCTTCCTTCGGCCACATCTTTCCGCTGCAACTCCAACTCTTCCTCTCACTCTCCTCTTACTGTTCGGGCCAGCTCTTATGCTGACGAGCTTGTTAAGACCGCGGTAACTCCATCTCACTCTTTCTCTTTTCTTCTTGTTCTTGTTTCCTCTCTTCTTTTTTTTTTTTTCCCAAGAAGATATGAGTCTGAAATGATTCAAGCAATACCACTCGTTTTATCAGTTTCTAACAGAGAAAACAGGTTCTTCAATATCAATATTGTTATACTTTTAGAAGGAACTTTTAATGGTACGAATCTTCTAGTCATTCTCCTAAACTCACTGGGTTAATTACAACTAGAGTTTAATCCCATGTTTTTAAAGGGTCTCCTACAATCGTACCGTGGGATTGTCGGCATCCATCCGAAGGTTTTCAGTAGGATTGGTTAGCAGAAGAAATTTAATAGGGTATCAATAAATGGTATAAAAGACAACCAGTTGCAAGTTTGAATTCAAGGAGGAATGCCATGTGGCTGCTGAAATGTGGTCGAGGTTTTTGATAGGATTCCTAAGGCGGAGGAAATTGTATAGAGGGAGACATTGAGTGGGCCCCACATGTGGGCCGCTGCACAAAATCTAAATCACCATTTTTTGCCGCTTGATTTTTCATGAATTGGCACTCTCCCCAATTTGACAATTACACGTAAAATCTAAATAATATACAACCTATTGGATATATAAACAAATGACTTCATCAAAATCAAGCGTTAGGATTATTTGATTGGGACAAATGTTTTTGGGTCTACCCCTAGGCTCTAGTCTCTGCGTAATTGACATGCATTTACTTCAAGTTATTAAAGAAAAATAACTGTTCCTTGTAGAAGTGTACCTCTGTTTTAACCTACATAGAATAATGGTGATAATATGCATCTTTTTCAGCTTGTTTTGGTCCTTTTTTTTTCTAATAAAAAAATAAAAAAATGTTCATAAACTAGAACATTGCAGATTAGCATTTTCCAGTTCCCTCTTTGCTTGCTTTAAAGGATTTGAACTCAAACACTCTCGGATTTTTGGTGTTCCTAGCCAGCTGATCTGCTGCCCATGACCATTATCTAATTGATTTTACAGAGTTTAAAATGCATATGAAGTAACAAAACCGAATATATAAGTGAAGGAACATTGGGCTACGAATGACTGCCAAGTTTTATACTTGTAGACCCTGGGACCACTTTGGTGCATGCCAGTCACGGGTTCGGAGCCCGACCAAATTAGATAGAGTAAATATAGTATGGTTTGATGATCGTAGCCATCTATTTTAGGGTCCCAAAGTTTATTGATTTTCTGAGTCATGTATATAATCTACAGTACCATTTGCAGCCAAATTTTCCTTTATTATAAGGGTGACCCATGGTTTAAAATATGATCCCATTATATATATAACCAAAATTCAATACATCGTGTCATAGGCAATATTAGTTTTATCTTTTTGGGGTGTTCCAAGAATAAATATAAGCTTAGGCATCGATATACCTTGCTGAAAATAGGATAAACTGTTACTGATTTAGTGAAAACTTTATGACCAAATGATAGTATAGCTATAACCAGTTGCTAACAGCTGAAAGTCTGAAACCATTACTTTACAACTGTTTGTGGTGAGAATAGAGTGTCAATATATTTCAGGTTTTACACTAAACACATAAAGGATTGGTAGGATCATGGAATGGTAATGGTATCAATCATGTCATATGAACTGATTTTCTCGGAGTTTTAGAATCATCTTATTCAAGCTTTCGCATGCAATACAATGGATGGTATTTAATCGTTTTAGAGTAAACATCTAGCCTATGCAATTGGTGATTGTTGATTTACATGTGTTTTGGTTGGTTGTGTAATGAGCAGAAAATCGTAGCATCTCCAGGGCGTGGAATCCTGGCCATGGATGAGTCGAATGCAACCTGTGGCAAGCGACTTGCCTCCATTGGCCTTGAGAACACTGAGGCCAACCGCCAAGCCTACCGCACACTCTTGGTCTCTGCTCCTGGCCTCGGCAACTACATCTCTGGAGCCATCTTGTTTGAGGAGACACTCTACCAGTCCACCACTGATGGCAAGAAGATAGTCGATGTCCTCATCCAGCAGAACATTGTGCCCGGAATCAAAGTTGACAAGGTAATGCATACATCACTAATACTACATCTGTCCAACTCTTAATCTTCTTACAACCATGTCACTATGATGCTTACACCTCATGCTTTGGACAATTATTGGACTGCTTCATCTCTGCTTCATCTCAATTTGAGAAGCCTTCAACATTTTAAAACATCTGTCTCTTCATATGAGTTCTCTTTACATTATCTCATATTTGTTGTGATGATAGTAAGCACAGTTGTTAATCATTGTTTGCTTACTATTCCTCTCATGGTGAATTGTATGTGATTTCAGGGTCTAGTGCCTTTGGTCGGTAGCAACGATGAATCTTGGTGCCAGGGTCTCGATGGCCTTGCCTCCCGTACGGCCGCTTATTATCAGCAAGGCGCTCGTTTTGCCAAATGGTAGAATCTCTCTTCCCCCATCTTGACCACTGCTAGTAGAAATGCAGGCCTAATTTGAACAAATTAACACTTTCAGAAATGTAGCTCACTTTCATCATCATCCACTCTTAGTCTTAATTAGATGGTATAACAGTGACCATGGATTAAGCTAGTTATAGTAGGTGTATGTATTGCTCTATTTCATTTTCTTCTTCCTTCCCAAACTACCTTTGAGTCCATCAAATTGAGTTTTATTTTATATGAATATCTTCACCTAAAGCTGTGCCTGGAAGAACTCAAATTGCAACTCATTTCAACATTTTGGTAAAATGGTTTGTAATGTTTTTTTTATATATCAGTAACGATAAATTATATTAAAAGATAAAGTCAGATACAAGAAGCCCACCAAACAAACAAAAAAGAGCACGATGGTATAAAAGAATTATACCACGAAAAGGAGAAACAAAAAATAAAGAAACATCACACAATGAAAGCCACCAAATTAGAAGACCAATCCACCCCTTGCTTAGCTAACGAATCCGCAAAACCATTTGCCGAGCTCCCAACATGTTGAAATTTTACTTGAATCAAGGATGTTAAATCTCTAATCTCATTAAGGTAAAATTGAAATCTCCAAGGAATGACAGCCGAAGACGACACCTACGAAATAGCATCGAGAGAATCGCTTTCCACCTCTAACCTTGAATTAAATGAGGAAGAGGCAAAAATTCGAACAACTTCTAGAATAGCCAACACCTCCGACTTATTAGACTCCATAGTCCCAACATACCTTGAATTAAATGAGGAAGAGGCAAAAATTCGAACGACTTCTAGAATAGCCAATACCTCCACCTTATTAGACTCCATAGTCCCAACATGTTTGTAAAACATTAACAACACAAGCCCTCCAGTATCATAAAGCACCCCACCAATATTCGCCGGCCTAGGTTTTCCTTTAGGTGCCCCATCTATATTAAATTTCAGCACCCCTACCTTGGGAGGAACCCAATGCACCACCTTTTTTACCTCCTTTAGAAGCCTCCCAGTTATGGGACACACCAGCTGGGATATTGTTTTTTTTTTACTTCCCAAAGTTTTCATCAATGAATGAGCTGCGCTAATAAGAGATAATGATTTGGGATAGAAGGTAGAAGATCCCACCAGATATATATTTTTTATTAGATTTCTGTATAACCATAGATTTCTTTTCCTGTTCTTGCCTCATTGTTGTTTTTCTTTTTGTGTTCTCTCTTTCTCTTAATAAAAGTTTTAGTTACCTATAGAAAGAAAAAAGATGCAGTGTTCCACTAAAATAGCCAGACCACTTCCATTTTGGATGCATGATCTATGTACAATTCTCCCTGACAGGCGAACTGTTGTGAGCATTCCAAATGGTCCATCTGCACTTGCAGTGAAGGAAGCCGCTTGGGGTCTTGCTCGCTATGCTGCCATTTCACAAGTAATCATTGTTTATTTACTTAATAGCTACTATTTGTACCTATCATCTCCGTTTGGTTTCTGTAATACTACTGTTACAGATGCATTGAGGAAATATTTGTGCTGGATTTGCAGGATAATGGTCTGGTCCCAATTGTGGAGCCAGAGATTCTGCTCGATGGTGTTCATGGTATCGATAGGACGTTTGAGGTAGCGCAGAAGGTGTGGTCTGAGGTCTTCTTCTACCTAGCAGAAAACAATGTGATGTTTGAAGGAATCCTCCTCAAGCCCAGCATGGTTACACCAGGAGCCGAGTGCAAGGAGAGGGCCACCCCTGAGAAGGTTGCTGAGTACACCCTCAAGCTCCTGAGCCGGAGAATTCCCACATCTGTTCCTGGAATCATGGCAAGTCTTCTCTCTCTCTGTTGGATTGTAACTGAATTTTGAAACTTTCAAATAACTGTAGTGCCCCTAAATATATCATGAAGAGAAAAAAAAAAGTATATGATCTTCTCTTGAGTTACAAGTGCGGCTTGTGGTTAAGAGATCCAGACCTTTGATTTGATTTCTCACCATGGTAAACTATGCTCCCAAATCTTACAGAGTGGAAATTGCTAGCCCTTCAATCAGGGGGCTTTTGTGGATAGTTGAAAAGGAAAACTTAGCTACAGTCATCATTCAGTGAGAAAGAATGTGTGAGGATTAAGTGGCAAGGAGACTTTGGGCTATGATCTTTGGACTGCTTAGCTCAATGGATCAATGGTCTAGATTATATGCAATCTTCTTTTTTTGGATCAACATAGAAATGGTTTTACTATCTGTCCTTTCCTGGCTTTGGATTCTTGATACATGACTTTGTGGAATTTGGAGCTACTTAATAGCTTATAATTGCCTTGTTGATTTGATCAGTTTCTATCGGGAGGGCAATCGGAGGTGGAAGCAACCCTCAATTTGAATGCCATGAACCAAGCACCAAACCCTTGGCATGTTTCCTTCTCATATGCAAGAGCCCTCCAGAATACATGCCTGAAGACTTGGGGGGGAAGGCCTGAGAATGTTAAGGCCGCTCAGGACGCTCTTCTGCTGAGAGCCAAAGGCAACTCTCTTGCGCAGCTTGGGAAATACACTGGTGAGGGTGAATCAGAGGAGTCCAAGCAAGGCATGTTTGTCAAGGGATACACCTACTAAGATGTATAACCAACCAAGTCCAAATTCCTCTGTAGAAGTAGGCTGTTGGTATGAGCCCTCTGCTATAGATAGGCATGAAGAATATTTTTGTTTTGTTACTTGTACTGTTAGCCACTCAATAAAAGTTTGCTTCTGAGAGTATTTAGATATATATATTGTTTCAGAATCAGGATCCTATGAGGGATACGGTGAGCATGGGTGGACCAATTACAGTTGGTCTGCCAGGCCTGCCCCACGGTGACGTGGCAGACCTTGATTGGTCCACCCACGCTCACCGTGGGGTAAAGCCTCACCAGATCTGGACTCATTTTTTTATACTAGCATACTTCCATAAATGCATGAATGCTGGTTGCTATGGCATTTGGTCTTCACGTCCTGAGAATCTTCCTACCTTTATAATCTGTTTTTTTAACAAGAGGAACTACAAGGTTCTGGTCTATTTGGGTGTTCCATATATTTCAGCAAGGTAGAGCCTTTTCAATGATCATTTCATCAGGTTGGATTTGTCTCCAAATCAAAAGACTCAAAAAAAAAAAAAAATGTATCAAATTTCATCAGGTTGGAAGATTTGTAGTTCCAGCGTCTAATATTTTCCCATTAAAGGCTAATGAGTAATGAGTATGAATAGTTGAATTAGAATACCAATGGGGAAACTGTTCTAAGCTTGTGTGCTTGATTACAAGCTTGAAGAAATTGGATGAATCTTGAGTAGGCCTGGTGGATTAACAAATAGCTTTTTGGCACTATTCTTGTATAAACATTTTTTTTTTAGTGAAAAAGTGTCTTACAAGTATGATTGCACCAGAACTTGATGGAACCCAAAAGAATTGTTTTTCACATGGGGAATTTGGCATCTGATTGACCCAGGGTTGGACTGGGCTGGGCCCAGTTTGGATGGATTAGTGTAGACTTAAATTAGGAGGACTAAATATTGGGTTTTTCAGATCAAAAGAATCTATTATGATCAAGATATGAAGGACAGATAAATCAATGTTCAGAAAAGCCTTGATCTAAGATCCAGCGGTGGGGACGGTCCAATAGCGCTCAAACTGGGTCGATAATAAGCTATGTAATGGGAGGATCTTTGATCTGGAGGGTGGGGGAATGGGAAGCTTGAAGACTCCGACCCGCCAACCAAACCTTATTAAATGCACCGTGACCTGCGATTGCGAATCCAACCTCATCACCATGTTTTTACTTATCAATGGAACCGGATCCCCTGTTTGGTCCAAACAGGAGATCCCTGTTTGGACCAAACAAGGGCCTCCACGTGAAGGGGGGCGGAGGAAGAAAAAGTTAGTTTCTCTTTCCTCCGCCCCCCTTCCACCCCCATGTGGAGACCTCTATTTGGTCCAAACAGGGATCCAAAGAGGGGATCCTTTTCCCTTATCAATTAATTGTACGGGTTGGCATGTTCAACCCAATTAATTTTATCAGGTTCCACTTGTTCCTACACACGTTACCTGAGTGCTCTGCCGTACACGAACCCCACCCGAGTCCCACATATTGCACACCAAGTTCGGGTTGTCCTGGCGCTACCCTCATATATGCAGGGATGGGACTAAGTGGGTCCAAGCCTTCGGAGGACCTGCACTATCTATGCCCTTACCCTACCCTCGAGGGCAGGGCAGGGCTCAGGGCCTCAAAACAAGAAAACTATATTTTTTAAAACATTGTTACCAAAATTTGAGTGTGATCAAGCGTTATCTTGTTTAATTAACCTCAGTTACAAATTAACTATTAAGAAAACATGCATCCGTTATCTTGTCTTACCTCAATTGCAAATGAACTATTAAGAAAACATCGGGAGGATATAAGTTGTCTCTAAAAACCTTTTTTGGTCAGATAAAGTCATATATGCTTTGGTGACTTGGGTTCTAGACATATAATTAATAATGTTATTTATTTTGTCAAAAAAGGAAAATAGTTCAAGAGTATGATCTATTTCACACCTTTCATATGATTTTCATATGAATTTTCACGTATGAAATCATTCTATCAATGTCTTATCTTTGAGAGGTTTATTTTTATTTTTATTATCAATTGACATTATTTCTAATTAAACACCGATCTTACTATTACGCATTCTTGGATTTCAGTCACAAAAATAAATGCACTTAAAAAGATACTATTAGTTTAGACTCTTAAAAATCGAGAGTTATAATTATCCAATTAAAAGGATATTTGGATCACCCCATATCCTTAAAGTTTCATGCACATACAAAACTACCTCTATGAATTGGTTGACATCCCAAGTAACTCTATAATTATTAATAGGAAGGAGTATGCCCCCTTTTACATTAACAAGGATTTATAAAAATAATACATAAAATGCTTAAATAAGAAGCAACAAAACTAAAAGAAAGGGGTTAGAAGCAACTGTGCAACACTAATTGATTATGTATTAATTATAATGCAAGACTTAAATAATTAAATATAGATGAAATGAACCAATTATGTATGTATGTATGAGTTTTTAGGACATTTTGTAATGGGTAGCTGGTTGTGAAATTGCATTCATATCCCCCTATTACTACTAAATGACTATGACAATGGCATTTTAGTGTATATTTACATATATATATATATATAATATAAAATAAATAAAAGTAGGAGGGCCAGGCCGGGCTAGTACTGTCCAAGCCCAGCCCTCAAATATCAGGGCCTACAAAAAATTGTCCAAGCCTAGCCCTAAGGCCTTTTGTTGTAAACAAAAGCCCTCATTTTAAGGACTAATTGAGGTCGGGCCGGGTCCCTTGTCTCACGGCCGAATTGATAGGCCTGCATTATTTTTTGAAACAGAGAGATTGGAAAAAGTCTTCACTCAGCCGGAGGAAAGAGAATTCCATTTCATTCTCATTTTTTCCCTTTACAAGCTTTATGGCCAAATACAAGCTTTAGAGCATCTCCAAGAGACACTTCAAATATGGGGATGTCTTTTTCAAAATAGAGGCTTATGTGGTAAAAAAAGACATGTAAATTTGGCATCTCTCTTAGGCAACTCTAAGAGAGATGTCAAATTATTATTTTATTATTTTTTCATTTAACCCTCATTTGCTTTATTACATATATCTTACTTATATTTAATGGGATTTGGTATGATTTAAATGTTATTAAAGTTATAAATTATTAAAAAATAAAAAAATGCATAAATTGTACTTGAAACTCATTTTTCATTGAAAAAGTAAAATCAAATTACATAATATTATAGTCGATCACAAGCTTCTTCATATTGACCTTGAAAATGCCATAGGTGCTCAACCACATCGGCTTGGAGTTGAGAATGTGTTCTCTTGTCGCGAATGCGCAAGTGGTTTTGAATGAAATCCTAAAATTCTGCAGTGTGGTCATGTGACAAGGCAATGTCACTACATTCACCCTCTCGTGCATCGTAATTGGGTGGAAGACTTTTATCGCGTTCATCTTCGACAATCATGTTATGCATTATGATGCATGCCTTCATTAAATGCTGAAGTGTTTGACGATCCAAAAAACGAGCAGGCCCACGAACAATTGCAAAACGCATCTGTAGCACTCCAAACTCCCGCTCCACATCCTTCCTTGCGGACTCCTGAGCTGCAGCAAGATTTGTGGCCTTTGGCCCTTTAGGACATGGAATTGTTTTTAGAAATGTCGCCCATGATGGATATATGCCATCAGCAAGATAATAACCAGTTGTATATTCATGACCATTGATTGAGTAGTTGGCGGGAGGAGTTCGACATTCAACAAGGTTGGTAAATATAGGAGATCGATCCAACACATTGATATCATTGTGCGATCCGGGTAGTCCTAAAAAAAACATGCCATATCCAAAGATCATACGATGCCACGGCTTCAAGAACCAAAGAAGGCTCGCGGTGGTCTCCACGAGCATACATGCCTTTCCACGCAACTAGATAGTTCTTCCACTTCCAGTGCATACAGTCTATGCTACCTAGCATCTATGAAACCCGCGTCTCTCACCTTCAGATAACAATCTACAAATGTCAGTATTATTTGGTGTTCTCAAGTACTTGTTGCAAAAAACACCAATGATCGCTTAAACAAACATTTTCAATGATTCTACAGAGGTACTTTCAGCGATCCTCACGTAATCGTCCACAGCATCCGCCGCAACTCCATAAGCAAGCATCCTCATTGCAGCTGTGACCTTTTGAAGAATTGATAAACCAAGACTGTCTGCGCAGTTTCTTTTTTTTTTGTTGAAAGTATGAGTTATGAGCCTCCACTGCATTTACAATTCGAAGAAAAAAAGGTTTGCGCATTCGAAACCTCCTTCGAAATTGAGAGGGAGTGTAGACAGGGTTTTCATTGAAGTAGTCGTTGTAAAGCTTGTGATGTCCTGAGATTCGTTATCTCTGGATGACTGCGTGACATTGAATAGAACCACGATGCACTCTCGTTCTCCTTCGTAAGTTTTCTCTTTCTTTTTCCAGAGCAGCCCTACACAACATCTGCAACTCTTCGTCCGAATCGGAATTTATGACAGTATGCCATAGCTTATCCGTCATGTCCGAAGAGGAATCAATATAATTTTGAGACATCTCCGAAGTGGTGAACCAAAGATTTTCTTATTTTGAGATGAAGAGAAGTAAGAACTTGGGGGGTAGGAGTTTTTTTTTCCAGAGTGGTCTATATATATGAAATATTCCAACAGCTAGTTTTTCTCCAACCGCTATAAAACGGCTAGTTTTCTCCAACGGCTATAAAATAACTAGTGATATGACAACTTTATATAATTAAAGTACACTATTATATTTAAACAAACAATAATTCATTAATTAAAAAATAAAAAATACATATTAATTCTAAAAATAAAATACAATTCAGAAACCACCACCTAACCCTCCTCTCAGAATTTCAAGTCTTTTTTTTAGCATAGTATTGTTGTTGCTCCTTAGACATATTGGACGTATCCATACTCATGATCTCCATCTCCATTTGTATCTTCTTTAATTGCACATTCTTCTCATCTTGCTCGATTTTTTGCTTAAGAAGCTCTATTTTTTTTTATCTCTTTCCTTTTTGTCATTCATCATTTTTTGGATGAGATCTGCAACAGGTGTGGGCTCGGTGATAGTGGTTTGGTTCATCTTTCTCTTCTCAGCCTTTCTGCCTGGTGGTCTCGTCATGGGATCATAAGCATTGTTAATCGTCTCTAACTCATCAATATTTATGGGAGTGCTTGGATTAGAAGATGATGAGTAGCCAAAAGTTGAAGATTTTGCTCTTTTTACGGATGTCTTCTCTAGTACTTGTTGCTACAGTTGTATCCACTTCGGTTGGTGCCTCAACAAGATCCAAGCATGGTCCAAGGTGAATCTTGATCCGTATAGATGTTCGAAAACTTTTCTTGCTTCTGCAATCTGAAAATTAAATGTAAGCTCAAATTAATAATAAAATAAAAACTTCATATATATATATATATATTTAATTTTACCTTATCTTGTTCATTTGTGCCATTTTGATTTATGGAAATAATTGTGGCAAGACATCCACAAAATTTGTTGACAGAAGCTTGAATCTTTTGCCATCGTTGTGACAACATTTTGTTTGTTCGATCACGGAGAAATTGCTTATTGTTGTGATAGTATTCTCCCACTCGTTCCCAAAAGGCTCCGAGTTTCTGCTCATTTCCATGCACATCATCTAGACTGGTGTTCAACCACGAACTGATGAGAAGACGATCTTTTTCTATACTGAAGTCGGCACCTCGACCAACAATCTTTTTCTTTGGGGCATCATCAGTAGAGAATTCGGATGCCTCACCGAAATATTGTGAATATTTGGTAGAAAAATTAGGAAATTGAGAGAATTGAGAATCCATAGTGTGAATGAGGAAAAAAAGGACTTCAAACACTCATAATTTATAAATATCCAAGCTCCAAGAGTTTCTCAAATTATCACAATTTTTAATTAAAGTCCGAAAAATATATATATATATATAACGACTATAAATATAGCCATTCAATGTTCACTGTGACTGCCTACTTTCATGTATAACGGTTATAATTTTTAATTCCATCAACTACTGCCTACTTCCATCAGCTACTGCATACTTCAAATCCATCAGCTACTGCCTACTTCAAATCCAAATCCAACGGTCATTATCATTATTTTAATGCTCAGAAATTATTTGAACTATGCCTTTTTGGTATGTCAAATTTGGCATATCAACCCCAATGCCAAATGACAGGTGGAAAAAGAGGTTCTGTTGGAGGCTTCCCATGATGCCATTTATTACCGCTGGAAGCTGATGTGGATAAATAACTCCTCTGTTGGAGTTGCTTTTAGGCCCTTCCTTAAAATACTGAGGTTCCGCTCCAGTAAATGTAAAGGTGGAAAACCAGTAAATGCAACTTTTCTGTTGATATTAATGGTAGAAAACCAGGAAATTGTAAATGCAACATTTCCGTTGAAATGAATGGAGAAAACCTGGATATGAATGGAGGAAAACCAGTAAATTAGGCCTGTCAATAGGACGTGTTGAAGCAAGTAGAAAGCCCAGCCCGTCCCAAGCTCGAAAATACAGGGCTTTTAAAAAAAATTTGAGCCCAGTGGGCTGGCTGGGCTTGAACAATAAATTTTAAAGCCTGGCCAAAATGGAACTAGGACTGAGCAGAAACAACCCAGCCCGTTTAGGCCCGGCCCGGCCCGGCTCTGTTGTAAAGTCATTTAATAATAATTATTTATATATTACTGAAAGTGCCCCTCACTAACAACAAAAAATTGACTAATTAGGTTTTAACCGATCCTACATTACTTTAACTTGACTCATATAGCATTCTCATTCATTTATATTGATTTTCTAAGTTCACCGGCAAAAAAAATAAAATAAAATAAATGAAGGTTTTAACCGTTCTTACATTACTTGACTCATATAGCATATAGGATATTCATTCATTTCTATTGATTTTCTACTGTTATTGGCAAAAAAAAAATAGCACCGCCATGTTGCTTGTTGCATTGCATTGCCGGTCCCAAGCCCGAAAAAATGGAGGGTTTAAAGTCCGGTTCACACCGGGTGTTTGGTGACGGTAGGAATAATTAGAGAATGTTTTGCTTATGTCTATGATCGGGCTAAGTCTAGGCCCGCCCTGTCTCAGTCCGGGCCTGTACGAGACGAGATTTGATGTAAGCCCGTTCAATTTAGGGCCGGGATTGAACAACACCCGGCGGGCCTGTCCTATTTTCGGGACGGGATTAGACAACCCAAGCCCAGGCCCGGCCCGGCCCGGCCCATTTACAGGCCTAATGCAATTTTTCCGTTGATATAAATGGTGGAAAACGAGTAAGTAAATGCAAAACATTTGAATAGCGGAAAACCTACACTCAATAGGAGGTCCTCCATTCTTTTTTCCTTTTTTTCTTTTTGTCTAGGTCGAGTCAAAGGTTGGATCTTTGCTTTGAGGGTAGGGCCTACGTGATAATTCATGAGCATGCATGCTTAACAAATAAATTCAATAACATGAAAACAGTAACCAATTAACAATTTTATTTAAACGATTAGTGAGTGAAATGTGATTCTGGGTTCCAAGTTTAAGAGGTGGATTCTGTAAGTTAGAAATTTCCTATTGCTTCCAAACTTTCCAGAATTGAAGTAGGGTATTTGGAGAATGTAATCCATGTGGAATGAAGTGGAAAGGATTTCTGAATTGAGAATACTTAAGTGGAAAATAGGTAGTTGATGCCTAACAAATACGGAAATAATTACTATGTTCTAAGACAAAATAAAATCTTTTGCAGTGAGTTGGACTCAATAATTTATGATATTTTACTAACGCAATTGTCTATTTATGTGTAACATTTTGAGTATTTTCATATATTTGTAGGACCCATATCTTAGGGTAAGCTAATGGTCAAAATCTCATTATTATTTAAGTGAGAATTTGAGATCAGAATAATCAATGATCTTTTTCTCAGTCCAATGGTCTGAGCATAGGACGAACTTGTATTAGTATAGAGTGCGATGAGGTCAACCTTATAAATCCACCATGGTATAAAATATCGGCCGATACCGGTCCGACATATCGGTCTCGGTATCGCAGACCAAAATATCGGTCCATCTCAGCCGATATTTTGAAAATATCAGTTAAACCGATATATCGGTCCATCTCAGTCAAAATATCAGCCAAGATGAAATAATGGTAAAAAAACCCAAAATTTTTCACTTTTTTCCTCATTCTTCCTCTCCACTCATCTCCTTAGAGCAACCCCTCATCTTTAGCTCATTTTCTTACATATTTCCAACACTATTTCTTGAAAAAAATCATTTTATTTTGGTAAAAAAATCAACATACTCCCTTATTTTAACTATTATGTATTCTTTAACAATCCATATCGAATAAATGATGATGATGGTAATGATATCAAGCGTGGGCGACACTCCACTTGGAATTCGGCTGTCATGCTCATCAATCTCTATCTCTCTAGTCTCCTCTAATTTCAGGTAAACCATAAACCTTTCGATGTCCAAGTGTTTTTTGATTGATTTATTTCACTATCATGTTTCATATTTTAATATTTTATCTTCATGGTCTTGGATTTCACAACTTATTTTGATGATTGAGTTAGTATTAAATGATACTTGATATGTTATCTTTATTTTCTTATATTTTACACTAATATATTGATCATGAGCATTAATAATGGTTACATTATATGAAATCCTGGAGAAGACAGTGAACTGCGACACAGACAAGACTCATAACTTAAGGTGACCGAGATTTTGATTTATTATTATTACTAATGGAAAAAAAAATATTGTTTTCCAGTATTTTCTAATATTCTAGATTTTTTGGATATTTTTGTGATTTTTTTATTAAAAAAAAATTCACACAATGACGACTGCGACGGACCGATATTCGCGACAGATACCGATATCATATCGGTTTTTCAGCCCGGCCGAGACCGCGACCGAGACCGAGATTGAGATTTTAAACCATGAAATCCACTGATGGGGCCCGCATTATACTATATTAAAGCCCAGGGTTTTGAAGTTAATTTTGATTGCATCAGCTGATTTTGACAGGATGTTATTTCCATGTTCAACAACTAACTCACTTTCTCCTCTCACTTCCAACATTTAAATGTAATGAAACTACTCAAGTCTTTTTCCTACTTTTTTCTTCCTACAACAACTTCATTTTCTTCTCAAATCTAATTCTCCTCTTTTCTTTTTACTCCACTTCTCCTATCCCATTTCTACTGTACGGACTCTTGGATTGATAATAGAGGTCTCTCATAATCTTTTCTCACTTTATTCTTTTTTAAATCTTATGCTCTATCTAAACCAAATCATTATCAGGAAGTATCTGAGGGTGGTTTTGCTTGATTTAATTTTTTTTCCTCATGGATCATAAAATATATTTGGCAGGTGTTGGAGAACATGCTGGTGTTTAGCACGGGTTATTGTGCTAGTCTAAATTATATATAACTCAAAATCACATCCCAATGTTGTTTAGGTCTTCAGCCAAATCTAACTTATATAATATTAACTCCAATGGGTTGGCCGAGCAGCCAGGACCATGGTTCCTCCCTATTCTGGAGTAGAGGTCTTGGTTTCGACCCCCGGTTCCCCTCTCTTCAGGAACTGAAGGTTGAGTCCACTTGTGCTACCATCCGGCACTATAAAAAAAAAACTCATGTAATGCTAAATCCATTGTCAGATGATCCCATCAGAAATATGCCATTGGAGAATTAAAGAAATGTGTAAGAGTTTGAAGTGGGTATCTCTAGGTCTTTGACCCAATAAAACTAATCTCTTAATTAGGGCATGCTAAATCCACTCAAATGAACATGGGCTAATTTGGAGTGGTTTGAAATACAAGACGGATCCAACACCCTATGCAACTCTACCAACTTCCAAGTGGGTGAGAAGTGTGTAAGAGTTAAATCACATTTTTTCTTTTTTTTTTTACATGTCTTCAATGTGACTGAGGAAATAACTTCCCCTCAATTGGAATTTGGATCGGTACACAAAAGATTAGATATTAATTTCATAAATTTAGAGAGATGGACTTGAAGAACTCTCGAAGTCCTATATATCCATATAATGCATGACCCATTATTTGAACGGTCTATACATTAGAATCAAAAGAAGTGCAGGTTGTTCTCATCAACATTGATAAATAGTTAGGATCCAGTCAAGATGACCGCAAAGGACTTTTGGTGCTTATGCTTTGTTCTACTCATGTGGTCCACCTTTACTTGATCTTAGTTCTTCATTCAGATCACACTCTCTCCTTTGTATAGATTTTGATTTGAAGTGCACTTCATTCATATTGATATGCTCCATGCTATTCATCATTTTCGCAGAAAGCATACTAATTTATTTTTATTTTTATAGAAAACCGTTTTTCCATGCGTTTGGTGCGGTGAATTTCTACAAAAATACTTTTTCAGTGCATCAACATTTTCCTTTCATTCTCGTGATGATAAACTTACCCTGTGTTTGGGAAGGGGGGAGGGGAGGGGAGAGGAGGGGAAATTTGAGGGGGAAGGAAAATGAAGGGAAGGGGAGGGAAAATTAATTTTAACAAAAGGAAGTCAAAAAGTATGGGGAAAAAAAGTAAAAAAGTAGGATTTTATTTGTTTGTGAGATAGAGAGAAAATTACCATTTTGTCTTTACTTTTGCAAAAACTTCAAAAGAGGAGGTTTTACAAATAAAAGGCAGTTGAGCAAAATCATAATTTTCCCCCTCCTTTCCCCTCATTTTCCCCCTATTTTGGGAGAAAAATTTTTGCACAACCCCCCCCCCCCCCCCCCCCCCCCCCTCATTTCCCAAACACTTTCCAAAAAAATTTCTCTCCCGTTTTCCCCCTTCCAAACGGTTAGATTCTTTCAACAAGGAGAGTAGTTACAGGGTGCCCGTGGTATTGGGCCATTACATGTACCCCCAGGTACTGATGCTTGTCCTCCAAAATCAGGTGTGCACCTGTGCATAGTGTCAAAGACTCCTAAATTGGACTGGTGAGGAATGCCAAAAAAGTAATTATTGGGTGCAAGCATCTTGCATTGGGCATGTGTGCAGATGAGATTTTGGGGCCACCTGGGGATTTTAAGATCTGGGTAAGCCCTGTCTGCTTTTGAAGTTTGGAGTCCTTTTCGATTATCTTTTCATCTTCATTCATGTCCCATAAATTTAATTGTTTTACAGTCCATTCGTTTTGGTGCGTAGTCAATTGGAGGGCCCACTCTTTGGATGGGTAATTAAACCCATGGGACCATTGTAATATACGGGTGTCCTTATTTTTTATCCATTTAAATGGATCAAGACTGGACCTCATAGCTGGCTCATAACTTCTAGGTTCAATGGTACATATCACCGACGACAATATGTAGCTCTGGAGTGGGTCAATCCAAAGCAAATGAATAGATAAGAAAGGAGAAAGAATCGTCCCTCTCTCTCTCTCAGCACAAGATTTAATGTGTCCAGCTCCCACCTTTTGTTTGATCCAAAGCTATATCTCATGAATAAAATTTCTCAAACTAAATTGACATTTACCATTGAAATAATCCAGTGTTGTTTAGTTATAAAGTAATTTTTTTTTTCTTTGGCAGCACAATGAATCCAAATCCTACCAACCTCATAATTAGTGAAGTGGTATAAGTTGTAGATTTGCACTCCACATATTGCGCTTGAAGCTATTTTAGAGTCTGGTTTTAAATAGGGAGATACTGTTTTATCTGATCAATATTCGCTAACCGTATAAAATCTTATCCCGGTTAATACACGCTTTTATTTGCTTTTTTGGAAAGAAAAAAAAATCCCAAGTGGATTTTCGTAGGCTCAGTGGGGCCACTGAGGGATTAGTCTTGTTGGGTAATCCAAAGGGAAGATTAATCTGAATCCTGGTGAGGAGAAATCTAAGCCATTCCTTTTATAAAATATAATATAAAATGGTCTGTAGGACAATGGAGGGGGAGCATGATGAGTACTACGTACAACATGGGCCAGGGCAGGTTAAATCAGGTAAATGTAAGCCGTCGAAAGCATATTGACCGGACCGTAGGAATAGGATAGCTCGTTTTCTCCATTTGAAAAGAAAGGGGGAGGGGGCCGCGTGTGTGGCGGACAGAGAGAGAGGGCTGAGGAGGTGGGGCCCACCTGGATACTGATTGAGTGGTGTGAGATTTGTATTGCGTGAAACGATTTCCCCTCGCCTTTGAAGGTTGTGGCTGAGGGCTGCATTCGGAATGCCAGGAAATATCGCTCTCACATCCACTCCACTCGCTCTGCCCAGTGCAGACAAAAGCATCGGACTTTCTCGAAACCCAACCCGGTTTCCACTGGGACCCACTGCTTTCTATCAAATCCACATCCTCTCAGTGCACAGCTCGGATACTTCTCTGCTTATATTATTATCATCATTATCATCATTATCATCATTAATCTATCAATAGGGCCCACAATCCACATCCAAAACCCAATTGAGTCTGGCCCACAAGGCTCTCTCACTCATGGGAAATTCATGAGGCTCCTAAGTTAGTTAGTGTGGCCCACTTATCAGTAATCTATCTCAAGCATCAAAAAGTAAACTTCCCCTATCTCCCATCTTGTATGGATGTAGCCATGATTTTTTCCAACAATATTTGGGCCTCTAGTCACACAACACCTAATCCCGAAGGGTTGGCCGAGTGGCCAGGACCGTATTTCTTCTCTCTTTGAGAGCTAGAGGTCTTGGTATCGACTCCTGGTTTCTCCCTCTACAGGAACCGAATGTTGAGTCCACATGTGCTGTCATTTAGGGGCCACAGGAGTTTTATCCGACTTCTCTCTAGGCCCGGAGGGAATAGTCCAACCCAAAGGA
This sequence comes from Cinnamomum chago, assembly GCA_038049695.1. Classification (NCBI taxonomy): domain Eukaryota; kingdom Viridiplantae; phylum Streptophyta; class Magnoliopsida; order Laurales; family Lauraceae; genus Cinnamomum; species Cinnamomum chago. The sequence goes on from CP142453.1 coordinate 16,215,295, forward strand.
TTGAGAATCCTCTATTAGCATAAAAAAAAAAAGAAGTCAAACACCTATTTCATAAAATCTTATATTCAATATATGATAAAAAGTTTGAGGAGGTGGTTAATTCTAGATCAGTAAAGTTCACTCAGGTCCCATGAATTATAGGGAATTATTCTTTTTTCTTTTGCCAAAAAGGCATCATAAATTTCTTATGAGAAGTTGAGTTCGGTTTTTTTTTCTTTTTCCCATAACTATGAACACACCCAACACACTCAATTAGGCTCTCACCAGCCGCAATAGCGGTTAAAGATTGATCCCTAGTTATTTATATAAAAGAAAGGTGGTGCCTCACCAACTCAGTCACCTTCTTATATATACCACCAAGATAATTATCTGATTACAATAGTATAAATCCATATGTAAAACCCACATTAAAATTTAAAATCACTACACACCATTTGCCATCTCCATCTCTAAGTTGTGCTATCCACATGTTGTATCTGATGTCACAAATGTGACAATAAGAGATGGTGATTTTGCACAGTTTTGGTTCATGGATATGGTGGGCCTCAATGATACATAACTGGAGATGGACGCAGAGAATTCTCTGCGCCAGGCACTCAGACAACCCACACTGTTCCCTCCCTCAAGGCTCAAATGAACACAGCAGACAATCAAACACCAGTCACCAACACTTTAAAATAATCAGATAAAGGAGAGAGAGAGAGAGAGAGAGAGAGAGGAGAGAGAGAGAGAAGAGCAGAAGAATTCTCCTCTCTCTCAAACCCCAAAAATTCCAATTGTTCCTCTTCTTCTTCTTTCTTGCAGGTCTCCAAAAATTTTCTTCTTCTTCTTCTTCTTCTTCGATTTTTCTTGTTTTGGTGTCAACGTGGGGGAAATGGAGCCGTGTAATTGCAGAGGTGGGAAATGAAAGAGAGGGAACTATGCGAACTATCTGCGACGTTTGCGAGAACGCTCCTGCGATCCTCTTCTGCGCTGCGGACGAGGCCGCTCTCTGCCGATCCTGCGACGAGAAGGTGATTGTTGCTTAAATTCGATTCTCTTATGTTCTTCTTCTTGATCGGATGATGGTGGTGGACTATGTTTAGATGAATCTGATGCTATTGAGTTCTTTGAAGTTCTGTGGTTATTGATCTCAGGAATTGATAATTGCATGTTTGGTATCTGGTTTTACTTCATTCGTTTCATCTTTTGTTTGTTTGTTTGCTTTATTGATTGATTCAAGAAGTGGGACTTTTAGGGTTGATAGTTGATTGGAAATTGTTCAGATGATTGCATTGGGTTGTGTTTTGGTTGTGTGGAAGTCGAAAAAGTGTAGCTGCAGATCAAAATTCCTGATACTGGGAGTTGTTGTAGCTTTTGACTGGAAAAAAAGATTTGATCTTTTATAGCCTAAAGCAGTGCCCATGAATGAGCTTTTGTTTGGATTTAAATTGATGGATCTGTTGCAAGGTGTAGAAGTGGCTGGATTCTAGAGATGATGCAACAGGATGAGTGTAATTCAAATGGCGTGAAATTCAAATATCTGTTACATAGCCGAATCAAGTTGGGCTTGTGAAATCTGTGTAATATGATTGATGCCTTTTGAGATTGAGAGCAGTAATAACAAACTGGGAGAGTAAATGTTGTTGAAGTAGTACTCTACAAAGTGTTTAAGAGTAGATTGAGAGAATTGTGCCTATTGTGCTGGCCACGAGTGGATTAATGATAGTCTCTGTTCGTTGCTCACCATTTGGTGGCTCCTTGTCTAGGCAAACGTTGGGTTAGCATTGTTTGGTCCTTGTTTGCTCCATTCTTTGCTGCTTCAGACAAGTGCTCTGCCATTTATCTACCCTCGAGGAGTTGATAGGCGTGCATTTATGCTTTAGAGTTTTGTCAAACCAAATTTTGATTCTTCTCTGAAGAATACTAGTAGTTGGCATACCCCTCATTGTTAGGAAAAAGGTTCTAGCTTGTTGGGTGATGATTGTGTCGTCATATGGATACTCATCCGATGCTTGTAGAGTATGTTGTAATGAAGTCCTATCGTGTTAGACTCACCATATGTAACCTGCAAAAGCTGAGTACTGGATTAACCTGCCTGAGTGTGTGTTCGCTCCCCACATCATGTGTTTGACTTTACCCAGATTTACCTTGTGCATGTGTGTTGTGGGGTCGTGTGTGTGCCTGGGGGATTTAGTCCTATCGGATCAAATACCACAGGGATATACCTCATTAGCGGAAAAAAAAAAAGATATGGTGGACAAGCCAGCTCCAGATAGCAAGTGATCACAATATTTTTATTATAATTTTTTTCTGAATAATTATATAAATGGGCTGCTATATATATATATATTCAAAAAGGAAATGTATAAAATTAAGAGTTTTTTTTTTTACTTTCAGCATTCTTGAGAACTTCTACATTTGGTAAAACTAAATGAGAATGTTTCAAATGACAATCATAAAAATAAATTTGGAATTGTGAAAAGTACTGTGATCTGAGTTGGATACCTGCATCTGTATTTTGTTCTTGATTTTGGTAAAAAAGGACCACGTTTCCATATCCTTGTTTACTATCTATAGCTTTGCATCAAAGCTCACCACCCCTTCTCACTGATGTTTCTAATGTTCCTAATGTCCCTTCCAACTTCAGCCAACAAAATTATTTGTTTGTTAGAGAGGGCAGAAATTTCAACAGAAATACTTGCTAATCTCTGCAGCTCAGAGTGTTAACTATACTCGCAATCCTGCTTGACAAGAAGATAGCAGAAATGACAAGCATGAAATTTCTAATGTCCTCATAAGATACTCCAGCTTCCACCTCACGAAACTTGCTCAGACAGATCAGATTGGATTTACCATCTTGTAGGCACTCACTATACAGGCTCTTTTGTTAATGTCCCTTTCTTAGAATTGCAATCTTTTACCAACAGGTTCAAAATTATATGAATACATAGTGCTGCTGATGCCATATATTGCAACAATTAACAATCCAAAGTTTTGCAATAAAATATTTTTATTTTATTCATTTTGTCCTTGCTTGAAAAGTTCATTTGTAAACTTTATTTTCTAACACGTCCACTGGAAGGTCTGTTACCAAATGTCTATTGAATCATGAACCCTTTTACTTTTGGCCACTTACATCCCACATATTCATCTTTATCATCTAGAAGCAGCAATGATTAGTTAGTCCTTGGAATTGGAATGACAGGTCCACATGTGTAACAAGCTTGCCAGCCGACACGTACGAGTTGGACTTGCTGACCCTAGTGAGGTTCCTCGCTGCGACATATGTGAAAATGCACCTGGTATGCATGTTGTTATATAGCAAGGTGCTGTTTTTCTGCTACTAAACGAATTGAACTGAACTAGTTGCTGCTTTTTCTGCTACTAAAACAACAGAACTGAACTTTTCTTTTATCCTGGGGACTGGATGTAGCTTTCTTTTACTGTGAGATAGACGGAAGTTCGCTTTGCTTGCAATGTGATATGATTGTACATGTTGGGGGTAAACGAACCCATGGAAGATATCTCCTGCTGAGGCAGAGGGTTGAGGTTGGTGATTCTGTACTATGGGACACTGGTTCAGATGCTTGCCTTTAGGAGAGACCTTTAGAATTTAATACCCATCTGTTTTTATGTAGTTTCCAGGGGATAAACCTGGTCCTTGTGAAGACTTGGCCATCCAAACCACGGACCCAGTTGAGTCTAGAAGGGAACAGAATCAGCTTCCTAAACTGACAGCAAAGGATAAATTGCAAAGCCACAAGGTCTCTCCAACTGCTGATGCTAACATGGATGATCATGACAAGATGGACTCTACAATGATTGATCTCAATGCAAGGCCACAACGGATTCATGGGCAAGCTTCAACTGCCCAGGTATGCATGCGACTGTTATACTTGGCCCTCCCTGTCTTTGTGTTGGCAGACACTTGAGTTCAGGCTAACGTTTGGATGTCCCTATATAAAGGTGTTCAGCAGGATGCTTTTTTAGTTTCTACCCACATTTGATGTCCAGCAGAATTTACAACAGCGGAGTCCCACATGATGGGGATGCAGGATTTTCAATCCCTGTGCTCCATAAAGCAGGACTGAAAGCTGTGTGGGACTCCTGTAGGAGATGAAACCACCCTTTATAGCTATTTCGTCTCAGATATAGGACCTGAGTTGTCTGAATATAAATTTGGGCAGAAAACGTTCCTACTGAATGTGTTTCCAATCGTGCATTCCGTGCACATAATGGAAATGATATTCATTTGTTCTGTTACTGATTCACTTGTGAGTTCTGGTACATCCAAACAAACCCTTAATGTAACTTATTAATGTCGGTAACTTGAGTCCTTTTCGACATTTAAAAAGCTGAAGTTCATCAATCAGCTACTTACATGATATTTGATGCATCTTACATTTTCGTGCAATATTAAGCTGCAGGGTTTGGATGTGGTATGCAGTAATAATCATGAGTGCGCAAGTGTGGTTCCTGGGAGATCTTTCAAAGGAGATGCGGAGAAGTGACCAAGGTAGATCATGCTTTTTGCTGATTGATGCTAGTTCATATATCTCCTGTTTTGGTAATTTCTTTTGCGAAAAAGGACACTTGCCATTTTGGGTTTTGGGTATGTCATCAACAAACTGAAACTTGACTAATGGAGAGCATCCATAACCCATTTTGAAATGCATGTAACCTTAATTTATAGTGCATCTCTTTGAATGTTAAGGAATGCATGGCAGCATGGGATTGTTGTAAAACATTTGTCTCAGGAAGTGCTTTGGTTTTATTTTTTTTATTGCATTTTCTATTTTCTTTGAAATGTTGACTGGAGTGCATACAGGTTGCATTCTGATACATTTCTTGAAGTTGAACTGGTTGCATGCCTTTATGAAGAATTCTGGGAGAGCATCCTGACCTGGCCACATATTTTTTATTTGATCTGTGTGTTGAAAATGGGAAGTCTAAAGCTTCTAAAGCATTGAAAAAGTTTTCATTGCCTTTTTCCCATTTAAAACACTGCATATCCTCTACCTTTATTATGCCTAAGGCTTTAGAAGGAAACAAGACTGCACAAGTTGGACCTGTGTTATAGGGTATGGTCTTCATATCAAGATATTAGACATTTGCTAATATTCGCAATTCACAAGTGATGGGATATGGATATGGATATGGAAATGGACATGAGCAGAGCTACTGAGTCCAGGGATGTGACTTTGCACTTACCTGAAATCTGAAACATGGATATGGATAAATCTTCCCATCTTAAACACTCGGTTTCATATTTCTAATTAATATTTTTACATATAATACTGCTTTTCACTTATAATACAATTTCAAATTATTGAAGTTGTTGCTACTTGCTGTTCTTTTCTGATAATTGTTCATCTTGACACAAGAAGCTTTGTGTGTAGACACACTTCTCCAGTCAAGGATAGGGTGCCCTTATAGAAATATGCTGACTGTTATATATGTTTACATCTATAGTTATTTGCAGCACGCACAAAACCATATTTACAAACATACGCACATGCACACTCAATTGTCATTTGCAATGAATGCAAATAATTGTTTCGAAAGTTGGCACGATTTATTGAACAAATGGAGCCTGATAAAATTTATCAAGCTCACGCTAAATCACTTGTCCTCACATTGGAAGTTCCACTCCTAGACCTGTTATCCTATCTTGCAAAAAATATATAATAATAATGATGATGATGATGATGATGATATGGTGATAATAATAATATTGAGAGAAAGCTCTCTTTTAAGGCAGTTGAGAGGGATGACAGATATACTGTCCAGGCTCCAGCATCATCAGGCTTGCATATATTTATGCCCTGTTTGTACCTGACTGTGTGAATGAATATGCTACATGGTTGGCGTCCTTCATCATATGTTACATCATGATATTTTTGAGGAAGAATTGTATTTTGTTGATTTCGTTTACAGCTAAACGAGCGTCTCCATGGTCTTTGCAACCTATGATACTTGGATACTTGGATATGCCTAATGTGCCTGTAACTGAGGGTTATGATACGAGTTCTTATATCGAATATTGCACCCATACTTGTATGGAAAAAGTTTAGCATATCCTAGTACGCCAAGTCCATAGTTTCATATGGTCATTAGTTTTCTCACTTTATTTTTTCATATGGTCTGTACTGGGTTTTCGTTCTTCTCAACATAATAATTTAAGTAATTTTAAATGTTGTAAAGAAGAAAAATATACCATGCATCAAAGTCTTACGTTATAGATAGGATAGCCATGTCAATGTCATAGATTTTGTAGATTTTAGAAATGAGAGTGGCGCGCGAGTCTCTTCATCATTGTTTTGGAGTCACCTGCCACTAAGTTAATGGAAGGTTTATCATCATCAAAGTCTTGTTTCAACTATCTTGGGATTGATTATATGAATTCGTTTCAACTATTTTGGGGTTAGTTATATGAATTCTATTTCTTCATTTTAATCTATCATGAGCCAAATCCTTAGATAATTTGTATTTATTCAGATCTATTTTTATTATCTTTATCCACATCTTCTTTGGTCTATTCCTTGCTCTTGGTGGGCCATCAACTTGCATAGTTAACTTTTCATCACCAACATTGTTGTCGGCATGTGTTGGACATGTCGAAATCATCTCAAATGAGTTTCTCTAATTTTATCCCCTATTGTTGCTGTTGTAATATTTAAAAAAAAATACTCAATTTTAATTTTATCCTTTTTTAGTTTATCATATCAACATTCTCATCTTTACTATATTCATTTTCTACATATCCTTCCTAGTTAATTGAAGGTTTATCATCAATAAAACTGCGAACAATGCCATGAGGCTGGTGATTACCAAAAAAATTTCCCAATATTCAGAGACCATTGCATCTTTCTTTTTCACTTGGAATTTTCCATGTATTTTCAACCTAAAGGAGAGTGGTCTTTAGAGGAAACGGATCCCCACTTTGGGTGCAACATTAGTAGAGATTAACAGTAGGCATGTAAATGGGTCGGGCCGGGTCTGGACTTGGGTTGTCCAATCCTGTCCCGAAAATAGGACGGGCCCGTGGGGTGTTGTCCAATTCCAGCCCTAAATTGAACGGGCCTGCATCAAATTTTGTTCCGTACGGGCTCGGGCTAGGACAGGGCGGGCCTGGGCTTAGTCCGATCCTAGACATAAGCAAAACATTCTATAATTATTCCTATCGTCACCCGACACCCGGTGTGAACCGGACTTTAAACCCTCATTTTTTTCGGGCTTGGGACCGGCAATGCAACGCAACAAGCTATATGACAGTGTTCAAAACATTTTTTTTTTTGCCAATGACAGTAGAAAATCAATAGAAATGAATGAATATCCTATACGCTATATGGCTCAAGTAATGTAAGAACGGTTAGAAATTTTTTTTTTTTTGTCGGTAAAAGTAAAAAATCAATAGAAATGAATGAGAAAGAGTATCCTATATGAGTCAAGTTAAAGTAATGTAGGATCGGTTAAAAACTAATTAGTCGTTTTTTGTTGTTAGTGATGGGCACTTTCAGTAATATATAAATAATTATTATTAAATGAATTTGCAGCGGGGCCGGGCCTAAACGAGGTGAGTTGTTTCTGCCCAATCCCAGTTCCAGTCCCATTTTGGTCGGGCTTTAAAATTTATTGTCCAAGCCCAGCCCACTGGGTTCAAGATTTTTTTTAAAGCCTTGTATTTTCGGGCTTGGGACAGGCTGGGCCGGGCTTTCTATCCGCTTCAACACGTCTCATTGACCGGCCTAATTAACCGGGGAGTTGGGAGATAATATCGGTTGACTAAATCAATAAAGCCTTTTAAGGCTCTTTGTGGCCATCTTGTGTAGGCCACATGGCCCACATGCCAACGCTTACAAATTGAGGCCTTGCCATGGATTGGATTGCAATATATGATCAAACCCTACATAAGTTGTCTACACCTGCCAGACATGAGAAAGCCGCAAGCACTTCTTCTGGGTACGATTGTTAGGGTAGACTCAATTTGGCTATAGATCATGCAAAGATCTAGTAACATATTCTACCACAATACGACCATCCCTTTTATTTACTTTTACAGGTGGCCTATGGTGAGCCTTGTGCCACTCAATTTTCTTTATAGATTTTCGAGATAGGCTCTTTATATCTAACTCCTTACAATCAATAATGGCCACTTATTTTGTTAGGTAAACCTTCATGTTCTGCACGGGGATTGGAATTGGATAGCATTAAGTGTGCCATGTTTCCTGAGTTGTGGACACTAAGGCATGAAAAAAAATGTGAGCATAATCATTCAGTTTCATTAATAATATCTTGTATTTGCCTCTCAAGTCTTTAGTAGATATATGATGTTGAATGTGTTGGAATAGTCGTCATCATAGCTTTATACGTTCTGATAAGAGTAATTTGAGTGTTGCTTTGAAGTGGGACTGGGCAAGTTTTTTTTTAACCTGTTGCATTTCTAAAGCAACCATTTTCTGTCTGGGCTTGGAACCGACACTCATGGGTGAAGTACAAATGGTATAGGGAAACTATTCGAGTACGGAAGCAAAAATGTATAGACTCAAGAAATAATAATATGCAATAGTGAGGAATGTGCGTCCATTACAGCTATGAAATAAATTTCCATTCGTCTTACTATCACACTGAGGACCACATTCCTTTGTCTCTATGATGTTGTCTGATCCAAGAAATGTGTTGTCAAATCTTAGCAGTTGGCTGATAGATGCAGCAACGGGTCTGGCTATATATTGATACTAAGCTACTCATGGAGTCCCATGGACTGAAACAATGTTCCCCAGTCCCCACTATATATGCCTTGAAGACAATGCTCTTTTTATTCCATCTTGGAAGGTGAAGATGGTTGGTTACCTTACAGTGACTCTTTTTCCTTCTATTGCAGTAACTTTTTGCCCTGCAACATTTCACCCTTTGCTCCGTTGGCTGCCCCTATGTTTTGGCCTTTTTTTTTTTACTTTTTATTTTTTAACATAACTCAAACTTGCAATCAAGCAACCTCATGTTTGCACCAGTGAGGACATTCCAACTGTTGGCTAAATTTTCTTGCATGGGATTATGCAAAAGGGGTGGTTTGGAATTTATGACCCTACTATCTACAAAAGTGGGACCTCCTAAATCAAATGAATAGATTGAAAATCCTGCATGCATGATTTCAGTAGGAGAGAACCCCACTCCAACATGATGAGCTTTTTATCTTGAAATACACCTTATTTTAGGGCATATTTGTGTAACACATAGTATTCTAATTTTCTACATGTGCCGCTTTTTTGCGGTTTAGCATGATGCTTTTCCATTCGATAAGAGAAAAATTACAACCTAATTATGTGAAACTCTATTTCCTATGACGGTTTGGAACTGCTTTCTGTAGTGCCTGCAGAACATAAATCAACAAAGAAATTCTAGGCGTCACACATCATGCACTTGAAAACACTGACATTGATGTTTAGGGCCCTGAATTTGCTTTCACCTCGTCCAAGGAAATTCTTAGTGATTGGGAAGTAGTATGTACTTATTACATCCATAAACTTTCTTTTATTATGTATAGCACACAAAATTTTCAGTAGTGAATTGGATGGTAGAAAATACTTGTAATTGTAGTTGTAATGTTTGCCTCCTCATTGTAATTTCTTCTCTAGTTAATTAAGTCATCCTTTCTCAGAAAAAAAAAAAAAGCTACATGCATTTCAAGGCTGCCAGATGGACTCTTGTTTGTTTGACAATTCTATTATTAGAGTCAAGTAAGGTAAAGCCTCATTTCTAAAAAAAAAATCCCACCAAAAGCACTTTAATTCAAAATTTTCACCTTATTTAAAAAAAAAAAAAAAAAGTAACCTCATTTTGTTACGGGCATAATGGTGCACGTGGGCCAGACATGAAGATGCAGGGCAACCATGGGACATGCCACTTCACCACCTTCCCTGTTCATCTTCTTTGACTGAGTCTGAGTAGTGAAGCATGCCAAGTCTGGGTAGTTGCAGAAAGGATGGAACAACCTTATCAATTGCAGATCTTTAGGCCTAACTTCTTAATTTTAGATAGTTGTTATTAGATATTTCCTTTTCAATAATGAGTATTGATTGTTTCTCTTTCAGTTAGTGTAATCCTTTGTTTTAAGCCACTCATGTAAGAGCAATGATATGAAGTGAAATATTACTTGAGTCTGGTTACTCTTACACAACCAAGTATCAAAAATTCTTTTACTCTTATTCTTCTCTGTGCTTAGTGAAAATATGATCCCCAGTGTCCTTCTACTATCTATCCATAACCATCAAAATTGGTAAAGGAAAGAAACAAAAGTGGGCAGGTTGGAAGGCTCGAGTCCAAACTGAAGAATTCTGGCAGGAACCTGACATATTTTTCTACTAAAAGACAAAAAAAATTCACCTTTTAATAAAAAAAAAGTAAAAAAATTTTCATCACAAACAACTAAAAATAAAATACCATCATAACTCACTTATATTTTATTATTTCTTCAAAATAACCTTGACTCCACTCAACCTTATTAGTAAAGCCCCCAAATAGCTACATGTTTTGTTGTGTAATAATGGGATTTTGAGGAAATCAATTTTGATGGCGGGCCCAGAAAAGTGGTAATCTTCTGGAGGAAAAGGTTTCTGTGGAATCAGATTTTCCTCCTGGTGTCCAATCAATCCGTGAAAAATTTGCAGCCCGTGGGAAAATTTTGGATGCCGACAATATGAGTATATGACAAAATGAAGAGGAGCATATATAGATGAAACATGTAAATAACAAATGTGATGCCATAATAATAATAATCAAGTACAGCATTGCTAGTTCTCTTTTTCGGGTGGTCTTTAAAGGCCTTTCCGTACCTAAATGGACCAACCACCCTGTTGGTATTCTTTTTTGTATGTTTCTGTACCATTCATGGTCCCAAACAAAACAGACAGGTATCAGTGGTCCTCACCCAAGATCTGCCTCCTCATGTGCCTTGAGACCCCTCTCTCTCTCTCTCTGAAGCTGAATTTGAAGGTGTTTTGTATAGTGATTTGAAAGGGGAGTGGGATGTGGCCTGGAATGGAGGGATGGGCCATATGTTTGGTAGAGTCGTTGGCTTCCTTCTGGCCTGGGTTGGTGGTTGAATGATATGGCTTGGAATGCATGGGCTAAAGAGGACCCATCCAGATTAGAAGGAATGATGAAAAATAATTTAGGGAGAGATTGTAGGAGCCTTTCCAGGGCTCTGGTAAGAAGTGTGGAGATTAAAAAAAAAACACAGTGGAAATCTTAATTATTATTAGAGAAAGAATCAAAATGATATGGGGGAGATTGCTGGGAATTCATAGCAAAGAGAATCCAATGGAGTATAATAAAAGGTGAAGGATATTCTATGATGTAGATGAACACCACTCTCCTATGATATGATTTAGTAGGGTTGTGGCCAAGTGATCATTTAATTTTCCATCAAAAGGGAAATTATTTAATAGAGTTTTGTGGATTCTTATCTCTAGTCCAATTTTTACTTTAGGCCAATCGGTATAATTCCATCAAAAGCTAACGGAGATGGGGATGGGGATGGGGTTTGTTGAGATTTAAAGAATTTGTGTCAGGGAGATGTTACAAATTTTCTAAATCTTGTCACCTAGTAAGGTTCTATATCCTTCCATATATGGGGGTGTTAGAATTTGAAAGGCCAAAGGTGAGAAAAAGATTTGATTGTTAGAATTTTATATACAACATGCCATTAACACAATTTCATACATTATTAATTATATTTATTAATTATATGCTCAATTTAACAGTGGAGACAGTTCAAATTGAAGTAAGATTGGGGGACTTCCCACATATGAAGAGGGTGTTCATTTTAAATGACTAGGGATTTTAATAGGTGGGCTCTATTATAGTGTATACTTGAACATCAAGATTCCAAACTCGGACTCGGTATCCTTGTAGTCTTGAGATTACGACATCCTTCGAGTTGTAGAAAAGTGAGTTCCAACTAAGGGGGAGTATTGAAAAGTATTTACGCGGCCTCTATTAACGCCTTGAGCTTTTGATTGAATGAATAACTATGGAAACTTAATACGACATCAGAGTCAACCGGTTGATGTGAGTTTCTTATTCAAATTTCTCATGCGTGGGTTTGGGTGGGGAAAGGGGAACTGGACTCCATGGTGCAACCATACTTGTTTATGTGCAAAGTACAAAAGGGCGATTAATACAACATGAATCTAATTAAAGAGTAACTTAAGCATCCTTAAATGAGCAACTAGGCAACACAAATAGGTTAAAGCCAGGGGCTAATCCTTTTGTTTAGTTAGTTTGTTGCTGACTTTGCATGTACAATTACAACTCTGCTTGAGCCCAACCCAAGCCGAACCTAGCTTTGCTTGAGCTTGGCTTCAACATTAACCAAGCCATCTCGTGCTTGGCTTAATTGCACTCAACTAAGCTTGAAAAGAGCACGGGTCTGGCTTGACAATACATATCAAGCTTGTGGACGAATGAAGCCTCGTTCAAGCTTAAATATTTCTCACGAGCCAAACTATACGAGTGCACTTCACACAGGTAGAAGGTAGAAAGAACTCAGAACTTCTATTGCAAACTTGACTTTATCTTAAATTTGCATTTTGTGGATGTATTGTTCCTCAGTTGACCATGCTTGAGCTCATTAAATTACTTCACTTGACTTGATTAAATCTTGCTTCGTTACCAAGAAAGGAGGACTACAAGGTCTTCAAGCATAAGGTCTTCAAGCACCATAAAAAATTATGGGCAACGCTTTTGATATATCACGATATAGGGAGGTGCTCTCGTGAGAAATGCTCTCATAGAAGCATCTCCCCACAATATATAATTAGAAGACTGTTTTCCCATTATATTGGGATATTTCCAAAACAGTATCAAAGTTGAAGAATATCACATTAAGATCTTGATAATATTAGAATATAGAATGGAAAAAAATTTCTTTTAAACTTATTTTTTAGAAATATCTCATATTCATTTTGCACTTTACTTATCACTTTAAAATTTTAATTATTTAAAAGAATTATTTTTCTGTGAAATCTATAATATAATCTCAAGAAGACCCCAAATTCTTCATGTCTTTTCAAGGAGTTGGTTGATTATGGTTGTTGCTAGTGTAACTTCTTTTATTTATGTCCTTAATGCAATGATGTCATTGTTGTTTTAATCTATAGTGAATTGGTTTTGATGTTACTTGGAATAATTATATTGTTTTCTAGCAATTGTCATTTGCACTCATGAAACAACCACTCCACCTGTTTTTCTAATTTCATCTTTAATTGAGTCTTGAATTGGGGCAGTTGAATTCAAAACCATACAAAAGGATGAGGGCAAAGACATTAATGTTAAAGGGTGTGATTTTCCGGGGATTAATGATGTTTGGCTGGACATTACACAAAGGCAAGTGCAAAAATCAACGGCTGGATGAATCTACAGCTTGTACCTTTCCAAGCAACAATCGATCTGGGCCACATGGAAGTGACCCAGAACATTGATATGGTAGGACCCACTGTGGATAGGGAATATGATGGCAAAGATCTGCACCATGAATCATAATCTGCTAATGGAGTACACATGGTGGGTCGCGGTGTGTCCAACCAGATGGAACGGCCAAGATTGCCTTTGTTGTTGAATCCTAGTCATTTGATTTGTGGGCTTTTGTCTTGTTGAATGTTCAAAAATTGCTGATTTTCTTTCTTAACCTCTGGTGGGTTTTAACATTTGGTAGATTTTGAAGTCTCAAAGTAACATAGAAAGCCCTTAGTGTGGTGGCCACCCTGATCATGCATGGGATGGAACTTCCATCACTCCAATTAAGAAAATTCCAACTTTTGATTTTAGTCTCAATGTTTTAATGACTTGTATTATCCTTCATGTTATTCATGTTATAGGATTACAATTCTTTTTAAAAGTAACTCATCATGAATAATGGTCATGAATAACACTAGAAGGACTAACTCTTTGTGGCCATAAAATATGGAGTGGAACCTTATTAAACCGACTAGAAGTTGAGTAAGGTGTAAAACATCTTTCTTGCTAAGTGATTTATCTATAAAATAGTGAATGAGGCCTATGTACCATACATGCCTGTCCAAATTAGAGAGAGCACAGCTTGACCACATCCATCAGACGCATTACATGTGTCAGGGGCCAGGGAGAGAGTCTCATCATGTATATAGGGTAATCCTTGATAATGATAGATGCAAATTAAGAGCCTAAATTATTCAACACTGTAAACTTAGGGACTATTTGTTTGTATATAAAGAAATTTATGGTAAAATGAGCTCATTCAATGGATTATTAAAGATTTGAAGGATGAAGGAATAAGGAAGGATATAAGGTGGGGATGTAGATGACGCTTTAATTTTTCTAAGATTTGAATTACTAAGGTAATGGCTGCGTATTCTTTTCTTTTTTTCATTTAATTTACATTGCAAGAAAGCTTATTTGATAGTTATTTTTGGATATTTACCTTTGATTCTTCATTTTAAATCACTTGCTTAAATACGAAGTCTTAAAATTCTCGAAAATCCAAATACATTAAACAAATAGGCCCTCTGGGTGATTTTATTCATCCATAAATAGCACTCAGTCAATTTTAGTTTTGGGCTAATATCAATACACAGGAGTTACGTAAGAGAATTGGATTGACTATAGGTTGGCTTTGAAAAGAATTGCAGGCAACTAGGCAATGTTGGCTTCTTTTGCTTCCAAATCATGGCCGCATTTTGTAGTGAATATATCTTAAAAACCATCTAACCAAAAGGTCTTAAGCATCATCGTCAATCTAGCTAGTTCAACTAGTTAGGGACGTATGTGTGAGTGAAAGAATATGAATCTGAATCCACTATGTAGCAAAAAATATATATATATTAAAAAAAAAAGAGTTCTTAAGCATCTAAATAATGACCATCAACTTCACAGTTAGGAATAAGTTAGTTAGAAGTTCAACATCAGAACAAAAGACATTGTAATTATTATTTGTTTTGTTTGACTCATTCGTAAACTAATACATTCACATAAGTATATATATTCTTTTATAGCCCTTGAATCTTGCACCGCCCTACCTCTGAACTTCTATATATTATAAATAATGTGATTGTTGCAAGTTTGACAAAATGCAGTGGTTGAATTGTCAATTTTCTACAATTTAAGAATTTTCTTCTTATACTATAATAGTATTTAACCCTTTTTTTGATAATCTTTTTGGAGCCACTCGCTTTGGAGTGGCACATTAACATTGTGTGAAGAAAGAGAATTTTTATTTTTATGAACATGATACTATTACAAGGTGCATATCATATCACTTGAAGAGATATCTGGACCATCACTTGGGAATGGTGATAAATGAGCAAGGATTAACACCAAGGATAGTTCAGTTAGCCTAACACCACGGTTTGCACTCGGAGGTTGTAGGTTCGAAATTGCACTACAACACTGAGCTACAGGGGAGTTTACCCGGCTTCCCTCTGAGCCCGGAAAGATTAATTTAGTCCAAAGGATTGGAAACTCTCCAATAGCCAAAAAAAAAAGAAAAAAGAAAAGAGCAATGATCAATGATGGTGGTCTCCTAAATCTGGTGGGTAGCTGCAGAAAAAGCACCGTAAGAGTGTCAAAATAAGATTATTTCTCTCTCTTTTCTTCTTCTAAAAATCAATCTATTCTGAAGAAGACTTTAGGTAGACTTCATTTCTAGGTTCTAATAGAGTTAAAAATTGAATTCTTTATCCTACCATTTGGAGGTAAAGAGCTCACATTAATCCCAGTAATGTTCTACAAAGTGGGTGGTTCAAATTACCAGTTCTGGACCATCTGTGTACCGGACCACATAATTGATTATCCCTAGCTGGAACACTAATGTCTGTTTAAATATTAAAAACTCAGATCTTTAAGCAATTCCAAACAGAAAGCAAAGAGTAGAAGGGATGGATTGCAAAATCTTCTGAATAGAGATTTTGGTTGTCTTCTAGCTTTAGGCCTGTACTTTGCTTCAAACTCAGTTACAGTAATCTAGACTTTGGGCCAGTTCTGCATCTAGATGCAAACTTAAAGTAAAAGTCTCTCTTTTCTAAAGTCTGAATCATGTGGCTGAAAAAGTTCAATGGAGTTGTTTTACTTTTTCTAGATGATGAATCCACATCCACTTTATTTGGTGGTTCGCAGGGCAGTGGGCCTCATGAGCACGCCACATGTCATGCCAATATGCGTTTATTTAGAAATTCTCCCATCCTCGCAATTTTTTTTCCTTTTTTTGGGTAAACCACCTATATCCTCTTTGACCCATTTGGATCTCTCCAAGCCTCGTGCACTTATTTTAATTGATTTACACAAAAATTAGGGCCCATGTGTTACACACTTAGAGGATCCAGAAAATTAAACTCGACGGACTTTATGTAAAAGAAATATTGGAGAATGAGCAAATATAATATATATATATAGGAGATCCTCCTATGAGAGATAGGAGTGTAGGCCCTCACATTTAAGTTGTTGGCATTATATATGGATGTGAGGGCATCCACCTTATCTCTCATGGTAAGGTGAGAGCATCTCTCATAGAAGCATCTCCTTATATGTATAAAATTTCAAAATTTAAGGGGAATTCTTAAACATTTGAAGTCATTTTCAGGCATGGGTGGGGGCCTCTGCCCCCAGATCCTCACACCTGAGGCCGCCAGTGCATGTGTAAACTGAATGGTTGTATATATATAAGTGGGTTGGACTCTCCAACTTCAAAATCCTAAAAAAAAAAAAAGGCATTGATCTTGGCTGGATGTTTTGGAGAGCAAAAAAATCTCTTAAGTGAACATCAAATTTATACTCATTGATAAACTTTTGTGGTTGAGTGGTGTGCCTACGGTTGCCGGCAAAGAGAAACATTTTTCTTTTCCAATTTCATATTTAGTGTTTACAAGTTAAAGCATATTTATAACCATTTTCTTTCTTAAGCCCTTCAAAAGCTTGATACAATTATCAAAATATTCTTGCACAATCCAACAATCTTTGAGACCTCTCTAATCCCTCCATAATCCTATTTAGATTGGATCCGGATCCTTTAATCCTTATGAAACATTCTAAAATAGAAGACACGGTCTTTTTAATACCATTTGAAATAAGACATGCTATCCGCTATATTTTAAAAACAATAAAGAATGCTTGACTGAAAATAACATGGAAAAGTTAATCGTTCCTTGATATGTAACATTTTTGTATCAAAATACATACATTTTCACAGAGAGTGAGACGACCTTAAAAATAAAAAAAAAGGCTCATGGCAGTGATCAGAAAGATCCAGTTCCACCCAACAAAAATATTGGTGATAATGTGAACATTGACTGGAAAATCCTACCCAATGAATTATGCCAACACATCATCATTATAAAAGAAAGCATGGCCCGTGTAGGAAGAGTACTCACTAGATGTGGGTGATAAAAGAGCTGAAAAGTCATTGGTTGGAATTTCCCTGTGGATGCTTTAACATGAGTAAGGAGCACTTTCTAAGATTATCAATGCCTCATCTTTGACTTTGTCACTTTGAAAACTCTATCTACTTTTCAGATAACACTTTATTGAGTACTGAACCACATTTTACTCCTTACAGTTGGGCCTTTTAATATCTACTTTTCCAGTTAATTAACTTCTCTCTTCAGTCTTCACCATCATTTATGCAAAAAGCTTCTTGTCCTTGTGTAGTTTATTTTCCCTTGCTTATTGGTCTGCACTAGTGGATGGTAGAGCTTGATGATGGTCCTAGGGATGGCAGCAGGTGGGGCAATATGACTATATGGGTGACCTCCCCAAACCACCCATGGTTCTTTTTTGGGCGTCTAATTAAGGTGGGTGTGTGCTCATTAGGTTTTGAGCCAAGTCAAGCTAATAAGGGTGGGTTCGAGTTTTAATTGCCCTGCTCAGCCTCCCTTCGTGCATCAACAAAATTGCATATTCCTTAATAAGATTTTAGTACATAAACTTTACGCAGTGCAAATGCTAATAGGAATTTAGAAAATTAAGAGTGCCAGACTGTAGATTTAAGTCTTCTATGTGGTGGAAATATATAGCTTATTTTTACTATTTTAATTAATATTTTTAAATTTAGGAATTTAGAAGAAAGCATCTCAAATTGACCCAAATCATATCCAGTCATTACTTGTGATGGGCGAGTTTGGTATCATAAATCATAATGATATATGACTCCAAATATTTCTCTCGTAGGAAGTCTAGCCAAAATGATGTCCATTTTTTTTATGCCTAACCAAGGGTAGAAAGAAGTGGGGAGAGAGCCCGAAGGTGTGGTCATGGCCCCCCAAATTTTTTTGAAGAAATCCTCATCAACCTCTCCCCCTCATGGGAAATTAGCCTACTTAAATGCATGTCAATTGTCAATCATGTGTATATGAGGAGAGGACTTCATGTCAATTACATGCAGACCCCAAAATAGCTCTATCCATCCTACCTTTTCATTTCAAGCGTGTTATGGATGAGTTGTGTGCACACTCTGTGCACAAAATGTTTTTTCAAAGTAGGATGTATATTCACCTTTGATCTTCATTTTAAATAATTTGAGATGTGAAAATTTATATATTCAATTCGTATGTATTTCAATGCAAACAATCCGCCTTCAAACAAATATGCCTTCAGTTTTAATTTAAGTATCAATATAGGACCACAAATATGCCTTCAGTTTTAATTTAAGTATCAATATGGGACCACAAATATGCCTTCAGTTTTAATTTAAGTATCAATCTAGGACCATGTTGATGTTGGGTTTTGAAAGGGGGAGAACCATATATTAGCTCATCTGTTTGATGAATTCACACTTTTTTAGATAGTAGCTACTCTAGAGGTGTACCTTTGATACAGATCCTTGGAAGAAGTGGAAGAGAAGAAAATTAAGCCGCTGTGGTCACAGACTTCAGCTGGACAATGGAGTCATAAAAAGAGCTTGTGTATACATTGAACTCTATACCTTTCTCGGCCTTTTGGCTAATCAGATCAAGTATACATCCAACTCTGCCTTGTGCAGGATGACTGATGGGCCCAACCCATCTGTTAATGGGGAAAAGGAAAACCTATGAATGGAAGACCTTACCTTAGATCTTGGGAGTTAGCACTCCAGTTCATCCTGATCTGATAATCCTATCCGTGTGTCTACACATTATCTTGCAAGAGAGTGACCCATTTTGCAGCACCCTGTCAATAAATTGGTGGCTTAGATTTATGAAATGATGGTGATACATAAGACCTTCCCATCTACGGTTCCCTCTTTCTTTCTTTTTTCTTTTTCCATAATCCATATACACTACGCATGTATCTAATCAGCTAAATTGCAACGATGACCATCCACCAAATCTAAGCAATGGCCGCCATAAATGATTTTCTTCAAGGGCCCTTAAGTAAAAAGATTTGAGGTTATCATATGTGAAAAATATGAATTTTGAAAAAACTTTAGGAGGCCATGGCCACGGCCACCGGGGGTAGGGGGACTACCACAGGGGGGGGGGGGGACCACCACATCACTGAACGTGGGCCCCAACCACTTGAGGAGACATAAAAACATTCCTCGGGCACGTTTCTTCTTCTTCCAAAATGGATACCTTTTTAATGTATCTCCTAAGTGATCCCTTCTTCCATATCTTGTATATGGAGTTGAAGAAGAAAAAATGAATCATTGTCATTCCCTTCAGTTTTCTTGTTCCGGAAGAGATCGGATTCACTTACTTTTAATGTAGGAAATCGTATGGCCCGCATGCTATAAGGGTCCCATGTCAGATCAAGCGGGGCAGATGCCAACAGAAAATACAATCTCACTTAATGTAAGACTTGATCTGGTCCCACTAATAAGACTCTCAATAGGATTAGTGGAAGTGAGTTTTTGGGCGAAAAAGTCTCTAGTAAGTGTGACTCTTTGGGACTTGTCTATATAAGATAAGGGAGCCCTAGGGTTGTCATTCATTCCATCACATAGGAAAGACAAGAGGCGAAGAGATCCGCACATTGATCTTCGGCCACGTGTCGAAGTCTCCGCATCCAAATCCATCAAATACACGTACAATCTCATATTAAGTTTCTTTTAGCTAACCACTAGTGATATCTGGTTGGCACACTTTTGGCAACGCATAATTTTTTTCTTTTTTACTCCGAATCATTCCTCCTAGGACTTAAACTCATGATCACTTGGTTCGAATATCATATTAAGGTTTTTTTAAGCCGACCACTCCTACCTAAACTTTGGAGTGTTAGCAGAGGCAACATACATACTTTTCAATCCTACCCCAAAGGTGGAATCCACTCCTCAGCATCTCATTCGATACATAGAACAGACACTAACCAAGTCACCTAGAGCCTTCACAATGGTTCTCCACCAACAGCTTCAGCCCCCATTCCACCGACAGAATGAAACTCTCATACAAGATTGTTAGCTTGATTCCTAAGGATGTAAATGGTTCTTGTTATTTTCAAATCTATAGTGCATAATAGCTTTTTTAGGAGCAAGATTAGTAAAATTGGACAAAAAAAAAAAAAAAAAACCATCTTCCAATGGACACTCACACCAATGCACAATATGTATATCCCTATCCACCTGAGCAACGGTGAGGGTGACAAGAATATAAGATTTAGCTTAAAAATAGTAGTAACTATAAATATTATAGAACTTAAAATAGTAAAAGATAACATAAACTCAAACGGAAAAGGTAAAGTCATAAAAGATATGTAACTAAAATAAAAACAGTAAAGACACATTTTTGACTCTTAGCCAGAAATTGAAACCCCTATGATGCATGGGATCATAAATAAGAAGAAATGAGAAAATACTAAAATGCACGATATATTTTTGAAATAAAAGATTAAAATTTAGACATTTTTTTAAAGATTAGCAACTATATTCCTATGATGATGATGGTGATAATAATATTATTATAAAACTAATAACACACAAGAAATAGAAGAAGAATTCTTAAAAAAACCTTCAAAATGAATGAAAGTTAGATGGAAAAAACATGGTTTTAGCAAGGCAAAAAAAAAAAAAATCTCAAAACAGCATTGAAAGAAAAATAAGAGTTTCAAATTCAAAAACTTTCAAGAAAAATCATTTGATAGACTAATATAACAAAACGGCAATGACATATATATTCAAAAAAAGATAAAAAAATAAATGAAGAAGACCTTATTATATACTAAAATAATATTTTAACATCTTATAGTTACTAATGTAACGATTATAGCAGTTGAAAGAAATCATTACAAAGCTCATGTTGCATATAAAAGGAAAAAAGGAACAAAAAAAATAAGGAAAGATTCAAAAGGTAATTGAACATAAATATAGATTCTGAAAACTTAAGAAATTTCAGTAAAGACAAGAGAAAACAGTAAAATATTTATATGAAAAAATATATATTTAATTGTCTAGTAAAAATAAGAAGCCCTACTGGACATTAAAAACATTGAAAAAAAAATGCAAAACCTGATGAAGAAAATACAAGGAAAGATCAAAGAAAAAGTTATACTAAGATCTTTGAAACTTTGAAAATAGAGTCTAAATTTTAATAGATTCTCCAAAAGAAAAATAGAGTGAAAATATTAAAAACAGAAACTGATTGATAAAGAAAAAAGATATAAGTACACTTCCAAGATTTAGTGAACCCTATTAAAAAAAAGAAAAAATAAATAAAAAAGTAAAAATGATCATGAACATGGAGAAAATGAAACACAAAAAACTAGTAGAGATAAAGTGAAGTGACAATGTCTTATTATTTAGGAAGCAGTTGCAGATGGTAAAAGAGTTATGCATGGAGGAATATTTTTCTACCAAAAGAGAATATTAAAAGAGTTATGTATGGAGGAATTACAATATTTCTACTCTCATTGGTTCTCTGGATGTTCTCCTTTTCAACTCTTAACCATTGGGACCCACAATGAAAACCATGATACTATATAATAAAATAAATGCCCTAACTACCAATATGGGGCCCACTGAAAAACAGGATAGTTGCAGCCAGAAATGATCTCAGTCCAATAGCTTCATGGTTGAGGCTTGCCTTCCTCACCAAATGCTTTTGTGTGTGTTTTGCATGATAATTACCACAAGCCCTTGGGGTGAGGCCCATGATTTTGGCTTTCAAGACCATTAAGACCATTAATCTGATTCTAACTCTTGATGGTGGACCACACCACAGAAAAACCCATCCATCCAAATTGGTGGTCAGGATTGTCTACTTCCAATGAGACAGCAATAAAAGCACTCAACCTAGTAGTGATTTATTTTATCTATAATAGAACCCCAGAAGTTCACCGGTCTGGATCACCAAACCGTATAGTGGGCCCTACAGTAACAAAGTCAAGGGTCGAGGACAGATCATAAAAAGCCTCGGGTCGAGTAACATGTAAGTTCTGTTTTGAAGGTTTGTGTTGAGGATTACATACAACCCCCTGCATTTCATGGGAATTACAAATAATCATATGTGTTTGTTAATTTACATATGACCACATCTATAATCTGCAAATCTCACTCAGACACCTCGACTGTCGGTCAATGGCTCAATTTCAACATACTTTGTGTCAATTCAACAAAGGGCATTTGTTTTAATCAAAAATTGACACGAATGTAATGGTTTTTTTAGTTATCATCTTAAATTTAATATTAATGAGACTAGATTTAACAAAGCTTTTCTCATTTTAACGCAAATTACATTGAGTTGTTTTTAATCGATTGAAAATCAGCCACCAAAAAGTCTGATTATGAGTGGGTCAAGTTGAACCAAAACGCGTTCAGTTGAGATGGGGTGTTTGAAGGTTGAAAGCTAAATCTATATAGAGCCATTAATCAATGGAAAATATTCTCTTGTGCACCTAAAAACGCACACTGTGCATCTTATCCAATCCCAAAAGTGGGTCCTACCCTTCATGTACACAATCCGGATTCGCGGGAGTTTAATATCATTAGAGCGCAGGTGAATGTCTTTTGTTAGTTATAAAAGTCACGTACATGTAATTAACCTGTCCCACAGGTCAATCAAACCCGAATTTTTAACCCAAATTATTCAAGAGTCTCTAGTTAACAAGGTCGGACTGAATCAAGTTAGGTCAGGTCAGGTTTTGTTACCTCATGCTCAGATGTTCACTGATATTTCCAAATCAGTAGGTGCAAGTAGAATAAAATCAGGTGACGTTTTTTTGTAAGTTTCAGATGAACGCAGGGGTTCACATGCAAAAACAACCCGCATATGTGATTTGTGTTTGTTATACTATTATTAATACATGAACCCTAAGATCGTGAACATCATGATAAATAATCACATGTAAGATTTAATCTTAAATAAATTATAGAGTACCTCCAGACATCCTGATGCAGAGAGTTTTTCGATCCTACTGTCTGGTGCTGTTGATGTTGAGATCCGTCGAAGAACATGCTAGGTGAATGGTTTTGGTTTCTCTCTCATTGCCTATAAACCCTAATGTGTTGAGTTTTTATGTGTAGCCTTTATGATGAACGAAAGGCTTTATTTTATAGGTGGAGAGAGGACCGAATTCCAAATTAGATTTTCATTAGATTTAATCTCAACTGTCCATCAAGGTAGAAAATATTATGGAATATATTTCATTAAGAAACCGTTTTTGAGTAATTAATAACATATATCCTGTCAAAACGAAATTCCTATAATGACTATATTTCAAGAAAAATAAAGACGTGTGGTACAAATAATGGG
Source organism: Cinnamomum chago (assembly GCA_038049695.1). NCBI lineage: Eukaryota > Viridiplantae > Streptophyta > Magnoliopsida > Laurales > Lauraceae > Cinnamomum > Cinnamomum chago. The sequence goes on from CP142453.1 coordinate 16,238,967, forward strand.
CCTAAAAGTCATTTCCTTACCGTGTTTGCTTTTGATTTTTGTTGGTTGGAAATAACTCTTTTCACAGGCTCTCGCTCTCCCAGTTGGAGCTAAAGGAACCACTGACACAGACGTTGTCAAAGCTTCTTTCTCTTTCAGACTTAGAGAGAGAAACAGGGGAGAGAGAAGGGAAAAGGAGACGGTTTTGGAAGCTTTTTCTTTCTTCTCTCTCTACTGCAATTCAAGTTCATTTCTTTTCAAAAGAAACCTCTTCTTGAGATCGTGCCGGCATTTTCTCAACTTCCATCTCGGAATCTGCTTTCCCTCCTCCATTTTCCCTCTCTTTATTCCAAGCGTAAAGATCCACCGTCCATTCCATCTCTATATCTCTCTCTCTCCCCTTAAACGATGAAGTTGATTCATCACCTAAAAGAGACGTTGGAGGAATTTGATTTCTGAGAAAATTTCGGGGTCCGATACGATCCCCCAAACACCGCCGATTTTATCCACTCCAGACACGCTGATGAATGCCTCCGTTTTCCTCACCTCCTTCAAATTTCTATTCGTTACTCCTCGAATTGCCCGTTGGAAGAACAGGTCAATCTCTCTCTCCCTCTCTCTTCTTCACTCAAATGCCAAATGCGGAAGAATCGGAGCGTCTTAAATGGCTGTAGAATGTAGATTATAGCTGTTGGTCTTAAAAATTGTGTAGGTTTGTTTAGCGATTCCAGAGAAGAGGAATTTCAAGCTGAGAAATTACTAGTCTTTCCTAGATCTGTGTCTCTCTTCTCTGAAATCTGAAAGTGGTGGGTGAGAATTACAGAGAAAGATAAGCCAGGCAGCAAGAGCTTGGAATTGAAGGGGACCATTTAACTAAACTCCAAAGGGCCCCCAATGTTATTTGAGTATTTACAGAAATACCCATTTGCTTCATCTGAAAGTTGAAGCATTTCTGACCTTCAAACCGCTTTTTGTTTTGTTACGATTGATTATAGATTGAAAAAGGTGGGATTTTTTTTTTTTTTTTTATGTTTTATTTAAGAGTGGATTAGATTAGCAGTAATCGATGATTATCAATAAGTGATCACAACAACCATGTCTTTAACAGTCTAACCACCGGGCTCTTGCTTCTTGTTTGTGGATAGAGAGGTAGGAACTAAGGAAGGAAGGTCTGTTGGTGGTTACTATTTGATCTTGTGTGTTTCTGATTGGTATTTACTTTGTGGGTCTTGTGGGGTTGTCAGTGTTTTGAGGAATTAGGAAGCAGGGAGGAGGGAGGGAGATATGGGGGCAGTTGGAGAGGAGGAATTGCTGCGATGGGAGAAGGTGCAGGCGGCGGCGGCTGCAAATGCGAGCAAGGAGAGGATCTTGGTATCGGTGAGGCTGAGGCCGTTGAGTGACAAGGAGGTAGCAAGGAATGAAGTATCAGATTGGGAATGTATCAATGACAGTACTATCATATTCAGGAATAGTCTTCAAGAGCGATCCATGGTGCCTACGGCTTATTCATTTGGTAAGAAAATCTATATATCTTTTCCCATGATTGCTTCTTTTTGCAATTGTCTGTGTTAAGGATTGAATTTCATTGTGCCTGTCTCTGCCATTGCATGCGGATTGTTTAATCAACTCTCTGGTCTGGTGTTTCCCAGTGTATAAAACTGAAACATTGTATTTTTATGGGTTCAATTTCTTTCCTTTTTTTTAGGAAAAAAAAAATCTTGTTTATGCTTTAAATATGCACCAATCTACCCATCTGCATGCTCTTCCTTGAATTTCTTGGGGAATTTGGATATAGGAAGTGAAGGATGTGACATCAATTGTCTTGGTTCCAGAATTGAGCAATTTAGAATTTGCTGCTATCTTCCTAAATTGCAACCAGTATGCATATTATGGCACTTAGTGATGTTAATTTCAAAAGAAGAATTCAGAGAAACAGTATCATGCCTAGTATTAGTCATGCTCTCTGAACCACACCAGGTTTCCTTTCATTCTTCCTATGTTCTCAACTGTTCTTGATTTGGGGTAAACACAAATATGGAATGAAAATCTCTGGTTTACCCATTGGGTTTATGAATTTGGAAACCATCAGATTAGCATGCTCTCCAATAGTTATCCGGTTTGATTCTAAGACTTGAACTCTTATTGATACATCTCTTTCTTCAATTTCTGGGGTGACAGATAGAGTATTTCGCGGTGATTGCTCCACAAAACAAGTGTATGAGGAGGCAGCCAAAGAAGTTGCACTTTCTGTTGTCAGTGGTATTAACTGTGAGTACCACATATTCTTTCTCTGCCTTGGATTTCTTGAACTTCAGCCGGTGGTTCATTAACAAGAGGATACTTATTCTCGCTTGTTTGAATAAATTTATTTGCTTCAGCAAGCATTTTTGCATATGGGCAAACAAGTAGTGGAAAGACTTATACGATGAATGGAATAACTGAATATACTGTAGCAGACATATATGACTATATACAGAGGGTAATTTCCATCTGTGCCCCCTTTTCACTTTCAAACTATCATAGACTTTGTTTTTGGATATTTGTAATATGGGTGGTGTTTTTTCTTGTAGCACGAGGAAAGAGCATTTGTGTTGAAGTTTTCAGCAATGGAGATATACAATGAGGCTGTGAAGGATCTCCTTGGCACAGATGGTACTCCACTGAGGCTTTTAGATGACCCAGAGGTAAATATTAGCTCTTGATGAAAGTTCCATCAGGAGATTGTCTGTCTTGTCTTTGCTTACCACGTTGCATTTTCATAGAGAGGAACAATAGTGGAGAAACTTACGGAGGAAACTCTGAGGGATTGGAGCCATATGCAGCAGCTCCTTTCTATATGTGAAGGTAGGTTCTCTCTATTATAATGTTGGCTTTAAAATTGGTACTAGCATTCTTTTTATCCATGTGCATTGCGTACTTGCAGCTCAAAGACAGGTAGGGGAGACCTCATTGAATGAAGCAAGCTCCAGATCTCATCAAATTCTCAGATTGGTGCGCCCTCTTTTGATTTATAAGTTGCTTCTGATAAAGATTTGATTATGGTAATTGAAATAAATTCCTGATATCATATTCCATTTACTGATGGATCTTTGCAGACAATTGAAAGTTCTGCTCGTGAGTTTTTGGGAAAGGATAACTCAAGCACCCTTGCTGCCAGTGTGGTATAAACTCCGTTGTTTTTTATTTTCTTTTCTTTTCTTTTTTCAATTTGTCAGTTCAGAAAGTGAATTATTTTATATGGATTATCTCCTGATGATACTTTTTTCACAAAGGGAAGGGAAAGCTGTAGTAAGTTGATTTGTTTTTGCCAACAGAATTTTGTTGATCTAGCTGGGAGTGAGCGTGCATCTCAGGCGTTATCAGCTGGTGCAAGATTGAAAGAAGGCTGCCACATAAATCGTAGTTTGCTCACCCTGGGAACTGTTATTCGCAAGCTAAGGTTGCCAAAACTTTGATTCCATCTCATACTTTTACACTTCCAAACCATTATGCTAGTAGTCAGTTTAATAAAAATTTGGATTAGTGACTAAGGGCAAAGTTTGTTGGAGTAGTGATTTCTTTAATCTGATTTTAACTCTTTCTGGAATACAATGGTCTCAGCTTTGTTTTGTATCACTTGGTGTGCACCAAAAACTATTGCTGAAACCGAGATCGGATTTGTTATTGGTTGCTTTCAGTGGTTTTACTTGGCAATTGCCATCAGTGTTGTCTCAGCATACTTCATCAATTGGTGGGAGTGATCCATTATTTTGTTAGTAAAATGAAATTTTAAATTAACTCAAATTTGGATATTGATTTATTTTGACACGACAATCAACAATATAATATCTACTGAAAAATTAAGATAGTGGAATCAAAATCAAATTTTAATCATCTCCTTTCTTAGGATCTTCCACAACAGGCTATCTTGTGGGTAAGTATGAACTTTATACCAAATCAAATTACATTGTTAGAAAAGGAACCAGTGCTCTGTTGTACCCTTGCCCTAATGCCTGCAGATCCATGCTGCCTATGTCTGCATCATTTTCCTGTTCCTCATATATGTCTAAAAATCTGAGGATGGGGAAGGAGACTGCTGCTGATAGGAGTAGGATAGAAGAACAGCTGGAGAAGACTTCAGGATGGGGACAGAGAGCGCTGCAGATAGGAATTAGGATAGAAGAACCAGAGACGAATGTCAGAGGAAACTAATAAGACATAAGAATCCCAAAACTCTGAGGATGGGGACGGAGAGTGCTGCAGGTAGGAATTAGGATAGAAGAACCGGAGAAGAATGTCAGAGGAAACTAATAAGACATAAGAATCCCAAAACTCTATTTTTTTTTTTTTCCTTTTTCTTATTTTAATTTCTTTCCCAATCCACTCCTTTTCTTTTCTTTTCATTTCTTGTACTTCTCTCTTTTTCTCACTTGAACATGTGCTTAAGGTGGCTACAGGTATTATCTTAGGGCAATACAAGGAGTCACTGGTATGGTTGATTTCATTGCCCTTCCTATATATGTAAAAATCTGGGATCCCATGGAACCCTCGACTTTGTTTCTAGTTAAGTTAGCCCAAATGATTATCATCCACATTCAGTGTAGTCCATTTTCAAAATTTTCACTTCCACAATCAAGGGTTGTCACCAGTCAGATTTGACTGGTGAAATTTCTTCGGATGATTCAATCTTGTTTTCCATTACTTTGAAAACAACATCTAATCGTCGTTATCTAGGTTGGATTAGTTAAGATGTCTAACCAAATTAAAATTTGGCACTATTTCTCAATGTAATCAAGAGTAGGCTGAAGCCAAGACTTTCCCTCTCAACTAAGAGCTCTGCCTAAATTGGTGGGCTTTAAGGTTAATGTAATGAATGATGTATTTATGAACTGAGAGTTTGGTTTTCAGGTTTTTTTTATAATGTTTATCTTTTCTTTTTCTCCCAGCTTTTTCTGTCTGTAATAGATATCTTATTCACTCTAGATAAACGGTGTTGGCATGTTTTGCTGCACAGTTGGTTGAAACATTTCACTTATTCGCCTGATGCTCTTCTTGATGCAGCAAGGGAAGAAATGGGCACATTCCATACAGAGATTCAAAGCTAACACGCATACTGCAACCGTCATTAGGAGGCAATGCAAGAACTGCCATCATTTGCACAATGAATCCTGCAAGAAGCCATATTGAGCAATCCAGAAACACCCTCTTATTTGCAACTTGTGCAAAAGAAGTTGTTACAAGTGCACAGGTCAATGTAGTTATGTCTGATAAGGCATTGGTAAAGCATTTGCAAAAGGAACTGGCTAGGTTGGAGAGTGAACTGAGAGGTCCAGGGCCAATTTCGTCCACAACACATTCTGATGCGCACATGAGAAAGAAAGATGCTCAGATTCAAAAGGTTACAAAATACATTCTAAATTTGCAATTGTGATGAATATGCACGTTCACCCACACATTTGCATATTTATTCACATCTTTAGACACAAAGAAAGAGAACATCATCTTTGAACAGAAATGCTTGTCTGTGAATGCAAATATTCAAACACCTAAACAGCACATGCTCACAGTGAAACACAGTAATACTAATTGAACTCTGGCCTTCCAAATAGTCCACACTAGCTTATCCCAAGTTGTAATCCTTGATTTATGGGCCTCAAAGTTTAACAAATTTCAACGTTTAGATGAAATAGATTTGTTTTCCTAAACTTAATGATGATTAACAGTCAGATGATGGCCAATTTGGCATGCTTGCCAATTTGCAAAGGGGGTAGGTGAGTGTGACCTGTGAAGGGTTTGGATTAATAATAGGTGGGGCACACATAGGAGATCTGATCTCACCACAAAAATTTATGATCCTCATGTGGGCTCCTTTAAATATAGAGGTATGATTATATACTGTCAACAATAAAAATGTTTTGTGTGATTGACTTCACAAAAATGTTTTGTAAAATGCCCTTCAATGGTATGCGAATTTATGATCCTATTATGAGTACAATCCCCTCTTCTGAGTGATATTCGCTGTCAATTTGAGAAGGCCTGATTAAATTTTTCAGAAACCGTAATTGATAAACTCATTGTTAACCATACAATTGTTATACAGTAGGGCACCTTTCAATGATTTGAGTCATCCATATGATGTGTAATTAATCCCTATATCAGAAGCTAACTGTTTTCTCCAATTAAAGTGATACATTGGATTTGGCAAATGCAATTTAACTGTGCTTTTAATATGTTATCAATCCAATGGTCAGTATCACGCCTAATGAAGTGAAATTTGGAACATGTACCAGTTCATGCAGGATGTTTGAATGAATGGTTTTGATCTGTGTTAGGTGGGCCCCAGCACATGAGGAATCGGATTTATAAGAGCTGTTATTTATTATGGTGTTTAGTCTTGTTTTTTCAGTAAATCCAATGGTGTAATGCTTTGGTGAAAGTCAAAACTTGGACAAACTTTAGATAATCAGGTCTGGGGGAAGAGGATCTGTAGATTGGTCTGGATCCACAACAGGTGTCCTCTACTTTTATGGATTTGAATATGCCAGATTGTACAGAACCTCTTTTATTCAGATGCTGCATATTCCTCATTTTACACAGGCTGCCTAGTGGGGCCCACTTGGTGTGTGTGTGTACGCGTGTATTTGTTTGTACACCTGCATGTGTAGGATGATGACTTTTGTTTGCTTTTTCCTACATTTATTCCTTTACACCCTTCCCTTTTAGGCCTGCTTAAATGCATATTTGACTACTGGGATTGGGGGATTTAGAATTAGATGGCTCATCATGTGGATTAGCGGTGACCTAAAAAATAACTGTTCTCTGAATATCCTAAACTGTTGATAGGCCCTGAAGTTCAGTGGTTCTATAAAAGCTGTCTTTTTCATTTTGGTGATTTGGACATCTGGTTTTGCAGATGGAGAAAGAGATTAAAATGCTGACAGAGCAACGGGATCTTGCTCAATCTCGGCTTGAGATTTTGCTTCATTTCATAGGACATGATCAAGCTTCAAGACTTTGGGTATTCATTGTTTTCCTTTTTTAATAATATTAAAAAAGAAAATGGAAACTGACATTGCATCTTGATAATGTAGCTCAACTTCTGTCTTTTTTCTTTTTCTCTTTCAGGCAGAGTATGAACTTTCAGTATCAGAGTCATCGGTTGCTGCTGAACATCCTCCGAATTTCAGCTTTGCAAATTCTAATAAAAATCACTATTCTAAAGAATACAGTGGCACTGATATTGATGAACAGTGCCTACAGCTTTCCAACATAGCAGAAGACCAAGTTCCATTAAGTGATAGCTCTCATAGACTCTCAGTCAGTAGCCCTGCATTTGTTGGATTGGCTTCACGGCAAGGTAGGAAAATCAACACCAGTGATGATTCTGAGGACCTATGCAAGGAAGTTCGGTGTATTGAAACTGGAGAGTCAAGTCCAAGTAGATATGAAGAACCTATTGAGGTGCCTGGCTCCATGAGAAATGAAAGGCTGCAAACTTTGACGTTAAGTGATAACATGCATTCAGCAGAACGCAAACTGGAATCCACAGAGAAGAGAAATGGAGAGTTGAAATGTGATGGTACAGAATTTACATATGGTGCATTGAAGCAGCAACTCAAGGATGTGCAAAAAACCATCGACAATCTTGTTGAACCATATTCTGATGAATTTTCTCCATCATGCTTAACAAAAAGTCAAAGCTGTAGAGGAGCTCTTATGATTAGCTCATCTTCTCTTTGGGCTCATGAGGAAAATGGGAATACTCCACCAAGCGGATTTGAGAAAGACTTCCCATCAAGGCCAGGAACTGGAAGCTTCCGTAAGAGGCCCCGTGTGTTAAAATATGATGCTGAAATTGAAACATTATCAAGGGATGACTCCCAGACTTCTGAATGCAGTGCTTCCATTGACACACTAAAATCACACAATATCAAGTCTGCAACTGAAGAAAATATAACCAGCGTCCGAAGTTTTGTCACAGGACTGAAGGAAATGGCTAAGCTTCAGTATGAGAAGCAACTTATTGATGGCCAGGTAAGAATTTCTTGTTTTACTAAATGCTGCCATCTTCTTATAGAGGCATATATGATATACGTCACAGTTCACATTGATTGACTTGGCCTCTTAGATGAATTTGCTTTTTGTGTTCTTCCATTAAAGATAAAGTTTAAGATTTGGCAATTGGCATGCTGCTAAGAGATTGAAAGAGACCATTTAATAGTACTTTTTAATACGAAGTTAAGTCATCTGTAGAGTCATGATTGTTTTCATGGTTAACCACCATTTGATACTACTTTTTAATACTAAGTTAAGTCATCTGTAGATTCATGATTGTTTTCATGGGTAACCTGACAACTATCTGTTTCAGTGAATCACCCTCCATTTGCAAAGCTTCTGCAAATTATTATGAATTAACAAAATCTTATTAAAAAAAAACACCACGAAGAAGAGGAAGAACTGAAAATCATTTTACTATAAAAAATGAATCAATGTATCTTATATCATAATGATCCTGTTGATTTGCATCTTTACTGCTCTTAGATGATAAGGTTTCTTTTCTTTTTTTCTTTTTTGGGTTAAAGCGGCTTTAGTTGTTGTTATATTCCTAAAATTCGCTCAACTGTTAACACCTAGTAGGGAACCTGCTGTATTGCCTACGAAAATCTGTTATTGCATGTCGTAATGGACCCACCAAGGGAATGGCTTATGTTTTGCATCTGTAACCTTCAAACATGCATCTAATGAGAACCAATCTGGCTTCCACGTGTGAAAGATTAGCATACCTCATTAGCTATATGCTATGATCACTTTGATGTCTCAACAAACAATTGAGATTGTTAACTACGATAAAATCCTGTTGCATTTAATTTTGTGAATTTTGCTTCTTGTGTTTCTTATTGAGCATGGTTTTTTTTTTTTTTTTTGTTGGGAGAATCCAGGATGAAGAAACACAGGGTAGTGAAGAGTCCATGACTACTGAGAAGACTTTGAAAGATGCTGGTGTGGATCCGATGCAAATTCCATTGGAATCTCCATCGCGTTGGCCCTTGGAGTTTGAGAGGCTGCAGAGAGATATAATTGATCTTTGGGATGCTTGCAATACTTCCTTGGTCCATAGGACTTACTTTTTCCTGCTCTTCAATGGTGATCCGTCAGATTCAATTTACATGGAAGTAGAGTTAAGGAGGCTGTCCTTTCTCAAGAATACATTCTCTCAGAGCAATCTTGGTAAAAAAGTCCTGGAAAATGGTTGCATTGTCACACCTGCTACAAGGTAGTTATCTTCTGTGTTTTCTTTCTCCCACCGTGGAAATTTGTGGAAAGTAACTAATTTATGTTTAGTCATGGCCTTTCCATTTTCCACCCTCATCATAGTCATCATCATTGGAACTTTATCGAGTAACAAACCCATTTATGTTAAGTCTGTTGACACACATATCTCTGATCTGAAGAAGAAAGAACACGCTTATTTTAAACTGTTCCCCACCAATGATATGGTGTACTAAAAAATTTGCATCTGTCTGGTTGAACAAAGACAATATCGAGGGACTTTTTTTTTTTTTGGCTATTATTGAGTGACTTGAATGAAAATTACACATGGACTGTTAGGAGAAAGTTCATCCGATGGAACGAAACCAATCCAATCAGTGGCTGGGGTCATCCTACACTCGTGCCTTTTGACTTTTGATCCATCTCCTATCCATGAAAGCCTGGCATCTAACAGGAAGGACCATCAACATGCAACATTTAGTCATGGCAATAGTACTTACTAGAACTGGATCCTTTCCCAGCAGAACAGCCAAAATAAAATTGAAATTGAAATTCTGACAAATATTGATTCACAATGAGAACTGTTTTTTAGAACATTCTACATTTTGCAGAATTACTGATAAGATTCTGGTCACCTTTTGAATTGGAGAGGTCGTTTCTGTAAGATTTTGAACCATCAGTTTGAAACCAGTAATAATGGTTTTAATTCTTTGGACAAATTGCAGCATGAAGGTTCTCCGGCGTGAGAGGGAGATGCTGAGCAAGCAAATGCAGAAGAGATTTTCAGAGGTAGAAAGGGAGAACCTTTACCAGAAGTGGGGCATCGCATTGGACACAAAGCAGAGGAAACTACAGTTGGCCTATCGCTTGTGGATTGACACAGAAGATATGGAGCATATTAGGGAAAGCGCCACAATTGTTGCACAGCTGATTGGATTTGTAGAGCCAGGGCAGGCCATGAAGGAGATGTTCGGCCTAAGCTTCACGCCCAGGAAGACCAGAACTAGCCGCAGAGCCTTAGTCTGGAAAAACAGCTTCTCCACCCTTGTATAGGATCAATCTTGACTACACAGAAAGGCGATAGTGGTGTGGCATTTGAAGGGATGGCCTCTGCAAGGTTCGCTGCTACACCTGCTGCATACATGAACTTTTCACTAATTTGCTCTGTTGAGTTTGATTCTTCTGATTGAATTTTAGAGATTTGTAAATTTACTTAGATTAGCTACACGAGCTGAAGATGATTGTTGGCTGTTGTTAATGATCTATATTGTTTGATAATAAAGACCCAAGCCCATTTTGGTTCCTCTGATGGTAATTGATTTGCAATGCGTTGAAAGCAGCGACTGGGGTATGTATACCTGTAATGTTCTGCCAGGAACCTCCCTCAAATTTGATATTGAGAACCCATTTGTGGGACCCAATTCGATGATGCATGTTAATCAAGTGATTGGGTGGAATTGGAATGTCCTTGTTTAAAGGTGGGGGCAGAAAATCAGCTTGATCAAATTATTCCAATATCTATTGTAAGGGCTCCAAAATTTGCTAGATGCATATTCTCAACCATTAAACATTAGGCCTTCGCAAAGAAGGTTAGGAATTAAGATCATCAGATCAAGTTGATTTTTGACTTCCTTCCAATCTTATCATACCCATGTGGTTGGAATGCCTTCAAGTGGGCAAGTGTGCCCCACAGAATGGTTATCTTCAGTTGGATTGTTCATGGGTGAGGTGCACTTGGATTGCTGCTGGTTCTCAAGTTGGTAGGCTCTCCTGATCCTCATGAATTATTTGACTGTATGTCTCTATAAGTGGTTAAGAATAAAAGAATCAAAAGAGAAAAACCCAAAAACGACAATAGATGGAAAAGAAAAAGGAATACCCATGACCCAATTAAATTTAAATCCTAGCAAAGTCAAGGTGCCATCTATACATCCCTAGCTTATATCCTTTGACCATCACATCACCTCTTTTTAATGATCCTTCCATCTATAAGATCATTATTTGACCATTAATTCCTACGGATTCTTGGCAAACAAAAAGGCCCTGTGTTTCTCTCGAGGCTTCCTAAGTTTCTCTGAAGGCTAACTAACTGTCACATAAATAACAGCATCAGAAGATGAACCCTTTTGTGAAAAGCCAGATCATTTTCAACGGACTCGATCAAAATCTTACACAGGCGTTCCCACCGTCAAAACCAGCTATAGCAACTGTACTGTAATATCTTATTGTGAAGAGTGATTCTTCTAATGCAGTGAGTTGGATTTCGAACCGAAAAGCTTATCTATGGAAGTTTCAGTTCATCTTCAATGAGATCCGGGTATTATCCACCACCACTAATGTTCGTCCCGCCCCCCATATCTTATTGTGAAGAGTGATTCTTCTAAATGCAGTGAGTTGGATTTCGAACCGAAAAACTTATCCACGGTAGTTTCAGTTCCTCTTCAATGAAATCCGGATATTATCCACCACCATTAATGCCGCCCCCCTCCCCTTCCCTTCTTTTTTCTTTTCTTCTTGTACTCTTTGCTTGTATTCAAATGTCTTTCAATATAAGTTACTGTTAGGGATAAAAGAAAGAGAAAAAAGAAAAAAAAAAAGGAGCTTCGGCAATTGGAATAAATAAATAAACATGTGATTAACTAATTGCTCCTTTTCTTCTTGTACTATTTGCTTGTATTCAAATGTCTTTCAATATAAGTTACTGTTAGGGATAAAAGAAAGAGAAAAAAAAAAGAGCTTCGGCTATTGGAATAAATAAATAAACATGTGATTAACTAATTGCTCATCTGACCATGTATATCTGACATTCAATCTAAGGGTAGAACTTAAAAAGGAATGGGACCCACAATATGATTTTTTTTAGAATATGCAATGCAGCTCAGAGTTTTGGTGTACCTAGATGCACAACAAACTGAATGAACCCCACCCTAACAAAATTGGCAGACCAATACAGGTCCCAATTATAAATCGCCCAATGCAAACTTAAATACGGATTAGTTAAGCTCTCCCTAGAACGAACTATGGCTCCGGTGAGTGCAAAATCATCAGGATCCAAAGGCATATTAGGTCAAGTCATCTTTATTCCCAGTGCTCTGAAAACCCAACTGGGACTCCCTGGTGGATGGGTCGTTTTGTCCCAATTGGCACATCAACGTTGATACCCCGGTTACAATTACTATATATTTGTCAATATTTAGTATAGATGTCTGATGATGCAAGCTAAAATGTGAAATACAAGCTCGGTGTTCCTGAGATCCAGATGTTTGATGCAATAAGATAATGTTAACGCGGTTCTCAAAAATTAGGCCAGGACATGTTTGTACCAAAGGATTATTAAAGAGGTGACAAACCAAGGATAAGTGGTGGAGCCTTCACTTAACTATTTACTGAAATACTAGAGTGATGATGGCCGGTTTTTCAATTCCCACTTTTTTAATCTATTCACCCCTCATTAACCCCTCGTTAATAATCCGATGGTGAAGCTCATTTGAACATGAATTCCTGTGTACGCTATTGCAAACAAACAAGCCCAAAAATATATCCAAACTTACACATATTTCACTAAGTCGATTCCCTCCAAAACATTCCCACCCTAGATGGGTCATTCCAACACATAAACCTTCTTGAACAACCTTCACTGGTGTCATGGGTGCGTGTTCCTTTCATTTTTTTCCACTTGAGTGGGTGTGTACCTTTCTTCCCTTTTTATTCCACCGGTTGGAATTGGTTTAACACTTGAGCTCACAACCTCAGGGTTGTAATCGTTAGTACCTTTCACGTCCACAACAACCTGCACTTTACAAAGATCAAAACAAGCCCTATGGGTGATGGACTGAAACACCTGCTGACCTAACCCCGTTGAAATACAGCAGAAAATTATTTCCCATGAAAGCATAAGCTTCAGGTTTCAATCCTAGTACCGCACCTCTAGCATGGAAAGAGACGAGCCTTATACAGTGACGACCTAGCCCTCATACAAAGGGCCCTACAGCCAAAAATGTAAACCGTTGCACCGCAAAGGCCACAACTGGGCCAATTTAGTAGAGCCATTCAATTAGCAGGCACGTGATCGATGAACTCACCAAAATTTGGTAAAAAAAATAGTGCATATTCAGGAATAACCAACAGTTAGAAGTAGTAAACTGTGTTTAGTGCCTGGATTATGGTTACAGCGTCCACAGATGCACCACACTGCAAACTCTAAAATCAAAAGAGAGAAGGGAATAAAGATGATAAAAACTACATTCCTAAAAGGGGCACCACATTTGTTGAAAGTCGATCTAAATCATGTTACCATTTCATCAGGAAAAAAATGAATAAGGAGGCATCTAGCAAAGAACGATCTGTTAAGAAGTGCGTAAGGCAATGAAAAAGACACAACAATAATCCACTTCACTACCGATCCAGTGAGGACCTAAAATCTTGCTGAGGGGTTACTTATTTGCCAATTGCAATGGGACTTTCCCAGGGATGGGGAGAAGTTGCACAATGTTAGCAAGAGAGGCACAATTGGTAAGGCAATTCAGATAAAGAGTGGAAAGTAGAATTCTCATGTAAAACTGTTTTCCTACCCTACTCTCAATGGAATGAATGTGGAAATGCGTTAAAAGTTGATGGTTTCCCCACCTTATTTGCTTCACAAAAACTGGTTTCCTACCCTACCCTCTACAGAATGAATGTGCAAATGTGTTAAAAGTTGATGGTTTCCCACCTTATTTGCTTCACAGTAGTCCAATATTTCCCTGAGAAAACCATATTTACAGACAGTCATCCATCCGTCTAAAATGAAACTCCCCACGCTCTTTCTTCACACGACATGACCAGTAACATAAAGAAAACCAGGAACCAATCTGTAGCAATTGTTAACAGCAACCACTCTTCTTTAATTAGAGTCACTCTGCACTAAGTAGTCATTGAATAACCAAGAAACAAATGAATTCAAGGCTAGACAAGAATTTGGTGTTAGTAGGAAAATCAAGTGCAAAAGATCTCATGTTTAATGGACAACGTGGGTATCGGGACCACCCCCCACCCCCCCCAAAAAAAAGGGGGTCATACCTCCAGCACCAATGTAAGGTGTTACCAATGTCCACAAACCACTAGCCTGTGATGTGTCATAGGATTGTTCTATTAAAACAACCGAGTTAGGTCATGCACGGTTAAATATAGCACTAAGAATATCACCATCAAAGCCTTGTCCCAACTATGTCGGAGTCAGCTACATGAAATTTGTTTCTCCATTCCAATCTATGAAAACAAAAATTTTATTAAAAAAAAAAAAACTCATGAGAGAGAGAGAGAGCGAACGAGCTAAAGACTTACAGGAAGCTTGTAACTGATGTCTTCTAGCAACTCAAGAGGCAGCTGAAATCTAATAAAAAATAACCAGGACCAAGCTATAAATAGAAAACAAGGAACATGTCACAATTTTTAAATGTCAATGACTTCAAACCAAAAGATAAATAAGTAGAAATTGCTCGATACCTTGACAGCACCCATAGCATGCATCAGAGTTCCCATAGTACACATTCTTGATCTGCAGGGCTACTGATTCATTTCTTTATTGGTAACCATAAATTTTATTAGATGAAAGAAAAGTATATACGAGAAAACACAGTCAAACAGTACAAGAGTTATATACTGCAAAGGTGATCCCACTGCCCAATCTCCCCCTTACAAAATCAAAACATTACTACAAGAATAGGTCTATCTACTCTCTCTTTAGCCAATATATCTATTATTTCATTTCCCGTCTTGACGATGTGCTGAAAATCACATCCAACATCCTCCTAAGGTTGATCCACCTCCTGGATCAAGAATCTTCTCTCAAAGAATCCTGCCCCAAGGAGCTCACACAAGTTCACACACCGCCAACAGGGCAGCAGATCATCTAGCTAAGATTAGACCCCAAGAGGACATATGAACATCATGGAGAGTCAGCCTCTGAAGTCATCTGCATGACCTGTTCACTCAAGATGCTCATCGTGCACATGGAGGGTCCACATTGAACGTCGTCAACTTTTGGAACTCCCAAAACTGGTATCATGGCTTATTTGCATACTTTCGTTACATCAGTTTCCAAGCCTGGTTGACAATGATTGGAACAGTTCCACAGCCAACCTGGCTGTTTATTTTTCTTCTCGTATTTAATTTTCATTAGCACATTTTGTAAGAGGGAAAGGAGGAAAAAGAGTCCATACAGAAAGATTCTCAGATGAGAACATGCATAGAAACCTCGGGCCAAGAAATTTTACATGGGAGGCCATGCTGATCTCTGGGCTGTTTATAAATCACCGTGGACCTAAAATGACTAAAAAATCTACCAAAAAGTTCCCATCAAAATAATATTCTAGGTCATCAAACCATGGATTACTCATCTATGAATCAAAATCTAAATGATAAGCCATCAAGGCTCATACAATTCTTTTAAAAGGACAGAAGACACTTGCTCTTTTACAAACATATCTAGAAGATTACTGGAGCTTTTACTACATCAATTATGTTCATCCAATTCAAGCGCTTGCAAAATCCTAATCCACCAAAAGTAAATGAAGTATAAAAAGGTTTCATGGAGACAAGACAATAATTGTTTGATGAAAGAACAAGCACCTGCATCCAAAGTGTAACTGCCAATGGGTTGATGAAACCGGAACCTGCATACAAAGTGTAACTTGTGTTTGAAAAGAATGTCATTCTTTTCTTGGTAACATGACTCGAATTTGAAACCTGGTGGTTGCTAAATTAGCACAACTTCCAACTGTGCTGCAGCCTATAGTGTCAGATTTCTATTTTTATGTACAGAAGTTGAGTTTTATCTATAAATCCTATAGAAAAGAGCAAAACTACGCAAGTGCAGTAAACTACGCAGGGGGGAAAACTGATTCTATTAACCAATCAACAGGAGAAAAAAGAAAAAAATAATAATAATACTTAGCTTTCTGCTTTGTGAATCTCCTTAATACAACCAATTATTATACCAAGATACTTGTACATGCCCAGTGTAACCCATATCAGACCAATACAACACCCAAAATTACACCAATACTTTCAGCGTATAAGTTTAGCATATCAAAGTCCATCTCATATAGTTCTTCTAAATTTCTTACTTTTGAACGTAAAAAAATGTTAGAAAGGAATGTAAACAATGATAACTTCATTAATATAGTACTGTTCTAAAGAGAAAATAAGGACAGTTAAGTCAGTATCTGTATCCTAGGTTTCTAAAAGTGCAGACTCGTATCTCCAATCCCCGTGTCCATGTCCCTATCCGTATCTATATCTGGGGACAATCACACTCCCAACTTTACCAGCAGATGAATAATCCCAGCTTGCACTATTTGTTTAACCTTCTAATTTAGCCCACAATTGGCCCACTAATATTTTGGAGGAAAGGATTTCCCATGACAAAATGGAAAGAAGGCACAGCTTTTAACTTAATGACTTGTCCCCATTTCCTTGATCTTTGTTTCAACAGTGCTCCTTTCTTTAGAATTATTTTAAAATATAAAAAGGAAACTACAGTATGAAAATCTACCTTTATAGTTGATCTGTATTGCTCCCCCATTTACAGATGAAAGACTAAAGATGACCAAATATTATATATTGCCATGCTGATATAACTTTAACTACTACCATCCCATGCTGTTGCTCAGATGGTTGGGACATGAGTGTGCATGTGAGGATATGCGAGTTCGAGTTCCCAATGCAGCAGGGGAAAAAATCCAACACGAACTTCTAACTACTGCTGGTATGTAAACACAACTAATATGCTAGGGAAAAACCAGTCTGCAGTTTTTTCATGTAGAAAATTGAATTGCACAAACGAATCTGCACACACAAGGGTAAAAGAAAAGAGAAGGATAACTTTTAAGCTGCGTATCTGGCAGACACAAGCAATTAAATCACCAATGTGGGTCTCCACTAGAGAAAAGGCTGGATAGGGTTGTGTAGAATGCTTAAAAACCTGCTGGTGATAATGTTATTATAAGCAGAAACAAGTTACAAGGACTGCTGTTTCAATTGTAAAGCAGTCATCATCTACTTTGAGACTGAAGAAAGAACATGTTACGATGTTGATGTCAGTAACTATCCAGAGCTGTACAAAGTAAAAGCATCCAGTATCTTGACTATAGATAACTGAACAAAGAATGTGGGTTAATCAATTGCCTAAAGAATAAAACCTCTGATGGGTAAATAACAAGGAATAAGAGTTCTATGCCTACTCATCAAGGTCTCATCGAAGCAGTATTCCATTTGGATCCATGCACCTCTTCCACTGTAAATATCACATCTTCATGCAGAAGCTGTCTTCATGAGGTTTCTGATGGAAAGGGTTGACTAATGAGCCCAGCAGCTATCATCAACTGGCTTTTAATCAAATTAACATGAGAATGGTTCTGATTCTGACCTTGTGCCCTTCATCCTGATGAACAATTGCGCATTGCTTTGAACCCATAAGTAGGATTTTCTATTTCAGTATTGTTCACCATTCACCTGTGTCTAGAAATAGATTTTCCTCAATTCCTCAGCCCAAGGTGCAGGTACAATATAATAAGCTGTATTTCCCTTGAGAGAAGCACATGGATATGGTTTGATCGGTTGATAAATTTACACAGTCAAAGGCGCCTGTCCCAGTATTGAACTGTCATTCTACCGATCACTCACTGGCATTGATGGGAACAATACCAAAAGGAAGGCAATTGACAGATCATTTCAATGCGTCCCACCATTCCAACAAATAGATCACGATAAAACAGATGCCGAGAAATCCTGGAGTACAGTCCAAGACTCTTCGTGGGCTACAATGCAGAGAGGTCAATCTCCAACAAATCCTTAGGAGCATCAAGTTTTCACTGTTGGATGCGTCGCCATGTGCCTCTCAATCATTTTGTCTACAAAGGACCTTATCTGCAACAGCAATTACAGAGAATTAGGATTAAAATGCACAAAATTTTAAAAACCCAAGGATGAACAAACATCAACATAAATAGCCACAGAAAATTTTTTTGAAAAAGGTGGCTTTTCATTGCACAGACTGTACAGTATAAGAGGGCTTAAACGACTAAAAAAAGCCCCAACAAAAACACGAGGAAGGCCGTACAAAATAGCCACAGAAATTGATGCAAAAGATACTGTCATACATCGAGGCGTATAGAAAGTTCAAATTTTCATAAATTTTTATTATAAGAATTCATAGTACACCAGTTTTCATTACTTTCCCTTATTCAAAAAACTTTTTTCTTTAAATGATTTTGTTCAGCAGAAGCAAGTCCATACCAACAAGATTGAAAGGAAGATTTTACAAGACAGCAATGAGGACAGCTATGAGCTATAGAGCAGAATATAAGCCAATCAGAAACAACAGATCCTAAATAAAAAATAAAAACGTGTAGAAGATATGAGAATTTTGAGATGGATGTGTGGTAAAGAAGGTTTGGAATTTGGACATGTCCAACACAAGCCAACTACGGCGCCGGTGAAGAAAAGATTTTCTATATAGGTTGATGGCCCCTCGAGAGGACATGAATGAAATGGTAAGGTAAGTGCAACCTATCCGAGGATTTGGCCCGAGATAGACTGGAATGGCAAAATCCTCAGAGATTTATATAAACTTATATTGTACAAACAATAGAAAGATCATGTATTCATAATTTTCTATTTTTCAGCATAATGAATGATTTTGGGATGCCATAAGTTACTTTATAAATTCAAATAAAAATTATTAAATCAAGTAATTTTGTATAATACAACATAAAATCTGAAAATTCCACACATTGCACGTGTGCAGCTGATGACTATACATAGTGTAACAAATAAATGACTGCAATGCAAGGAAAATTAGTCCGAGGGAGGGCGATACTACACCAATCAGAATTTTGCATAGTCTAATCTTAAACTGAATGCCACTAAGCAAAAAATGCAACTTCGATACAAAGGTCAAAGAGAAAGGGTACGGCTTAAGAGTGAACCTTATTCCGTCGCTTATAGTCCAGGAACTCAGAAACAGTCATCATTTTCTCTACCTCCGTCCTGTGATCCATGACCTGATCAAAATGAACCAAGAAAATATCATGAGTGAGTGTAATGGCTCAGACCTTTTAAACCACCAGACTAAAATATATTTTCCTAGCTCATAACCACCTCATCTCCTCCCCTCCGCTATCCATTCTCCCAACATCAAATCTTACTTCTGAACAACCATGCCCATGAAAGGAATTTACTCTTTACATCCTATCTTGTTATAAATACAACATAAGAACAAGACAGTAATGATTTGACAAGGAAGACGATGAAATAAATTGTGGAACTCAGTATTGGGATGGTCTTCGTGAAAACTGTGCAGTAATTGCATGAAAACAACCAACCGATACATTATTCAACAAGGACAAGAATTTGGTGCTCCATGGAACTAACAGAACAAACCTCATACAAAACTGTGACCAGGAAAAAAATAGAGTAAAAAGAGTAATAAACAAACAGTGAGCACAATAAGAACTTGCCTTAGTGATACTTTTCTTCATAATATTCTTGTATCCTTCCTTATCAATCTTCCTAGCTTTATAAAGAGGCATGAGCAATGATGCCACATAATCTATAACTGCTTGTTTGACATGTTCAGCCCCTTTTGGTTGATTCTCCAAAGACCCTTTTTCTTGAGAAACAGAGCTTTCTTCTGCCTGTCTCTCATTCCTGCCAATGGATAGTCTTGACATCTTATTTGAATCCTCCTCATCCCTTGCATGTAAAGAAGGGTAAAAGAATTCAGGAGCAGCATCTAATGCCTGTGATTGCCACATCTCAATGGCATGATAGTCCTTCACTCCTCCACTTCCAGCACTATCAACCCATGCTTTAGTTAATCTACTCTCAACAGCTACACTTTCCCCTGAATGCTCTTTGAGGTCCAAATGGCACGCAACATCATTAGAATAACTCCGTTGCGTGCAATTATCACCTGACATTCGCGAATTATCGATATTACCACATGTAGCTGAAAAATCAAGAGACCAATTTCTAACCCTTTCTGAAATACAATCCTGCTGCCTTCCCAAAATGCCACCCAGCCACTTCCTTTCCCTAGGATCAGAGTCATCCATCTGTGCATATTGCTCACGTCTAGCAAATTTATGGAATGAAGGTATCTTTGGAAGATCACGGAGCCTGTTATATTCTGCTTCTGATGATGCATACGCCTGCAGAACCCATTCAAATATCCAATATAAGATAAAAACAAAGAGATGAAATGGAAAAAAGCTAGTCAAAACAGCTAGGTAAAGAAGCTAGGGAAATCAGATTTAAGCAAAACCACAACACTACTCCAATTCTAATCATCTAATTGTAAATTTAACAAACCTCTGCAGCAGCAAGAGCAGCAGCACGAGCTGTTTCAGCTGCAGCAAATGCAGCTGCTTCCTCTTCAGACAATACAACGTTCTCCTCCACCTTAGAATCCTGGCTCTGTTTAATGTGATTGGAACGTGATGAGTTGACCTCAGATTTTGTTTCAGTCAACATGTCCAACTTGCCAGGCCTGCTGTCCAGTTTCTTGTTATTTGCACTGGATGGTGAAAGACTACCAGCCGATGATGTTTGTTTCAAATTTCCTTTGCCATTCAGCATTGCATTAGCTGTGCGTATGTGTGGCTTTCCAGAGCTTATTTCTTTAGATTTAGCCCTGGATGTATCTGAAGCAGTTGTTTGTCTAAGTAATTTCAACCGGCCAATGGATGCTTTTTCCTTTCGGAAAACTTCAATCCACATATTGACCAGCTGGCTTGCTACAGCACGGATATCACGGCTCGTATGTACGCAAACTTTCTCCTTTATGGTCCTTCCAATACCTATAGACACAGGAATAGGGGAAAAAGCAGTTAATCATGTTAAACAGGGACTATTAGTAACAATTTTCAATCCATTGTCATAAATATCATTCTGGGGAATTTTGCATCTAGGAAAAATATAAGGATATTTTAAAAGTTTAAGGTTTCCTCAGAATCTGCAAAAATAATAAGTATTACCAAACAAACATATAAACAGTAAATAATCTATGAAATAGTGAAAAATTTATAAAAACAAAGCAACTTAAATCCATGAATATAATGGGCCATGTATCTTACAATGGATGAGTTGCATGAATTGAGTCAACATTGTCAAACAAAGGAAAATATAAATTTGAAGATTTAACATTTTCACCAAATAAATTTGGGTATCCTAGGCTTGATGTACTTTTCTTCTTTTGAGCGTACAATATCATTTACTATAAAAGTAAAGTCATGCAGTGTTTTTGAGTGAAAAGTGGAGTGAAGAAAAAGAGGTAAAATTAGCTTGAAAGAGAGAAAAGATAGTGAAAGAGAGGTGGAGCCATTTAGGTATAGCAAGGGATGTAAAACGGGTGACCGCGGCCCAGCTGTGCCTGGGCCATGCCGTGCCCAGGCTAGCAGGGCCTTGGCCCAGCACAGCCCGTAGGCATGGCAAGGGCCGCCATTTTGGGCTGTGCCGTCCACAGGCAGGCCCACAAGCCCCTTTAAGATGAATGTTTATGACTTTGTTGGGTAGGTGGCATAAAACATAATGATGAAAGAGGAGATACTGATGAGTTACCGTATAATAGGAGAAAAGTAGGGGACAGGGTTTCAAAATGGAAATGGAAACATCAGGAATGAAACAGAAATGATATCTAAGAACTTTGAAACAACATTTCAATCTTCCATGCAAGGGGAATATTCAAGAAAAAAAAAAAAGGAAATTATATGGACCAGTCGTGCCAGGCCTACCAAGTCACGGGACGTGCCACGGGCCTGGGCACCCTGGCCCAGCACGTCCCATGCTGGGCCAGTCAACGTGCCAGGCTGGGCCCTACCTCTTTAGGTATAGGTAAGTGAAAGATTGGAGGGAAAATGTGGACCGTAAAGTCACTATTTTATCCATTGGTCGTTTTGAGAAAACACACGTAATTAAAGAGAGTTAAAAGTTATTAAATGTAAGAAGGTTAATGCATGTGCAACTTAAGGTAAAAGAACATTTGTAGCTTTTTAGCACCAATGTTTAAGTCATAATACCAAGAGATGTCATAAATATCACAATCTTAATGAGAGATCCAAAAACTATTGAAAATTTTTAAAATATCACAATTTTTGTCAAGAGTATAGCATTTTATACTATCGTGGCTGTTAAGTACATGTCTTCTGCTTCCTAACAGCTTAAGCTTTTGGGATGTATTGGTTAGCCAGACTTGATGTGGTAACAGAACCATGCTAAGTCTCAAGTTCGAACTCGGGGAAGTTGTTTCCCCAAGTCGCGTGGACATGGGTAGGTACACATGGATTGCAAATTTGAACAATGTCCCATTCTAGGGGGAGTGTTAAGTAGATTTGTCCTCCACTTCCCAACAGCTGAAGCTTTTGGGATGTATTGGCGAGTCAGACTTGACAGTGATAATCTTAATATATTCAAAATCTGGCCAATATTTGTTATGATGGTTCAATCCGCATGTGATCTCCAGAAAAGCATGCAATAAGACCCCTAGAACTCACAGATCAACAGCATCAGCTATCATTTCCGACAACTACTTTAGAACATGTTCCTCCTGTTTTGGGGACCCCTCGGCTGGGTTTTGGGGGCCCCTCGGCTGGTCATGTGCTTTTGCGGTTTCTTGGTAAGTTTTGTCACTATATACCTCTTGTACTGATTCTCTTACATCAATCAAAGTTGCTATTAAAAAAAAAATTTGGACCCATAATCTCCAGGAAGCAGATTCCAAATCAAAGGTAGAAAAAAAAAATTGTGGTTTTTACAAACGAAGCTGAAACACGAGTAACCACAGGAATGTTTCAACACACCACCAATAGAGATGAAACTGTAGAAAATAAGATATTTAGTTTCCATTTTCCACAGAAAATGAAATCACCGTGGAAATAAAATGCCAGAAGCCCAAAGCAATCTAAAAGTTCACACAAATTTAAAAATTATTTCAATAGTTGAACCAAAACGTGTTCAGTGTACTCATGCTAAATCAGGAATAGAATTATGGATACCTGATGAACGGACAGCCAGCAAATCAGTGGATACAAGCACAAGCAAGCGGACACAATGGCGCAAGAGCTGAGTCCCATCCTTGCCCATAGAATCCTGTTTCAAAATATAAAAAAAAAAAAAAAAGGATGCGCATGAAAGATCAATGAATAAATAGAAAGGTGACAGTTGTAGCAACAATATCAAATGGTTTCCTACTGATAACTTTCTGCAAAAAATAAATAAATAAACTAATTAATTAATTAAACAAAATTAAATAACTAAGACATTTAAATCACATATAAGATACTAAGATAGCACCATAAGATTTTCATTGAATCATATGATTCAATCCTGTTTTATAAAAAAAACCATTGATTGCATAAAAGGTGCCATCAGTGACTAAAAATCATATGATTTACAATTGACAACTTTATCTATTAAGATAGTGACTGTTGAATGTCATCAATCAGGTTATGCATTCTCCTGCAACACCCTCGGAATTCAGTGGTATTAATTGAGATGTCTAAGGGTAAGTTTGTGCGGACGCATTTCTGCAGAGAAGGCATGAAAATCTGGCTGCTTTTCCTCGGCAGAAATTTTCCACGTTTGATGCAGCCGCTTTTCTACGAGGAAAAGCACAAAATATATATATATATATATATATGATAACGGAAAAGCACAAAAAATGAGCAAGAGTTTCAGCGATTCCTTGGAAAAGCCCTTCCTGCATGAGAGAGAGAGAGAGAGAGAGATGTGGTGGCGGGGGGGGGGATCACTGTTGGTGTTTACAAAAGGTCCTCTAATTCAGATGCTGATTGAGAAGGAAATAGTCTCCATTACTATATATGACAAGTTGATGGATCAACGAGTATGAAACTCCATAATTATATGATACTTCGTACTATTTTTCGGTCCAATTTGACCCTTATGGCTCTGCAATTTTGGAAGACAACTTCAATTTCCAGGACACTGGACAAAGTTCATGCAAGAACTTGAAATTCAAATTTTATATACAGAGGTTTCACATACCAGTATCCATGAGTTGAGTGTGATGAGTCCCTCTTTGGTCCCAGCAAAGGACTTCAAGACCTCAACAGGAAGACGCAACAACTCCTTGGCCAGATGCAAACGTGCAGCAGTAGTCTTCGCATTAGAGAACATGTCACGCAGTAAGGTCCCCTTGGTCAGCAACTTCTCCTCTCGATCCCAAGAATTCTTACAAAGAACGTTGGACAGTTCCACTGCATCAAGTCTCTTTACCATGTCTCTGACTTCATTTCTTTCAGTATCTGTCTGTCTGTATGCAGCCTCTATTACCTCCACTTCTGCTGTATAATCATTACCAGTAGTCAAGATGTCAATTATGCGTACTGCTTCTCGAAGGCCACTCATCATTGCACCCCCAACAGTGTCTGGGTGCTCTTTGCAGGTAGCTTCACCTGCAAAAAACAAACAATTCTCCACAGGCCTTGCCAAAATGTCATAGTCCTCCCCAGATGCCCCGACAGCAACATAGGAGTATGCACCCCTGCTGAAAGGATCTCTCCCCCAATTGGTCACAACAGATGCCACCGGATCAGGTACAGAGGCCTCCCCAAAAAGTTTGCGTAAAACCATCACAGCATGACTCACGTGTTCAGATGTGCTCATATTTTGGCCATCAATGGCTGCCTTACCAACGACAAGCGCTATAAGAACAGGAGCTCCAACTGTTTTTTTAACATTCCAGAACATAAAGCATTGACCCCTACGGTCCGTTTCCTCTGCGGTGGCCCCAAAATAATCTACAGTATCATCCCAAAAAACCTCAGGAAACTCTAACACTACTTTATTAAGCACACCAAAACCAAGGCGTTCAATAGACAACTGCTTCCAATTCGGTAGACTGGGAGAGAACCTGATTGTGTTTGCCTTCAAGCACCCGAGTGGCACAGTAATCAGAACCGCATCTCCTACAAATACACTGCCACTTAAAGTGGATACTTTGACTTCGGTTCGTCGTCCACCAGCTCCTCCAAAGTCCCTCGTGTTATAAGTGACTTCAGTAACAACATGGTTCAAGTGGATATCGAGTCTCTTACCTAAAGACTCTACAACAGCACCATAGCCCCCTTTAATCATACAATGAGCCCCCCCAAATCCTCCATAAACATCATCCTGATTCCAGTAAGGGAGGGACACCTTCTTCAGCAAAGCAGCACAACCATACTCCAAATTTGCAAAGTGCCAGTCCATCACCCTCCTCTCAAGAGGACTTAAAATCTCCTGCTTCAGACTAGTATCATCCAATTTTTTGTTATCAGCTCCATTTTCTAGAATAGTACCAACGGAATCACTTAATGAAGTATCCAAAACTTCAGAACCATAGGCAGCATTAAAATGAATGGACTCTCTGGATTTTTCTGTAAACTGAACCATACGACGCCTCTTCAAGGCATATTCTAATCCTTCCTCTAGAGACATTTTCATGGCACCTTCGCCATTTTGTGCAACTAGTACTACCATATCATCAAGAAGGCTGTTGTACTCAGCTTCCAGAGCTTCATCCAAATCAGCAGGGACTTTATGGCCTGTCACAATATCATAAAGAGGGCAATCACTGTTCAACACGGACAATTCAAGGCCTAACTGAGCACAAACCAAAGAGGATGGATCAGGTCTTCTTTCAGTTGCAACATCAGCCTCTACACCAGTAATAATGCTTGCACCAAGATCCACAGGCACTGAAAGGGATGAGTGATCAGTATGGACACGGCCCCCTATCCTATCTCTGGCCTCAAGCACACAAACAGAAAAACCTTGGCGTTGTAAATGGCGAGCTGCAGTTAAGCCTGCAGGGCCGGCTCCTATGATGATTACCCGCTTGTGAACTTCAGAATCACATTGCATGCTATCAGTCACTCTCACAGGATCTTCTTCAGCAGTTTCAACCTTGATATTTTCAACACGCAGGAGGTTTCCCCTGTTATCACAGATGGCCTGTTGCTTAAGGTGCAAAGCTTTCATCCCCTCCCAATCAGAAGAATCTGGCTCACCATCCACTACTTTGGAAGAAAGATCAATACTTGAAGCATCCAATTCATCCATTAAGTTTGCTGCTTCTGCATTTTTGCAAATGTTGCCCAGATCAATCTTGACATGCATAGTTGCATTTTTTGGTGGGATCTCCTGATCTTGGGATGCTTTAGCCACAAGTTTTTCAGTGCCAAATGGAAATGCTGCAAATCCAAAATCTGCACCCTTGTTACTAAATCCATGTCCAAGCCCCACAGGAGATAGCTCCAGTTCTGCACCAGACAAGAGAGGTTTCTCGCTACTTGTAGCATCTACATCAAATGACATTCCTTTCGTTGTTAAGGTAAGATTTTCAGAACTCTTAACTCGACCAAGGACATTTACAAGGCCTTCCTCAGAATCAGGAACTTGGACCCCATAGTTCTCCTTATGTTTGCTTTCATTTGGAAGTTTAAAATTGGACATGCCATAAGGTTTCTCCTTTTCTGTAGCGATGCCCACATTTATATAACCCTGTTGAGAACTCGTTAGAAGTTCAATGGAATTTGAGATGTCATATGTTTAAAAAAAATTAAAAAAAGATGTAAAGCATGCATATAAAAGTTTTATTTACCAATCAATAAAAGACAAATTGGTATGCCATTTATGAAATGAAAAATATAAAAAATTGACAGCACAAAAAAGTGAAAAAAAAATAAAATAAATATAAATATACATATATATATATATGGAGCTACAACAAATAGTCTGAGTGCACTTCAAGAAGTTTTTTTATAGTAACTTTTTTTGGTAACAGAAGGATAAGTTAATGCATTTAAACAACAACAATGATATACAAGAATATGGGTATATAAGATTTCTAACTAAAAAGGAAACAATTGTATGATACCAGATACTTCAAATTGTATACATATCGTACCACAATTGTATCCATCATGTGTAAAATACATGGCCTGTACCACATCCATGTTGTATCAGGGCATCAAAGATTTAAAGCATCGTCCTCTCACATATTTTCAATAACAAAAGTTTCATAAGGAAGTTCTCAAAGTAAAGTGTAAAAAAATAAAACAATTATTTGCTTTCCATCATCTACCACACTCAAAAGAGGCAAGCCAAGCATAATAACTTGAATGAAATTGATGTGGTGGAGAAACTTACACTGCGATCAAGAAAGGCAAAAATTTCCCGAATAAGTGATGCACGCGGAGGTTCATCATCAGAAGGAGCATTGCTAACTCCACATTCTACGAGAGGCAAAATACGGCACACATCTCTACTCCACAGACCTAAAATAAAATTCCTGCGATTTTTACATTTAAGAAAAATTAGATCTATCCAGCTGTGTTTTTCAACCTTTCAGCAATCAAGATAAAGAATCTCAATGTTCAGAGAATAAGAGTCCATATTCCTAGAGATTGTAAGCAAAATTCAGGATACAGAGTTCAACTTACAGACCGTGAAACAAGCATTCATGTTAAAACCTACATAAAATCTCAAATGTTTAGGGCAGTTGGTGAGCAGGATTTGTTATGTACTGTTTGGTGGGCTTCAATGAGTTGCTTGTATTTGTGCCTGTGGACATCATCAGGCATAATAGAGAAAACACTTAATTTGGTGAATCAGTGTTTTGACATATTCTTCATGAGGTAACACAGCTATAGACAAAAAACATTTTCTACTTTTTGTTAGCTTAATTCTTATACTATTCACACATAAATGGCAATTAGGTTCTTCCTGTGACACTGTCGTCATATTATTTGTCATAATGTGATACTGTCATCATGTTATTTCTGATACCCATGATAATATGGATGGAAAATAGAAGGATTAAGCATGTCTAATGTTTATTTTTAATATGTTCTTGAGCTTTTATATAAAGAAATGAAAAGAAACAAGGCCATCCTTGATTGTTCTAGTTTATAAGAAAGAGGGAGCAGTTGGTATTCGAGATATTAGGCCCATATGTCACATCGGAAATCTCTATAAGATTTTAGCTAAAGTTCTTGTGATAGTAGTATCAGGAAATCTCCATCCTGGCTCATTCCGAATAACAAGGTGCTTCAGTTGAAAGCCATGTGATTGTATATTCAATTCCTCTCACGGATGAATGTACTCATTTATAGCAAAATATAAGACCAGGGATAGTTTGGAGACTTGATTTTCAAAGGCTTGTTTGTGATAAAGTTTATTGAGGGCTTCTACGATTACTCTCCAGTAGATGAGTTTTTGGATAACTGGTGGTGGTGGATGAGGATGTGTCACTCATCAGCCTACTTCTGGCATTGGTGAATGGTTCTCCAAAAGTGGGGATTTTTCTCCCCTTTTGAAGCACTTGTTGACTAAGGCATGAAAATCCTCTGCCCGCTCTTTTGTTTGTTATTCTGGTGGAGGCAATGCGTCAGTTTAGGAAGTAAGTTAAGGCAATGGGGTTGATTCCTGGTTTCATCGTCAAAATTCTAATAAGGAGATTACCCATTTGCAGCTCATTGATGATATAAGAAAGTTTTCCATGATGCAAATATGAATGAAATTGTAAACTTAAATGGATCTTACGTTGGTTATAGGCTCTGTATAAGCTTCAGATAATTCTAATAGATGTGAACCAAGGGTATAAAAAATGAGTCAAATCTCTAGCTGTGAAGTATGGGTGTCATCTGAGGAAGCTCCTTCTACTCGGTACTTCCAATGTGTTCTAGGCAACCAACTAAATCCTTGTGAGATCCAGAATAGTTCGAGAGAAGCAATGGTTTTTTAAAGGTTGATAATTTCCATCTGAAAGGATATTTGATTTGGTCACAAAAGGTCTTCTGATTCATTCTCGTTCTCAGATGCCAAGTGGGTAAAATTATACACATCAAGAAGACTCAAAGATATTTTCTTTGGAATGATTAGGATAAACACCACAAATGCCATCCAAGAGGATGGAAATTGGTTTGTAAGCTGATCTAGGTTAGGAAATATTGGAATCAGTTCGTTCAGGAGGGCAAAGTCAACTATGTTGGGCAAATGGCCTTGGAAATTGTAATGGGAGAATGTGGCTTATGAAAAACAATTATTGTCCATAAGTAGCAGATTGGTAATAACGAATAAATTGTCCCAAAGCCTGGTACTCGATTGTAAGCTCTTTGGAGGGCACTGTGTTCTACAACCATCAATTTTTCCCATAGATTGCCTGTAAAGTTCAGGAAGGTCGTCACATAAGGTTTTGGAAGGATCGATGGGGCATGTCTGCCTCAGTGTGTGTGTGTTCTTTTTCTATTTTTCCACATCATAAGGATCAATAATGCATTGATGCATCTGTTAATGCAACCTTTCCTTCTTTGGCCCAGGTAAAACTTCAAGAGATTTGTTTTGAATTTTTCATTATTTAAAACAAGGATCCCAGTCATTTGTTGAGCATTTCAAACTCCAATTAGTTCAAGACAATGGAAGCTTGGTGTGATTAAAATGATACCGATGAAGCTTTTGCTGATAGATATTTTCATGGCTTGAGCATTGATATCCAATACATAATTGCATTCTAAAATTTTGATAGCATCGATTCTATTAATCATCAACTCAACAACAAACCTCCAAGGGATCTAACGCACGAGCACACACCTCCAAGGGATAAACCCACTCAAATTCTATTAATCATCAACTCCTCAGAATAGTCAACAACTGTCCGTGATCCTTATTTTAAATCAGGAAAACTTGAAAACAAATCTTAAGTAATTTATTGGGAGTTACTTGTGTTTCAACAGATTCCTCATCTGGGCCCACGCCTCAACGGGATTCATATTTTGCCTTCTTACAACAACTTATTAGTGCTGCTGCATCATGATCTGCTAAGCTTTATATGATCAAAGAAAGTTTTACTCCACAATATCAAGGGGCTACTATGACACAAGCCAGTCACAAGGATAGAAGGGATGAAAGTCACAAGTGGAATGGGGTTGGGGAAAAAATCGTCCCCATCAAATCACCCTAACCCTTCATTTAAGCCCTTAAAGTTTTAAAGAGTTGAAGTGCTTTGTTCAAACCAACAATAGAGAACAATCTAACCAATGTCGATTAGGAGTGAATGCCAATTCACTCAAGGGGGGTAGTGAACACGAGCACAGTATTAGTCACTAGTTCGTCCCTTGATCAAGTGTGAATATGTGTGCATGTGTGTGTGCAGACCACCTTGTGGAGCCTGCCTGAGTGACGCCTGCTGTCACAAGAGAAGGGGGATGAAAAGGTCAATGCATGGATCAAATATGCCCCAAAATAAGCCTAATCAGATCGTCGTATATAAGCATTTTCAGTTCCCAGAGATGAAAGGTGAAAAAGAATGTATATAGTTTATGTATCCAACAGTTAGTATCAGTAAGATGTGTCAATTAGGAGCAAGAGCCAATTCAGTACTGAGGGGTTGGAGTTATCATAAGTGGTCCCCCACAAGGTGCAAACACAGGTTATATGAATGACGTCCCTCATTTGAAAACTTCTTTTAACATATAATATATATATATCAAACACAACCTGACATTTTGAAGCAACAATTTTATTCAGTTAAGCTTAATTAGCAATGTTTCGCAATAACATTAGCTTCCTAGAGCCTTTTTTTTTATTTTGAATGGTAACTATAGCCGTTAATGACTACAGCTCACACAAAAGTATACAAATGTTTTGTAATTTAGATCAACCAGAACATTATTGCCAAGAAGATACAATATAGACAAGCATTTAATGTGCAAAGGACTGAAAATGATTAATAGATCTGAAGGAGGAAAAAGAAAAAAGAAAAAAATACAACAAAGCTCTCAATGATAAGGCTTGCCTTGTCGACAACATATTTCATAAGATATAAAATATCAGAACAATACAAAACAGCTATAAAGTAACCATTGCCCGAGGATCAAATTTCTAGATATAAAATAATGACTGACAGGGGCAACAAAAAAAAAATTCATGTCAGCACTGCAGAAGGAACAGGTCAGTTTAAGAAAGAAATATGAAAATATCTTGTTGCAGGTTTTCAAAGGCAACTAACCTGCATTCAAGATATTCCTGAAGCCCACCTCTGCGCTTTAAGAACTCCTTAAATTTAATTTTTTCAACAGGGCCAGCAGCATGGGCTTTGAGGCCAGCTGCCACAGCTGCTGCACCTCCATTCTCAACCTCTTCCAACATATTTGATCGGGAATCGGACTTGGTCTTTGTTCTTGTAGAACGGTCTGCATCAGCAACAAAATTGTTCTCAAAAAGGCCTTGCTCATGCATCAAAGCTTCCCAATCAATGTCACCCTCATAAGCCATGTCACCATGCCTATACTTCTTTACTTTCCGCGCTGCCCGCTGCACTTCAGACTGCTTTTCTACTTTGTCTTGAAGAGATACCCGGCCTGCATCGTCTGAATGAACTTCTTTTAGATCATGCACTGAGGATAGACAAACAGTCTCCTTTGTTTTGTTATTGAAAAACAAGCCCTGCATTGGAGCAGATAGTGACCCTTTAGGAGAATCATCTGAATGCACATTTTGATCACAACCGAAGTGGTTCTTTTCAATTGACGTGATTGAACCCATAGAAACTCCATCAGAAAAACGATTTGAAACATCACCAGCTTCTAGTAAGTCATCCTTGTGATGATACATAGAAGAGGCAAAACCAGATTCATGCACTGTATTTCCATCAGAAAGTTTATGCAACCCATCATCAGACCTTGAGGATTCCTCAATTTGCATGGCAACCGAGGTACAGTGCAACTTTTGTACCACATCATGAGAAGAATCTTCCATGGAGACATCGTGTTTCATGTTCAAACCATCGTCATAGTTGCGATTTTCTTCTATTGTGCCTTTAGCAGAACAAGTTGAGAATGTCGGAAGTTGAACAGAATGGAAATCTTTCAAAAGTCCATCAGAAGGCTCATGGAACCCAACATTAGATTGGAGGTTTTCCTCTACTTGTAATGGCTTTTCTAGTTCATCACGTATTCTGGTTTCCTCGGTCACACTTGTGTTTGACATAGAGGATGTAACTTTTGCAAAGGAAGGTAACAATTTCGAACACTGAACAGATACTTTACTCAAACAAATATCACTCACTGGAGGGTCATCCTCCTTTGCCCCTCCGCATAGTCCATTCAACTGATCATCGAAACAAGATCTTGTGACTTCCCCTTTATGTTTTGACAAAGAATCAGTACAAGATTTCTGAACTGAAGGTGAATATAAAACTTCCAGAACAACATCAGATGATGGATTTTGGACAGAGGTGCACTCAGCAACCGATATAGGAGAAGTGGACACCATAACAGGGGTAGAATGGAATTTCTTAGAAATTTTGTGAGTATATCCATTCAACCCGTCATCAGAGGTCCCATCAAACTCATTTTTCTGATCCGTGCAAGAATTAGATGGCAATTTGTCGTCCAAGTGATTAATCAAGTTGTTTGATTTTCCATTTGAAGATACATTTACAGCATTATTCAACCCCTGCATTTCATCTGTCGACTTCTGGAAAGAAGAAGAGCAAGATTGTATTGCTAGGTTGGAAATACACTCTTCTGAAACACCATATGGCTCAACTCCATCAGGAACCTTTTCTCCCTGATCAGGGGGTGAAGCAGATTCCGATGCTTGAATTACAATGGGCTGTGATTCTTCCAGGATTCGGTCAGAAGTGCTGCTGAATATATGACCAATAGGCAACACAGATACCTCCTTTACATCTTGGGTAAAGTCATTACAACGCAATTCGGGCAGTCCAGGCACTGAATAATCCTTCAGAAACTGATCAAAAGGTTGACGCAACCCATCATCGGATCTTTGGGCACCCCCCTTTTTCATCTGAACTGAACCAGCACGGGTTTTTTTCGCAATAACAGAAACTACACCTTCTGAACTTTCAGCAGAGAGTCGATCTGAATGCTCATCTAATCTAGAAGCAGTGGCCTTCCCCACATGAACAAGGGGAGTTCCATTGATCCCCTCCTCAGACTTCAAACCTACACATTGTAACAAAATCGAACTTCCTTTGCAATCCAGAAGAGGCACAGAATCCTTCAAAACCCTATCAGAGATTCGCCTCAACCCACCACCAGATTTCCGCTTGAAAGAAGACCGCGCCTTTCGAACAAATGAAGACAACGAATCTTTCAAATTGTCATCAGGCAAAAGATTCGAACTTTCCCCAACCCCTAAACCATCTTCATGTTTAGAACTTCTACCCATTGAAGCAGATAAATCCTCCACATTCAATATTTTCCCTTTACTACCCCGCAGATCTTCCAAACTATGGCTCGACCGCAAATCCACCCCAACAACAGCCTCATCCATCAGAGCCCTAACAGACGGACCCGCCTCATTCACCGGAGATGCCGCGCTCTTCTCCGCACCAGATCCACCACTCCTAACCCTCTTCGGAGCCTTCAACTTCTTCTTAAAGCTAGCCAAGGTATCCTCCATCCCTCTACCAGCCGCGATTCCCACCTTCAGATCCTCTGCCCTAGCTTCCACCTGCGCCGAACCCAAACCAGAACCAGCCTTGAACCGCTTGGCGCTGCGAGGCTTCTTGAGCTTGAGGAGAGATCCAATAGGCTCATCATCGTCAGAATCGCATTGAATCTCAATCGGCTTCGGCTGGCGCTTGACAGAGGAACCGATCCTCGTCTTCTTCTTCTCTTCCTCGACCATCTTACGACTCGACGATGGAGACAGCAATGGAGCTTCTGCAAACCCTAGCTTGTCATTGATGTACAGAGAAGCATGCATGGGTTTTTCCGGATCCGAAAGCAAAGCTGCTTCTCTCTCGTCATTCATGTAAGGTTTTTCAGATCAAAGCCTTCAAAATCGAAGCAGAGACGGAACCGAGAGATGGAAAAAGAGCAAAAAAAACCCTAATTTCAGTTTCTAATGTATATTCAATTGGTTAGAGAGAGAGTACCTAAAAGCAAAGGGGGTGCGCAGGATAAGAGAAGCTTCGCCCGTGAAGCAAAGTAGCGGAGAGCGGAACCTTGAGTGGAGAGGAAAGGGAAGGGACGGAACGGAATAGGCAAGTGTTGTCGAGGGTTTTTATTCGGAGAGAAGGGAATGTGGAAGTGGATGAAAGAGAACACGCGATATGGTTTGGGGCATTTAGGGATTGTATCGTACTGCTCTGGCTCTTCTTGTTTTTGGGTTTCGCTCGCTCTTTCGTTGGTGCGATTGGAGAGGCACTACGAGGATGATATGGTTGACGCGGGGTTTCGCACTCGGCACGCGTGCTTGGTGCCATGGACTCGGTCCGAGTCGAGTCAGGTGAGGAATTTTAATTTTCAATCCCGAAGGCGTCGTTCGATTGGAGTAGGACCGTGGTTTGTATCCAGAGGGATTAGCACGGCACAAAAAATTTATTTGACTTTCCTTCGGGTCCGGAGGGATTAGTCTAGTCCTAAAAGTTAGAAATCCTCCGATATCATTAAAAAAAAATTAACTCAATCGTAGTCAGTTTTCATTTGGGTTTGTTTGGTGTTGGGTTGGGGTTTGAAGGTATGATTCATGTCAATGGTTGGGACTTGGGAGGTAGTTGGGTTATTATCCGAAGGTCCTAGCCCAACTAATCATGCAAGACACTTTTTTAAGCTATGATTAGTGGGTGGGTATGGCCTAAATCTGTAATTCAACCTAGTGGAGCCTAGCTTATGGTCCATCTGAATGGGCCACTCCTAGGGTTAAGTCATTAATCTATGAGTTTCGCAACTTTGTGAGTTAATTGGGTTATTTGGATCATTTTTTATATTAAAAATAAACGTTAAACTTGTAGACCATGAATCAAAGGGTTGGAGAGGTGTAAGAATCGTCAAAAACTTGAGGGGTGTAAGAATCGTCAAGAACTTTGGATTGACCGACATTACACCCATATGAATGGACCGAACTTGTGTGCCATGGATGACAAGTCATGATGATTGGATAGGGATGAGTCTTTATGCATAGGAGGTGGCAACCAAATATTCAAATCCCCCACACCCCATCCCGAGCGGGCCAGCAGGTGGGCTCCATGCATGCCGCACACATAGGATGTTGATTGTGTGTATAAAGTCATTAAACTCGTGGTCAATGGATGGAATTGATCCTAAATTTGATATCTAGGCACTATCATGGAGATTTGAAGACCCGTGTATAAAAAAATTAGTCACATCGATTATCCCAGCCCTATTATTTGGGACCACAAGTTCAATCCATTCTAATGGAGTGTGCAGTCAATGTAATAGTCTAGTCCATTAGGATTAGTACGAGCCAGATGGGACCGCGACTATAGGGGAGTTAGGGCCGTCCACTCATATAGACCGGCAAGTGAGCCCCATGAGGGGTGCGCAGTGTGCACAAGGTGTGCATTGGATATTAATTGTATGAATGTTAATGTTAGCTCATCCAATTTTAATCTTCACTGCCGCAAAATATTTTTTATTTTATGTGGAGCCGATACAAATTTGATCTACATTGGAGCCCACTATCACGATAATAATGGGTCAAATCTGGTATAGGCCAGGATAAATTTGAACTTGCACTAACAAAAAGCTAAAATACAACTTCTAAATATTTGAACTACTACAGCTGCAACATCATATAAAGTTTTTACATAAAAAAATTGTTACATAAATCACAAAATTAGCTATAGGCAGGGCAGGGCCTTAGCCACATGGGCAATTGAACATCTGTATTGGGCCAGTCCTATGAAGGTGTTGCAGTGGTCGTGTTGCATGAACATCATGGTCATCCAAGAAACATACATGCATTCAACTTCAGGATTATCTTGAATTATATAGCAATGCAGGAGTGTCATTGTATATTAGGTAAATTATAGGATATTGTGGATTATAGTAGGACCAAGATAATGGCTATGTAGAAATTTATAGACAAGGATCTAGGATGTTCTTTATCCATTTGGCTTAATCTTATCCACTCATTATATTAAATAGAAGTATAGATAGGGTCCCAACACTCATGTGTATCAATCAAAGTTGAAATGTTATCCATTAAATTCAAGTGCCATACGAGATAGAATCTAAACATTTCTTTGTATTTTCTGTGTTTCTATCTATGCATCCAAAACCCATTCAGCCAGCCCTTTCAAAACCTAACCGAATTCCCTTCATTGGTTCGGGCGAGAGATACTTAAGACTGATTTTTTTGTTCATCCGCTATATCATTCAAATGCACTATATCTTAATCTGCACTTTTCAGCTCATGTATAATTTTTTTGTGTAATGCAGCATAATATATATAAGAAGATTTGATAGTAGGTTTACAACTCCATAGCCAAGATATAGGGCTGTTTATTTATTTATTTATTTATTTATTTATTTACTGTATTTGGTTTGGCTTGGCTAATGGGACAGCCCACGCTTTTTTTCATTTTTAGCTTGATGTGGTCATCCCTGGAGGGACCTGTGGGAGTGGGTCTGCCCACCACAGCAACTAACCTAATATTTTGGGTTTACAAGCTAAGACGGACCTAAAAAGAATAAGCGTAATTATTTTACATAAGGGTCAACTCCAAGCTAAATCTTAGAGGTATAACAAGTCATTTCTCATAATGGTGATAGCAAGGTTAAGTTTAATAATATTTTTTTAAAATATAAAAATATTAAAATAAAATATCAAATTATTACGTTTAATTTACCCCTAAGACTCGTTGTAAGCCAAAAACGCCATCAAATGTCTTACAAAAACTATAGTGGTATCAGGGGCTCAATTTGGTTCTTTTCTTTTCTTTTCTTCCCTGAATGGGGATATCCTCGCTCCTTTTACTTTAAAAAGTCTCAAAACCCTTTTTCCCCTTTTCGTTCTTCTCCCATCTTCTTCTCTTTTCCACAACGTTGAAGCTCGGATCCTTCAAAGAAAAAGAACACCAAAAGACCCGATCAAAAGGAGAATGCGATTGTCGACATTCTCTAATTCAAAGTCACAAATGTTATGTCAAAAACAGTCCACCTTCATAAATCCATAACTGATCCTGAAATCTCTCGTTTCAAAACTGAAATCCAGAAATCCAAAGGCACAAAAATCCGAAGGCAAAGCAGCTGCACCTATAAGGAAAAACGGAGGAGGAGCCGTCATCGCCTCCCTATCTTAGGGCTGCTTCAAGATAAAGCCCTTCATCGCCATTCTTGTCATCCTCACCCTCGTCATCACCCTCTACCAGCTCCTTCCTCTCACCCAATCCAACCATAACAAGCACATCTTCCTCGCCTACGGCAATGCCGCCGCCCTCTACGTCCAGATGGGCGCCTACCGTGGAAGCCCCTTTGCCTTCGCCATTGTCGGCCCGGCCAAATTAGTGCTGTGAACGGGGATATCACTGCCTGTGTTAGTGCTGTGAGCAGGGATATTCCGCCCACTAGAGTATTGTGGGTGCTGTCTCTTAGAATTGTATCAATTGAGATAGGGATATCCCTGCCCAAATTAGTGTTGTCAATGTGGTTGCAGAGACGACATTCTTTAGGGCATGTTTGTGTAGCCCATTTCCGCGGAAAAGGTTATAGTTTTCTGTGGAAAACTTCTTTTTCATGTGTTTGGTGCGGCAGTTTTCCGCGGAAATGCTTTTTCGCCACGTCAGTTTTTTCCTTCCTAACCATAGAAATAGACTTCCTATGGGGGGTATGGGAAGTCCATTTCCACGGAAAACCGATCCCCCGATTTCCTCTCTCTCACCCTCACTCCACCCAACCACCCTCTTTCTTCCTCTTCCCCTCCCAACCTCACCCACCCCACACACATACCAACCCACCCACCCAATAGTTTTCACTAAAAAATGGTTTTCATTAAAGAAATCCATAGTTGCACCAAACAACATTAGCACTAATTCATCGAGGAAAACCTTTTTGCACAAAACATAAAATTTTGACTTCCGCGGAAAAACTTTTCTAAAGAATTTGAAACCCATGGATTTTGCTGATGTGGCAATTTCCAATTTCCACGGAAATTACATGTACACAAACGTGCCCTTATGTTGTAATGAACGATGAACGGGGATATCCCCACTCATTTACTTATAATGAACTGCGATATCCCCGCTCAGCGGTAAAAAAATAAATAAATAAAGCAAAAAAGGAAAAAACTAGCAGGATGACCAAATTGGTCTATATAAGACATTGATGGCGTTTTTGCTTTTGACAAGTCTAAGAGGATTTTTCTGGTTAAATCCTCTATAATTTATGTATCAAGCTTCATAAATGGGACAAGATAAAGCAGCAAAGAAGACATAACTTTTATTAGCTCACTCCTATGAAGTTTTGACCGGTTTGCTCTTTCAGTCTTTCTCCTTTATTAGTTCCATGTACTTTTCTATATATATATCTATAAAAAAAATTCTCTTTTTTTTTTTATGGCTACAGATTCTCAAAAAGGACCAAAAAAAAAAAAAAAAAAACAAAGAGAAAAAAACCCGTGTGGCAAAACTAGAATGCATTTGAACTAAATGTTATAAACAAGAAGGGTTTTGACATATTAGTCATTTTTAAATCTGATTTTTCCAATTGATTGGAATTCAGATAATGTCATCAGTCATTTGACTTTAGTCAATATACAAGCATCTCCATGTGTGTGTGTATATATATATATATATATATCCCTCACTTGAATATTACCCTATATATAGCTTAACTTATCCTAAACTGAGATAGTGCCGGTCTCATCAATCAAAATTGATTATATATATTTTTTGCATGATGGAAATGAAAAATCCAGTTCTAATTGGATTTATCTTGATTTTAGAGACGACCATTATGCAAAAAACAACGATAATTGACTTTGATTTGTGGGACTAGCACCGTTTCAGCTTAAGATAAGCTAATTTTAGCTTTTGAGAGCTTATATATAACTTTTTTGCGTCATATCCCATGATATTGTTGGGGTTTTAAAGTTTATACACTTTATGCAATCAACAAGCAAATTTATTTTTTATAAAACACATAAAATTATATTTTATAAAAAGTAAATACATATGATATTATGAAATTTATCAATTTATGTGACATACACTGTTCTCATGTTATCATGAAATCTGTGGTAAAAAAAGTTAAAAGAAAAGTATTGAGTCAAGCGACTCCACTGATATTATCTAAATCTCGGTCATGAAATTGGAAAAATCGGATTTAATGGTGACTAATATGTCAAAACCCCTAGACAAAATCTCTTACAGTCTTACTCTACACGCACTGATAAAACTAGAAGTTCTTTCAAAACGAGAATTTCTTCATAACAATATTAAAAGCACAAATGACGAACATTTTTTGTTGAAGTTTTTTAAATGGTTGAGACTTGAGATGTTCAGTTGTTTATGCATTTTTGACTGTGTGTGTATTGATAATATCAACAAACGCTGCTAACCAAAAACCAATGATCCTAGCAGTCGGCATTTTACAGATTGCACTTTATGGCATCCAAGCATAAGTTACATGATTGAGTATGTGCATGTCCCATGCCCGGAAAAACATAGGAGGATTAGTGCTGACAAAAGTTTAGTCTACCCTTCCAACAAAGGTAGACTGAGAGTTTTGCAGGACCCACTAGAATGGATGCTAGTCTAATTAATTAAAGCAATGCAGCAGATGTAACCAATCAAACAAGATAGAACTAGCAAATAAATCTACCAAGCAATCATCACAAGAAAGCAGACACAGATATAACGTGGAAACCCTTTCCAGGGAGAAAAATCACGATATAGAAATCAAAATTTCACGAACAGTTACAAGATATACTCACATGCTCATTTACCTCAGTCTGTACCTCGACCTAAGGACCGTAGTTGTTCTTGCACAGAATTCACTAACATGACTTCCATCGTGCACCGTTCTCCTTACTTAATATCCCCACACCTTGCCAACTAAGATGATCAATCTTCTACAAGAGAGTAGAAGCAACAAAACCTTCTAGAGC
Organism: Cinnamomum chago; assembly: GCA_038049695.1. Classification (NCBI taxonomy): domain Eukaryota; kingdom Viridiplantae; phylum Streptophyta; class Magnoliopsida; order Laurales; family Lauraceae; genus Cinnamomum; species Cinnamomum chago. The sequence goes on from CP142453.1 coordinate 16,279,116, forward strand.
AGCCCTTCAAAACAATCTGTCATGGCTTTAGAGAAACAAGGAAATCTCCCAGGGTATTCTAACCTCAGATCAAGAGAGAGAATTAACTTCTTATATGTACACTTTGGATTGAGAGAAACACCCAATAAATAGCCCTAAATTCGTCCCTTCGTCTTGTAATAATAACCCACTAACAATATCAATCGTCGCCATAGATTCCGGATCGGACGAGCATCAGCACCATTCTCGTTATAGCGAGACACTTCTCTGTCTCGGCCTGACAGATTTTGTTCTGTCATGGTTTTTGGCCTAACATAGACTAACCCTGATTTGTCAAGGGAAAGGTTGTATACTCAATAATAATGTTGTTGGGGTTGTGATAAAAGTTTTAGTCCAACCTAGCTAATGCAACCCTCCTTCATCAAGGAAGGGAAGAAACTTTCGAGAGAAGCTTCTCATCAGAGCATGGAAACACGCTAATAACTTTTACAACTACCCCCATGGCATGGCAAAGTCAGAGAAAAACCGAACATGACAATTAAGGCTCTCCAATTTTGGGACTTCTTTTCAAGGAAGAATTGTAATTGAATGAATCATACACCTCACTTCATAGTTTGGGATGTCTCTTTTTGATGATTTATAAAAACTTTTCAATAATACATTTAACTGGATGAGCTGTGTGACAATAAGATAGTCCTTCAATGCTATAACAATATGTATGTTAGAATAATCCTGTAAAATCATTCTAAGTCATGCATAAATAGGCATGGGCACCCATTTGGAAACACATGATGGTGTTAATCGACAGCCTCCCAGGACTAAAATCACATGATATAAGTGCTCAACATCGATTACCGATGGAAACAAAAGAAAAGTGCAATGATCAGATCAAGTTCACAGTACTTGCAAAATTGAACATATTAAAAAATATAGAAACATAATTGGTAATTTGCTAATTTGCAATAGATGGTCAAACTCAAACAATGGAATGCAGTGACCTCTATATTCCCCACCCAAAAAAAAAAAAAAAAAAGAGACAATGTTGATCAAAGGCAGCTTCTTACCAAAATAAATAAAAGAAACCAGCTTGGTGACATTCAGAGATATTGCTCTTGTCATCCAGATAGGCTCCTCAGTGAGCTAAGTTTTCTCAAGTTGACTACATTAATCACTTCTACTTTTGTCATGCATTATTCTCAAAGGAACACTCAGAGATTATAAATGTTTTTGCTCGACCAAGTTCTAGGATCATAGTAGCATTGTTAACCTGATATAAACAAGCAAGGTCAACACTCGAGAATAACTAATACGTGATGACATGAAAGAATAAAATCAAACACACAATCCCACATACAAATTTAAAACATCGTAAATCAAGAGAAGGGAAGGTCCCACACTCCAATGATAGATAAGACCTCTTGAAAATTAAAATTTGTGTGAGTGAACAAACCAAACCCACTTCGAACAAGGAGGGGAAAAAACTGAGGAGAAAGTCCAGACCCTTAAAATAAAACCTCGGGGAGTCTAGATGCCCAACGCCGATTTGAAACATGACCCTCAACCAACCATGGAACTGCAAAGGAAACTTCAATCACCACCATTTAATAGATGCTCTGAATGTTTGTTTGAAACCCGCGCCAGCATAGAGTAATGATTGGGGAAATTTAAGAACAAAGATCACATATGTTTTTAACAATTAAACGTAAAAAATTGATAAATATGATTGTAACGGCTCCTCCTAGATACCCAAGATAAGGAACTTATATAATTGTAAAGGCTCAATCCCAGATACCCAAGATTTACTGTATTCTTATGGAGATGATGTGGTACACATTAACAAGAAAACCAATAAATGGTAATTTAAAACTTTAGATAAAGGCAATTGAGTCGAACAGGTTAAAGAGAAGGTAAAAAAAAAAACTAAATGGATGGAATACAAGCTTAGTAGATGATAAAAGATATGTAGAGGAACAGATTTGATGAATTGGCTTCCGAGTTCATGTAACAACTCAGATTAACAAGACCTTCCATTCTCTACAATTTGTACTCTCTCTCTCTCTCCCCCTATGTTTTACATTAAGCTCGAGAATATTTCTATAAATTTTAACTACTTGTTCTGCTAAACAAAAAAACCATAGCAAGCACCCTGAGATTATCCAAAATTTCAAAACTTCTTTGATGTGAGAAATTGCCAAGAAAAAGCATTGTGACTAACATCATAATAAAGAGCACGGTGAGTGTGTGACTAACATCATAATAAAGAGCATTGTGACTAACATCATAATGGGTCATTTGGATGTTGAGAAACAGGCCAAGAAAATAGCAAAAGATACACACAACAGGTATCTTCGATGCTAATTTTCACTGGCCATAGTCGAAAGAATTGGCCAGATGACTAAGATCGAATGATGACACCACCACAAATATAGAAAGAGAAGAAGATTCACAAAAAAATCTCCAGCAAAAAAAGGGAAAAATTGAAAAATATAATGCTTGCCTACTGGGTAAATGTGAAGAATTATACTAAGTTACTAACAAAAAGGGTACAAGGAGAAAATGAAAGGCAAAATTATCTCCTACACAATTCATGGTACTCCACTTGGAATAAAACAAACTTACTATCTTTGTTTCAATAAAGAGAAAAATATTTTAATTAAAACAAAGTACTTATTTCTAGAAATAAGAAGTTTTCTATTTATATTAAAACACAAAACACCAACTAAATAAAAAAAATCCTAATAAATATTGGATCAACTCTTCATTGTAATGGGCCATGTCCCATGTAAAATCTTTTTTTTTTTTTATTAACACTAAATGACCTAGAATTTACCTTAAGTCACAAAAGTAATGGGTGGAGATATCAGAATAAATCACGGAAATACTTGAGCACTGTCACTCGTGTCAATTACTAAACGGATTTTTAAAGAACAAGAACCACAAGGAAGAACAACAGAGGCTAGTGTTGAATCAATTGTCCACGAATTCTTTCTTCCTTGACCCTTGAATGAGAATCCCATCTCTGTTAGCTCTACAGAATTGATGGAAAAGTAATCACCACATCTGCATTGATAAAATAGCTCCACAACATCTCCATCGTCTTCCACAGTCATTTCCTCCATTTTGACATCATCTGCAATCTCAGAGTCCTGTCTCAGGGCCTGTAGCTCATTATCATAAATAGCACGGGACTTGGGGTTGCCAAGGATTTCCCAAGCCTTTTGTACCTGTAAAAATCTTTCTTGTAGATCCTGGCAGCGCTCAAACACCTCAAATCTTCCTTGCAATTTATCAGGGTGGGTATCAAGGACAGCTGCCCTGTAGCTTGCTCGGATTTCATCATGACCTGAATCTTCCTTAACAGAAAGAATGTCATAGTGGGTCTTTTGGATGGAAGTCTTTCCAGCCAAAAGCATGGAAGAAGCTTCTTATAACGACTGCTCAAACAGAAAAGAAAGAGTGATGGGATGATTCACGATAATCAAGTTATTAGCAGATTTTGATTTCCCAATCAGAAACACAAGTGAATGCAGTTAAATGCAGTCATGTCAAACATGTGCCAAATTCAGGAACTAAGAAACTTGTGAAACTTGGAGTGCACAAAAAACCACAGGGATGCGTCTACCCAGCTCATTATAATTTTCAAAGTTCGTCCATCATCTGGATGACCCTAGCCAGTTTTGTAGATTTTGTTTATTCGTGTAAATCGTATCTTATAATGATCAACAAAAACAAGAAGAAGAATGTGACTTGGGTTCAAAATTTTCAGGCCACTAAATAAGTACGAGAGAGAGAGAGAGAGAGAGAGCATATCCAAAATCAATTTAAGCATATATATTGGTAAGACAATATTATGATTAATTATGTGCCCCCAGTTAAATTTCAAAAGGGTATTATATTTTATAGCTATTTCCTGAAAAAATAAAGTCTTGCTCATCTCACTCACTCCAAAATAACCCAACTCCATCAATCCAAGGACACGGTTCAAAGTTCAAATTTAAAAACTGAAAAAAAAAAAAGCCATTTTTCCTCTCTTGAAAAGTAAATGCAAGGGGTGTTTGTCCATGGCCATTGATTATAAGCAGAATTTATCATCGCCATATATATTAATGTTAGTATAGTAAAGAATTTAGACAGATGAGTTTGGCAATCATACATTCCATAAATAAAAGAAAACCCTATCAAAACTCCTTTGATAGTCCCTAAAAAAAAACCTACAGAAAGGAGGAGGAGGAGGACAATATGACTGAAATGCAGCTACAAAACCCTAACACCAACACATAAATATATAAAGAGAGAAGAAGAAGAAGAAGAAGAAACCTTGTCATCCAGCTCACCTTCTTACACCGACAAGATGACTGAAATGCAGCTACAAAACCCTAACACCAACACATAAATATATAAAGAGAGAAGAAGAAGAAACCTTGTCATCCAGCTCACCTTCTTACACCAGGCTATGAATCATGACCATTGGAGATGGATTGAAGAGACCATAAAAGAATTAATTGCTTCTTAGGGTGGGTGGGTGTGTGTGTGTGTGTGTGAGAGAGAGAGAGAGAGAGGAGAATTTGATGGCTAGATATAGGACTCGAACCGTGAGGGAGTCTGAGCCTTTGAGGTGCACACCATATGTTTGGAGCCTGGGCTCACCTCACCCACTAAATACAAAAGGAGGGTCTAGAAAGTTATTAGGAAAAATGAAAAAAAGAAAAAGAAAAAAGAAGAGGATTTAGATGGCCATTAAAAATAAGTGTCTTTTAACATCTAACCATTATATCCGAAACATTGAGTCAAATGAAAAATTGATTAAAAATCGTCACCTCATATGAACATCTGAAAATGTCAGATGGGATTAATTTGTCTGAGAAATTGATTCTAGATAGACAGTATAGTTCTTATGGCAGCTAAAGTCTGATTTACCTCGCATGGGCCCCACTTGAGCGTCATCAAACAGGTTTATATGATACCAACATGTCAGCATAGCAGCTCACCCAAATTTAAACATAGTTACATTCTCCATGCGTAACCAATGAAACCGTATATAAACGCAGAGGTGTTAGAAGAACTATATATATAATTTATAATTTATAATGTTCGCACGTGATAGACCAACACACCCATGGTTAACTCGTGTTGGCACCTTAGCATCGCACACATACTCAAGGATCGGTCCCTTGGTCCTCTACTTAAAGCATCAATCCCAGACCAGTAGTTCAACTTAGAGAGAGAGAGAGAGAGAGAAGCAAGAAGAGGAGGGTTAGGTCGGGTTTGGCTTGCACTCATAATGTACTCGGGATGTGAACCAGAAATCCTACTGGGACCCATGCCCATATCCATGCCAAATTTTAAATTAAAGTTCTAAACCCAAAAGGTCTTGAATCTAGCATGAATCACAAACTCAAATGCATGTTTACTTATATAATAATCTTAATAACTTAATATACATATAATTATATAATATATGGTCATGGAGATACCATGATCAATCCTACTGGGGAAGATGATGTCCCCAGTAGAACTTGTATTACCAAACACCAGGATCCTGTTACTCCAAGGTTGCAACTTACAAATCGGAGCACCATGCTCAAACCCACAACCAACACATAAAACCTACACAATCATGCCCCTGTTTCAAGAAGAACACCGCGTTTGTTGTACTTTTTCTTCTTTAATGGTAACAGTGCTATATTTCACAGACACACGCGAAAAAAAGAAGAGCAAAAGAACACAAAAAACCGCAACTTAAATACAACCTAACACAGTTCAACCTAAAACACATGGCACAGACAGCAGAGTTCCAATACTATAGACAACAGTTAAAAACTCTTTTCTCCTTAACCTTACTAGGCCAATTATAACTAATCAAACCCATGAAGGTTTTTCAACTCGCAAATCCTTAATTCTTCAGCTTTCCCTTTCAAGTCACGCTTCTTTATATATCATCAAGAGAACAGATACTCAGTAGTGCGCTTCTCCCGCGCACAGACAAGCTAACACCATCTTTTTTTAATAAAAAACAAACATAGTATGATTTTGCTATTTGATTGGAAGATGCTTCAATATATCAATATAATGCCTTGTTCAGTTATTCTCCTGCATTCATCAATTCCATTTCCATATCTTCCCTCTCTCCTCCAGTGACATCTTAAATTTCACCATCCCCAAAAACCAGAACAAGTTCCAAACTTTCGTCATTTACATACCCTCTCCTTGGAAACACAGTCGAATTCGCCAATCTAAAAGCCCTAATGTCACATTAATTGATCACAAAATCCACCAAAAAAAAACCTCAGAAGAGCGGGAAAACGCAGAACACCAATCTGAAAACCCTAACGTCGCATCAATTACTCAAAAAATCCACAAGAAACCCTAAGAAAAGAGGGAGAACGAATAAAATACCAGATAAGCGTCGAGATATACCTGTTTTTCGGGCGGAGGGGGAGGAGGCGATTACGGGGACAGAGGTGGCGTCGATGTGGCCGGTCTCGATCAGCCGTCGGATCTGACGGATGAGAATTCGCGATCGGGAGGAGGAGGAGGAGGAGGAGGAGGAAGGGGACAGTGGAGGAGGAGGAGATGATGAATCTTCCAACAGTTCTTCAGACTCTGCGAGATTTATGGCGAGAAACAGAGAGGAAGGGTCGGGGGCGGGTATGCTTATTTATACGGGAAGAGTTTCAAATAAGGCGTTAAGACTTTTCCTTATTTTAAAAAAGGGTATAATTTTCAAGACTTTTCAAATTAGTCCCTAAGTTTTCCAATAAATTTTTAATAAAGGACATCTGACCATTTAATGGTATTTCTTTATGACTTTTTCCTTCGATCTTTTTTTAAATATCCAAACTACCCTTTATTTAAAGCCATAACATGTTTCTAGTGGACTACATTCAACGGATCATTGTGGAAATATTAGTTGTCTTTGATCATTATGAAGATGTCGATGAAGCAAAGGAAATGAATATAAAATAAGTGAAAGAGTATTTTATTTCAACAAAAGGTAATTTGGGTGATTTATAATTTTTTAGGAAAGAAGTTGCTATTAAATAGCTTTAAATTGACGAATGTCCTTAATTGAAAATTTCCTAAAAAACTAAGGGGCTAATTTAAAAAATATATAAATTTGCATCCTTTTTTGAAATAAGGTAAAAACTATTGTAATGTTTGGGAATTAGAAGGGGGAAGCCCAACCCTTTTATTTTCATTTGAGGATTTTTAAGTATTTTGAAAAATCTTCTCACGTATGGGATTGGTTGCCAAATGTGGATTTTTTGTGATTTCGAAAAAAGTGACAAGGATTCCGCACTGTGGATCATTGCCAAATGCACCCTAAATTTCGGCCTTTTGAAGGAAATTTGTCACCCATAAATTTTATACTCCATGGAAATTTGTTGCACCAAACATATAGGTCACGTTTGGCAACCATATATTTAGGGAAAAGATTTTCGATTTCCATAAAGCTGTAGTAAATCCATGTTTGGCAATTATAAATTCATGAGGATCTGGACAAATGGAAATCTTCATTTGTTAAGATTTTCGGATCCAACCACCCCCCATAAGATTTGAAAATTCTATCTTAAGTGGATTTGCACACCAAACCCTATTTTTCTCAGCTATATGCATCATTACACACTAATATCAATGTGAAATCCTCAACTATACAAATATCCAGTGGGAAATCCTTATTTCAGTGGTAGTGAATAATCATCAGATCTATGGATTCCTTGCTTGTTACCAAACATGCTCGTAAAAAAAATCATTTTTCTGCTGAAAAATGCAAAGTTGGTTTTCCTCGAAATTGAGTTATACAAACGTGCGATGTGGACCCCTTCAGTTGGACTGCATGATCACATTATGTGGTTTGCTCCTCGTGAAGATTTTCCATGTGGAAGACATAGTGGTTTGTCCGAAGAAACTGATCATTTGTGTATTGCATGCTTTTGCTGTATAAATGGTTTGTGACATATTCAATGGAAAAATTAGTTAGACAAATGTACCTGCTACTTAACAATCAAATCATTAGAAACCCCTCACCAATTTTCGAAAGTCATGAAGACAAATACTGGACAATTGCAAAACCCCAATTATTCAGGTAAGTAAAAATCCTTGTTTTTTAGCATGTTCTTAGGTCCAGCCTCTCCATGAGATTTTGAAATTGCCTTCTATTTTCTGAAAATTTACTCATGGATATCAAAATTTATCACACATGCGTGTTGATAATCATTGTTATCAGTGTGAAATGCTTAGCTATACAAGTTCTCGATAAGAAATTCCCTATTTTTAGAAGCAACGTTGGATCCTCAAATCTATGGATTCCTTAGATTTTGTCATTAGTGTATTCATGTTAATTAAGTCCAACTTTTGTAAGAAAGAATGAATGAAAAAGGTCTTTTTTTCCTGCATGAACTTGGATTCCTAAAAAATCATGGTAAAATGGGTCATTGCAATGGGTTATTGAAGATGCAAGGTTTTAAGGTTGTGAGGCGAAGATATAAAACGGACCATAATTTTTTAGGATTTGATTTATTGGGGTAATTGTTATTATTATTATTGTTATAATTTTCATACACTTAATTATACATTGCCGTTAAAGAAGGATATTATTTTGTGGCCATTTATATGTCTTTAACCTTTGTTGCTCCAATTCTAGTCTCTTTAAATAATATGTTTCTTAGAGCTTTTAGGTATTTAATCCCGTCAAATAAATTGTCCCAAAAGTTAAAATTAATAGAATCATAAATTTTTTAATTTAAACAATACATGTAATCAAACACAAAAACATTGATTTATTATGAAATCTAACAATGCCTATCATCATGCAAGTCTAGACTAAATTCTTTGTAAAGGTGGTTTCCTTAAAAGAAAAAAGAGAAAACCCTTCTCTATAAAGGCGAGCTATTATAAATGCCAAGGTAAATAAAAATTTTGGTTAAGATAAATTACTTGGTACAAGTAAGGTTTTAGGTTTAATACTAAGTATTTTGGTCTATCAATTCACTTAAAATGATTTTTTTTTCTATAAAATGTTAATAAAAGGATTTCTTTTGAATGGTAAGTATTCTTGCACCCACCATTAGCACTATAGTCAATGATCTCTGTGATCCCCTCACTATTGACATTGTGCATTTGTCGGAGAAAAAAAGAAGAGATTGTTATAGATTCTTCCAAAGGCTGGTAGCAATTGGGGTGTCATTTAGTGAGAGCAGAATTTTTTTTCATTTTCGTTTTCTTTTATTGTAAAAGATCATAGATATAAGAGAATTTTACCTAAAAAAGGCCCCTACATGACCACTAACCAAAACAAGTAACAATAACACATATGGCACGGAACCGGTATTCCCGCCAAATTTTTTATTTTTTTTGCCTTTTTCTCAACAAGAAACGACGTCGTCACTTAATATCGATAGTTAGCAACGACGTCGTCGCTAATCTTCTATATATATAAGTGCGCACCCCTTGTCACAATTGTCTTTCTCCTTCCTTTTTCATCTGGGATTGAATGCACGATGAACCAGAACTCTCCCCCAACTTGCATATTCCTTGTGGAGGTTGTTGATCTCCATTAAGAGGTAGGCATAGCATAGTTTAATGGTTCTTTTATGCACTAGCTACCATAGATTCTGAGTTTCCTGTTTACCTTTTTGAGAAAAGTTCACTAGGGCTTTTAATATACTGTTTTTTCATGGCATTATCTTGTTTTATAATTATTGTTGGGTGGCTAAATCATCAAGATAATGACTTTGGTTGTTCTAAGGTTGTTTATTGTCACAACACCTAATGGAGGGCATATGAAAATTGTGAGTACACGTATTTGCATATTATGGTTTACCCCACCCTTTTTAAGTAATAGAAGATGGGTATTCAAATACGTGCAGAAACCATGATAAGACTATTGTATAAAGGTTGGAGCAAACACGCAACTAATGATTTCATTTTCACTCCTCCTTTGTCTGTAACCCTATAGGGAAAACAGGGTAAAGGGAGTCAACTTCTCTTGTGATTTTTTTTTCTTTTAATATAAATAGAAATGGACAGTAGAACGCATACAATCATCTCTCTGTTATCATTATTCAACACGTGACATATTCACGACATTTGCTAATACCGCCAAATTGATATATGGTTTATTTGTTTCTGCAGCATGGCTGAGTATGGGATCCCCATCATATTTCACTATGATGGAGAGTTTGCCTTTGACATTATACGTCCGGTCTACAATGGTGGAAGACAGAAGATAAGGTCTTTACCTAAAAGCATAACATATGGTGCGTTGCTGAATGAAGTCATTGCTTTGTCTAATTGGGATGCAAATATTGAGTCATCACAATGGACTTGTTTTTTCGTTGATTAGTTTGAAAGATGAAAATGATATTGTGGGAATGTTGATGGCGTCTGGAAGTGAGCAAGATGGACTACATGTGTATGTTAACAAGAAACTTCACGCTATCAACGAGAAACGTGAAGCCTCTCAGTACGTATCTATGTTCTATTTCTTTAATATTTATATAGTTGCACTTGTCGCACCTAACTTTAATTCTTGCCCATGTCTTGTATTGAAAAGGGTTATGGTTGGCGGATCAAGTGCCCGGAAGAAAATGAGCAAAGGGATTTGCGAGATTATAAATCCCACGCCTGACCTAGTGTATCCCACCGTAGATATTCGTGAAGACGTTGACATGCATTTCTCTTCCGCACGGGATTCTCAAACAAAATATTGTTCTACAAGAGCTGCTTTTGATGGGGATGGAATATATCCTGAGGTTGTTAATGCACATGATACTCTCTGTGGTACTATTGATATATCAATGGTTCGTGGAACTCCCTCTTGGATGATGGCTGGTAATGAACAATGCGCTGAAACCATTCATGCTGTGAATCATTCATTTGCTATGGAAGATGTCAATTTTGTTGGTAATGAACAAAGAGCTGAAACGAATCATGCTGTGAATCATTTATTTGTTATGGAAGATGTCAATTTTGTTGGTAATGAACAAGGAGCTGAAACGAATCATGTTGTGAATCATTCATTTGTTATGAAAAATGTAAATTTTGTTGGTAATGAACAAGGAGTCAAAACCATTCATGCCATGAATCATTCATTTGTTATGGAAGATGTCAATTTTGTTGACAGAATGGCCCCTGAAGATGTTATAGTTGAAACTGGTACAGACTCAGCAAGAAAAACATAGATAGGGCGTCAGTTTCCTGATCGTGAATGCTTCAGAAGATCTCTTACGAAATTTGCAATTTATACCAATTTTACTCTACAACATGTGTCGACCGAGATGAAAAAAGTCTCAGCACGTTGTAAAGATGATTGTTGTCATTGGCGTATACATGCTTCCATTGTTGATTAATGCCTGAAATTTAAGGTGCGGATTTATAACCCACGACATTGTTGCTTAAAACCAATGATGGGGATGACATATCCCCAAGCATCATCGAAACTAATTAAAGAGTTCATTGAGGACATAGTCCGATGCAATAACCACTTGAAGCCGAAAGAGATTATGAATGAATACCAAAAGGAGTATGACACCCGTATCACTTACAGAAAAGCACACATTGCAAAAGACATGGCGTTGCGTGTAGTTCGAGATCATATGAAGAATCTTTTAAGATTCTACCTCTTTATTGTAGAGAATTACACATGACCAATCCAGGTACTGTGTCTTTTAAGATTCTACCTCTTTATTGTAGAGAATTACACATGACCAATCCAGGTACTGTGACTAATATCGACACGATAGTTGAAGACAGGTTCAGAAGATTCTTCTGGGCTTTCGGTCCTTGCATCCGACCATTCTGTTAATCAATGAGGCCTATAATTGTTGTTGATGGGTCACATCTTCGGGGCAAGTATCCAGGTGTGCTGCTGGTGGTTGTCACCTATGATGGTAATGATAAGCTATTTCCTATAGCTCTTGCCTTAGCAGAAGCCAAGCGTCGTGACAGTTGGAAGTGGTTCATTGCCAATCTCGCTCTTGCATTGGGAAGTCCAACAAACCTAACTATTGTTTCTGACCGACAAAAGGACCTTTTTCCGGCATTGTCCAACATCATTCCAAGTGTGAGGCACTGCTATTGTTGTCATCACATTGCAGAAAATATTAAAGCAACCTTCTGTGATCGTGCCATTGTATTGAAATTTTGGCGGGCTGCCAAGGCTTTTAGACCATGTGAGTATGAAGCCTATATGAATGACATCCTTGCTGTAGACCAAGGGGTGCACACTTATATTAATGCCATTGGAAAACAATATTGGTCAAATGCATATGTTGAAGGTCGGCGCTATGACATGATAACTAGCAACGCTGCTGAGTGTACGAACACGCTTTTAAAGGACATTAGAGTGATTCCCATTACAAAGCAAGTTGAAGAAATCCGTGCCAAGTTGATGGATTTTCTTTCAGAGAAGACATCTTGAGTCTCTCAATATTACGTCGCGATTAACGCCCTATGTAGAGAAACTAATGAGCCAAGAGGCTGAAGAGTCACGCCGCGTGCATGTACGTGTTGCCGGGCTCGCTGAGTTCTAGGTTCAATCGGCACAATTTAAAGATACTGTGGATCTTGAACAAAATAAGTGTAGTTGCCGTAGATGGGAAATAATGGGGATTCCATGTTGTCATGCACTAGTAACCATGAAAGTTAGGCACTTGAATCCGTATGACTATGTTGATGATTGTTACCTAACAAGTACTTATCGTGTTTCGTACAGTGAGGTCATACATGTCACTCGTGATAGCAGACAATGGGAACACATCTCAAATGAAATTGTCTTGCCTCCACTTGCTACCAAACAACCAGGGCGTCCAAAGAAAAACAGAATTCGTGTGTTGAAGACAGAAATCGACAGCGCAGGGTTGTTACTTGCTCTAATTGCAGAAATAGGAGACACAACCGAAAGAGTTGTCACAATCCACCATCCGATCACGTTGCATATATCAAACTTTAATGTATAGATCCAACAATCTCATTTTTTTATGTGAATCGTGTTTTTGTGGGGTAGCCTTCTTGTACAGTTCCAACCAGTTTGTGCTTTAAACTTTCACATTTTAGGATGTGGATCATACTTTTGTGGTGTAGCCTTCTAGTACAGTACAAACCAGTTTGTACTTTCAACTTTCATATGTTAGGATGTGGATCATACTTTTGTATTGTAATCAACCTTGTGGATCATACTTTTGTAATACATTACATTCTATATATATATTACAGCTTCAATAAATTTGTAATCAATTATCGTCCACTTTGTCACCATTTTGATTCAAGGTGTTTTACTTATGATGTGTGCAAAGAATCTGTTCAGTGACTACATCATTGCACGTTTAAAGCAGAGCCCATAGCCATTATTCATTGGTGCAATGACGTCGTCACATATTTTTGCACAGCACATATTATGTTAAGTTACAACGTCGTTACAAATTTGAACTACATTTTATTCCATTATATTATGTGAAGCAACGACGTCTCATATATAAGAACACAAATTTTATGTACTTTATGTGAAGCAACGACGTCGTCGTACACAAAAACCATATTTTTTAACACTAGCTTATGTGATGCGACAACGTCGTTGTAAAGTCGCCTAGTTGTTGTCCAACTAGCTTATGTGATGCGACGACATCGATATAAAGTCACCCATTTTTTTTCACTAGCTTCCGTGTTGCGACGACGTCGTTGTAAAGTAACCCAGTTTTTTTTTTCACTAACTTCTGTGTTGCGACGACGTTGTTGTAAAGTCACCCAGTTTTTTTCACTGGCTTCTATGTTGCGACGATGTCGTTGTAAAGTCACCCAGTTTTTTTCAACTAGCTTCTTTGATGCGACAATTTCGTTGTAAATTCACCCAGTTTATTTTCAACTAGCTTCTGTGATGCGACGACGTCGTTGTGCTCTAAACTGTTTTTTTCCACTAGCTTCTGACCTTTTTTTGCATTAGCTTCTGTGAAGCAACGACGTCGCTGTAGAGTGAAAAACATTTTCTTCAAAGCTTTTGTTAAGTAACGACGGCGTCGTAAAATAACACAGATATGTTACCAGTTAGCTTTTGTTATGCGACGACGTCGTTGTATGGTCACTAACATTTAACGCTACTAGCTTCTGTTTTGCGCCGACGTCGTTGCAGACAATTGCAACAAAAAAAAGGGTTCTAAATTAGTTTGATGTGCTAACGCACTACAGGATCCAAACTAATTACAAGCATCTTGCCACAAATGGCCATAACATATAAAGAAAAAATGAAGAAACAACTCCACAACACCTGTCATCCAGAAATTGACCTTTACATCTGAAATTAAGAAGACAAGAAGTGCCTTTCAACCACAAAACTGCACAAGACATAAAATGAACCCCTTACAACTAACAATAATTCCTTTTGTCAAAAAATAAGGAACATTACAAGGGAGCTTCATTTCCAATCCAAAAAGTCACCAAAAAGTTCAACCTAAATAACATGGCTCCAATTCCTTCCACATGGCTCCAAGTTCAAAATATTTACAACAAAACATGAACAGTCACTAAATTTGCATCATGCGTCAGGCTTAATTGAATCAATCGGAATCTCATCAAGGTTTAGCCGATGCGCATTCAACTCCCAGCCGCGCTTAAAGATTTCAAGGACTATTCGTTGTCGATAGTACAACATGTCGGCTTGCGTAAAATTAATCGAACGATGAAATATACAGTGCTCAGCAAACGCTGCGACAAATACACCACAGTCGTAGCCGTTATCCTGCAGTGGGATGTTCGTTTTTTCGTTGATCGTCCATATGTATGGGTCTGGCCACCCATATTCGTCGTACTTCGCAGTCAGCCACTCAACCTATAGGACCATTAAAAGAAATCGTGATAATTCGGCAACGAAAGTTCTTGAGAGGGTTTGTTCAATTTGGAAATAGATAGTATATACTTACGAAGAGTTTGCATGTCGTTAAAGCCTGACGATCACGGCCTGAACTGTTGTAGAATTCCCACTTCTTCTCGTCCGTGTATCCAACAAGTAATGTGAAATGATTAACAGAATAGAGAACGAAAACAAGTGTTTTACACTCTCTAGCATCACAAACTCGAAAACCTCCGGGACCAAATGCTGCTTCATCTGCGGTTGGCAACCCAGACTGCCACTAGCTTTGCAACCATTTTATTAATGGCTTATTAGAACATTAAAATTTTATTAAGTGACATTGCTTGTGGAAAGTATATACTTACACAAATGCTCGGGTCTGCCAAAAAGGCCATTTGACACTTCTCCCTCAACACAACAAACCAATAATACAAGTTATTGGTGTCGAACCAAATTCCCTCTTCTAGAGCAGAATGTAGGACTTCGCTAGATACCAATGTGCATACAATGTCAAGCTCTTCCTTCTTGCAAGATACGATATCCATAAGACCATTTATGTAATGAAACCAAAATAATGTAGACGTGGTTAAAAAGACGAACCTCTAATTGAAATATTTTTTGAACCCTTTCAAAAGAAACCTGTCCCTTTTAGAAGAGAGAATACTCCGATCCACCCATTGAGTGTAAGTAGTCGTCAAACTTTTTCTGGAATCTTCCTTGTTCGGGGCAATCGTTTTAACCTCCAAACTAGAGAATCAATGGACGCTTTGATTGGTGAAATTATAATTGCTTGCAAGGTTGTTGCCCCTCGAGGGGTGGAGAAGATATCAACCACTGGAGGGTCATTGTAATTCTTGACCAGTGTAAGGGTGTTCCTCTCTATCGACTCTGGTTCCATTGGCAAATCTCCTTTGGCCACCTCAAGGGCCTCCTCAGTTGGGGTGTGTACCCGAGGTGATACTAGAACTTCAGTATTGTCTTTCAGACTCTTTTGCTTATTTCCCATCTTTTTCCCCAGGACTCTTTGATGCAGGCTTTTTAACCCTTAATCTCTCTACAGATTCTTTATCCTGTCAGATTTTAA
This sequence comes from Cinnamomum chago, assembly GCA_038049695.1. NCBI lineage: Eukaryota > Viridiplantae > Streptophyta > Magnoliopsida > Laurales > Lauraceae > Cinnamomum > Cinnamomum chago. The sequence goes on from CP142453.1 coordinate 16,295,021, forward strand.
TCACATAAAATTTTCCCGGGTCAATGCAATCCGACCTTTTACAATGATAAATGTTTGAGTAAAAGTAAAATTGAATAATTAAGGAGTGATGTAGCTGTGGCTTACATCCTCAGAAGGTGAGCTATATAAATATTCGTCCTTAAATTTGACGATTTTTGTATTCAAACCAGATCTGAATATGAAGATATTCCTGATCCAGGAATCCCGGAATTGCTCGATTGAGGTTTTCTTCCGCACAGCCCGATCAACTAACCTCTCCATATGTAATAAGAGTTCATTTACCTGCGGACATGTAAATAAAATTAGCCAAGATGCATGTTCTTGGAAAAATAAAATCCTTAAGGAAGAGGTGCGCATCACTTACGTGCTTCCGTTCACAGCAACCCTCATGTTCATCACGTTTGGTCTTTGTTATATCAATCTCCTCATGATCATGGCCCCGATTGATAACCATAATCGTATTCGCCCGATACCAATGCATGTAAATGTCATGCATGCGGGGGAGGATGATTTTTTTCCTTTTAGAACACATTTGCATCTATTGTCCCAAAGTGTATAATTATGTACTCTTCCAGATGCACTATAGTAATACACTATCTTTTCTACTCGCTTCACTCCTGGAAATGGCATACTGAACGGTGGAGGAACTTCTTGATGAAGACCAAACTATTTCATAACACGACCAGTATTATGTCGCTCCACAACCCAATAAAAGGATGAGAATAGTTCACGGTCGGCTTTAGAAACATTGTGACGAAATTTCTTTCCGAGCTTGCTGTACGGTTGCCATTTGAACTACATAGAATAAGTAAAAATATATCAGTAACACGTAATAATAATTGCATCAATCAAACTGCATACAATCCGATTTTGATGAACTTGCACCGTCCTTTGTTAATTTGTTTAGCTGTTTCCGGGTCTTTGTCAATGTGGTTACAGCTTTGAATGAATTCAACCTAGCTGTCCAGGTCTTCATCCATGGAAACTGAATGTCGCTTTTTAAGGTATCATTTGGTGGTGGACAACGTCCAATTTGCATTATTGTGTACGCCCATATTTGCGAAAAAAAGTAATCAATACTTAACAGCTATTTAAAGAGTTATATTAAAAGTCTAATTATGTTCAAATAATCAGAATAACCTGGAGAAGTTGCAGGGGTCCACTCAAGGTTCTGAACTTCCTTGAGCCTTCAATATTTGACGATTTTACATCATCTCCCTCCGATTGTCCATCTTCTGCCTTATCCTTGACACATTTCACCGCCTTTGCTAATATCCAATAAAGATTTGCAAGACAGGCGGGAGCCCGTGCATATGGCTTAAATTCCCTGAACAACTCGAGAAGATATGCAAGCCCCCTTCTACCCGATGTGTTAGACATAATTTGATTGGAAACTAAGAAGAAAATGTATGCCCTAGTGTTATAGATTTCTTTGACTTTATAAAGTTTTTTCTTCTTCTTACTATTCTCCTTATTCTTTGTTGAATTTGCTGCGAAATTGGCTTCCAACCAGCTGAATTTAATATTAATCCCGTTTACATCAACACCCTGAATGGGGGCCTTCCCAAGTAGTTCAAGACATACCTCACTAACCAATGAAAATGGGAAAGTTCTCCCGGTAACAATTGGGCCATCGATAGGTAGCCCTAAATATAGGCAACGTCTTCGAGAGTGACAGTCGCCTCACTTGATGGGAAGTGGAAGGTGTTAGTTTCAGGACACCATCTTTCTACCAACGCCGTAATAAGGGTATGATCTATCCGAACATGTTCCATTTCCGCCAAATTATGCAACCCCGTTTGCCTTACGTATTCCTTTTGGGTTTCATTTAACAACCACACATCTTTGTTCGGGTTCATTGGTATGCATCTAAAAGTGTCAAATTCCTACCATACATTTTCAAGTGACTACAATTTAATAAAAGGTGAACTCTGTAATATATGTATAGATGAAAGGGTGGCTAGGAATATACATGTCCCTGCTTAATGGCTTCTAAAATGTGATTGGCTTGATCATAACGTAGCCTATTTCCGTTATCCTTGCTTCCAACCATCAAAGGGCACGTTTGTGTACATGTAATTTCCGTGGAAATTGGAAATTGCCACATCAGCAAAATCCATGGGTTTTAAATTCTTTGGAAAAGTTTTTCCACGGAAGTCAAAATTTTATGTTTGGTGCCAAAAAGTTTTCCTCGATGAATTAGTGCTAATGTTGTTTGGTGCAACTATAGATTTCTTTAGTGAAAACTATTGGGTGGGTGGGTTGGCATGTGTGTGGGGTGGGTGGGGTTGGGAGGGGAAGAGGAAGAAAGTGGGTGGCTGGGTGGAGTGAAGGTGAGAGAGGAAATTTGGGGGTCAGTTTTCTGTGGAAATAGACTTCCCATCCCCCCCATAAGAAGTCTATTTCCATACTTAGGAAGGAAAAAAGCTGACGTGGCAAAAAAACATTTCCGCGAAAAACTGCCGCACCAAACATATGAAAAAGAAATTTTCCGCAGAAAACTACAACCTTTTCCGCGGAAATGGGCTACACAAACATGCCCTAAACAAAAAAGATAGAGAGAGATGTAAACATAGCAACGGAGAGATGTAAATCTAACTACGAAAGAAATCAAATTCTAGAATAGCATTATAGAACCCAGACTTTCTTACTTTCAGTCCTAAAAATGTTGCTAGTTAAGTTTATGTATATGACTCAACATGCATCAATGGTTCGAGTTTAGCTTCATATTGTACCATATTTTATGCAGGGAAGATTGAGAAATGGCGCCCTGGATATGAGGAGGGAGAGTCCTATGGAGAGGATAGGGTGTCCTGTGGATGTGGTGTCTCTCATGGGGTTCTTAGCAAGTGAACCTGGTCAGTGGGTCAATGCACAAGTTATCGGATGCAATGGGGTATATGTCTGAACAATCAAAATCTCTCTCTCTCTACATTGTCTTTGTGTTGTATTATTTTGCTGAACCTGATCAAATGCCGGAACACAATGGCTGTCTTAAATATTTATGTGTCCATTTTGTTTTCCCTCCTACATGTTTCACAAAGAACATGTTATAGGTTATGCTGCCAAGTCTGACACCTATGATTGACTTTGTATCATGCTTATGCAAAACGTAGTTTCTTGGTTGCAAATACAATATGATCTGTAAATTGGAGAAAAAATAAAACCATTGGTGCATTTCATTTTCCAGCAATGCGCACATATTGCATGAAGTCTCCCCATGTCCACTATGGTTGACTACACAGTCGAGAAGGGGGAGAATGGAACGACTGAGTGATGGGTTGATTCAATGCAAAAATCATGTATAGTGCATGAATATTAACCATTTTAGGATGTGAGGCAAATGGAAAGAAGATGAAGAAACCCCACCAAATCATCATTTCGTAATGCATAAAAAGATAAGCGACAAAAGAAATACCTCTGCTTGATAAACCGTTGGAAAGTTTTATGCTACAATCCCAAAGCTTGGAAAACGACCTTTGGGACCACCTAGACTACCTTTTAAAGAAGGTGGAGACGATTCGGCCAGGGGAAAAAGGAGAAAGCGACGGAGGAAGAAAGGGAAAATGGGGAAGTGGGGTTTCAACCGCTGGAAAGCAAAATAGGTTGGAAAACTGCTGGTTGGGACTGCATTAACTGTCTTTTGAGGAGGGAGGATACGAAACCCGCCAAAGGAAAGGGAAAATGGATTGAGGAAGAAGGGGAGAATGGGGAAGTGGGGTTTCGGGAGGGTTTTATGCCGTTGAATGTTGCGACGACGTCGTTGCGTGTTTCAGTCATTAATAAAAAAATGGGGACCACTTCCATGCCATATATGCTATTGGAACATGTTCCGGTTAGTGGCCATGGAGGGGTATTTTTTAGGTAAAATTCTCTAGATAGAAATAAGGTATTTTTTTGGAAAAAAAAGAGTCATCAAATCCGAGAAATACGACGGAGAGCCCAAACTTCACAACAACAATATAATACTTATCACATTGCTAAGTATTGAGTTTGAACCCTGCCTCCTCCCTCTTTGCAAATGTGAGTTTTATTACATCACATGTGCAAGCTGTGTTTATTCTCCCCACACATGTGAGTTTCCATCACCCTACATGTATGAGTTGTGTGTATGTCTTATCGCATATATGAGCTTCTATCACCCCACATGTGCGAATTGTGTCTATGTCTCCTTACATGTGAGTTTCCATCATGCTCACATGTGTGAGCTTTGTCCGTCTCTCCTCTCATATGTGAGCTCCTCTAACCCCACATGTGTGAGTTGTGTCACGAGTCTCGGGGTCCCAATCCATACGTTGGTTTAAAAAAAAATAAAAAATACTTCTATTCCATTATCTTGCAGATCTTCCTTGATAGCATGGAATATGTTGGATCATTTTCATTCCCCACACGTGTGAGTTGTGTCACGAGCCTCATAATCCCAATCCATACGCTGGTTTAAAAAAAAAAAAAACAATAAAAATACTTCTATTCCATTATCTTGTGGATCTTCCTTCGTAGCATGGAATATGTTGGATCATATTCATTCTATGATATCATGAACTGTTCCTTTTTTATTTTATATATATTTTTGTAAAATTTGCATTAAGTTATTTTATGATAATATTAAATGCCAATTTATTCGATGATATTATGAAATAAAAGGCCTCTTGCAGTCATTGTCAAGGCAGTATTCCAGTTATTTTGTTTAATTATTTAATTTATTTTAATCCCTGGAAATAACATTGATGCAAAGTCGGGGGCTTTTAAGAAAAGCCCTACAGAAACGAGCCATGCCTGCAAACTCAATCTATTCTCTCTTCAAAGTTCAAACTTCAAAGTTGGAGAAGCTCAAAGCTTTTCCGTAAATCCCAGTTCCGTTTCTTTTTAATCAGCAACATGTATTATTTCTCCTCTTTCTGTTACTTGAGATTCTGATTCTGATTCTGATGTTGAATTCCTCCTTATTTCCCCTGACAGAAACAACATAACACAACAGAATCAAGCATGAATCAGAAACGCCCTCCTCCCGATCCCGTAGCGGTCTTGAGGGGTCATCGAGCCTCCGTCATGGACGTTTGCTTCCACCCCACCAAACCTCTACTCTTTACAGGGTACTCATATTTTTCATTTTCATCTCCTGAACTGTTTCACATCACTTACTTAGTTCTATGTTAATTTTCCACTTGAAGTAACAGTCAATGCAATTTCTCTTCATCCCTCTCTCTCTCTCTCTCTCTCTCTCTCTCTCTCTCTTCATCCACCTCTTTAAGACCATAGTTTTAGATGAAAGAGAGGCAATTCTCAACAATCATTATTTTTTATGTTTTGGGTGTTGATTTCCATGTCAAGTAGATTTCTTGTTTCCCTCATGTGCCCACCTTTTCCCACTCTTATCCATGGTGTTTAGTTAGTTCTCCACTTAAAACAAATAAGTGGGGTGAAGTGAATCAGAGGAAATGCAAAATCTTTCACTCTTTAGCCCTGTTTTTTTTTTTTTTTTTTTTTTTTTTTTTTTTTTTTTAACTTTAATAAGAAGTCTCTGATGTCTGCAACATGAACCATCTAATGGTTAAAATAATTAGTTATAAATAAGTTTGAATTTGTGAATGATGCAGTACTGCTGATGGCGAGTTGCGAATATGGGACACGATCCAGCACAGAACACTGTCTTCTACTTGGTATGATCATTAAACATCAAATGGAGAATTGATTAATGAATTTTAGGGGATTGTGAAGAAATGTTCCCTTGGTGCTATGCAGGGCACATGGTGCAGGGGCTGGGATAATTTGTGTCGCAACGAGTCCTGCCATTGGAAATAAAGTTCTGAGGTGCTTTGTTGCTTTTCATGATTGTCTAAGTTCAGAAGTCCATGCTTTAGGAATCTGAATGTACTTTTTCACAAACCAAATCCTCATTCAATGTCTTTGAGATTTATTCGTAATATTTCTTTCTTTCTTATTTTTTCAATAATGCTATGAAGAAATAAAAATTATTGAGTGTTGGTGTATCACTTTTCTCTCCTCTAATGCGTGTAGCCAGGGCAGAGATGGAACCGTGAAATATTGGGATATCGAAGATGGAGGCTTGTCCAGGTTCGTAGTTTTATGCTAATTCCTTTGTCATTTTCTTTTCATTGCCTTTTGACTTTGGCAGATGAAAATTTTGTAAGCTTACTTTTAGGGCCATTTTTTTTTTTATGGAATCTGTTTACACTGTAAAATTTCCTTTGCTTTGCTTTGGAAACTGATTTCTTATATCTGGTTTTGTTTTCTTCTCATAAATGTACCTATAAAGTAAAAATGTTAAAATGAAAAAGTTCTACTTTTGAGACCAAACCCAATACTACTTTAGCAGTAGCTATTTTAGTAGAATAACTAGGGAAATACAATATAAACAACTGATAACTGAACTCGTAAAACGAAATACTCACATTGTATAACTTACCAAAGATGAAGGGTGTTGTTGCAGTTTCCAGTTTAAAATTATTTTCACAATTTGGAATATTAGCAGGGGATCCACTTTGCGACTTGTTCTTGTGCTCAAGTCTGATGATCTTTTACAAGCCTCAAACAAGAATTAGTCTTGCTGAATTGAGGTTGGAAAACTCTTTGCTCGGACTCGAATTGCACAACACCAAGAAAAAAAAAAAAAGGAATTTGGGGAGTCAATGTGGTCCCTCGAGAGAGTTATTTTTTTTTCATTTAAATTATTTTAAAGTATGTAGAAATTGATTAATAAATTTATTATTGAAATACGAAAAATAATAAAAAACAGTCCCTAGAACAAATTTGTTCCATATATACTGAGTCTCTCTTGGATTTGACTTGGCCCTTGTTTGAAATGAGGTGACTTGGGCGAGTCGAGTCCACTTGGCGAGTTTTCCAACCCTGTGTTGAATAAGTTAAGGTAGGGAAATCTCAAGATGGGCTTTCTTGAATTACAATATAATTGTGGTAATTGTTCATGAGCTCATAGGCAGGAAGGTCTTTTCCACAACTTTACAGACTGCATCTCGTTCTCTGCCTCTGTTTAATGGGACATGATTAGTACTATTTTCTAGTGAATCTCATCTTTGATCAATGTGTTACCAGTTACTTGTTACACCATTAATGTTCTGAACTGAAATCTTCTAGTTCTTGTTGAGTTTTATTTGACTTCCCATATCTCATTTTGTGGCCAGAGGCTCTTCCTTCCTTTATTTGTATTCCAGCATATTCTAAGCGCAATATCTCATTTTGTTACAAAGCACTTTGTCATACCAACTACAAATTGATTACTTCTTAATTACTATGAACCGAATAGAAGCCATTATGCATAAATTTTTATCACTATCAGTCTATCACACACAATCATTCAGGTTCTTATTTTACTATCAAACACCTTGCTTTTGATTCTTTCTTCTTTTCTGTTTTCTTTCTTTGGCTTCTTGTTGTTCTTTACCCTTTTTTTTCTTTAAACAATAAAAATCTTATCACCGCAAAAAAGTACGTGTTTATTAATTTGTTGCCATCGACTGATGTGTTTTTTATCTAAAATCTTTGATGATTGACTTCAAGCATGCTATATATTTTGTTGGCCAGGAAGCCTATACTTACTTTCAATACGAATTCTTACCATTTCTGCAAGCTTTCGTTGGCGAAGCCTTCCTGTTTGGATCAAACCGGGCATGTCCCAAATAAGCATATGGATTCTTCAACCATGGCATTGGAAGAATCGCGACATCCTTATCACCCGGAGGGAGGGAATGCCCTTACTGTTGAAGCACTAAGTGGAAATAGCAAAGAAATAGTTCAAAGATGTCCAACGGAGAGTTCAATCCAAGTAAAAGGTTTGTATTTGTTTGCTTATTGCTCTATGCTCTCTCTCTACACACACACATATTATATGAGCTTTGCTCCTTTGAGAACTTCTCTTACCGTACTGTGAGAGCTAGCTGGATGGAGCCCAACTGGGGATGGAAAAATCCATATGGTTAGGCCCCAAATATCAACTTTGGGATCAATCTGATCTGACCCCTTGATCCGTGGCCTAGAAGTTTAACAACTTTATATTTAACAAAAATTTTGGCCCTCAATCAAACGGTCCAGTCCATTATGCGGTTGCAAACCCCAGGGCTCGGTGACTATTAAGGGGGGTTCCCTGTGTGTGAATGGTTTGGATGAATCATAAGGTGGGCTTGCAATCCCTTCTGTGCTCTCACAGGAGCAAAATGCCTATATATAGATGGTAATTTTCACTGGAGGAAGGTGCACATTTGTTTTACTCACACTTCATTATGGGGCCCACCTTTATGCATGTCAATGAGCCAAGGTAGGGGATTGAAAGGTCTTGCTTGCATATAAATAACAAAGAGAAAACAAGGAAAACAATCTGGATGTAAAGGATAAACCGAAAATTTAATTGTTTTTTGTTTTATTTGGGACAACAGAACACCAAACAGACCGCAGATCACTGAAAATCAGGGGCTCCCACCCCCCCGCCCCACGCTGACTTAAAGGAAAAAGTTTTAGTTCTCTGATCTCCTCATTCTTTTGGAGGCCTTTGAATTCTCTGACTTGAGTAATCTTCTGAAACTCTAGGATTCCTTGGAGGATTTTGGAGGCTTGAAAGTGTGAATGCCCCTTATTGGACGTGCATTGCCCTAAATTAGCTTTAGCTGAGGAGATACGGGCCTGAAATGAAAACCAGCAAGGGCTTTCAAAACTAAAACAAAGAGGAGGACCGGGGGGGGGGGGGGGGGGGGGTGGTTGTGTTAGTCTACCCTGTTATAGTGTTATTATATAAAATCTCCCTCTTTTTAACTTACAATTTTGTTCTGTTTTCTTCAATCCTCTTCCCCTTGTTTTATTTCCTGTACTTCTGTTTTGTTGGTTGCACTTTCTTCTTCTAGCTTTATTTAAATCCTGTACCATGAGATTTTCTAGCGCTTAGGCCCTACTATAGTCCACTTAGTACTTTGGGAATTTTGATGGTCCATAGGTCTCATCTTGGATTGAGGGTGGGGCAAAAAATTAGCCCCATCAAATTATCGTAACTAGGTTCAAGGGCCTCAAACTTTAATGTTTTAACTACATTTTTTTAACTTTTAATTTAAAAGTTCAATCAAACAGAGAATATAGGCTGGCAGGTGTCAAATTAAGGTAATGTGCGGGCTTGTGTGCGCATGCATGATTGCTGGTGGGCAATGTGGGCCCCAAAAGGTTGCTGATGGGGGTGTAGGTGAATATTTCAATGTGTATGATTTAAGAATGCTCCCTTTTCTATCACCGCTTTTTGGTTGCTATTGATAGCCCACCTATTATCAATCCACTTGAACCGCCACTGATCCTAATTTGATACTGATCTGGACAATTGTCACTGCTGGATTTTATCACAATAAGTTTGCACGATATATGGTCATTGAACTTTGAGGACCCAAAACCCAGGGCTAGGATCATGTGATTGGCCTTATATTTTGTGTACTTGTAATTGATGCCCTTGGTTTTAGGTTTTTTATTCATTCCTTGTCCTAATATTGAGAAAATGAATGGGTGTTGACACTTGAGAGGGCTTAGATATGGTGGCAAACATTTTTGAAATATCCTCAGGTTGATGTCCGATTGTTTGGAATTTGGATCTCCAAGATGTGTGATGATGAGATTCTAGCAGCTATGAAATTTGGAGATTGCCCGAATTTAAGTCGTTTATATTCTCTTGGATTGCAAAAATTACTTTATGAAATTTCTCTCAGCTTGGTGTCAGATTTGGTCCAGACTTGTCTGAGCTGATGCAGACTGACCTGAGGTTGGTCTAGACCGACCCTGTTTGCATCACTGAGCCATGTGTCAGGTTCACGAGTTTGCTTCTTGCTCTATTTTTCAGACAGTTTAGTTATAATTGCTATCTGTTTATGATATAATCTCTACTCTTTTCCAAGAATTCTTCAAGCTTATAATGATAGTTATTCTGTCAACATTTAGATTTTGATACCATCGAAGGACCAAAATTGGTGGCTCTTGCCGGTGGTCAATGTTCTGAGGTGAATATATTGATTTATTTTTGGCTTGTTCATATTATTAATAAAAATTAATAATAACAATAGTGAAAGTAATGGTATTACTATTATTGTTATCATTATCAGAGTTGATGAAATATGCAATTTTATTTTCAGATAGAGATTTGGGATCTTAATGCTGCAAAAAGGTTAGAATGTTTGCAACCGACATGTAATGGAAACTCCCTGGGAAATTCCATTAAGTCGCGAGGTGTGATTTTTTTAATCATTATGGTGTTTAATTTCTTAAGTTCTTTATTATCTTTTGTTGCCTTCAAACACTAGCAGTGTGTTATTATGGAACATTTGTGCTCATTTTAGGAATTGCATTCTCATTTATGTATCTATTTACTTTATTATGAACATGGTAGATTTATCTTTTTTTTGTTCTTTTATGAATACATTAATTTTTGTCGATTTTAGGGGCACTTATATTGTTACTTTTCAAGAGGGAGGATCGGTGGGAAGTGACATTTGCACTATTGAATATTGATATATTGATTGTAGAACTCTCCATGGCAGATACACCCAGCTCACTCATGGCCATTTACATTTTCTGATTATCCTAGTAAATGACTGACTGTCTCCAATAGTTCAATTGGACCAATTCATATTCTTTCATTGGAAGTCTCTCATCATCATCATCATCAAAGCCTTATCTCATATATTTGGGGTTGCTTGGATAGTCCTACACTCTTTCATAGCTCATTTCTATATAAGACTAAATTCTTGGTCAGTCTGCAGTCTAACATGTCAATTCTCATGGCTTCATTCCCAGTTTTTAATAGTTTCATCCTCCTAGCACCTTGTACATGTAGCATCTAAATTCTTATACAGTGGCTGTTTCCTATCTCCAGTCTTTTGTTCATGCTGGGACCTGCCTGAATGATATTTCTTGGTTTCCTTTCATTCAAGTACCAAAGCCCAATTCTAACTTCTGTTACTCTTAACATTCACCTTGGCATATGCCATAATGGTTCCTTGATATCAGAATATATCGAACTATGGCATTTAGTTTTACCCAATTCATTCTCCCTGCACAAAGCTGCACTCTTTATGTTGCTCCTTTCTGATAAATTTTCAACCATATAGCTCAGAAGGTTACCAAAATTACAGTTAATCATCTTCTTGATTTCTTACTTGACTGATTAGTGCCACATTATCGCCATACAATATGCATTGGCAAACTCCATATTTGGTTGTGTCAATTCATGACGTGAAAATGAACCTTGATGAAACCTTACTCCAACTTGGAATTTAGTCATCTCTCTACTCAGAGTTTTTACACTTACTACCCCTTTCATGTCTTCTGTAATCTCAGTATAGTTATTTGGGCTGCACTTTCTTCTCAAAGTTTTCCAGATTAGCTGCTTCGGTACCCTATGGTTCGCTTTCCCCAGGCCAAAAAAAAAAAACATTATGCAACTTCTTTTCTCCAAAACTTTCCATGAGACATCACAACCGGAAAATACCTTCTGTTTTGGATCTAACTGTATGAACCCAAAATTGGTTTTGTATATATATTAGAATCTTACATGTATCCAAAGAAAAAGGTGGAGTCTTGGCATAGATATTGCTCTATTACTCTATCCAGAAGTTCCATTATATGGTGCATAAATTCAATACCTTAATACTTTATACATGGCAATCTTCCTTAGATAAGGTGGAATCTTGCCTTAGATTTGATACCTTGGTAATGAGCTCATCTACACAAATGCGATGAAGTTTGACTAACTACTTGAATCTAAGAAAATGCATGGTACATGGGAGAGTATCAGATAATGGTGATCCTCTAAAGATTATGGTACACTGAGGACCATATGAATTGAGTGTCTTCACAGGTATTGCTTATTGAAATGAGGGTAAGAATGCTCTAAGATCCCAGTAATTTGAATTTTTGTTGCACCTGTTTACTACATCAATTTCTTGACCACTATCAGCTACCTATTGTTTTTATCAAAATTGTGTTTTATCTTGTTCATGTTCCTGCTTTCACTAGTATGAATTTGGATCTTGTGGTACAAGTTGTATCACATTTTCTAACTTATTGCCCTCTACTGATAACTGACATGGATCATGGTGTCATGGCAGGAATGTGTATGGCTGTTCAAGCATTTGTACCATCTGAATCAAATGGGTTCCTGAATGTTCTGGCTGGGTTCGTTCTATTTCTCATGCAGTTGTGTAATTCAAGGACCTCAATGACTGTTCCATGTTTAATATCCTTTGTAGCAACACTATATTTTGATACTCATTCTAGGTCCCAGCATTACCCTGTGTGTTCTAGTTTCTGGTATGACAGACAGAGTGTTACTTCCAGGTTCAAGACTTGTTAACATTCATTTCTTTTCGGGATTGGTTCACATCCACACAAAACCATATATCTAGTTCTCTCTCTCTCTCTCTCTCTCTAGCTGCTGCACTGGTTAGAAAGACTTTATCTTTAAAATATTTTTTTTATATCATTAATAGATTCATTTGATTTAGATGTTAGATACACAACCTTGTCCTTCAATCCGAACAAGGATTCTATTTTAGTTCTTCACTTTTATGTGGCATCCCTCTATTGGGATATTAGACAAACAACAATTTTCTTTGACATATGGGATAACTCTTAGATGATCATGATCATGAGATAGTGCTGGCAGCTAAATCATCTTTACCGTTTATATGGAGAAATAAGCAAAATTTCCTTTTTTCTTCTCATGTCATAGCTATGAAGATGGAAGCATGGTTTGGTGGGATTTACGGAGCCCTGGGATTCCAATATCTTCTGTAAAATTTCATTCAGAGCCAGGTTAGGTGTTTACATCTAATGACTATCTCTTATACCACTCTTTTGTCCCATTTGTTGCAGAGCTCATAAATAATTACCCGTAAAAAAGTTTAATGTAGCATGCCTGTAACTTTTTATGGCTTGTAACCTCTTTTGCCACTTTGTTTCTTTGTTATGCAGCATTCTATGCTAATTACATTTTCTACCTTCAGTTTTAAGCCTAGCCGTGGATGGGTCTTGTGCTGGGGGTATCTCTGGAGCTGCTGATAACAACATTGTGCTATTTTCCCTGGATCATCAGGCGGTATAACAGAAAAAAACAGAATGCTTGTAGCTGTTACTACTTACTAGTACATTATATTTGCTTTACGTAACCATAAATTCTTTTTTCCATTCAACAAGGGAATGCCATCTCTACTATTATCTATCTAAAAACAAAATTATACTTCATGTTTTATTAGTATGTCTTGGAATTCTGTTTCAGTAGTTTGTATAAATATCTGTTCTTTTGTTTGTGAAGTATGACTTGAATTATGGAATCTCATGCTTGAGATGATCATGAGAAGCTTGGTATGAATGTTTTAAGTTTTCAGATCTTGAACGTTTCAATTGGCTAGAGGGATATGGAGAAATTTTCTTTACATTTCTAGAAACCTTTTGAGCTTGCAGATCTTGAAAATTTCAACTGGCTATAGGGATTTGGAGAAATTTTCATTGAGCATCTAGAAACCTTGATTTTTATTGCTATAGGGTTGCTTCTATGTGAGAATATGTATTAATTTTGTTCTGGCGCCTTATATTTGATTGCCATATCTGCTTCACATTGTTGCATTTTTTAATGTTGACTGCCAATTTTCATCTGTTAAAATGTCACAAAATGAGGAAAAAAGAGCAAAAAGTAAGTTTCAAGTAATCAGGGAAATTCCTTCATTCCGGACATCTGATTTGAACTTTAACACGGGATTTTGTCTTTGCCGGAATTACATAGGTCACTCTTTTTCACTTTCTATTGTAACTTTTCCTCATTGGAATGTCATGACTTGTTATTTCCTTAAGTTAAAAAAGGAAGTTGTTGATCAAATGATTTTAGAGGCTTCGAGATGGATTTTGTCGGATTGTCTGAGAGAATTCTCTGCATCCAGTTGTAATTATCAGTCTCAAGTATCCTCAAGAAATGATGCTAGCAAAAATGGTTGTTGAAACATGTTTGGGTTTCTACTTGTGTAAATTCCTTCTTAAAGGGAGCCACAGCTTAGCCACAAGTTCCCCTGCACATAAGTCCCATTATTTAGGACCATTTTTGTAGTCAAGAGTATAATGTGGCAAGTCTTTACTTTTGGGAATCACAAGGAGTTGGTATCTCCTGCTCCCATCCCTGGCAGGGTGGTTTCCACTTTCCTCTCCTGGCCAGTGGGCCAACTCAGTAAAAAAAAAAAAAGTCTTTACTTTCACTGGAGTTCTTGATGTTTATGGACTTAGTTCATTCTTAGAATGGAGATGTGTAAAGAGTGGTCAAATGGAGAGATGTGTGAGAGTTTTGATACCATTGAGAGTACTAAAGATAGCCTTTTTCCTAGTTAAAGTCATGTTTTGAAGTCGGTGTTTTTCAGGCAATACATAAATTGGAATCAAGGGCGGACCCAGGAAATTCAACATGGGGATGTAAAAGAAATATTGGGGGAAGGTGCAAATGTATAAAAAACACATTAATTTTCAGAATTTCCAGGGGGCTCTTAAAATTTTTGAACTTCTTTCCTGCTGTTTATGCTGAACCAGTGTCCGTTGTGATGGTAAGGGATTCCCTCAATTATGGAGGGAGGGGGCATAATTCAAACTTGACGGTCTCCCCTGATACTTTGAATAAGACCTGTGGACAAGTGTCGTAGAGGTCCTAAATAACCTTAAAAAAGGAAAGAAAAAGAAAAAAGAAGAAAAGATTTCCTACAGTTTCCTTTATTATTTATTATCCTATGTTTATGAATTATTTATTGGTTATGAATATAGTCACCATTTAAAAAAAAAGAATTTCCTATTGGCTTTCTATTTGAAGTGAGGAATCTATTATTTTAGCCGTATTATTATTATTATTATTATTATTATTAGTTTTGCACACTCAGTCGCAGTATTTGTTCTTTGTTATAGGGTTCTTGTTTTGTAAGAAAAGAAATAAGTTTGGACAGATCTGGCATAGCAGGCACTTCAATACGTGCAGACAACAAAATTGCCGCAACTGCTGGCTGGGACCACAGGTTGGTATTTTGATCTTTTCTCTTTTCGTTCTTTCAATAAAAAATCTTCAATTTTTTTATGTTGTTGTTTTGCTAATGCAAACTAGTTCAGCTTTAAATTTGGCTAAGGATATGTGTGCATAGGTTATGGATGAATTGTTCAGTACTGTTTGTATGCTTACCACATAGTTTTGGCCTACTAGTTATCTGCCCTAATGAAAACAGTAGATAATGCCAGTTAGTATTGTGAAAGTTAAGTGGAACTCTAGAATGTTTAATTTTTGATGCATTAGTCGGAAAACTCATTTTTCAGACTTTGAAATGAATAGATATAAGAGAGCCTTCTAACTGAACCTTAAGTGTCACCCCACTTTGAATCCCACTTTGGAACCTCTCTGCCAATCCTGTGCTGAAGTCTCACTTTTGTTCCCACTCTGCTGCTTCCTCACTCTTTCATTTGAAGAACATCTTGCTTTACTGATTTATATATATATATATATATATATATAATCTTGCTTCTGCTTCCGCTCTCTATTCATCCTACCAAACTGTGACTTGACAAAGGTAAATAAAAGAGTTTACAAGTTGGTAAAAGGTATGAATTTATAACATAACCAAGTTTGTTACTCATTTGGAAATTATTTATTATCCAACTCATGGATGGGCCATTTGTTTGAAGATTTTGCTGATTGGATATTGCTACAGACTTGATGTATTTACATTTTTCTTGACTGATATATGAAAATTGACTTTCTGAACATCTGCCGCAAGGGAAGCTTTCCTGAAAAATCCCTAGGGCTTATTGGGCAACAGGTGGCTTCGTAAAATGAGAGAAAATAAAGATGAAAAAAGAAAAAAAAAGACTTATTTGGCTGCTCCGGCTGCTGGTAGCTCTAATCAACTGTCAAAACTGTACGTGGGAAACCCAAAAATCCCAAGAAGTTACAACTCCAATCGTTCTTGTAGTATAAAGCCTCCCATTTGACTGGGAATGGGTAAACTGAGTCACTGACACATATATCCTCAACTTTCCACATTAGCAAAGGGTAATTTTGTCACTTGCTGTTGCTAATGCAATGAGGTGTACACGTATGGTGCTTTCACATGGATGAAAAAACACCTATTGCCTCTAGAAAATAAATCGTACTGGACAGATGTATGCATAAATGAATTAAAAGAAAAAAAAGTAGCTTTCTGATTTTAACAAAGTTATTGTTATATTTGCTCTAATTTCATTGTTTAACTAATTTAAAAAAAGAAGACGACCTGTCAATTCCCATGAGCAGAGGAATAGTTGGGCCTGCGTCGACACATACATGTATTAAATGAATTAAAAAGGCACCATGGTTTTCACAAAGTAACTCATCAAATGTACAGTTTTTTAACACATGCATAGTGGGACCCATCCAAAGTGACATATAGATGACATAGGAAGGCCTGGTGACCTCATGGGAGACACATTGCTACCAGATAATCTGTCTATGAGATGCACATCATTCTTGGGGGACGTGCTTTGGGCTGCTTTGGAGGATTATGCTCCACGTGTGTTGCTTACGCCTCACACTTTGGGTAATTGGAATACCTCAGTGTTCTGTAACTGTGTTATGGGCCTTTGGCTCCTCTAGTGTCATTTTCTTGAAACAGGTCTCTGGATTTAGCTCAGTAAATAGTTGCATTTTAATCTCCTCTGAAAGAAGGTTTAGCTAGCTCGCTTAATTTTCCTTGTTTGAACTTCTCTGTCATTTGTCTTTTATTCATGGGGTATGAAAAAGGGAATTACATACGTAAAGTTTACAGATTTAGAACATATTACCATGTTTGTTTGGAAGAACCATTTTCACGAGTAAATGTCGAATGGTGTGGAATACATATAAATTTTCTTATGTCTCAAAATCTTCTATGATTTAAGACATGACACTAAATGTTTGGGTTTTAATGGGTCAATAAAAAATTTGAACAATTTGGTTTAAAAATTTGGGGCCAATAAGATCTGCAAAAAATAGAAGGTGATGATGGGGGTTTGATACCATGCTCTCTTCTGGGTGGAAATTGTCCTGGTGCCTCTGAGGTGTGAGGTGTGTGTAACGGTTTCATACTTGGAGTGCAAGTGTGAAAATTTTGTTGTGAGAATGACTCCATTTACACACCATTTTCACATTAAAATACACCAAATGACTCCATTTACACACCAAAATTTATACATGTGATGCACAAATGATTGCAAACAAACATGTTCATGCGTGAACTTTACACCTGTAATTTACATATGTAAACGAGTGAGAACAAACAATTTCTAAGTCTCAATGAAAATCTGTTAAGTTTATTGCATTCTAAATATTCGAATTGAATTATAATCAAAATGCAGATAAACAAACAAAAAGAGATGAGTCCAGTGGGTATTTGTGCTGTGCGTATCCCTTTTATTCCTGAAATGGTAAGAGTGACATACTCTTGAGGAGCTGCATTCTAGGAACTCCCTTAAATCTTGGGGTCGCATGCTGGAATAATTGTTGACTCTTGTTCATGTTTCCCTCTGCTTGGGTGCTGCATCAACTAAGAGTCGTGGTTCTCCAAATTCTGTTTCATCCATCCAAATCACCATAATTAAGAAGCTTTTGTCTCTAATTCTATCTTGGATGCTCAGCCAAAAAGTGACACCTTTTAAGTAGCTAGGACACCAGTTGCATGAGAAGAAACCAGCTCAAGCAAGAGTTGGGGACAAAGGTGAGGCACTTGATTGTTTGGGAGTATTTTTGCAAGTTCTTTTTTTAATAATTTATTTAGAGTATTAATATAAAAAAAACCTTTATGTTGCTAATATATATTGTTTGAAATTTAAGAGTCAAAATGAAATGATGAAAATTATTACTTGAAAAGTTTTACCAGCAGTTAACTTGGCAGACATCAAAGAAGGTTTGCAAGCAGTTAATTTGGTGGACATTGAAGGAAAAAGACATTTATATATAGATATTATACAAGACATGGATGATGGGGTAGTAACGAGTATGAAGACTGTGATGACAATTGAGTTCCTTGTTAGAGTTGGATTGCACCAAGGGTCTGCATTGAGTCCTTATTTATTCGCCTTGATGATGGACAGCTTAATGACAAACATCCAATGTCAAGACCCATGGTGTATGCCGCTTGCAGATGACACCATACTCATTAATTAGTCAAGAAAGCTGGTAAATTCTATGCAGAACTTTGGAGAAAGGCTGAATAATTGAAAGGGCTGAAAATTATCATAACAAAGAAGATAGACTACATTGGTGGAAGTCTAGTAGATGTGGAAGTTGTGCATAGGCATTGGTCTAAATTGTAAATGACTTGGTACCATAGAATGATAGATTTTGATATCTAGGAGCAATTGTAGAATGAAGCAATGGGTTTGAGCTGGATGTATTGAGTAGGATAAAAGTAAGGTGGGCAAAGTGGATGCACACTAGTGGAGTGAAGTGATTTTCAAGTGCCATTCGGAATTACTATCGAAGTGGCATTTTTATATGATGACACTTATACCTGCTTTGTTGAATGGAGTAGAATGTTGGACACTGAATAACAGAAAAAGTACATGCAATTGGCATGCTCATACTAAGATGGATGCATGGAGTTACAAGAAAGGATCTACTGAGGAATGAGCACTTAGAGAAAACATACAGCTCACTTCAATTAAAGGAAAAATAAAATAAAAATAAAAATCAAACAATTCTGTTCGAAGTGGTTTTGTGTGTAAGTACATGGAAGGTTAGAAAAAAACCCTATGCATCATACTAAGGGATAGAACTCTCTAATTCAAGGAACTAGAAAGGGAAGATTCAAGTCAGGATAGAACTCTCAAGTTCAAGGAACTAGAAAGGGAAGATTCAAGTCAAGAAAATAGGAGGGGGAGATTAGTAAAGACTTGAACATTGCAGTGAGGAAAGACATGTTAGAATATGGAGTTACAGAGAGCATGGAACCGAATAGGGCCAAGAGGGAAAATAAAACTCAATGAAGTGATTCAAGTAGATGTGATATTAACTTGTTACCTGTTAATATTCGTAGAGATGATACCCCATGTTGTGATGTTCTTTTTAGGGAATGCTTTAATGTATTAGGAATTCCTTTTGGAGGTTTTTTTTTTTTCAACCCAACCACCACCCCCCCACCACCACAATGCATGCATCCGTACAAAGAAGTCTCATGTTGAGCTTCTTGTTGCCCACTTTGCTCACACTGCACTAGAATGCAAAGAAGTTTTTGGAAATCCTATGTTTCTTTGATCTTTCATTTTCTTTCCTATTTAGTTTGAAGCTCCTTTCGCCCTTATTTGTTAAGAAAGTTGTATTTGGAAGGAAGTCCTATTTAGTTGTTATTATAGTGGATTTAGTGGCTCGAGAAAAGATCCCCAGGATTACAGTTAGGTTTAGTTTGTTCAAAGAAGAATATAGAAACATTGTAGGGCTTGTGCCCATCTAAGTTGTTGGAGAATAATGAATTTCAACTGTTGTTTTCTGTGTGAAACTACTCTTACCATATCCTGAGAAATTGGATGTGAGTTTTGACTCTTTTTTTTTTTTTGGGGAGCAATTCCTTGGCCCAGCCGTGAGGCTGCATCTCCATCTGGATAAAAACTTGGAGAGTGTATAATATTGTGATTGTTTCTGCTGTGTTCGAAAAGTTTCTGCATTTCTGCTCACAAGGAGAACATTGATTGATGCACAGAGTTTCCTCACTAAGACCATTAAAAAAAAAAAAGTTTCCTCACTAAGAGAAGGTGTTGGGGCAGAGATTTAAAAGAATCTGTTCTTTTGTTATAATAAAAATTATTTTATTTCCTTGGATTATTCCAAATGCAGCAATTGAGTTCCAGGACTAGATTGGGTCTTTTGGGATGGTCCAAACGAGAACAAGCTGTGTATTGCAGGGTATTGCTTGTGTTGATTCCTTAATCCTGATACTGAGTTTAGCAGTTATAAATGTAGCTAAGCTCTTGGGCCTTCCATTGAGGTTTCAGTAATCAACATGCTTCAAATATAGTTTCTGCCCTCTAACTGTTAATGGGATTTTGTAGCCTCTTTGGGTTTCATGAATAGAGCCTATATTGTTAATGATAGAAGCCAAGTGCTTTCCTTATGATTTTCAATCATTCAGGCTTCTGTTCCTTGGTGCCAGTGCTGGATTTTGCTTCTGCATTGTTGATTGTTGCCTATTTATTTGAATGCTCAATTAAAAGAACAAATGGTACAAATGATGCTGAAGTCTAGTAACTGCTATGTACTTAAATCACATTGTATTGTGGACTATTGGTTGATTTGAATTATGCTGCAGCTATTTTGATAATGGAGTGATTGCTGAAATTCCTTTTGGGTTGAATATTGTGATCCAAATTTGCAATTTAGACCTCAGGTTGGATCTGACTGATAAGGATTAATCAGAGTTGATCTGGATGGAGCTTTTTGTTTACATCAATTTGCTATCATAGCATTCCGGACTGTATTACTTGTGATCTGGTTGTGTCAACCTTAGTAAAAAAGTTAGGAATTATGACGATAAAGATTTCTATAGATGAGTGGTAGAAGTCATTAAGTTGGCCCCACATTGGTCGGGTAAGGCCAAGATGGTGATGAAGATGGTACATGACACACCTTTTCAGTTATTTTAGTAGCAATTGCTCTTGAGGCCTTTTAGTTTTACTGCCTCCTCTAGGAGCCTTCAGTTCTCATGTTGTGCACTAGTCCTTAGTCATCACATCCATATTCAACACAAAAAATTGGCTGATGTCTGCCTGCCTTGATTAGTTAGTCATGAACACAATAGTGTTCCTAGGGAGGCAGAGGTTGCAAGGTTGGAGCCGGGTTCAACTGGAGGAATAGGCTAGTGCAAATCTCACTGACAGAAAAAAAAAAAGAAAAAAGGCTGCTGCTTAGCCACCCACATGGTGCACTTATTGTTTATTCTTGTTCTGCATCTCCACAAAGGTAGAACCTACACATGCAGGTACATGGGTTCATATGAGGTATACTGGCTAATTGTATGAATAATTGAATCTCAAATTTCTTTTATGGTTATGCAGTTGCGATCTGATTAACATTTGTTTTCCCTTCTTTTAATATGTCAGGGTACGGATATATAATTATCGCAAAGGAAATGCTCTAGCAATTTTAAAGTATCATAGTGCAACGGTAAGGCACCATTACTTTTTTCTTTCTTTCGAGAAAAAGTACATGCTTGTACCTCCCCTATTTATATTAAAATGCGCACATCATCTTCTGTATGTGTTTCACAGTACATGGCATTTTTACCATTTGATTAGTCATGCTATTTTTTTTTTTAGTGAGAGACTTGTTTTTATATTTGTAGTGCAAGAGTTGTTCTATATTTTTGTTTCAGCCTATGATGTCCCTTGATGAGTTCAGTTTTTAATGGGTCCTTAATGCAATTCATCAACTCCAATATGGATATAG
Source organism: Cinnamomum chago (assembly GCA_038049695.1). NCBI lineage: Eukaryota > Viridiplantae > Streptophyta > Magnoliopsida > Laurales > Lauraceae > Cinnamomum > Cinnamomum chago. The sequence continues at coordinate 16,316,487 of CP142453.1, forward strand.
TCATCGTCGTCATCATCATTAAAGCCTCGTCCTAACTATATTGGGTTGGCTACATGAATTCTGTTTCTCCACTCCAGCCTATCCTTACTACTTCCATCCATGTCCTTTTTGGCTTGCCCCTTTTCCTTGGTGGGCCATCATCCTGCATAGAAAAACTTAACCTCAACGGCATCGTTGCTAGCTTGCATTGGGGACATGCTCAAACAAGTCTCCTAATTTACCACCTATTGATTGTACCCCTAAATGCTCCCGAATGCGCTTATTTCTGATTCCATCTTTCCTAATTTCACCACATCCATCTCTACATTCACTCATCCGTTGCACTCATTTTGTTTATGTATTGCTATCTAGTTGGCCAACATTCTGCTCTATAGGTCACAATTGGTCTAATTGCTGTCCTGTAAAATCTTTCCTTCCAATCTGGATTATAAAAAAATCCTGAATTTGATATGAATATGACAGCACCCTATGTGAAGTTTTTATACCTAAAATTGCAAGTCTCGTCATCCAAATGACTCCTTAATATGGGAATTGGGGTTGGGTTCCCTCCCCTGCCTTTTTATTTGATTGATTGGGGTTTGTTGGGTTGGTATATGGGGTGTTCTTGGATCTAGAATGATACATAAAAAATTATGTGGACATGGTGTTTTCTAAAACAAATTCTCCACCAACTGTGGTCGTGTTGTTTGCTGTTAAGTTTGTCACATCAAGGCATTTATCCTCTGGAGCCTCGTGTACTTCATGTATAACTATACAATTGTTTTTATTGGAATGTTCAAACATAAGCAATATAGTGCTTATAATCTGTCCTTTTTTTTATAAAACAATCTTGACAGTATCTGTAGCTTCCCCTTGTGCTTGGCTATCCAAGCATCTAGGTCACTTCGTGTTCCAACTTCCAACAATGTACTTCTTGGAATGATTGATTTCCTCAACCAAATTTTAAGACAGGCAAATGACATCCTATATCTATCATCCCAAAAGGCCAAGAATAGAAAAAGAAGAATATGTTTACTGGAAGGATATTTCTAAAATTGATTGCCTTTCAATAAGGTGGGCGGGCATTATATAAAAGGACTAGATTTTGTTGGGGATAGAAGGAAAATAGGTTCTGGTAATTTTCTTTTTATTCCATAGACTATTATCTCATCGGAATGCAATGGTAATTAAGACTTAAGAGGTATGTGGAAAGTTAGGGACAACTACCGAATAATCTGAGTCATATTTTTGGAAGTGCTAATAAAGCACCATTTTGAGTTAGCTAAACAAGGAGTTGAGAGGGTTTCATGGAGGGGTTCTTTTTCTTTTCGTGAAATGTTGTGCATTTTCCTTTTTAACCCTTTTTGGCTGATTGGCTTCTGGGTAATCGCTTCAGTATAGATAGATCTATATCCTTTGCATCGTTATTTTTTGTAATGTAAAGAATTTTCAGTTGCGGATTAAAAAGATGATTTTTTCTGAGTCAAGTGGAAGTTTTCTTCACAAGTCATTTCTATTTAGCATGTACTGAATTATATTTTCCCTTTGTTTTGCAGTGTAATGCAGTTTCATTCTCGGCAGATTGTAAACTCATGGCTTCTGCTTCAGAAGACACTACAGTTGCATTGTGGGAGCTTTACCCTCCCCGAACTTTATAAAATGATCGAGGTCTCTGGTTTATGAAATCTGAAGGGAGGTAAGATGACCTTTTGAGTTGCAAATTTTGATCAGATTACCACCACGGTTTGATGGAGAAATGCAACTTATTAATGTGGTGATGCCTTGCAAAGGTGAAGATCTATGGAGGGAAACCTAATGACCTCCCCTTCCATAGGAAATGATTACCCACTCATCACTATGTAAATTAAATCCTAGAAAAGTGATGGTCATATCTTAAATACTCCTATGAAACCCTGATTTCCCAGGAATTCAATGCGAAATGGCCAAATGAAACCTTTAGGCATCAAGACATTTTCTTTCTTTCTTCTTTTTAGTCATAATTGTCTAGCAAAGCCGTATTTGTGAGAAGGAATTAAAAAAATGGGAAAAGATGGTGGCATCATGCTACCCCAAAAATAATATGGAAAAAGTGTTATGTTCCTATCTATATGTTTAGAACAACCAGCCAATGTTGGTATTTTTTTTCTTCTAGGTATTCCAGCTTGGGGGGGCCAGGCTCTAGTGGGGGGAGTAGACCTCAGGTGACGTAGTACAGCCCTCTGGTGAGGGAAGGTGACTGCCCAGGTTCAAACCTTGGGCAGCCAGGTAAGAACAAACACCACTTACCACTGGTGTAAGAGGCTGTTCTTACAACCATCCAACGTTTGTATCTTGGTTTAAGCATTTTCCCAGCTACTGTGAGGTCTATCAAGTGGAATGGTCTGGAACATCAGAGGTTGGCGCCACCTTGGAGGAATTGATGGTTTGGGCAAACATCCATGCTAGTGCTGGCCTAGCATTAGGAATCCTACTTGGGTTGGTTAGGTTGGCTCTTGGCTCGACCCAAGTCTAACCTATCCGAACCCAGCTGAACTTACCTTACCTGAAGAGGCCTCAAATATAGACTCCTTACTGAAGTGAAATTTGTTTTCACTTGGGTTTGGTTGGGCTGGGTAAAACATGTTTTAATTTGATTCAGTTGTCAATGGTATAAAAACTTGGAGACCGTATGCTTTTCATACATGAACTATGTATTTATGGTATGTAAATGTGTTTATACATAAGTCGGGTAGAAATTTTGTACCCAAACCCCACTTGAATTTCATGTGCATCTTTTAATTTGATTCGGTTGTCATAGTATCGAAAACTTAGAGACGGTATGCACACTTCATACATAAACTATGTAGGGATTTTGCATGTGCACCTGCTTTTAGACTTGCCATTTGCCCCTATGTACGGTCGAAGTTTGAATATTTTCTTCAGAACTATTCGTGCGATATCCTAGGGCCATCCGATATCGCACATATCACACTATGCAATATCATGAGGGAAGTGTGATATTGCATTGTTGTTCATATTTGTTGTATGAACAATTCCGTAGGAAATATTTAAACTTCAACCGTTCATGGATAAATGTCAGGTTCAGAGGCAGCCGCATGTCAAAATTTCAACTATGTATTGTGGTGTATACGTGAGTTTATGCATAAGTCGGGCACCTGGGTCAAATATTTGTATCTAGACCCCACTTTAATTCTACGAGGGTTTGTCCTGAGCCCAGCTTGAACCCCAACAAGCCCAACCATGATTTCCATCAAAATGTCGGGATATATCCATATAATACATTTTACATTTTGGTTCATTCCTCATTTATAGTGGCCCACATTGAACACTTGAATGAGGTCAAGGTCCTCTGAACTCCTCTGCGTTCAGAATTGCAAGGGAGGTCAAAGTTTAGCTTTATATGTAAAAGAGTCTATTGTTTCATGAGTCCGGATTCCCAGTTTCGTTGAAACAGAACCCTGTTCCGGCCAATCCCCAAGCGCCACGTTTCAAACTTGCCACCTCAGCTATTGACCCTTTTCTGGAATGAATAAAAGAAAATGATATGGTCTTCCTTACGAATAGAATTTTTTTTTGTTTGAAATAAGAAATCCTACACCAAAATGACCCTCTCTTCACCCGTTCATCTCCTCTAAGTAGGGTTGTAAATGGGTCGGTTCCGGTCATGGACCTGGAACTGGAACCGTTAAGGAGAATGTGAAATCGGATCCGGAATCAGTTTCTTGACTCTAGAACCAGAACCATATATGGGACGGGTCTAGATCCTGGTTTAGGTAAAGAATGATATTAAAAAAACATGGTTTTTAGGAGAAGTTTTAAAAAATTAAGGTAATATGTTGAGTCTCAAGTCCACGGGTTCGAACTAAGGTGAAACCAGACCCGAACCTATTGACTCATTGGGGCATAAATAAGGATCCAGCCCTGGTTTTTAACTGATCGAAACCTTTAGGTAATCGGGAATCCATTTATATCCCCTACCTCCAAGAGAACCCATTAGAGTCCGGTCTTCCTCTTCTCATCATTTAGAGAAATAAACTCGCATCCTCTTTCATTCTCCTCTGACAGCACCTGCACCTCCTCCGGCCTGCAAACTAGGTTCTTCTCTTTTCCATCTTTTACTTCCCATTTTTCTGTATAGCCACCAATAGCTATGGAAATCCACTTATGGGGCGAAAGATGAGAAATTTCTTCATTTTTTTTTCATACCGTTTTTTATTGCAATTTCATAAAATTTTAATTGAATTATGCGATATCGTATAAAATCGCCTTATTAAAAAGTCAAAGGGGCACCTTTGGCTTTGTATTTTATTTGATTTTCCATAATTCAATTAAAATATTGCGATATTAGAAAAAAAGTGTTGCGATATAGCAAAAAAGTAGCAGTATAGAGAATGTTTGGGGAGTTTTCTCAACTTTCGCCACCAAGTGTGGATTTTCATGGCTAATGGTGACCATATTGGAAAAATCTCCAAAAATTAAATATTTATAAATAGTATCTATCTATAAATATGCAAGTATAACTAAAAGATCCCGACTGATTTTGTTTATAGAATTTTTATATATTTTTTTCTTTCTTTCTTATGTCCTCAAAAGATGGTGGAGAATTTGAATGATGATTTGAGAACGTATCCTAGTTTCTAAAATCTTTTCAAAGCTAATGACATATATGACTCTGAAAGATATGTTATAGGAACGCATGGAATGGCACAGTTGATCTAGCGGACCACCAACATGTGGACATGTTGCTTGATTGAACGAACACCTTTATTTATTCCTTTCGTGAATCACTTTCTCAATGCCCTCTCTCTCTCTGAACTACACAATGAGAGAGAGAGAGAGAGAGAAGTGGACTACACTACACATCTACAGGAAATGTATATCATCAAACATTTTTTACTATTAAATCTAACATTTCAAACAAATATAATTTATGGACAATCAACATCAGTTTAGACCGGAGGATGGTTAAAACATGGTCATAATTTGCAGGGTTTAGCTGAATCAAACATGGATATATATATATATATATATATATAGAGAGAGAGATCTGAGTGGTGAGAGATTGATAGCAAACTTGCCAACTTGTTGCTTTATTCAGTAAAAGGACCACACTTAACGTACCAATCCTAACTGTACAGTTGTTGGCATTAGGATGGAATGATTGTAATGTTTGGCTTAAGAGAGAGAGTGTGGACAGTGAAAAGGGATGGTTAAGAATAGTGTGTGTGTGTGTGTGTGTGTGTTGGGTTGGGGGGGGGGGGGGGGGGGGGGGGGGGGGGGGGCGGGGGCATCATGCATGGTCGGTGAAAAAGCATGGTCTAGGAAACGTAGGGTTGGACTCGGTAGCATCCTTCCCTAAAACATTTCTTCCTTTCGCCGAATCTGTCCTGGATTATGGTTTAGCAATGCCAATGCATAATCTCCCGCTCTTGATACAAAAAGATTGCCTAACCATTGCTCTAGTGAGTTAAATTTTAATCAAGTATAATCTGCCCAGGTTTCACCTTAACTCTGATGTCCTCACCTCTTTATACCTCTTTGCATAACGAGGGGTTGCATTATTGGTTGGACACCCCACTTCTCACCTTAATATTAAGGGCATCCTACACGAGTAGGTGTTCTATCTTCAGGGACAGATATTCTTATTGCAGGAAGATATTATCTCCGGGACAAAGTTTCTTACCATGGGAGCAGATAATATCTCCTGGGGATGGATCTCTAATGGGTTCCACCAGCCCCTTGGCTGTGACTTAAAAAATTCTACTATTGGTTTGTCATCATGTCTTGATCTCTTATAGTTATTATGCTTATTTGTGTTGTCTTTTTTGGCATGCAAGTAGCACTAGGTTCTTTTTTTTTTTTTTTTCTTCTTTCTTTCGGAGTTGAAGTTTTATTCCAAAACGAAATATGCACAATTTCAGTGGATGTGTACAAAACTCCACAATTACAAGATACAAATGCGTGTCATACATTGAGTGGGCAATTTAGACTCCTAAACGGATCCACGACAGGAAATTTGGTGAAAGAAAATAAAGGCTATAAGAAAATCAACTAAAGTTCTTCTGACCGTTCATTTGGTTTTTTTTATCTTCTTTTCAAAGCAAAGGAATCAGTCTTGGTTGATTGGGGTGATGATCAGGGGGATAAAGACACTTGACAATTAGCTGAATCATCCATTTCCAGTATAATGATGACGAGTTTGGATCATTCAATAAGTTATGAGGCTGCCTGTTAACTTTGTATTTAGTTTTGTGCATGCGTGTGGAAGCGTGAAACTTTCGATTGACAATTACTTTGTTAAAGTCTAGGAGGCCTCATTGCAATCACCAATATACTCCTAACTCTGAACTCACTTGGTCTGGACGCTTGGCCACCATTTAGGCTCCGACTTTGATTAGCCACTACCGCACCTTGCCTGGACAATCCTAACCATCCCAGTGAATTTGAACCATTATCAATTTACGAGTGGCCTGTGAATCAGCATTATTCCAACCATTCATTTTCTATGCTCATGATATAAGCAGTTAGGATCAACCCTGGAGAGTGACAGAGAGGGTGTTGACATCCAATGAGCCTTTCATATCCGACAGTCCTCGTCCATCAAATGTGGGACCAGGTCCCGAAAGCGGACCCCTTTGCCTAACTGGATCATTCCCTTTCTATTATGTTGATAGATCTCAACACTTGCTCCACTTGAACTAAGCATTGCAAAAAATAGCATGACTCAATTCATAAGAAATCATAGAAATCAGAGCCCATCAATGTTGAGTGATGGTCCCCTATCTCAGTTAGGCAGAGAACCGCCCTTTGCATCAATTTCAAAAAAAAAAGAAAAGGTACATCAGCTGGTAGCAATTCTAGGTAGATATAAAACAAACCAATGCTAAATGCTTAAAGCAAGAAAAAAGGGAAGATTTTTGTAGCATTACAGGCTCAAAGGAAACAGAATCATTAGGCAAAGTCATTGATCAGGGGGAGAAAAACAAGCATGTCTGAGTAGAACAAGCACAAATTGAACTTGTGAATTCCTACATGTCTTCTTATTGATGATGGTGATTGTGATTGTGATTGTGATGGTGTTTAGTTGGGGCTTGGGCCCGCTGAACCGATAAGAATAGTTCTCATTAGCACACATGGTAGAGTCAGATACAACTCATGGCAACGAGTATCATCCATGCGGCAGGGCCTACCTCAACTGTGTCCATCATGGCATCTACTAATTTCTATCACAATCAAGTCCCACTTCCCCTCAATCATGAATTCCCATCAATATCATCCAGGCTAAAGCCCCCCAGTGTTATTGCTCTGTCTCCTTTTTCACCCCATTCTCCTTGATCTGCACACCATCAATGTCGAGGTTCAACCTTCTACACTCTCCTTTCTACTACTCATCCTAGATTCTTCACTTGTAATGATAATACCATCAAGGGCCTTGGGTTGCTACATTATGCAACTTTTATTTTTCGCTTGCTTGGCCAGTGGCCAAGTGGGACTACTAAGCCCACCTAACCAGGGATCCACCCCAGGCTGTATGGTGAGACCTGGAGTCCTGTCTACGGAGACATCTCTATATTCTTGCCACCATGAAACTATAGAGAAAATTTTGCACCCATGATTCTAAAACATGATTTTGCCAATCCGCTTGTAGCCCGAGTGGTGAGATATCTCTCCGTCCACGGATACAACTAAAGATCAATCCCTGAGTATGTTGGATAGAGACTTGGGTAGTGTGAATGTGTAGGTATGTCGGTCTATATTAGCGAAAAAAAATGCAAAGATTTTGGATGGAAGTTAAATAACAAAATAGAATACAAAGATGATCAGAATATATTTCAATAGAATTATACGCGTCCAAGCAAAGCCATACAAAGTTGGTTTCGGTCATAGTCAAAACCTTAATGTTTTTGGCTCGAGTCCTGTAACCATAATTGCCGAGATTCAAATCAAAAGTGTGGCTTTTCGTAACCAAGAGTGCTGAACAATCAGTCACTAAATAGTCATTTTAGATAAGTATCATCTAGAAGGCTTATAAATGATCATTATTTCATGTAATGAAATGTTATATCGCTTTTGATCATGAGATAACACGTTGCTAAGTGATCTAGATCATGGGTTCTAATCTTCTTTTTACTTATAACATGTGACAGTGAAACTTTGAAGCACCCAAGTTTCTTTTTGTGTTTCCACTCACCTTTTCTGTCTTCTTTTTATGTTCACAATATCAAACCACAACTTCGCTAAATGGTAATGATAAGTCACATATGTTAAGGCAATAAGGGCTTGTGTATTACACCATTTTATAGAGAAAGAGAGAGTGAAGTGTAAGGTTTAGCCATCTGTTCATGCCATTTTAGGCTTTCTTTTTTGTTTTTTCTTCACCAACCCCATTAACCATGGAATAGAAAACTCCAAACTAACAGAAAATCTTCCTTTAGTCTTCTCTTTTCTAAAGGGTTCTTTGGTTTTTGGTAGAGAGAGAGAGAGAGAGTGTGTGTGTTTTGGAGGGGAGTCTCTATCAAATGGATGGGATTCCCATGGGACCTCCATGGATCTTTCTTTTGCTTGTTACGCAATGCTCTTGAAAGAGACAGACGCAAACATTATTCGTACATTACTCCTCATGAGTCCGGATTTTCTGCACGAACCCTCAAAAAGCTTTTCTTAAATAGGACACCTCCTGTTAGGTTTGAGACCCTACCAATCCAGAAAGGAATTTTATGGATTAATGAAATGAGTGATTTAGTTTAAAGTGTCTCATCTAACACCATGAAATGAAACGCTAGTCATCTATTTTATCATCTTAGATGAATATGTCAGAACATAAAATGATATGAGATTTTGTAGGTCATGTAGCATGTAGAGGACTTCTAGATGTCCTTGTAGAGGAGTCGAGATCATCTATCACACTTGAGACACAGTCACTGTGAGAGAATCAATCACGGTAAGCCATGTCATACACAAATCCATGAAATTTTGTCGTTGAAAGAGGTTTGAAATGGATGGGAGCAAAATCATGTGACTTTTGAATGACATTTTAAGTGCCATAGGTGATAGGTGATCCGGACTCCTTATAGAGAGGGTGCAGATTGAGGAGGATAAATTCAGATTCTGCCTTGGTCGAACCTGGGATTTAGTGATTAGCAATGTAGAACATCCAGTTGTATTAAGTTTGGAGAATTCGGGGGTCCGGACTCTTCATATGGCGAGGGGTTCGGTAAATTCCAATCCATGTTCACATTGTGAACCGGGGCCATCCCAAAATCTTACTTTAATGCAGTTAAGCCCATGCTTAAATCTCCTGTTTTCCTTTTTCAAATCTCATCATCTTATTTTACAATTTTATTCATAAGATGGTGAACACAACAGCAGGTATCTGGCCAACTTCTTTATTTGTTTGTAGATTTTTCTCATGGGAATTCAATACAAACAACATCAATTCAATTCCCGCCAAAGAATTAAGTTCTTTGAAATGTCACATTTGGCATGCGGAGTTGTTCTTTTTTTCATTATCAGTAATAGTAAATTTTATTAAGAATATATATATATATATGTGAGGTGTTCCTATGAGAGCATCTCTCACCTTACTATGAGAGATAAGGTGAGTGCCCTCATATCCATATTTAATGCCAACAACTTAAATGTGATGGTCCTCACCTTTATCTCTCACAGCAAGGTGAGAGATGCTCTATGCTCCTTTTATATATATATATATATATATTGAAATAAGTTAAGGAGCCATTTGGCTTCGCCTAAAACAATTTGAAATAAATCTTCAAGTCCTTTTTTTTTCTTTTTAATTTCTAACAGAGGTTCCCACTTGTATAATCTCCTTACTCTAGTGGTAAGGATTGTGGTAGTTCTCACCTGGTTATCCAGGGTTCAAACTGTCGTTACGCCACCTCTTCCCCCTGGCCCAACATAGAAAAAGGCAAAAACAATTTTTTTTAGAATTACAGCACACAAACAGTCATTAGGTTTCAAGTGGTTAGCCAGGGCCTGCGTGGAAGTATTCTATTAGACATGGCCAAATGAAACTGGATTTTGCATGTGTCCATCTGAATCACCCAAATGATGGGCCATTATGTAGACAGATCATTATTGAAAATCTCACAATGTGGGGAGTGGGAGGGGTTGGAAGAGGCACAATATAAAAGATGGTTGACCAAAATAACTTGATTATGTCCACAGTTCTAACTTGATTATGTCCACGGTTCTTGGTTGGCATGTCACAACTCACTAGTTGGTGGATGGACTATATTAAAAAAAAAAAAAAAAAAAACCTTTGAAAAGACTGGTTTTGACTCACCTAGAAGGTGCTGACATAGATGTAAAACACCCGACAGGACTCAATCAAAACTTGATTGACTCAGGTTAGACATGGTCAAGACATGAAAACACATTGGTTAAAAATAAAGGTATGGCATATGCATGTAAAACATTTGTGGAATGAATTGCAAACTGATGTTTATTGTTTGATATCAATCATTTAATTATATCTTTCAACAAAATCATTAGATTAATTCATGGTCTTTTATTCAATGAGGTTTTCCTAGATGGGGACTAATGCAACCTTTTTGCTCCATAATCTTAAATTTGTACTTTATGAAAACTTATTTTGCAGAAGCCTTCTTAATATTCAAAGGAATGGTTATATATCATCTCATCACTAGATATACTCATTTTGAAGGGATTCTTTTAGCAACAAACTGATAAATTTAAATTGAGCAGCTGTTAGGTTTTCATATCTTTGTGTGTTTGTTGGCTAATTTTGTACTGGCCTAAAATTCTCAGAGGATGGTATTTTGGATGAAAATAGTAAAATCTTTATAAAATATCATTATGGACATTTTTTTTTTTAACAAACTTATCTTTTTCATCTTTCAAGCCTTAGAATAGCAATTCCTGACCTGATTCACCAACCCGAAGTAATTTCAGCAATTAATAAACAAGTTTGAGTATGGGTTTCTAGATGCTACTGAATCTGCTAATCTGACCCTACATTATTAAAGGCTCAGGTTAATACTTCACCTGTTTAAAGAGGTGGCAGCGGGTCAGGTTGGGTTAATTTGGGTTGGCCTGAATTACATGGATTACATTACATGTATATTGCTACCCTAATCCTAGTCATTTATTAGTTCGTGTCGAAAATACCCTGACCCGAACACTAATTTGATGAGTTTACAGATTCATAACGCAGCGAACACTTGGGTCAGGTTGACAGGCCAGGTAGCACCCACCAATTTTACTAATCGGGTAGAGCCTGTCAACCGAAGCCAAACCCAATGATCAAACTGTCACCCCAAGGGCCCAAACTTTACATTACTGGGTCAGGTCAAGAATCGCTGCTGCTCCATGTTAATAGCCATTGAAGTTCAGGTTGGGCCCAACCGATAACTCTCTGTCAACCAGACCCAAACAGAGTTGAACCAGCCAACAATTGTCACCCCTAATCCCAACATGTGAAGGCTTTTAAACTTTTATAGCTAAATCCATGTCCATACCTGTTGAAAAGCTCTCTGCTAGGTATGTAACATTGTAAATGGATTGATTTTGGGCCAATCCCAGAGAAGGCCCAAATTCATACCCGTTTAAAACTAATTTACCTGAAACCTATATTTGACTTTGACAAATAAACAGAACTGACCAATTTAACAATTACTTGATGTTTTTGCAATTGCACACATCAACATCATCTAAAATTCAGTGGTTAGAATTAAACAAAACATCCCACCTTTCTGAAATTTATGTAAGATAAGGAAAACGCATCTAGTGGGCCATACGGTGGATGGGCTGTAAAAAAGAAGTTGCAACTGTCGCATGAATTTAACTCTGGGATTAGGACTGCTGAAGATTATAATGATTAAAACCAGTCAATGGTTCAAATCAATTATTCAGATATCAGTATCAAACTTAATATTTCTTCAAATTGGTGGGGTCTTAAAGTTTTTATTTACCTGGGTCCTGGACTCATCCACCCAAACGAGGAATGGGTAATTTATTTTGGACCCTTTATAATCCAGACCGCGTTTGAGTCGACTCGATTGGACCCAAAATTGTTTGGGTCAGATCTACTTCCATGTGGTTGCAAACTTGTTTATGTAGACTGGACCCAAGAATATTTATCATGCCAACTTAGACATCATTCTACCTTATCTAACCATGATTGGGACAACATTTGAGCCCCTCAAAACAGCAGCTCTAGTAATCAGATGGTTCTCATTTCTCACGAGGAGATAGTTCCCAAGGAGATTTTTTCAAATCCCTGACCAACTCTTACAACTACAATTGTCATGCTTTCAGGTGAGACTTTTGAATAGTTCTTAACCTAGAAATGGTCTTACAACTTCTAATAAATACTTGTGTGCATAATCTATAGTTCTATACATATGCAAGATCTAGTTTGCGTGGGCCACTTGAACCAAAGATCAGCTCATGAAACAATTTTGACTGAAAGAATGATTTGCTCATTCACTTAGACTTTCTTGGATGATATGGACAATTTTAGACCTGTCTTAACCAGAGTTGTAAACAGATGATCCAGAATCATCAATAGTGCCCACAAGATGAACATTCAGGATTTCATACAAGTATGCCACTGAATAGTGGGACCCTTTTGCTGAACGTGGAAAGGGAAAGGGAAAGTGTTCAAGACCCTTATTTTCAATTCAAGGAGGAATTGTAGTGGTCAAGTTGGATCCAACTTTTGTCTCTGTCATCAAGGTGCCCTAGATTTTTTTTTCCTGTCCTAGTATAATTACGTATCCATTGTTTATCTTGTACGTAAAGTAGCATCTTTGTTCACCATTGATTATCCTACATGTAGTCTACTAGGTCCCTTCTCCAATTTCTCCTCCAAAATACTTGTGCACAAATCCATTCCAGACCTCTTTAAAAGGTAGAATCACATTTCCAACGAGGACTTATTTAGATTAGTCATCTATTAAGAATGAACATCTCTTATAAAAAATGAACATCAAATAATATAATTAATCCTCGCAACTATGATTTTGAAGATGATGATGAAAACATGAGAAATCAATTAATTAAGAAGTTGAAATCATGATTGCCCTTAATTAGACGAGTATAAATGCCACATGAATATAATTCTTTTTCATAAGTGTTTAATCGCTAATCGTTTCTTGTATTTTGTAGGCTCAGTAGTGCAACCAACAATAGCATGTATAGAGTGACGTGACAAGAAGGGCGATGTAAATGTGAGATCATGTGGCTTCATTTTATGTGTAAAGTTAGGGTCATATGTTCTGATAACCTTGTCTTAAGTGGTTAGAAGTAATTAAATTTACTAGCTTGACCACTTGAAGCATGGATGTGTGTGTGTATATATATATAAAGATGAAAACTAGTCATAGAAGTATTGATTATAATTAAGATTTTATTGGCATCAATGTTCAAAGATTAGAAAATAAAAGTTCCAAAAAAAGCGTTTTATATATATTTAAGAATAAGTAATGAAATAAAAAGGGGCAAAAAGGACCCTACTGAAATGGGGAGTTTTTTTTATAATTTCTATATATGGTAAAAAAAAGAGACATGTAATAGAATTAAAAATAGGTGTCTAGCCCGTTATTAACACATGCTAAAAACTTAAAGATTATGGGCATATTTATGTATCGTAAATGGAAAAGTGATTTGTGGACTTCTACTTTTCTAGGATCCCTTGGTAGGAAATATTTTCCCACAGCATCAATAAAAATTAGATATATATTTTAAATCTTTTCTTAAAAAATAGAGCTTTTTTGTGAAAAGAGCGTTATACAAATGTGCTCTAAAGAAAGAAAAAGAAATTACTTGATTTTAAATCAGCACGTATGTTAATTTGTATAATTCGCTAGAAATTAGCAAGTCTTGGTTAACTGGGCCCCTGGATTGCCCAAGTTGTATTTTAATTTGAAGTAGGTCTATTATAGTAGGTCTACTGTGATTAGAAGTAGGGTTTGAGTGTAACAGGGTTTGAGGCTGATATTATAAATATAGACCCAAAGTCTCTAGGATGTATACCTCTATTATGATTGCATAGTTAACTCTCCCGTCTTCCCCGTGGACGTAGGCCAAAAGCCGAACCACGTAAATCTCGGTGTTCTTCTTGTGTGATTGATCTCTTCTGCTATGCCGTAGATCACAACAACTATTAAATTACATATGTATTCTTAAAGAAGAAAAAGAAAAATGAAATTCAAACCATGCAAAATAAGTGCTTGTTGGATTAGATTTACACGAAATTAATTTTAAGTTTGTGTTCAACACACCATAGATTACCTTTTGTTAAACAAACAATTCAAACAATTCAAATACACAAAAATGAGTAAAAATAATAAATGTTAAAATATAAACATTATAAAAAAAAAGTAGAACAGATAAATCAAGAGAGGTAACTAGCTAGGTTACAAAATGGACACCGCTCTTACAATGCAAAGAAAATATATAATAGTGCATCTTATCAAAATTTAAGAGTCCCCTTAAGAGTCTATGTACAAATATGGAACAAAATTTACAATGATATACCCTGGGAGACAGATAATATTGCTTGATGTAGATCATAGTAGGAGTGACGATTGGTTACTTTTAAATGAGGATCTGCCCAGTAGTTCGGAGGCTTAATAGTGGGTTCATGGGATTTGGTTTTCTAGATTTTGACCTAAGGTTGGCTTGGGTTATGCTTGACCTGCCCTCCCCATCTGTCATCAGTTTACAAATTGGTCAAAATACTTTAGGCAGAAAAAATCTCGAATACAAGTGAGAGATGACAAAGTACTCTGTTACATAGCCCATGGGTTGAACTCAGGGCAACTCAGGGCAACAAAGTGTAAGGCTATGTAATACAATTCTATATCATACTGTCCTCATACCTATCAAGTGAAATAATTTAAAAGATGAATTAATGATTTCCACATTCCAAGCTCATCTAAAACCTAATTAACTATTAACTATTAACGCCCAGTAAGAACAGCCTCTTACTTTGGTAGCAAGAGACATCGGTTCTTACCTGCCTTTCCAAGGTTCCCACCTTCCCTCACCCTCGTGCTGGGGTCCCACCCCCTCTAAGCTGGGTACCCAAAATTTTCTTTGCTTAGTAAAGTTAGAGATGTATTGAAAAGTACGATCAGACAAGGTTGGCAATACCAGGTGAATGTTTAATTTTAGAGAATGGTATGGATACTCTCATCAAGGTTTTTTTTTTTTCTTTTTTTTTACTATCTCCTATCGGAGGGTTCCCATCCCTTTGGACTGCACTAATTCCTCCGGGCCCAGAGGGAAGCCAGGTAAACTCCCCTGCAGCCCCAGTGTGGTAGTGCAGTTTCAAACCTATAACCTCGTATGCAAACCGAAGTCTTAAGCCAATTGAGCTACCCCTTGAGGTTATACTCCCATCAAAGTGGCAACAACTTCTCTATGGTCAACCAAGGATGGACCAAGCGCAGCAAGGGGGGCTCCCTAACCCCAGGATGGACTCCTGGTAAGACATCAACCAAAAAAGCAGTACTATTTTATAGTCAGCTTGTGTTAGTTGATGTTGTTTGTACAGTTCATTTCTTTATTGTGATTGATTTCGTCGGTAGCCCTTTTTTTCTTTTCTTTTTATGGTATTGTTATTTATTGTCTTGGAACTATGAATGATATGTGAGTGTGATGCTCATATTGAATACTCTTTTATGTTGTGGAGTGTTTTCTTTGTTAATATGAGTGCTTACCCTATTTAGCTCTTTTAGTCAAATTAGATGCCATGATTGTGTTTGTTGGTCCCGTCTAATGTAAACTTTTCAAAGAAAAAGAGTTTTTAGAAATATGTTGCAGGAAAGGTTGAAGTTCCAATCAGAAAGACTTCAAAATTCAAATGATGATGGGAGTAAAAATTGGTGAAAACAACTTTTGACCCGTAAATTTTCTTTGGCAAGCATCCCAATAAGAGGCATGAAACTGTTTATCTCGTCTTTATGCACAAACTAATTACGCAGATAGATGTAAAGGAAGTAAAAATGTGGAGCAGAGAAATGATTCCATTCATGAATTTTTGAGCTTAAGATAACAAGTCTGTGGGCAGATTGTCCTTCGTGGAACCACTTTTTAGTTGTATACTGAGCTATAAAAGTGGATTGGCTCAGTCTCAAGCCTCTATGGTCTTGCTTGGCAAAAAAAGTGCCGAGAAGCTTTCACTTGAAGGAGTGGAACTCCACAGCTGTGCCCACCTATTGAGAAATCAAACGGGATGAAAATGAGCACCTTCCTAATGTATGGATAGTCCCCAAATTTTACATATAAGAAGTGGCTAGCTCCACTAAGAAATTGCCATATGATGAACAATGCATAAGATTTTATTAATCATGTTAATTATTATATGATCAATCTACGATAAAACTACAATAAAACTAACTCCTACTGAAATAAAATTAGGAATAATGTCATTTTAAGCTGCTCAACTGCAGAGTTCTACTTCTTCAATAAAGGAATTCTCTGGTGACTAGAGGATCCATGCTCCTACTCGTACATCTATTTTTCCTACTGGTGATGCTGCTTTCCCAGATCCATGCCACGTTTGTGTATGTGATCTAATTTTCATTTTCTTTTCTTTTCTGTTGCCACGTTTATGTATATCTAGAGATTTTGTCTAAACTTGAGTTTTGAGTCAACTTGCAATAATGTAAAATGGAATTTACTTTCACTGACTATTTTCCAGAGTAGCAATGTTTGGTGAATCAGATTGGGGGTAAGGAGTAAGCTAGTAGTCTACTCTTTCTTGGATTAATTGCATGTAGCTCCATTTATCTCTATTGGCTACTTCAGTTTCGTTCAATTTATATTTATCTTTGGCATTCCAAGTGGCACAATGTTTCTAAGTAAATTCATTTTCAAAGAACAAAAAAATTGAAGAGGAAGATCCCACTCACCTATAACTCCCTGAAAGTCGAGGGAGACGTACGAAAGGGGGATCTGTTAATTTGTATGGCTCGAAACTAATTAATATTAGTTAACCGGACCCCTGGATTGCCCAACTTATATTGTGATTAGAAGTAGGCTTGTTATATGTCTACTGTGATTAAGAATGAGTGTTTGGGTGTAACAGGGTTTTGGGACTGATATTATAAATAAAGACTAAGAGTTTATAGGATGTACACCTCTTCTAATTGCATAATGAATCTTTCCGTTTTTCTCGTGGATGTAGGCCAAAAGTCAAACCACGTAAATCTCTATGTTCTCTTGTGCGTGTTTGATCTCTTCTCATAGGCCCTAGATCACAACAGGATCAAATCCAAAAGACCTCAAGCATTCAACAAATGGACACACAAAAAGAATCTCAAGTGTCGGGTTATTGTCTTTTGTCTTCTATTCTAGTTTAGTCAGGTTCGTTTGTTTGGGTTAGCCAAGACCGAGGATCAAGATCAGAGTATTTTAGTCATTATGTATAGACTTTCTTGGAAGTCAAGAAAGCGGGAGTTATATATATGGATTATATGTATATATATATGATATAATCTGCAACCTAGGCTATGAAAGATACTCAAAAAGTGAGAGAGGTGAGCGCTCTCTCTCTCTCTCTCTCCCTCCTATGGTGTCGGCGACGCCGGGCTATGTGGGTCCAGTGTTGATATAAAGTTGCACATGTGCAGTTTTCAGTAGGATTAGATCCTAACTGCCCAGAGCATGGAGCAGGAGCGGGGGCACTAAAACACTAAATTTTAAAATAATTATGAGTTTATTTCTCGTAGATGTAGGCAGTTTTGACGAACCACACATATTATTGTGTGTGTGTGTGTGTGATTGCTTGATCGTTTGATTGTGTGTCTATGCAACATGATAAATTGTCGATCGTAGGTATTTTTCCGCTGGCCACTTTCCCCAATATCAAGCACCCAACAGAATCCCACGGCTTGGGACAAGTAAAAAAGAAAGCCCAAAGCCAAGGCCAAGTAGCAGAAAGCTCATAGTTTGGCAAAAAAAAATAAAAATAAAAATAAAAAGAACCTCAATTAGAGTGTTCATGTCATGCAGATTGGGTTGAAGTTTCTCAGGAGTCTAGCTACTATTGTCCAATAACCAGTTTCTTCAAAGCAATTCACGCTGATGAAGAGCTTCAAGTCAACTATCATAACAGCCAATTTTTTAGCCTGGAATCTCTGCTTCCATGGAGTAAAGCTGGGTTCAAGAAACACTATTCTCATAATACAATTAATTTTTTTTTTTTGGGGTTTTTTATGAGAAAACAACTAATTAATTTTCTCCAATGCATTGGGCAATGTTAAGTCATGCTGAAGTCACCAATTGTTCAGCATCATGTGGATTGCCTAAAAAAACTTGTTCATGATTTGACAAATATGCATCAATTATCTGTTATACCTTTTGATTTGAGACATTTCAATATTTGGTGATCAACATAATTAAGCAACTCCGTTTAGGTGGAACAAGGATGAAGATAATTTGGAGACCAGCATTAAAGCTCACTGAGGAGGTTCAATTTAGTAGTCTTGATGATTATTTGAAATATATATAAATATATTTGATGAAGAACTGCCTGAGTTTTCTATTTTTATGCTTCATTTGCAATGAACGTAAGACTTACAAGTGATTTTTTTTCTGGTGACAGGGTAGTCATCCCAATTATCATGTTCATCCACTTTCAGATAAAATGGAGTTGCATAAAGAAGGCACAGACATATTTGAACCGTTTAAATTATGAGATAGAAACACATTCAATTCTCTGCTTTATGGAATCAGGGGTGCTACTTGGACAACCCGGGGGACCGAACCATGGCCCGGCCCCCCAGGTCGTCCGTTGGATCCCAGAGAGGCCGGCCCCCCAGGTCGTCCGTTGGATCCCAGAGAGGTCTGGGATCCAACGGACGACTTGGGGGGCCGGGCCATGGTTCGGTCCCCCGGGTTGTCCAAGTAGAGTTTTTCTTATGGAATCTCCATTAATTTTATATATATATATATATATATATATGAATGTAGGGACATGCGAACAGTAAGCATGGGATCCCCCATTGCACCTTGGTGTGGGGCCCAACTGGAGCCGCACCATGGTATTAGGGGATCTAAACGTCTAGATGGAGAGCAGTCCATTCAAATGGGTATAAGATATAAGATCAAAGTAATTCAGGGTGATGGGTTCCAAATATATGTCTGGTCTATTTGCAAGGGTGATAAGGTAGGCTATAAACTTGGGGGTGTGCATAGGATAATTTATATATATATATATATATATATATGGGAATGCTCCTTCTAAAGTAACTGGATCCATTGAATCCATATTTAATGCCAACAGCCTAAGTATGAGGGTCCTCCTCCTATACTCTCGTGGAAGCGTAGAGTTAATTTTATAAGAGTATTTTCAGAAATAAATATATATTGAAGGTTGTAGATGCAACGAAAGCACGGATTTATAAGAGCTGACTGCTATAAATGCGATAACGACAGCGTCGCTTTGAATCAGGCACTGGTGTGAAGATTTGTGACTGACTGTCTATGGCAAATTTATTGAAAGTTATTCCAATTTATATCTCTCATGTCTATATATAGCCCATTTGGGGCATGAGTGATAAGATCTTTATTCAAATTCGAATTGGGGCATGAATAATAAAATCTCTATTCAAATTCGAATTGAGAGATGATAAGGATAATATGTTGGATCAAACTCTCTCTCGATTTGAATTTGAATGGAGATATAATAAGAATAGAGACTTAGATAAAACTCAAATTATTCTTATTCATATCACCATGAAATTCCTTGTGAGGGGTGTCTCTTTGTGAGTGAGGTTCACCCACATGTAAACACAAGTGAGCTCCATCATAGATGCCAATATATATATATATATATATATTTCCCTTTTATATCTTAAAAAAAGGGTTGTATTTCCTATTTAAAAGCAGCGTCTTGATGAGGATGAAGTACTATATTGATTGGCAGATTTTGTTGGTGACAGATCTGCTGAGAATCTCAGCATGCCATGTTCAGATGATCAGGTTGTGCTGGACATCAATTGGAGCGAGAAGTCGTGGAAGGAATGCCAAAAGTTCCGCGGTGACTCCTTACTCGGACCGTGTTTCACAATCCACAGAAAAGGTCACACGCTTTCTTTCTTTCTTTCTCCTTCTTTTTTCCAATAGAGAGAATGAGCAGTGATGGACAATGCAAGTGGTATTTGAAATTTTGAGGAAATGAGATCAGTTTATTTCTTCTCACGTACGTCCACATTGGTGCCAAACAAAATATAAGAATTGGATTTGTGTAACCAGTATTTCACATTATGTAATCTAAATGGATTCTCCTCTTTCACCTGTGAATTTGCTTTTCTAAAGGGAAATTCTATGCTACAAGCTGTTATATGCGATGGTGGGGTCCAAGACTTTCTAGAGATTAGCATGAGTATTATGATCATCAAAGTAGTAGGACAAAATTCTTTGTGCTAATGACAACTGGATGGATTTTTTTTTTTTTTACATAATCTTGATCAACACAGATGCTAAAAGTTATTAATAGATGTGTTACAAGTCAGTTAATTTGTGTGAATGGACTTAATCCATGACCATTTTTGACATTATGAAATTGACTAATTTGGTCCCATACATCAAGATCCCGCTCGCTTCTTGCTCAAAGGGTTCTAATTATCCAAGTCTTAGGTTTTGCATAGAGGAATTTTCCTCCTAGCTCTATAACTCTAATTCTAAATCTTTTCTTCTTTTACTCATTCAATATTATGAGGTTTTATTTTGCTACTTTTCAATTTCATACTAATTTGACCTATATTTAATGTTGCATTGATCTAAAGCATAGAATTAAGAAGCAACTGAATCTCATGCAAAAACTCACCTCCCTAAAAGTTGTGCTCACCTGCAAGATTAAAATCAATCATTTATAAATATACAAATAAAAGAAAATGAAGCACATGGAATCATATGTTTTACATGTGAATGATCTTGAACGGTTTGGATCCAATAAGTGGATCAATCTGAAACATCATCAATTGGAAGTGGAACTCTAACTGACCCAGAGTAAATTTGATGCTTTTTTTAATGAAATCTTTTGTTACCGTAAAAAAAATAAAAAAATAAAAAAATAAATAAAAATCGACAGAGAAGTGGCCCAATATATCGGAACGACAAATTGTCTACTTATCTCAGATGAGATTATGAGATGACAAATGGACGGCAGGTATTGTTGGGAATTGGGAGCTGAGAGGGTGACATCATCCACTTGGGGACAAGACGTTCATTCTTTCCACCCACGCGTAATCGAGCGGTCCTCCCTCTTCTTTTTATACTTCCTCTCTCCCCTTTGTCTCCTAACGAATTTCTCTCTCTCTCTCTCTCTCTCTCTCTCTCTCTCTCTCTCTCTCTTATTCTTCTTCTACATTAGAAAACAAGAACAAAACACAGTTCCAATCAGCATCACCAGAAATTCCACCTCCTTCTTCTTCTTCTCACTCTTCTGAGGTAAGTCCCACCCTGTAAATCGTGGGAGTCTAACAAATGAATTTGGTTTATCAACAGTAATGAACTTTGTAAGTCAAACAAGTTTGTAAGCAGCTATATATATTCTTCCTGTCTTTGATGGGTACATCTATATCTATATCTTTTCCTTTTGTTAATATAAGAACCTTTGAAGTGCTTAGTTTTGATATTAAGCATTCAACAAGTACTTGACTTTGTTCCAAAATGCTCACTTTGATGAATCTGATCTGGGTTTCTCTCAGCTGTCTTGAATTCATGATTTTGTTCTATAATTCATGTTTTATCTCTCACTTTTATCTGGGCTTCTTTCAGGTTCCTTGAATTCATGTTTTTTTACCTTTCTTAATTTAATTTGGTTTCTTGTTTTCTTCCTTCAATTCATCATTTTAGCCTTCTTTTTTTATCTAGGTTTCTTTCAGCTGCGTTGAGTTCATGTTTTTCGTTCCAAACGGATTGTTTGGGTTGTTTTCAGCACCCTTCAATTCATTTTTTTTTATCCCTTTTATCGCAAAATGTGTAAGGAGACGATCAATCGAATGGCTAACGTTTAAATCAAAAGCCTAACATTTCTAGTACTTAACTGCATGCAGGTCATCCTTTCCTGGAGTTTATAATGCAAATGCATTTTGAGTATCTTTAGAAGAGAATTGAAATCAAGAGACCATATAAAGATATAAGCATTCATTTTCCTTAACACCTAGCCAGAATCATATTGCAGTGGATGACGCATGGTACTACTGGCACAAATGATCAATTCATTCGTAATTCCTGGCTCTTCCTTTTTCATCCCACCCTTTTGGCAAAGTTCAAGTACAGTGTCTGTTGGTAGCAGTTTAAGATCTGGTTCTGATAAGTCAAGGAAAGTTACCTCCCAAAGAAGAAGAAAATCCTTCATGGGCTTCATTCACTACCAGATGAGATCATCCATAGAGAGGGGGAAAAAAGATTAATCAGTAGTATGGATATTCTTCTAGATCTCAATACTCACCGAACCATTCAAATCCCATTTATTTATTTACTTTCTTCCTACATACATAGGAACGTCTAGACATTCAATTTAACTAGGCAACGGAAACCCTCTCTTTCATTCACTGAGGTTTATTTAATGCCAAAAGTCATGGACCCAAGACTCTTTGGAAGTCAGCAATCCACACTCTACGAAAACTCAAGGTTCAGATGTGCTGTGGAAATTCCAGACAGAGAGACAAAGTAGCCAGACGGGTTTGTGAAGTAATACATTGGTCCCTGAAGAGCTTTATCTCTTTTTTTTTTCTTGCCTCCTTTGGCAGTTTCGACTTTCAACCCAACAAACAAAAGGATCTTTCTCTTCCTTGTCTTCTGTTCCTTTCCTTAGAAGGAGCGCATGCTATTTTTTGCAAACGTCACACCCACCTTGTTTCGTGCCTGTGGACTGCAACCGAAACCCTTCTCACCAGAAAAAGAAATCAATATGCCTTTCTATTCTCTCTCTCTCTCTCTCCAAAGTCTATTGCCTTTCTTGCATGAGAATAAAGCTAAAGAATGATTTGATGGTTGGGAAGTGTTTGTTATTGGAAACTTGATGTCTAATGCATTAAACATTAAAAAATTAATAGATAAACAAATTCATTCAGCATGACATATTCAATGGATCACATGATCACCTGTAGATTGTAGCAATGGTACACATTTCGTGCGATCGATACCCAAATTATGGGGTCCACTTTGGGAGATTCAAATTGTTTGATTCATGGAAGTCTATTGTTGATCTTAGGCTGTTGACCCATTTTCTGTCTCATTTTTTGAGAGGAGTAAGGAATTGTTTTCTCCATTTCTATTTGATTTTGTTAATTGTTGGTACCTCAAAGTCAAAGAGCTGAACTAAGTTATTGATGAGATACATAAAGTTCTTTTCATCTAGACACAACATTATTTACTTTTAAGGGTTTTGATGGCACCATGCATTTCCTAAACTTCATTTCAGACAGCCTCTCTCTCTCTCTCTCTCTCTCTCTCTCTGGTATGGTATGGTATTTATTATGCTAACAAACACCACTTCTTGGAGAATCATTTCTACTTATGGGGTTATGCATTTTCTAGAGTTACATTACATTTCAAGACACCTTTCTTTTTTCCATTTCACTGTTCATCTTGTGGATATGATTTTTATTAAGCTAACCAACAGTAGCTCTTAAACGAATCATTCCCACCATTACCCTTGGATGGACAACATCATTAGCACATACTACTCATTGTCTGCTTCTTCAGGGGTACAAAACAAACCCTTACCAGAAGCAGTCGCTATCAACACCAACTCCCTCCTGGATTTCATCAATAAACACACCCATGATAAATCATCAAATTTTATTACTGGATTTTTTTTTTAAAATTTTTTGACATGGGTTTATTCCCTTTTGTACAAAAGGTGCGGCCCACACATCTCCCATGAGTTAATGATTGTCTTACTAACACATGTCACAAAGACATTGGTAGGGTTTTTGTTTGATTCCTCTCTTTTCATTTCTTATCTGTGTTTTTGGTTATGATATATGGATGATGGGGTTGGGGTGGTGAACTTGATGCAGCAATGGAGACGATGGAATCTTGCGTCCCTCCGGGCTTTAGGTTTCATCCTACTGATGAGGAGCTTGTGGGTTACTACCTAAGGAAGAAGGTGGCGTCTCAAAAGATCGATCTCGACGTTATAAGAGACATCGATCTGTATAGGATTGAACCATGGGATCTACAAGGTAAAGCAAGAAAGACCTTGAATTCTTGCCTTGATTTCTTTTTCTTTTTTTTTTCTTGGTGTGTGTGGTGTCATTTTAGTTAGATTTGTTGGGTCAAGTAGATCATCTATGTTAGCACAACCATGATATAAAATCTAAAGTACACAAGTAGATCTGAGTTTAGGGTTATATACTTTTTGCTGTTCCTATGTCTATATCAACATTGACGATGTGTCTATCAAATCTACCTTCATTAAGATTCTGTAGCTGTCGTGACTCA
Source organism: Cinnamomum chago (assembly GCA_038049695.1). NCBI lineage: Eukaryota > Viridiplantae > Streptophyta > Magnoliopsida > Laurales > Lauraceae > Cinnamomum > Cinnamomum chago. The sequence goes on from CP142453.1 coordinate 16,340,919, forward strand.
GGTCTGTTCATTTTAGCAAACACCTCTAATTAAAAAGAAAGAAAGAAAAAAGAAAAGAAAAGTAAACATGTTTTACTGATAGGATAATTTATGTGTTATAATTCCATTGATTAGGATACGTTTGGATTTACCCGAAATCAAACATAGTTACATTACTATTTGATCGGGTGGCGAGGGAATAGTGTTATAGATCCAATTTTGCTTTTGGGTTTTTTTAACCAGATATCTACATCTATAATTAATCTAAAGGGTGTACGTAGATCAGTTGTAGTTTTGGGTGTAAAAAAACCAGGTTCACTATATTGCATTCAATCCTTTATCGGCCCATTCCGATGATCTAAATCCATATGCATAATGTTAATTGCATCATGCCAACCTAAAAGATGGTGGAATATTTATTTTTTTTCAATTCAAGGATTTGTATCCTTAATTGATGAGTCTTTGATTCTGTCAGATTTCCGCTTCTTTTTTCTTAGTTCCCTCTCAGTATCACATACACAGACATACATACATGTTGTGGTCGTTGTATTTGTCTTCAGCGTTACTGATAGAACTCATTGAGCTGACTCTAGATTAATGGAAGAGTCAGGCAATGATTATGATGGTGAATTGATGCATCTTACTAGCGATCAACCTGTTTGTTGAAAGCAGAACAGTGCCGGATTGGATATGAAGAGCAAAGTGAATGGTATTTCTTCAGCCACAAAGATAAAAAGTACCCAACCGGGACACGCACGAATAGAGCTACCATGGCTGGATTCTGGAAGGCAACTGGCAGAGACAAGGCAGTGTATGACAAGACGAGGCTGATAGGGATGAGGAAGACACTCGTATTCTACAAGGGAAGGGCACCAAATGGGCAGAAGAGTGACTGGATCATGCATGAATACAGGCTTGAGTCTGAAGAAAATGGACCTCCACAGGCAAGCCCTATAACCTACATTTAGCTTCTTTTTAATTTTTTTTTTTTTTTTTTTTTTTTTTTTGTAAAACCTACATTTAGTTACTATATATAATGCTAGCTATGAGGAAGATTCAGTTACAATAGTGACCTAGTTTCACTTATGTGGGGCCCACTGTGATGCATGCGTATCATAAGTTTAGGTTGAGGTTCAAAGCTCTTGATATAGATTTGGAGTGAGTGCAAAATCTGACTATTTAAAAACCATAGTCATCTTTTTAAGGACTTCAAAATTTAGCCATAATAAGTACTAAAACAATTCTCAATCTTTGATGCCGTTAAATCCGACGTCTATAGGGGTTACTCTACTTAGTTGGTAAGCAATCTTGTATTTCAACCAGCTGTCAAGGTTTTGATCTCAAGGTATATTGCCCTTTCCACCTTTTGTAGGCTCTTTCCCCACGTGGTTAGGCGTCTAGGGTTGAAAAAAAGACCCTGATCTATGACCCCTCAAGCTTAGAGATTTTAAGAAGACATCATTTTTTGGATTTCAATCCAACGATGGTTAAGAATTAGATTAGTGCTGAATTTGAACTTATGCAATTCGACAACGGATATAGTATGTGTGAAGAGGAGGTGTTGATCATAGGTGTCCAAGTGTGCCCAGAAATGAGTTAGATGAGTTTAAGAGGACACCTAAATAAGTAAGAGCCATGCAGATGATTCTCTCTTATCAGCACCAATTATATTAAGAGCTTTGAATCTCACTTTCACCATGTGATTAGCATACATGCATCAAGGTGGGCCACAAAGAATTCGCAGACCATTAGTAGCCAAAGTTTCCTCATGACATTAATCCAATCACTTTTGCATTTGACTCTTAATTACTAGGTTTTATATATAGCTTGGATGTTGAAATATTGTTTTTCTTGAGATGACAGTTGAACAAATTTTCTTTGTTCAATAGCTGTCTGATCCTCACACATAAAACCACATTGTTTAGATGATCTACTGGGTTGGGTCATCTGAATGGTCTGATTTTTGGGACACGCATCATCCACGGTAGGGCCCACTACATGAATGGATCTGATCTTGGTACATCCCTATATGGTTTTATCGAGCGTTTGATAATAACCCTAGCATGATAGGTACGGCTCCTATGGTGAAAACGTACAAAACCTGTTTCTTCGCATGCAGTGAGTTGGTCAAAAAGATGAAAAGAAAAGCTACAATGTGCGTCTGCCACCGTCCTTGAACAATGACATCTACACTGTAAAAATGTACTCCATGAGACGAGATTGACAGCACCACAAATATCAGCATGATCAGAAAATCCCTACCATCCAATTAACGTTCGTCAAATGGAGAGCCACAAAAGAGAATGATCAACAGCCTGAGTTAGTTATGTTACAATTCAGAAGATCAAGTGGTTAACATGGTCCAGTAAGTTGTGATCTCAGATCATGTTCCATGTACAGTATAAGGACCCTTTAATTTATGTGGCACGGCTTGCCTTGATGACTCCTTGTTATAGGAGTAAATGTGCATGATATTCAGCACCAAAGAAAGAGAGAGAGATGTTATTTCAAGTTTCTCCAGACCTTCTTGCCCAAAAAAAAGAAAATCTTTGGACCCTTAATAGCATATAATTATTGAGACATCTGCTAGCTAGATTCCTTTAATTATATGTAATGTTTCATAGTGCTCCTTTTTCTTCTTATTATTTTTTCACTGTAGTAGGAGCTTGAACTCACTCACCCTCGTAACTAGCTGAGCAACAGCATGATTATATGTGGGCCCCAAATTTGGGATGATGGCCCGCATTATTCTAACAATACCACCTTGTATCTTATATCACCATCTTCTTCTACTTCTCTTTGAATTATTTTCAGGAAGAAGGATGGGTTGTGTGTAGAGCCTTCAAGAAGAGAAGTACCAACTGCCAAGCGCGAAACTGCGAAGGATGGGAATCGAGCTATGGCTACGACGAACCGGGTGGTGGACTCAGCTCCATCATCGACTCAATCGACTATCTCCCAAGGCAGGCACCCACATTTCTATGCAAACAAGAGATAGAATCAGATAACCTCAACTACTTGCACTCAGAGCAGTTTGTGCAGCAGCTTCCTCAGCTGAACAGCCCATCTCTAACATTGAAAAAGCGGCCAAGCATTGTATCCAACGGTTCTCCAAACGACGACGAAGATGAAGAAGTGAAGTCCATGATGAGGGGGTGCAACAACGCTGAGAAAGTGACTGATTGGAGGGCCCTTGACAAGTTTGTTGCCTCTCAGCTGAGCCATGGAGAGAGAGGTGATGATGGAGAGAGGGTGGGCGAGATTGGAGGGCAGGAGAATACGGATATGGCTTTGCTTTTGCTGCAGAGCAGCGGCAGTAGTAGGGAAGAAGGAAGTAAGATAAATGAGTTGTTGAGTTCTGGGTCGGTTTGTGACATTGGCATTTGCGTATTTGAGAAATAAAGAGAAGGAGAAGAGATGAGAGTTGCTATCATTTGCTTATATTTTTATATTCTAAGGTTGGTGGAACCTGGAGCTTATGTTTTGTAAAAAAAAGGGTGGTGATGATTGACTGAGTGAAGATAACCCACCTCTCTCTCTCTCTCTCTCTCTCTCTCTCTCTCCCTCCCTCCTTGTAATTTATTTAACTCATCCACTGTTTAAGTGGAGTATAAGCAAGCCTAATGAGAGTTGAGGAAATACTGGTTGTGTTAATACACTGAACTTTGATCAAGTTGATATCATCAGGGATAATGTCGACAATTGATAACTTAGAAATAATGAACTGAACCGAGCCTTGCGCATGATTGAAGAGATAGAATACTTAACTCGAATTAAATTTCCTCCACTAATCAATCCTATCTAAACATCAATGCGTTAGTAGTGATGAGGAATTATTTAGGGAAAAACATGCACGATCAATCAACCACAAGTACACAAGAGATTTACGTGGTTTGGCAATTGCCTACGGCCACAGGGCTATTAGTTTTTTCTAAGATTTGAACTCACAACATGTTGGCCCGAATATCATATTAAACTTATTGTGACTTTGATATCACTAGTTGTGCACATGTTTGTGAAACGTGAAACACTCTCAATCGACAATCAAACAAGCCATAGAAGAATAGAGAAATTGCATATATATAGAGATTCACATGGTTAAGCAAGATTGCTTATGTCCATTGGAAAGGGACTCGAGTTTCATTTATTTAGCCCCACGTGGTTCAACAATTGACGCCACCCACGGGAGAAAGAGCTCCCACCTCTCACTATCAGAGTCCGCAAGGAAGTCCCAGTACGATTATCAAAATACACATGATCTTGAATCTGATTATTAGCCAATCCTATGAACCAATCCAGATAACTAAAAATACAAGACATAAACCCAACAAAACTTAGTCCACCAACCGATCCTCCCAAAACCTCGAGGCATTAGTGGTGGCAACAAAAATACTTTCAACAACTCAAGGACATAAATCTTTAAAAAAAAAATGGAAGCTATTCTCTCATTAATTGTGATGAGGCGTGTGACTTGCATAAATATGAGTAATACAAAAACTAGCGGGTCATTTATTTACATTCATTTATATATATCAATAATGCACATGTGTAATTATTACTATACATGATCACATTTGTTTACACTCATTTATATCTGTGATGGATATGATGGATAAATGAGGTGTGAAAGGGTGTATAAATGAGCCAATGAGGTCATTTTCAGCCTTTAATTTACATGCGTTGAGATGATGGCAAATGATTGTATACGCATGTATTGAAAAGTTGTGGTATAGGTCATAATAGGAATTTTCACAAGGTTGATTATTGAACCTTTGTGTATTTATTTGAACAAGTCTTTATTCATCGATTATGTTTCCTAAAATAGATTGTGTTAAATCCTCCAATTACGACCATTGAATATTGTATAGCTCAAACCACCATAGTGAGATCCATTGGCGGCTCTTAGAAAGCAATGCTAGAGCATGTCGGTTGGAGTATGAGTTTTTTTATATCGCTTTTTGTGGGCCTCAAATTGGTAATACGAGCCGTTCATCTTGTTTTACAACTAAGAAACCCTTAGAGGTTAGATTTCATATTTTATTTCTTTACAGATTTTAAGAGATTTGTTAAAAATATCTAAAAACTTTAAACCTATAAATCTAGTTGTATGCACTTTTGTTGGCCTCCAATTCATGATCACATGAACATTCAATAGTATCAAATTAATGGTAAGCATCAAGATGTTTAGGTTCACATCATAAATCTTGATAGATTTTGATAAACTTGTGACTTTAAGAGGTTTAGTTTCATATTTGAAACCTTATAGATTTTGAGGAATTTGTGAGAAAGAGGTCTAAAAATCCAAACATGTTGATCTAGTTTTCTACACTTTTGTGAGCCTTAATAATGATTTAAATCATTCAGTATTCTCATATTAATGATAAGCATTAAGACATTTAGTTTCGTATCCTAAATCTTCATAAATTTTGAGAAGTTTGTAAAAAAAATTCCAAAACATTCAACACATCTAAAACTATTAGATGACTTATTTACTCATGTCAAAATTGCGATTTTGACTAATACGAGTAATATGCCTCACATATGTAACATTTACATATGTAAAACCTATTTTCCGATCCCATATGTAGAAGGCAAACGACCCCTAAGTTTTAAAAGATTCCAACTTATATAAACAATTAAAGAGATATTCAGGGAAAATGTTCTCCTACGAGTAGATTGCATGTTGTCGATATGTAGTCTGGCTTATGGAATCTTCTTAGATGCATGTTTATATATAGGATAAGGGTAAATGGAAAGATACAGATAAGGGCCATCCAAAACATCAACCTCATTAGATTGTCCTAGCCATTAATTTAATATCCTTAAATTTTAACTGCTTTTTTAACTTGGATTTTTTTAGATTTAATCCAACGGTGGGTGTTATGGTTCAATGAGTGTAAAATTTAGCCTCACATAAGACCATGGAATGAAAAGAGTATCAAATTGGTTGAACTGGTTAAAAGTGGGCCTAACTGGGCCCCATAGAGTTAGAGTAGTGCACATGCATGTTGTTGCTTGTTGGAGAACATTCTCCGATGTATATATAGTAATAAAAAAAAATTAAGAAAAATTAAATAAAATGTTTTTTTCATACAACAAGGAGATTTTATATATATATTATACAACTCTAGCTACTTTGTACTGCCCAAGAGTTTTAGAAGCTAGAGTCTGTCAATTGTGTCCTTGAGGATTGGTCCTCCCTTGTTGCTTAGAGTCTTAACTCCTCTCTCTAAATCTTGGATCATATGAACTTGGGTTGCAATATGAGTTGGATCATCACCTACCCAAGTCCAATTCCTTTATCAGAATTAAGGTGTGCATATATATATATATATATATATATATATATATATATATATGTATACATATCCATTCCTTTATGATCAGGGTATTCATTCTAACTTGAAACCTTGACATATTTTTGGTATAAAATTAATTATTCTCATGTTTCAAAGAATAGACCTATTGTCGTACCTATTAATGCATAGCATGCATTAAATATCTGTTCTTATACATGTAAATATAATTACAAATGCAGTTCGGGTCTTGAACCTAATCTTTACCCAGGTCAACATAGCGGACCTTAACCTGGACCTACACCCAAATTTAAAAATAGGTCCAAACCATCCATATGGGCCCACGGGCCTAGACACTCCTGAAGATTTTGCTCATTTATATATAATCATCCAATTTGCAAGCAAATTATCATATAATAAACAGTGAGGTGAACAGCTCTTTGTTTCATTCGAGATCCCTGTGTCCCACACTGGATGGATGATCTGATCACACACAAAGTTGGCCCACACATGTTGGCCGGCCATTATGTAGTTTTCCAAGTTAAAAACGTGAGGAAACCTGTGTAAATGATTCTTCTTCTTTTTTAAGACAATTGATGGGTGAGATTGAAGTTGTCTGTGCCTGACAAGAAGAGAGGAAAGAGTGCAATGAAGTTGCATTCTCATATGTGTCTGTATGTGTAGGAAGAGAAGAAAGGGAGGAAGGGCATGTGGGGTAATGAGAAGAGGAGTTGACCAAGCAAACCCTCTTTAGGGGAGAAAAATGATTCCTGTAATGGCACGCAAATGCAGGACCATTTACTATCATCATTCACGCAAGATGAGTTCAATAATCAATTGCAGAAACTCTCTCTCTCTCTCTCTCTCTCTCTCTCTCTCTCTCTCTCTCTCTCTCTCTCTCTCTCTGTAGAAAAGATCAACTGAGCTAGTTAGCCTAATATGATTAGGATGAGACCAGGACAAGGAATACTAATGCCTCCCTCCTGTTTTCAAACATTTTTATAGTTTAGTGTAGTTTGTAGCTGGTGCAACTCCGACCCAAAAGTGTATGCAGGCAATTTATTGAACACAAACCCAACATGAATGAAGTTGGACATACTCAAATTGTAAATTCTCTTCTCGAGTGCAACCCATTTTGGTTTAATTGAGTTGGGTATCAAATCTTTTTGTTGCTTTTCTAAGGTTTAAGATTTTGAAAATATATCTACATCATATACAACTAGTGTATATACTATGTATTGTACAATATACGTTGCCTCTGGGTAAGAGTACATCTATGGATTCCATGAGAGGTAACTTTTTTGCCACCATATGAGAACCTGTATGACAAATCCAACCCGTTGATACTTACTAACCCCTGATAAAACAGTGTCCACTCTGATTTGACACTAGTTTGAGTTATACTCTCACCTTTGCATTAAATTTCATAAATAAAATCTTTAAGGCCCCTAAATTAATGTTTGTGGTAATCTCATCATTAAAATGGTTTTTTGCCCAAAATCATATTCACAATGATACATTTTCATCATACTATCCCCCCATGATTAACACGCATCCAAATGGGTCCCACAAGGGGCTTGGGGTTTACCTCTTACCAGTAGGGGTGCTCATGGGCCACGGTATCCTAGGCCTTACCCTCTTTAGACCGGGCTAGGACCTTAGGTTTTATTTTATAGACCATTCCTGGGTCAAAATTTTGGGCCTACTTATGTATGAATCGGCCTTGGATTAAAGTGATAGAAAGTCTAAAGCCAAGGTTGGCCCAGCCTGGCCCGATCAAGTAATACTTGAAGTCTAATGATTTATGTGCCCAAATAAGTGATAGAAGCCCGATTGACTAAATGAGCTGGTTTAGGCCTGAAATGTTTTACCCAGGTTGTGCTTGGGCCAGGCACTTAAGGCTCTTGTCGGGCTTTGGCCCGATAAAGCTTATGTGTCTGAAGTTGAGTTGATCCTGAATACATGTACATACGTTTATAGATAAGTCAAGATTTAGGTGCTGAAAGCACAAGCCTCAGCCCTACCTAAATTCTATGAAGGTTTCAAGATCAAGGGCCAAGACCAGATCAAACAAGCCCAGCTCTTTTAACTTTTGGCGATGCCGGGCTGAGCCAATCAGGTTTGATTGACCCAAATTGGACCCCTAGTAGTTACATAGTTTTGTTTAAGTTGACGCTGGAGGAAAGGCCCACAGCAAGAGACCCAATCTCCATGCATATGAGACCATATAAGTGATTTCTTAACGTGGTCAAAGTAATAGGCCTGGGCCTGAGAAAATAACTTTATTAGGCCCGGCCTGAGCCTTATCAGTTAAAATCCGGGGCTATTGGCTCAAATTGACAACCCTTGGGACTAGGCACGGACAATTCATTTTATCATTAGAATGGTTTCTGGTCACAAAGTATGCCATGGATTGAATGGCCTAACTCTTCATAATCAGCATCTTAATGTTCTGTTGCTTCATTCTCCACTAGTAGGTTGCAACTGGGCCGAGCATGAGTCATGTACAGCCCACTTTGTACTGGATTTATTTAGTTACAGACTAGCTACAAAATACAATCAGGGCTCCAAACTAAAGGCGGGTCGGGTCCAGATTTGTACATGGCTAGTTTTTGGGTTTTACCAAGTTGGGTCCTTCAGGTAAGTTCCTAGTTTTTTTAACGGCTTGATGGGCAAATTCTTGGTCAGAATCATTTGACTAACTGGGCCCAGAAGCAAAAATCTTGCAGTCTGATCGATAAATCAATTGAACGCGGGCCTTTTTTGTGGCATAAGGCACAAGTAGATGGCCTGCTCAGCCCAGTGTAACATGATCAATCAGCTGGGCCCAGAACCAAAAGTTGTGATTCAACCTTAGGCCCCAAAGATAAACTTGTGATCTTCTGAATAGTTTGGCCCACCCCATTTGCAACCTAATTGATGACCCCAGAATTAAGAACCCATTCCCTTCTTTATTAGTTTATTGGGAACACTGAATTGTTTATTCATCTGTTATCTTATTGAATTAGCAGGTGTGTTTAGATTTTTCCTATTCTATGATTTCTTATTCAAACTGGTGGTCGCACCGTGCCAGGTTGGGTCAGGTAAGTCTCTAAAGACAAAAGATATGGGCCAACCGAAACTGGACCTTAGAGTGTTGAAAATGTTAAGCTGAAACCTAAAAGATAGTGTTGGATTGATGCCATGGGGAATAGAAATGTCAAACCCATTAATCAATCGGATTGGAAATGCTAACCTGAATCCAGAACTACCCTATAGGGTCCATCAGTTTGAATTGTCACTCCTATTTCAGACTATAGTTGTGATGGTCAAAGAGCAAAGCTTGGTATGGGCTAGAAAACGGCCAAAGCCACACAATATAACTTCTGTAGGATCTTACACCTCATTGAGCTACCACTTATCCCAAAACCAATTGGTGATAGGAAACGGCACAACAATAGTTTTATGGTGAGAGTGAAGGCTCGACCACAATCATGACCGCTCAGGAGCGAGGGTGGACGTTGACCTCAACAACTTCTATGGCCCACTATAACCAAGGCTGGCAGTGGCCAACATCTCTAAACTGATTAAACCCAAGATTCACCCAATTGAAAGTCATCAGTGATCATGTTGAAAAGGAACAAGAATCAGTCTTGGAAGCATTGGACCAAAATTGATACCTAGATGCAATAACAGGAGCTTGCATTCTTGTAATGGTTCAACCAAATGCCATCAAGTTGGCATTGAATATTGTTTATATGGGTCTCAGTTTCACATCCACATTACCCTTTTCAACCAGCTTTGAAATCGAGTATGAATGTCGCGGGAAAGGGGTTGAAATAGTCTCGAAATACTTCAACGTGCCAAATCAAGTCTCGATATTGCAAGAAAGGGTTTGGAGGGGTAATGTGATCCGGGAAAAATCAGAGTATGTTGTATAAAATGCTTTTATGCATTACATGTATTTAAGGATGTTTTTGGAGGTATAGTGATATTTGAGGATGCTTTTGCTAAATGGACGATATAATAAAAATACATAAAAAAAAAAGTAAGAGAACACAAATATCTGGTAGCAATTAGTTTTTGATATCTTATACCGTGCAAATGAGCTAATGATGGAATTGTAGTCAATTAATAGAACATGTATCCATGTGCTGTAATGAAATAGCTAAATACTACTAATGGTTGACATCCAGCAGCAGTCAATGAGTTGGGTTCTGGCCACAGTGGCCTCAACATGGTCCATACCAAGTTTTTTGGTTTTTCTCTTTTTAAGTTCAGGTCCTTTGAATAATCATGTAAACAGGGTCCATTTCTACCCAATAAACGACAATGGGGTTGCTCCATATGCATTCTTATGGGTCAGGTCCTTGGGTAACTTGGATGTTTAGATCTTTGTCATCTAATAAAACCACTGACAACATTCTAAAAAAACCATGGATTACACAAAAAGCAGAGCAGCCAGTTTGGAAGGGATCGCCCTCATTTATTGAACTGAAATTTTATAAATAAATTATATGATCCTCTACCCAAGCATATGAATTGGATTCCCTTGGACCTTGGATATGTACAAGTTAGGGCCATGATTCTTCAATCCCAACTCTTGATCTCACTGCCCCACCATTTTTTTTTTACCTGCTTGCCCCACTGTGGACATACCATACCCAACGAATCTTGTGAATGGGATCCAAGTATCCAACTCCTAACCCATCAGCCAAAAAGTTGGAAGTGGAATAAAGTACCTTGAGCATCATATATACTATGCCTGTCCTCAGATCATGGATTCCTCCCAACTAAATTGGCCCATACTTTGATCCCTTTTCATCCAAGCTCAAATAAGCTGTACAGTTTAGAAGAAACCTACCTTTATAGCTGCTTGGCGACCACCTGATAATGAAATTTTCAACGACCCTTTGGCAGCAAACTCATCTAGAAATGGTTTGTACATTGCTTGAAATGAACCAAAACTTCCTTGGACTATCTTCTTCACCTGTAGTAGAGCATGTGGATCGTGTGTTATAATCATCACATATAATATGCAATTACAGTGTTGATATAAAGTTGCATATGTGCAGTTTTCAGTAGGATTTGATCCTAACTGCCCAGAGCACGGAGCAAGAGCAGGGACAGGAGCGAGAGCACTAAAACACTAAATTATAAAATAATTATATGTCCGGTCCTCCCATATATGAGACAGCACAGATTTTAGCATTTAAATCTCCTTGCATTAATGGTGGGGAAGTATAAGACATTGTAACAATACAAAAGGAAGTGAGCAACAATTTTTTTTTTCCAGAAAATTAACCTCGGTAAATTCAGGTGGCAGAAGTCACAGCTTTCAAATTAACCAAGTTGATATTTCCTATATCCAAATTGTCTGCAAGAAGTGTAGAAACAGTAAAACTTACTGTCATTGAGGCTTCTTTTACAAATGATGTTGAAAGTTGGACGCATTAGGAGAATGAGCGCTGAAGTTTTAAGATGATAATTAACATTATGTCGATGCATGATGAAGGCGTCAAGAGCTTCACAAGTAGACTAACATTATGGAACCGTAGGCATGATGCAAAGATTATCTCCACAAGTAGATTTTTTTTGCCTCATTTAGCATTAGGTGGTTCCCTCATGCACGCTAATGACTTCAAGTCTTGAACGTGTGTTATCACGGACAGTACCCAAAACTTTTACTATTGCACCAAAGCAATGACCCCTATAACAAGAATGCAATTTGTTACACCCCAACCCAATTAAAGCTTCATTAGTGTTACTTAATGAGGATTTAGCTTAAGTAAGTGTGTTTAGTTGTAAATCATCGAACTTAATCTCCATTAGTCTTTTTAGACCAAGTTAATTGAGTCTTGAGTCTAGGAGGAGTGAGTGAAGTAGAATTGACTCATTTGGATTGAGTCAAGGACTTTTCCGTAATTATAGATTTTCTCGTTTTGCATCATTTTCACGTCATCGAGTGTATCTCATTGGACACGTCGATTTTCGTATTCAGCTTCACTTCATTTGATCACTCGTTGAAGAAATGGACTCTCATTTGACTTAAATTAGAATTATACACAACTAATGGGCTTTTCTGCAATTTTTCCATCTTTATCACCTAAACCAACTCCCATACATTCACTCCATTCGTTTTGCATGTTGGTTGGGGAGAGAAAACCTTCCCCCCTTCTTCCTTTCAAGTTCCCTTCTTTTCTTCGAACACTTTAGCAATTGCACAAGTGAAAGCAAGAGGGGAGGCCTTCTTCTTCATCTTCCTCCCTTTTTTGTTGTCAAGGAAATACCCCATCATCTCCCATTTTCTTCAATTCGGATTTCTTGGTGGAGGTATGAGTCAACACTCTTTCCTTTTGGATTTTTTTGAGTTGGATTAGAGTCAAAAGACCTCTTATAAGCATGTATAGACTTTGATTAGTGTTGGGATGGATATTTGTGTCTAGGGTTGAATCATTTGGGAATTTAGGGTTTGAACACCAAGAGAGTAAAGGAGTTTTGGAAAGCTTAAATTGAGGCAAGTATATGCATAATATGGATTTACATTCTTGTTAATTTCATTGATTCAATGATACTTTTATTCAATGCTCTTAGTTCTTAATAAATGAATGATTTCATAGTTTAAGTGTGATGAAAGTAATTGGAGAGATTGAGTGTTGTAAAGGGGAGCATGAAGGCTCCATTTATACAGGTTTTATGTTAGAAAAAGTGGAAGAGAAGGAAAGGGAAAAACCCATCAGAAATTCCGAAATGGAATTCTGAAGTGGGCGCTCGAGCGCACAGAAGGCCGCTCGAGCAGACCCACTCACTGGAGTTTCCGGAATGAAAACCTGAAGTGGGCGCTCGAGCGCGCATAGGGCCGCTCGAGCGCGTGAACCTGCTGGAATTTTGGGCCTTTTGGGCCCGATTAAGCGGAGTATTAACTCTCTTAGCCTATTTTAACCCTCCTTAATCCTTCCTTAAGTGGATTATGGTGCACACCTTACTTTTTTGAGACTTTATGACCTTAAAATGGAACCGTTAACTTTATTAATTGGTCTAATGGATATGATTAGTCTAACACTATGCCATGAGGGTTAGTTTAGAAACTCAATGTACCCCTCATAAATAGTGATACCAGAAAAGGTAATACTACGTTGAATTTTGCTAAACTTACCTTGCATTGGACGGTGAAAGACTAAAATAAATAATTTAGAAATGGTTAGTAAAATATCTTGATTCCTTTGGAATTACTGCATTTCATATTAGAAAACAACTTCTTTATTGATAATCAAATCCTGATTAGTAGGTTAGTTACATCATTTGTGTTTATTGAGATCCAATTGTTTACCTCCAATTCGAAATGTCAGTAGTGTATACCAGATTAGTATTTATTTGAAAGGTGGATCTATTGAGTGTACATTAATATATGAATTGAATTGCTTTGAATTATAGATAGTTTGAAATACACTCACTTGAATCCACATATTAATTCGATTGAGTCGGCACTACCTAGTTTCGACCTTGTGACACCCGACGGGGTCAGCACTTGGTTTATTTGTTGAGACTACTGCAGTAAGTCACCTGGAGCACCGGAACTCCAGAACCAGGTAGCCAGTTAGCCTTTGGCCGGGCAACTGGTGACATCCCAACTAGATTTGCTCTCTTTGAGAGGATGAGCTAAAGTAGTAGCCAAATTAGTCTGTTTTCTTATTAATTGATTCACCAGCATACATATTCAAAATTTGCACAATTTGCATAGTTGAAGCTATCTCCTCGGAGTGCGGACTACACTTGTAGATACCATAGTTCGTGTGACTATCCTTTTCATATAGTCATGCGAAATTCTTTTGAATATACTTTTGGTAGTGGTTGTATAGGGTTCTTTCATTGATCACTCTCTTGTAACTTAATGTATATATTTGTTTACTTCTTTTGTATCAAACTGAAATGTTTAATTAAACTGGATGGAATTTGATACCTTATACGAATGAATTACGACTTCTGTTGTGTTCAATTGTTATTGTTTATATTAGTGAGCTAGACTCACACGTGGAACAGTCGATTTTCTTTCCTTCGTATGTTGTATTTGACTCGAGACAGGTATAACATGCGGGAGTACGTGTGACACACCTCGGGGATTACCCTAGGCCAGGGTGATTTCGGGACCGGGATGTGACACAATTTCCCTCCAAATGAAAGAAAGTACTTGTTTCTTCAAATAGCAAACCGTGTCAAATGGTTGTCCCCAGCTGTTGCTCGGCCGATTAGGGTGTGCCTGCTTGAGTTCGAGTCTCTTGTAAAGAAAGGGAAAAAAAATGCTACAGGGATGAATTAATTAACTTTCCTAATACTTTCTGACTATTTAATTTATCCAACATGCTAAACATAAATATGATCCAAGTTAAAAAGATTAAATACATCGAACAAAAAAATATGCAAAGTGAAGAAGAAGAAGAGGATTTTTGGGGCTTCCACATAATCTTCATGTTATTGCTTTTCTTCTCAATCCATCACGGGAAAGGTTCATACTGAAAAGCAAGGTGATTGATGGAAGTATAAATAAGTAGCATAAAATGAAGACCATCCGAACCCTATTCCAAAAATATTGTTGTAAATGTTCCACCATTTGAACTCTAAAAGAAGCTCTTTCCAAAATTCATCTGATTATGGAACAAGAAAGTGCGTGTGTATGACTATGTTACAAATGTGTAACATTTAGGCACATTTATTTGTGGTCATTTACACATCACATCCACATATGATGTGTGACAATAGTGTATAAATGAGGCTATTTTCGTATGAAAGTTTTCAAATCAATTACACACCTCTTCAGTTAAGAAGGCTCCTGTACAAAGGACACTTGGAACAGGTCATTGTATCAAATCCATTTACCACCTTATATATTTTTGCAGTGCTTGTGGGCCCTTCAACTTTCTAATCTGAACTGTTAAAACTTCTTACTGACATTAAAGCCCAAAACATTTAGTGTTATGTCTTTGAACATTCATGGATTTTGAAATATACAAAGATTTTACATATGTAATCTTAATTGTTCAATGTTTACTCATGTGAACGTGGTGCTTCCAAACACACGTGATATTGTGTTTCACATATAAATCTCACATGAGTAAAATGCATATATGTAAATCCCGCTTTCCCATCCCATGAGTAAAAGACAAATGACCCCTTAAGAAATCCTACTTTTATTTTATGTCTTTTTGAACTCCTAGCAACTGATGTTACATAACCACAGAGATCAAATTTCCATCACCCGTTCTTGGTATAGCCTCAGGGAAACCAATCCAAATAGCAGATGCACTCTAAATCCAGTCCATAGATGTACTTGTGCACATTTATCTCAATCATTTGTACCTCCTTTGAAATTATTATGCATGTCCTGGTACTCCCAGCAATTGGGTTGCATATATATCAATTTGAGGTAACTCCAGACAGACCCCCAGTGTATGCTTTTATGTAACTAAAGCTGGACATTCTGTTTGGGAAGGGGGGGAAATGGGGGGAGGAAAAAAATGGGGGGAAAGTGGAGGAAAAATCATTTTTGATGGTGTTTGGGAAGGGGGGAGGGAAAAGAGGGGGTAAAATGAGCGTGGGCCCCACTTAAAAATTTTCCCTTCAAAACACAGGGGAAAATGAGGGTAAAGAGGGGAATTTTCTAAAAATTCCTAAACTGCCCTTATTGAAGGGGATCTTTTTCAATCGTTCTTTCCAGCCTCTGCCTCATGCAAGAAACGAAAACCTACAACCACCTCCAAAAGCAAGGAAGATAGGGTTTTTGGGAGAGGTGGTTGTAGGTTTTCGTTTCTTGCATGAGGCAGAGGCTTTT
Organism: Cinnamomum chago; assembly: GCA_038049695.1. NCBI lineage: Eukaryota > Viridiplantae > Streptophyta > Magnoliopsida > Laurales > Lauraceae > Cinnamomum > Cinnamomum chago. The sequence continues at coordinate 16,356,999 of CP142453.1, forward strand.
GCTTTTGGAAGATGGGTTTTCTTCCTATAAGAGAGAGAGAGAGGAGAGCAAGCAAGGAAGAAAACCCATCTTCCAAAAGCAAAAGCCTCTTCTCCTTATTCTTTGTTTACAAGATGATGTGGTGATTGAATCCATGGTAGAAAAATCAATCAAAGAGTGTTGTCTTTGTGGGGATATTGGCTTCTCCAGCGATTTCCGCCTCTGGCCCTTTTGTGGATTTCGCCTGTAGCACATGTCAGTAATCTCTCTCTCTCCCTATGTCCCTCTCCCTCAATCTCTTTTTATCAATCTATCTATTTCTCTGAAGTACCCATATTTCCTCCTATTTTCTTTGTGCAAGAGAACGATTTTTTCATTTTATATGCTACAAGTACATGGAAACTTGCATTCTCCCTCTTTCTGTATATCTATGTAGGAGAAATGATTACTCAATTTATCTATTGGTTTTTTTTTCAAAATCCTCATAGGCAAAAGTTTGCATATATAGGCTATGTACAAAATAAGGGAAAACTATACAATATATTAGTGGGATTTCACAAAATCCAAACGTAGAAGCAGAACATTGCAGAGAAATCTTACTCCTGAAACTTAATGGTTTAAATCGGACTCTACTGCACTCTATGTTTTTTGTGGTTTGAATGATTTTTCTTTTTTCCTTGAATTTGGCAATTGCCTGGTTTCTATGAGACTAGATTGAATTTTAATTAATGACTGAAACTTGTAGCAAACTAATAAGGACAACAATCGACATTAATGCACTTTTCATATTTTGTTCTTGTTTGAGTTTTTTATTTTATTTTTTCTCCACTTTTTACTAACTTCAAAGGCATGATAACATAAATAGAACAAGAGATCCGTCATGTAGACAAGGACATTGACTACAGCATCCCATCTCAACATAAGGCCAGGCTACACGTGGTAGAAATTGGAGTTTGTTCTAACTCTGTTCATAGTCATATCAACTACAAGCTGTATTTAGTTTTCCTAGAGCAATGGGATTTAACTGGGGGTTTTGACTCATGATGGGCCTTAGCAGAATATGTATAGTATTTAGTCAAGTTTTGTAGCCATTGAACTTATTAAATGAAGGGGAAAAAATGGCAGCCTCTTTACAGTCCAATACATATCATTAATACTTTCCATTGTAACATGCTACTGCTTGCACCAGTGCTAGTTTTTATTCTTGTTACCATCTACAAGAGCACTTAAAAATCAAGAAAATTTGGGTTTCTCTGTACATGCTCATGAAGGCACTATTAGTAAAATGAACACCGAATGGAGACAATTAAAAGAACCTTGCCTATAATTTGCTCACCACAAACCAAAGTTCCATAATGAATTTTCCTCTTGGTTGGGAAGATGTCCTCTATAAAATGTCTTCTCTTGGTTGGATAAGCCCGAGATAAGCAATACATGTTTTGTTCTTTGCTGCCTGAGCACAGGGCATCCAAGTTCGAAGGGGCTCAAGAGGACATTTATAAGTCCAGCGCTCATATAAATGTCATGGGCTGAACTTGGGCCAGAATTTGGCATGCTGCTGGTCAAATCCTGCTTTGGTCTTAAAGAAGTATGGGTTCAACTGATGAGATGCTCCAACTTTTACAGAATTTCAAGATTATCCAATTAAATGGTTGTTAATATATAGATACTTAAGAGAAGAGTGCAGCAGTTACCTACTTCCAATTGAGAAAGGGCTCTAGATTGAAAATTTTAAATGTTCCTATACATTTTTGGCATTCCCTATCCATGATAAGAGACCATTTGAACATCATTCAAGAGCAACAACCCATGGAAAAGCTTTTTGGTAAATAATTTTTGTGTAGAAAATTTTTGTCCAGAGTCTCAACTTTACACAAAGTCACGAACTAGCCTTGTGTAAATAACTAAGATTCTGCAGAAGATTGTTGTGTAGAAACATGCCAGAAGTATATGAAATATGTTCTATACCCTGTGTATCTTTAGTTGTGTCCTCGAATATTTCATAATTTTTAATGGTATAAACCTACTGCATCTTCCCATGGTAAATTGGACTACTAATCTATGATGAGTGTGAGTGTAAACATGTTAATTTAGTTTTATAAGTTACAAAGTATTGTATGTGCCTTGTTCTTAACTAGTGTCGGCTGAGTCAGTGAACTTTGCATTCACCAGATGTGGATCAAATAGCCTCAATCATACATCAAAATGTTTGATGCATAAGTAAATTATAAGTGCAGTCTGATTTCAGACTCTCGTTGATACAGATTGATTAGACTTAATGGTATCTATTATTCTGTTGTATCGACCAGTTTCTTTATTGGCCAACTTGGCCACTGGTACATAATATGATGAACCTTGATGGGTTGTTCTGTTTGTTTTACATGATCACAAACTAATCATTGCAACTTGTTGTATACGTGTTTGTATAATTTAAAAGAGCAACTTCTTGTCTTTACTGTAGCTTTTAGATTCTAGTGCGCCTAGAATCCTATCTAAGTCTTATTTAGTTTGGTATAAGATTACTATCATGATACAGGCTTTTTGGTCAGGACTGTATTTGAGCTCCACTACATATATAGTATGTATTCTATTTGTATTATTTGTGTGAGCAAAAGCATAAATGAAGCATAATTGTTTGAGATCATTTTATGTCTTCTTCTTTGTTTGTCTGAATTTTGTTTGCATTTGTCATGTAGTAAAATATTTTTAGATTCTAAGATGGATCCAAAATCTCAAGAACTATTAGACTTTTTATATATTCGGATGAGAGAACATCGTCGAGTGGTTGAAAGGTTGGAGCAAAGGCGTCGTACTGCAATTTCCCAACTTGTATGCAATATGGTACATTTATTAGCTATATGGCACTCTTTTAATCGAATTAGGGATATGCCTGTAAGAAATGATATGGTTGGGAGATCAAATGTTCAACGGCAAGTAATGTCACATTTAATGGAAAATGAGAGAATATGTAGAGATGTTTTGCGGATGAACCCTTATGCTTTTGCTACACTATGCGATAAGCTACGCTCGACGGGACTATTAAAAGATTTCTCTCGATCAACTATAGAGGAGCAGGTGGCTAAGTTTCTTCATGTATTGGGACAAAATTGGAAATATCGTGCAATTGGAAAATGAGAGAATATGTAGAGATGTTTTGCGGATGAACCCTTATGCTTTTGCTACACTATGCGATAAGCTACGCTCGACGGGACTATTAAAAGATTTCTCTCGATCAACTATAGAGGAGCAGGTGGCTAAGTTTCTTCATGTATTGGGACAAAATTGGAAATATCGTGCAATTGGATGCTACTTTCGTCGCTCGAGTGAGACAATAAGTCGTCACTTTCACAATGTATTAAGAGCTATCATATCTCTGAAAAATCAATTTCTCAAACAATCTTATGGGATTGATGTTGCCCCTCAAATTCTACAGAGATCGAGATTTGACCCATATTTCAAGGTTTGTTCAGTTCATATTAATTTAAACTTATTCTATTAATTTTTTTCGTGGCTCAATAACTATATATTTTTTTAATATATAGGACTGTATTGGAGCAATAGATGGGACACATGTCCGTGTCAAGGTTTCACGAGCAGATGCTCCTAGGTTCCGCGGTAGGAAGGATTGGCCAACTCAAAATGTCTTAGCAGCTTGTTCGTTTGATATGAGATTTACTTATGTCTTACCTGGTTGGGAAGGGATTGCATCCGACTCCAGAATAATGAGAAATGCTCTTGTTAGACAGGATAAACTCATAATACCTCAAGGTTAGTGTCAATACATCGATCCACCAATGTCCGTGTCAAAATTGTAGTGTTAACTCAACAAACTTATATTCTTTGTCAGGAAAATTCTTCTTGGTTGATGCGGGGTTTATGCTGAAAAGTGGATTGATCACGCCATATAGAGGTGTCCGATACCATTTGAAGGAATATTATTCCCATGAACCTAAAAATGAAAAAGAACTATTCAATTTGAGGCATGCATCACTCCGCAATGTCATTGAGAGGGCATTTGGGTGTTGAAGAAGAGATTTCCTATCATTTCTAGCGGGAACGAACCACATTTTTCAGTAGACACCACCTCAAAGATTATATTAGCGTGTTGCATATTACACAACTTCCTGATGGGTGTAGATCCAGATGAACATTTGATCCATGAAGTTGACCGTGAGTTGCAAAATGGTCCAGTAGTTAACTCTAGGGAAGGTCCAACTGTCGCTGATAAAGATTCAAGACTAGGCGCAACATTGAGAGCTGACATTGCAACCCGCATGTGGAATGATTATAATAAATAGTGGCCTGCAATTTAATTGTGTTTAATTAAGACTTCTATGCTTATCTAATTGTTTTAAATTAAGACTTTTGTGCTTGTTTAAGATTGAACTATTTCATTGTGATTGTTCATATAGTGAATATATTTATTATTTTTAGAGTGTTTTTCGTTGTCAAGTTGTTATATTCGTTGGTAATGCGGGTTTCTTAATTGTTATATTTGTCATTACAGTTCATTTATTCCTTATGGTGCATATGGTTCATTGATACATATGTAGGGTACAATGTCGAAGAATCAGAGGAAAGATAGCATCAACAATTTTGTATGGACTGACGAGTTTGATGACTTGTTGGTAGATGCATTATTGGATGAAAAAATGAAGGGAAATAGACATGACGAGACTTTTACAACACAAGCCTATAAGAATATACTGCAAGTATTGACTCCTGTTTTGGGTTCAAGGTTAGAGAAAGCTCATATCAAAAACTATGTTAAGACTTTGAAGAAATAGTTTGCTGAATGTAAGGATTTATTCCATGAGTTGAGTGGCTTTGCTTGGAATGCTGAAACTTGCATATTTGAAGCAACATATGAGGTGTGGTTGACTCTTATTCAGGTATATCAATTCACCATTCAGGTCATTAATTCAATTTTACATATTCAACTTCATGTAGTTCAAATTTTTTTTTTATTATAGGCAAAACCATCCGCAAGTAAGTGGATGAATAAACCTGTGCGAAACTATGGGAAACTCTATGATATTTATGGGGAGGATCGAGCCAATGGTGATGGAGCCGAGAGTGCAAGAGAGAACGTAGTGAGGTGGCAAAGGGAGGGTAATCTTAATTTGAATGATGACAGCTTTGTGTTGGATAATGAATTTAGTTGGGCAAATGATTCACCTATGGATACTAATAATACGAGTCCTCCTTCAACTCATTATTCTCCAACACCTACTTCCGAAGGAGGTCAATCTTCAAAGGGAAAAAAACGTAAGGCTTCAATGATTGAGGCAATGGAGAATCAGTTTAAATATGTGACAGAGAGCATGAATAAGGTTGCAAGTGTATTACAAGAAGGAAATGCAATCATGAAAGATAGTAACATGATTGCGGAGAGGGCAGTCAATGTGGTTGAGAAAGGGAGGCCACGGTTTTATAATGAGGAAGAAATATATTCTGCAGTTCATGAGTTGGGATTGCATCGTAATATGCAATTGGATGCTTATTTGTTCCTTATCAACAACAACACTGCTGCTAGATCATTTTTTGGCACTCCCCCTGCTATGCGTGCTGAGGTGTTGATGAAGATGATGAACTTGCTGTAGAGGAGGCCAAGTTTTTTTGTTAGCCTACTTTGATCAGGATGATGATCAGTTATTTTGTTCTCTGTGGAAACTTCATTTTCTCTTTTGTCTTCTTTTGAAGGCCATTTTTTGTTATCCTAGTTTAATGGATTTTGCATGGTGTGTTGTTATTTCTAACATTGAAGTGTATGTTTTAATATGAAGTTACTGACATTGGTCCTACATATTTTATGAGGATGTTTTACTTGCTTTGGTCCTTCATAATTTGTGAACGGTTTGTGCATCCTCGTGAGGATGAATTTTGATGTGATTAACCAAGTTTGTCTTTCAGTAATTGAGTTGTTAATGAATGACTCCCAAGTTCACACTCGGTTTTTAATGCACATACATACCTTTTGGACGAATGGGACGCATAAATTTTTTTTGGGATTCTCTCTCTTATTTTTTTTTCTTGGGATATCTTACACCAGAAATGACTGATTGCTACACATATGTTTCGATTAGAGAGACACTTCTGATTGTTCAAATTGTCCAAATTGTGGCCCACTTCTGATTGGTTAATGCGGATTTTTTTTAATCTATGCATGTCCATGTGTTTCTGATTTTCCAGTCACAAGCCCAGTCAAAGAAGTGGGTTGGGGGGAGCCACAATCAAAATGGGTCTGAGCCTCATCAAAGAGAAGTACCAGATCAATGAAGGTGCCTACCTGTCATCAGTCCAATTGGGCTAAATCTAGTTGTCTATTGTTGGCCTGTGAAACAGATCTGGATAGGATGGACTTCTTATGAGCAACTAATGTCCTAATTGAACACCAGCTGGTTTTGCCTAGTAATTGACAAGAAGCTAGACTACTTAGTCAAACGGGTTTATACTCAGTGCCAGGGTACACAGAACGAACTGAACCAACTTAGCGATGGAAATGAGTCGGTCCAGTGCTCGAACCTGATGGATCCACTACCAACAATTGTTTTCTTCTCATTGAGAAACAAGTCAAATTTAATTTGATAATATTTAGTAAGAAGGAAAATTAGTTAATGGAAATTTTTAACGCTCAACATATGCACAAGTATATAATAATTTTTTTGATTTGTAAAATATAATTTTGAAGGTTTTGCAAAAGTAGGGGTGAAATGGTAATTGTCTCTCTACCTCACAAACAAATAAAAGTACACTTTTCACTTTTCTTCCCTCTACTTTTTGACTTCCCAAACAAGAGGAGGTCAAATTAATTTTCCCTCCCCTCCCCTCCCCTCCCCTTCATTTTCCTTCCCCCTCAAATTTTCCCTCTCCTCCCATCCCCCCTTCCCAAACACAGCGTAAATGATTATGAGTTTCAAGTATTCGAGAATTGCCTCAGAATGCCACTACACAGGATCTGGAACACCTAAGATGTAATTTACCATTGTTGTTGCCTGAAAACCCATGTAAGAGATGAGAAATGAATGCACCTCAGAGTAAAATGATTCTCTAGCCATTTACCAATAACCATTCCAAAAGAAAGAAAGACTGATAAGGAAGGAAGAATCATTCCCCATAAATAAAGTAGAAGCAATAGTAATATTAGTAGTTCTCTTTCTTTGGGTTTCAGACTAGAACAATAAATTATATTTGAGGCATTACCCTCAATGCCACAGCGAGGGACATGAAATAGCTAAGATGTAATCTACCATTGTTGTTGTCTGAAAACAATGCATCTCAGCAATGTAATCTACAAATTTTTTATTTGCTTTTCTGAGTTTCAGACACTGTCAACTACAATTGCGTATACAATTATATATAAATCAAATCTTTAAGATAACAAGAGATCTCTCTCCACTAAAACACTTACAATTTCTTAGACAACCACACACACTCATGCTTTATGCACTTTCTTCACTCTCATATAAGGGGAGAATGTGGGTTTCTAGGTGACATGTATTTCTAGATGCAGGTTTTGCTATTTGCAAAAACCCTTCAACTTAATTCTTTACATCCTTTCACCATGGGATATTGCAAGATTATTCCTTCCGGCCCAAATGCAGAGCATATTTTCACTACTAATTCAGAACTCTATTTTATTATCTTATTCGCTTTTACTTGTTGTAGGTTTCTATGCATTGTAACGGATAACAATGAGAGAATAACTTGATTCCATGCTTTAGGATTAAGAGAAACACCTTTTATATATCATTGAATTCAAGCAAGAGTTTTCTAATGATGATGCAATCATAGTAATAAGAAAACTCAAATTAGAATTCTTATTCATGCATAAGCTCTTTTGCCATGCTATAGCGAGCACCTTCTTTGTCCCAACAATCTTCTCATTTGGCAATTCATGGACAAAGCTTACTAGAACAATACAATTTGATTTACCAAAAAAAAAAAACATATAATTTTCAGCACAAAAGGATATATGAACCTAACGGTCTTGCACCATCTTCGCTTGAATAATTCACAGGCGAAAAGAGAAGCTATGACCATGGCATTAACATCTCTCTAATGTGGCATCAAATATACACAGCACTTGTGGGCAAAGCACGAGAAATTATATCTAATTCTTATTAGGTTAAGATGATTTATTTTTTTTCGCAAGAAGGTTAACATGATTTATCTTTCTTCTCATGTAATTGCAAATAGGGAAAAAGAAAGTTATCTCATTTACATTTTAAACACACGTATAGGTGAGGATGTCTCTCTTACTAAGAGAGAGTGCATGGAATCCCTTTCTCAAAGCTAATGGACCCGCTATGATCCATCCAACCACCCCACACTCACTATCCACATAAATCGGCTCAAGTCCAAGTTTGACATTCATCAATCTATTAGTCACCATTAGATTAAAATCCTAAAAACACGATGCATTCTAAATTTGATGCCCATAGATTAAGGGGTCAAGACATTTAACAAATCAAACTTGCATGATAGGTCGGTCCACGAGAGACATCCGCATCAAAATATATTATATACATTTATATAATGCCATCTTTATTTGGAGTTCAATTGGATTAGACTAAGGCTCTGTTTCTTTATCAGAATTTCAAGAATTCATGTCTGCGAGAACTTCAAATTCTCAAAAAGTTGTCCCTTAGGTGAAATTCCAAATTTCTCTTTTTAATGGAAGATTTGAAATTTCAACAAATGATATAAAGGCCCAATTTCTTTACTAGAATTCCTAACAGGAATCCTGTGTTTCATTACCATAATTCTTAAGCATTTGAAATTATAGGCATTTGAAATCTTAAAAAACTCAGCATTTGAAAAATCACTTTAACAAGGAGGATTTGGAAATCTTACTTAGCACAAGAATTTCGGAAGAAGGACGACGGCATTCCGGGAGCTCAGGCAAGAATTCAGGCCATGAATGAAACAACGAATTTAGAAATCCAGAATTTGGCAGCATTTCAAATACTAGCATTTGAAATTCCTAGACGATCACCAAACATGAATTATAGTAAAGAAACGGGCCCAAAGAGTGAAACTTTAAGAATTCTAAAAGGTCTTTTGGGTGATTAAAATTTGAAACTCTAATGAACGAAACACTGCATTTCAAATGCCAGGGACAAGATGTCACATTGGGGCTGCAAAAAAAATAACTGCAACCCGTCAACTCGCCTGCTCCACTCCGCTCCTCTACAAGTGGATATATGTCAAAACCGCCTTTAAGTAGGCGAGGCTATTTCAATCTGTACTAATGAGCGGACGGTTACGGTTTGACATTTGAGTAGGCGGTTTGACGCCCCGCCCACTCATTTCCTACTTTTAATTTTTATAAATTTTTATTATATTTTATATTAAAAATTATAAACTGACAAGAGTTATATTCCTTTACAGAAAGCACTTCCACTCGTATGGGTCCCCCCACTCCTCATGATCCTAGTGCAACTCCAATACAAGTTTAGATTATATTGTATGACAGTTTGACGACCTTACAATTTTGTGACTAAATTAAACATTGATGTTTATTATCTTTTATCAATTATTATTCTAACTATGATTTTTTTTTGTTGCAAGATTGCTTTAAATTTATATATCGATTTTTACGAACTTGAAGTTTAGATTTTGAATTTCTTTTAGCATTTTGACTTTGAATTTTGAAATTTGGAGGTTTATTTATTGAAATTTAGACATTGAATTTTCGAATTTAGATGTTTTTTTATTAGATTTTTTACTTTTGGACATTAGATTATATAAGTAATTGTATTTTTTTTAATTTTGGTGATGCCTTTGGACTTTAATTTTACATTCATATACTTAGTTGAAAATTTTGTTTATTACTGATTATCGACTTTTATTAAATATCATGTTTAGTTTTTATTCTTTATGTTAATTGTACTTTGAAACTTTAGTTACATTCTATTAAAAATAATAAAATAATAAAAAGAGAGAGATAAGTAGAAATACCAAACCGACCAACATGCCGTCAAAGTCGGCCGCTAAAAAAACCACCCAAATCACCTATACTTTCGGCAGTTACATTTCCTATTTATAAACCGTCATAAAACAAAACTGCACAAACCGCTCAATAACCGCCCAAGCCACCCACAACGCACCCTGTGTAACATTATTTAAAGAAAAAAAAAAACCAACCTCCCAAAGTTTAGTCAAAAATTCCAATAAAGAAACTAATCCTAACCCTAGGCCCTAAGCCGAATAAGACATCTAAGTTTAACCGAGCTCATCATCTTTTCGTTGACTGGACAATCTGAATCGTCAACTTTTAAGTTTCAATTTTGGGCTAGACTAGAATTGGGTGCATTGATAGGATAGGATTAGATCCCAAACCCACTTACAAAGTTTCCAGAAAAAGTCGTAGCCGACAAACCCACGTAGCCGGCCATCCTAATTCGTACCCACAGAGAAAACACAAATTCAACAAACACACCTCTCCCGTGATCCGCTTCGTTTCGTTTCAGCCAATAGGAGAGAAGCACACGGATTACGTGTTTTTTCAAACTTCATCTCAGCCGTCCGCCTCTCATATCAATCTCTAGAAAGACGTGAAAACCACGTCTATATAAACATCATTCTGACAGGTACCTTTCCTTTCAACGGTACTCTCCTCTCTCGTTTTCCTTGAAACCCAACTTTCTCCCCCCAAATCGTTTCGAAGATCTGACAAGGTTCCAAAATAAACCCTAGTGTTTTTCCTTCCTTGTACATGGTGGTTTCTGCATCAGTTCTTAACAAGTGATTGCTCATTTTCTCTCGTTGCAGTGATTTTCAGGAAAGGCAATGGCCCGTACGAAGCAAACCGCTCGCAAATCGACTGGAGGAAAGGCTCCAAGGAAGCAGCTTGCTACAAAGGTCTTTTTCTTTCTTTTACTGGTTTCGATCTCTGTTTTCTTTGGAAATCTGTATGGTTTTCTGAGGATGTGATCTGATTCTGAAGGCTGCGAGGAAGTCGGCACCGACTACTGGTGGAGTTAAGAAGCCTCATCGCTACCGCCCAGGAACTGTTGCTCTTCGGTACGATTTTGATTCGTTTACCTTCAATCGCAGAGGATGATTCTGATTTGAAATCGCTTAGGATTCTCCGAATTTAGGGTTTGTTTTTCGCTAAATGTCTCTGATTGGCCTTCTCTCATCTAAACAGAGAAATCCGGAAATACCAGAAGAGCACTGAGCTTCTGATCCGCAAGCTTCCATTCCAACGCCTTGTTCGTGAAATCGCGCAGGATTTCAAGGTATTTCCACCTGTTCTAGGGTATGTGGCGTTTGCTGTGGAGTTTTGTATGTAGCGTTAATTTTGTTTATATTGTTTGGGCAGACGGATCTCCGTTTCCAGAGCCATGCGGTTCTAGCTCTTCAGGAAGCTGCTGAGGCCTACCTGGTTGGTCTCTTTGAGGATACCAACCTCTGCGCCATCCACGCCAAGAGGGTGACGATCATGCCGAAGGATATCCAACTTGCCAGACGAATCCGAGGGGAACGTGCTTAGTGGTTTTTTCCAGTGGTGTTTAGGTTTTTTTTTGTATATGGCTTAATGGTGTTTGTTTTTAATCTCGAAATTAATGGATTTTAGGATAGTTTGGTTGTTTATGTCTTACATCGATTATCATCGATTCATATCACGTAGGGATACTTAATTGAATTATAATAACTTTGACTCTCTATTTGTGGGATCATGTTTGTGTCTGCCAGCTCTATTATTGTCATTCCATGATCGTTCGGCATGGAATGTTGTCATTCTGTTATTGTCTCCCCCCTCCTCTAATTTACATGGAATGGTGTAACACAGAGAATGTGCTATTTATGTATAAGCTATTCGATTGGGTTGGTTCTTGAAGAAGCTTGTGTTGGGTGTGTGCTTTTTTTAATTTTGGATGGATTTCTAGTTACATTACATATGAGCCAATTATACTTGCATCCAATGGGCCTCCTGTGACCCATTCCTCCTCCTAAGTCGTTGATTCACGGGAAGGCGTGGTGAGTGTGCCCAGAAGGACCAGCATTAGCCTCATACCCAAAGCACAGTTAGTTTAAAATCGATTCATTTTAGTATAATTGTTTGATTATCTGTTCCCAAATCTTCAGGAGCGTAATTCAATGTGAGGCTTTGAATATGGGGTCTAAAGCGTCGAATTACGATCTCTATTTGAACCAGAAACAAGCCTCTTACTTTAATCGTTGGAGAGTGCTGACTTACTTTAATCGTTGGTATTTAGCGATACCGAGATTTTCAGTGCTCATCACGTCCAGGAGTGAGGTGGCAAGCATATGATGCCGGACGAGTTTGGCCTCATGCCAGTAATGCTTAAACCATGCGTTGCAAATATTGACTGCACCATCTGTCATTTTGGTAGCTGTAATAAAGGGCTAATATTGCAAGTTTTGGAATTTCAAATGCAATTGTGGGGCACATTTGAGAATTTGAGTCGCAGAAATAACCGACAAGATGATTGCATCTTGAATTCTTCTAATGGATTTATCCCAAATGGGCATGGACCGTTATGGTTGTAGTGATAAGATGCATCCTGCTACTTTTGAAAAGGAAAAACTTATTATGTTATGGTAAAATTTGTGTGACATATATATGTGATTGATAACCATTTGTTGTACAAAGGCCATAAATGCATTTGGGTAATGGTTATTTCATGATAAAATCAGATAAGCTAAAAGAGAGGACTTTTTTTTGTCCTATTGATGAATAGATCATAATGCTCACTTGTACTCATTGTGTCATTGTGTACACTATTTTGGATAAAAATCACCTCAATCCGATCATTACAACCATTGATCTCTTAAGTTGCATATTTTATGAAATTTAATCCAATGATAAGTATAGTTTAAATTATGGTAAGTGCTAATTCATGATTTTGATGGATTGGATTTTTCATAGGCAATCAAATCAATTGATGTAAATCATCAAATAATGAAAAAATAAAATATAAGGGAGCTATGATGATATTTTGTCATTAGTGGATTGGTAGGAAAAAATTTTGACTTTTTTTAATGTAAAATGTGAGTATTTTTTGTTATTTAGTGGAAAAAGGGTGTTGTTTTTTTACCTTATGGAAAAGAATTTTTAAGAAAAAAGTAAGCTTAAAATTTTAATTAAATGATTTTATAAAAAATAATAATAAAATGATAAGCTAATTGTTTATACATTTATGTTGGATAAAATTATCCTAATTGATGATATCGTCAACTTGGTAGATGATATCAACAACTTTTTATTGCAAGGAAATAATATTTTGCTCCATCTTCTTCGACCTGATTATAGAATGGTTATGAAAATCATTGCATTTTGTGTTCCAATGGTTTTCCTTAAGTGAGCTTGACCATCTTGCTTAAGTGTATGAGTTTCATGCTTAGTTTCTATTCATTTGTTGCACTAGTACATTTGTTGCACTAGTACAAGGTGTTTGGTGAAATACCTAAATGAGGATTTTCTCTTCATTTTTATGGTGGCTTGAGTGAGGTTGGAGGAGATGAATTTGGGCATACTTTTGTGAACATTTGTTCGATGGTTGCTAGAGTTTGGAAAAAAATTATAGGTCTTGATGTTTGTGAAACATATGGGGAGTTATGTTAGGTAATATTTGAGTAGTGAATGTGAGATTTTCTTCTAGGTATTGTATTGTTTATGTAAAGTTTTAGATCTAAAGAGTGTCTTTTGTTTCATTAATCCGGAATCTTTAAAAAACTGTAAGAATGAATATATGAGAACCATTGAAGAAGAAGAAAAGATGCATGAGGTTGATGATATCGTCAATTAGGGTAAAGTCTTGTTCACAAAAAATATACAAACAATTATCTTGTAATTTTATGGTTTTTCTTCACAAAATCGTTTAATTATTATTTAAGCTTGATTTTTTTTGAAAAAATCCCTTTTTGAAAAAGAAATGTTTTTTTAAAGATACATATTTTTTATGTGAACTCTTATCTAGAAAAATAGAGGCTTTACTTTACATTTACTAACTTAGTAAATTGCAAAATGGGCTGGGGCAAACAAATTACCTCTCACAGATTGCATGAACAGGCACATTATATTATAGATATAATTTATCTCGATCAGGAGACCTGAACCATTGATTTTAGGGGTTTTGATGTTTGTTTCTTAAGATGCATTCTTGAAATACAAACACTATGCATAAAATTCAGATTAATATCAGGTCCGGGTGATCATTGATGGGTGATCCTGATTGAGATAAATTATTGGTCGGTCCCCAGCGTAGGAAATCAAAAGGCCCCAATTTTATGTTGTTTTTAGATCTGAAGTCCAGTTCGAAGTTGAGCCCTAAAATTACTACTAATTTGGGGTTTTGATGGAGCGCGGGAAGGGACGAAGAGGGTATGCGTGGGCGATCTCTGCAGGACTAAATGCCGCTCTTGCTGCCATCTCTGCTAAGTTCTTCTCTTCTCAGGTCTCTCTCTCTCTCTGCTAAGTTCTTCTCTCTCTCTCTCTCTCTCTCTCTCTCTCTCTCTCTCTCATATCTTGTGCTAGCATTTGGATTTTGATTTGCTAGTCACTTGTAGGCAGCTGGTGGCAAGAACTTACGTTTGATTCTTGTTTACATTATCTGGATTTTTGGTTTTCCTGTTGTTGATTGGGTTCTTTATTATTCATAGCTTTGCTCTTTATGGATCGTGTGTGAACTTGCTTTCAGTGATCATATTTGGAAAACCCAATTGTTATTTTATGGATTTAGCTAATACCCATGACCACCTTTTTCTGATTTTATTGCAAATCGTGTAAGTTTCTGGGGTAGTATTATTTTTAGATATGGGTAAACTTTTCCACCTGTTTCTGTATTTACAAATTGCAATTGATCTCCTGCTTTGAGGGCTTGTAACAGTATAACTTATGCAAGCTACAGAGGAGGGATTCCCCTTCTCTACAATTTATTTCGGACTAACACTTATGTTCCTCAAAATGCTCTAACAGCTGGGCATTGTAGTCCCTCCACTTTTACCTTTCATCCCTCTTCATAGTTTCTGATGTTCCTTTCTGTACAACCAATTTCCTCAAACTCTTCACCTTCCTGACTCAATTTCAAGCATAAACATCATTTAAGAAGTACGAATGTTAGCCCCATTTTACGAATCGATTAATGCCTTTTTTGGAGTTGATACTGCAAACTGCACCCAATTCATGTAATCTTTTGTTTCCTTTTTCACTTTGACATCTTCTTATCTTATTTGATTTTTATTTATTTATTTATTGGCTTGCATTCCCAATCCTTTGAACACACAAACATCTTCGAATAAACATGTCTAGTTTCTTTATCATTAGTCAATATTGTAGAATTATTACGAATAAAAAAGCCTGCCAATTTAGCATATTTACGAATAAAAAACCCTCTCCTCTCTTCACTGCATCAAATGGGGGGCTACATCTCTTCGTCAACTAATGGGATGTGAAGCCATCACAAGTGATAAATAGTAGTAATAATAATTCACCCAATTCTTCTTCTTTTTTTGAAAAATATGATTTTTTTTAAACACTATTTCTTTTTTCTTTTTTCTTTTTCTTTTTCTTCTTTTTAATGACGGAGGGTGTCCCAGCCCTTTATGCCAGACTAATTCCTTCGGGCCCTGGGGGAGCCGGGTAAATTTCCTGTGGCCCCAGTGTGATAGTGCGGTTTCGAACTCTCAACCTTCGGGAGTAAACCATGGTTCTAAGCCAACTGATCTACCCTCGGAGTTCTTTTTTCTTACATCTCCTTGCTGATTTTTACTAACTGGTTGGATTTATTGTTCATATTGTTTTGGATGTTTGTAAAGTGGTCTAAAAGGGTAGTAGTAGTATAGTATTGTGTCTCCACTTTGGCATTGGTGCAAAGAGCAATAGCTTGGTGTGAAGGCCATTGTGTGACATCATTTGAATTGGAGGTTATTGGACTGAGAAAGTTTAATAAGAGATTTCACAGTTTTATCTTATGCTTCATCATTGTAAAATATCATTCAAAAAGGTTGTGTTAAAATTATATGCATATAATTTGATGCGATGGGCTTAGGGTGTGGTGAAAGTGCAAGATTTGCATGTAAAGCCCGTCATTGCTCTTTGAATTACGAACATTGATCAAAAGTTGTTCACATGATAGGAGCCTAGCCATTTCACTCTTTGCTATCTTATAATTGATGCCTTTACATCATCTCCAACTTCTTCCAATTTCACACATTGAACAACTCGTCTACAACTAAATACTGACCTGAGGTTTTAAAACTCACTCAACTTATCACCATTTTGAGTAACTTATCTGAGACTCATTCAAACCACGTCACTAGAAGTTGGAAGGTCCTCACACCAGTTCAAACAATGTCACACAATGGCCCCCACACCAAGAAACTGCTTGGTCATGAAAATTGCATATAGTGACTGAATCATTATTTTTTATTTTATTTTATTTTTTCATTGTAACTCTTCCCATCTGATTTTAACTGAATGGCTGAGCCTAGTTAACATATAGCATGACTCTTTCATGTGTGACGATGAACCCATTTAAGTACCCTTTTCAAATTACACAATGAGAGAGGGAGTAGTACCTGGAAGAGTTCTTCTTGTTTTTGTTGTTGAAACACTCTTTCTTTATCCACGAGCAATGAGTTTAGATGTGTTGGGTGTATCTGTGTTTACAGAAGTTTTAATTTTCTACCTGAAAGGGTTCTTATTCAGTTCTGAGAGAGAGAGAGAAATGAACGTGGGAGGGAATACAAAGAGTTGTTTGTTTCGTAAATTTTGAAACACATGTGGCACTTTTTTCTTTTCTTTTTCATAAATGGGATGCATGTTTTAAACCCATCACACAGTGTCCCAATCGCACATGAACAACTCTCTCTATTATCTATATTATGGTGCCAGCTTCAGTGATCTTATAAATTTGTGGAGCCATGGTGGCCTAGCCTCAATACCAAATTCAATTAAACATCTTGTTTGTGTTGCTATTGGGTTTGATTCAATCCAAACAGACTGGATGTTAAATTAAGACCCGTGAAATCTCTAAGAGCAAAAAGATGAGATTTATGCTCTGGCTATATAGTAAGGACTGGTTTAGCTTGCTGGTCCCCAAGTAGGGGCTGATATTCAATCTAGTCAGAGCTAACCATTACTATACAAAAGCCCCTATCAGTTTACAAGAATTCTTCCTCTAAGTTCAATTGTTCAAGTATATCTAAACATCAATGTGCCCAAGCATAAGCACATATAATATTTTAACAGGGAGTGTAACAGACTTCTTCACTTACCCAAACGAAGGTACCCTTTTCTTCTCCACATCTCAGAGTTTTTATCATGAATATAATTTATTCCTTACTTCCCTTGCAAAATATATTTGAGCTCTCAGCGCAAGAGAACAAATATCTGCAAATCATGCCATCTTATTTGAATGTGTAGTTGTTTTTGCAGATTGTTCCTTGAAATGGTTGCATTTATAAAATGTCTAGAGACAGACTATAAAGATACGAACTTGGAACTTTTTGTTATACGGTGGTGAGAAATTCAGCGTTACTTGTCTTGCAGCTTGTCAAATATGGATTTGTTATATTCTTCAATGTGACAATGTGGGGATGCTACGTCAACAGCCTGAAAGCCCTCCCGTCTCTGCAAGCTACAGTAACAAACTTCGCCACTAACTTCCTCTCTTCAGGTCTAGCAGGATTCTTCCTGTTTGGAGAACCCCTGTCTTCTCGGGTAAAATATAAATGATTTGTTTTTTTTCTTTTTTTCTTTTCATGCAACTAGTAATTTAATATGTTGAAAGTGGAAACCTAGTAATAATCCTTTGCTGTGTAGTAGTTGCCCTTGGCATGTTATGGCTGCTAGACTCTATTTGAAATCCAAGGCTATATAATTGATTATATTTGCTTCAGTGATCTCAAAAATCAATTGTCTTGTGATCTACTGAAAATCAACAAAAGAGGATACTGAGGTTGAACTTCACCGAATTTCTTAATTCTCACACTGGCTCACAATCGTTGGTAATGTGAGTGTGTATCTTAATTTCTAAATTTGAACTGACTTGAATGTCTTTAGCCTAAATGTTTCAATTTTTTTTAATGTCCACATACGGATTTAACCTCGTGCCTGGTTTGGTTGGGTGGGGGGGGGGGGGGTGGAGATTTTTTTTTTAAATAACAACCCTCCAAGGAAAAATCCCAGTTTCACCATTGCATGTTTCTCATGTGTTTATTTTCATTTACAAAAGTAACGCACATGCAGTAATCAATCTGACATATATGATGAGAGAAGCCGCTTCAATTAAGATGCCAATCCACTGATAGCTCAGTGGTGAGACATATCTCTGTCCACAGAAACAACATCGGATCTCTGGCTTTGTTAATCAGGGACTTGTGTGTGTGTGTGTGTGTGTGTGTGTGTGTGAGAGAGAGAGAGAGAGAGAGAGAGAGAGAGAGAGAGAGAGAGAGAGAGAGAGAGTTACAAGTTTTTCTTGCTACCTTGTTTCTTCGTGTTATTTTTTTTTCTTTTTTAAAGTAGAAATTTGAAAATGTTTTGTAGTTGAAAAATGTGACTGTTTTTTGCTTTTGATTTCTGAATACAAATAGTGAAATGTCATTACTTGATAATTATATTTACATAATTCTTATTGGGAGGTGCTCTTGTGAGAGACACTCTCACCTTACTATGAGAGATAAAAGTGGGGGCCCTCACATTTAACTTGTTGACATTGGATATGGATGTGAGGGCCCCCACCTTGTCTCTCATAATAAGGTGAGAGGGTCTCTCACAAGAGCACCTCCCATTCTTATTATATTTATGTTGGCATATTTTTAAATATATTTATATAAACTAATTTGACTATTATGCCAAAACCACTACACCTTATACTGGTTTCACTGTCAGACTCCCGTATACCTACACATGCAACTTAGGGACCGTATGGGGACGGACAATGGCTCTTATCTATGGAATTTGAAATTTGAAAGTCAGGATCATTTGGTTGGTTCAGATGGATCCACATACTTGCTTTTTATTTTGAGGCTGTAGAGGGGTTAATCTTACACATTCTCGTTTCTTATATCTAAACTAGAAGGATTTCATCTCTAATTTTTCTGGATTTTCAATTTATTTGAAGATTTTCTTTGGGAGTGTTTTTCCCCTGACATAAGAACACACATTCATTAGCATTCTACTTGTTTTGTATTGTTACAGCAGTGCATTTTTTATTTGTTACCGTTTAGTTTATTTTCTCACTACCCTTATTATATTTCCTCCATATTTTGTGAATGGTTCTTTTTGTAATTTGTCAATGAGGCCTTTTCTTTGTAAGTTTTCAATGATTACTGAATAGTATAGAATGACTCCGCATTGGAGAGGTTAATTGATTGCTCTTCTCTGTTCTTTTCCATTTTCTCTTAACACGGTATAAGAGCAGTCACAGAGTGCATGTCTAAGTTTGTCTCCTCTCTTCGTCCTCTATTCCTCTTCTTTGTAACCCTAAGACTAAAGAAGAAAGTAGAAAGAGAGTGATACAGTCTTCCTCCCTACAGTTGAGGTGTTAAGTATGAGTATTGGAACGGTCTTTCCAACCCTTTTGTCTCCTATTTTCTAAGGGGCTGTCTGTACCGTCTCTCTCTTGCTTTCTTTTCAATGAAGTTAGTTACTCTTCAAAAAATGGGGCATATTTGTCCCTTGGTCGTAGCTGAGCTGATTATGGACATGGATGTGTAAGTTTGTTTGTTGGATCTCCTATTTAGCAGAAAAAAGGGGGGCATATATGAGTAAATTCAATTTCTGTAGACTTCAGTCGGGGGTGACGAGGTTCTATCCTGACTTACAGTGGTGATTGTACTCTGTGCTTTAGTATAAGAGTTATGGTTTTTTTTTTTTACACAAGGGGTTGTCTGTACCGTCTTCTCTCTTGCTTTCTTTTCAATGAAGTTAGTAGCTCTTCAAAAAAAGGGGCATTTTTGTCCCTTGGTCATAGATGAGCTGGTTATGGGCATTGTTGTATTAATGTTCTTTTTTCTTTTTTTTGAATATTGAGTTTGTGAGTTTGATCTCCTATTTAGCAGGAAAAAAGGGTTCAGGGAGGAGGGAATATTTGAGTAAATTCAACTTCTGTTAGAGAATTTTTCTGGGGTGACAAGGCTCTATCCTGATTTACAATGGTGATTGTAGTCTGTGCTTTGTTTTAAGAGTCATGGTTTTTTTTTTCTTTTTTTCCCTCCATTCTAAGGTGAGAGATTTTGAGTTCATAAACAGTGGAAACTGGCCGATCCATTCGGTTTTGTCAGTTTTCATTAAACTCTCCGGTTCGCTTAAAATAGATCTCCATCTTATTATATTTCTTCTTTGCACAATTTGATTATAATGCTTTTATTTTATTTTTTTTACTCTTGGTCCATATTTTAAGAACTGACTTGGGGCCAGAATTACGTAGCTGACCCCAACATAGTTGGGACAAGGCTTTGATGATGAGCTGGGGCCGAACCAGTGGAGTGGAAGAGTAGTCCAACCCAGTTTGATAGTCCCATTTAAACAAGAATCAACCATGGCATAAAAAATAATAAAGAAAAATTCAAAATATTTTAAAATTTTTAGTGGTGGGTCCAACCAGTTCAACTGCCATTTTGACTGGTTTTTTATTGCTACCCAAGCTTTGATCTAACCAAACCAGGTTTGACCAGCCAAATTAATCAGGATTTTAGAACGCTGGAATTTGTCTGATTATGTGTTGGGTCAAGTGACTCTGTGTGGTATTTCTACTTTGTAAACTAATATCATATGCCACTAGTTTTCATCTGCACAGTTCTAATTGGATATTTCTGACATGCAAAACCTTGGACGATGAAAACCTTCAAACTGTGGTCCAGGCCTTCTGCGTTGAATCAGTTATACTATTAATTTTCATCCAACCAGCTATAATTGCGGTTCCAAATAATGATAAGTTTGCTACCTGTTAAAAAGTTAACTGCAATTCTGTTCTATTTTTTTTTTTCTCTCATTTTGATGTTATCAACTGTTTTGCAATGAGGTTCAAGGCGGTGTTTCTTACTGTAAAATTGTTTGTGTTTTGCAGCAGGATTGGTGTTGGTGTCTTATAATTCGAGTGCAGTTCTAATTTTGAAATTTCTTTATCGCAGTGGTTTGCAGGTGCTCTCCTCATTGTCCTTGGTGTCTTCGTCCTTAGTAAATCCAGCATTGAGAAAAGGCCAAGCTCAGATTAAAAGGGCCAGATGAGTTTTGTTTACCTGCCATTGTAAGTTTGGGTTCAATGTTTGAAAATGTTTAAAACGTTGGTACTCATAGTGTATTTCACCCCTTTGGTTGTTGTCACAACTCGTCAGAATGCCTGAGACAGTGAGACATCCTACTTAAACAGGAAATCCCCTGAATGCAAAGACCCCTCCTAGCATTCAGAAAAAACCCCCTTTAACTGCTTCCCTGAAACTAGAGAGTTCAGATACCTCAAAAAGTCTCTCAAATGTTGCACTCAGGTTGTCGTACATTTCGGTAATTCCTGCCTGCTTGAACTCCCATCAGGAATGCTTGCAATCAAATGTGACATTAGAAGTTTTATTCACCACATTGTTCTTTTGGTTTATTCTCTTAAAAATCAAAATCTTTTTTTTTCTTTCAGTTAGTCAGTATCATGCATTAAAATGTACTAGAAACCGTTGCAACGAACATTGAAAATATATCATCTGAATGCTTCACTAATTTCACATTTTTAGCCTTTGGTTGGGTGCTTTTTTTCAACTTTAAAAGGAATTGTCATCTGGTTAGACTCAATTCTTTAGATACTAAAAAGTATTATTACCTCTTTTGTTAGAGTCAGTTCCAGATTCAAATGCTCACTTCAGAACATGGATATGAATACTATGCAGATTTGAAGATATAAAGGCATGGTTGAAAACTCTCTTAGTTGACTCTCTCCCGAGTCAAAAATAGGGCCGAGTCATCTCATTTAAAGAAGTTGTTTGCATGCATTCTGAACCATTTAATAGGTGGCAAATCTAATTTTAAACAACTAAAATTTAGTTTTAAGTAATTATGCGTGAGGTCTGAAGTCAATAATTTACAAATGACTGGAATGTATTTGAAACTTAAATATGATCTTTTACATTCTATATTTGGACTTATAAATGGAGGACATTCATGTGCATCAATCTCTCACCATAAAGTGAGAGATAATTACATGGCTTTTCCTCTTTGCACATGAACATTCTTTTTCTGCATACGACTATATATAGTTTTTCCTCTTTTACATAAAAATATTTCTAATTATGTAAGTGTTTCTCATCTTATGGTGAGGGATGGATGCACATGAATATTGTCCTTTATAAATTATGTAATATGCAATATTTTTTCTTTTATTTTTTTTATTGTACTTTTCCTATATATATAAACTTATTAGTTTGAATTGATTGTCATTAATACATATAAATAAAATATAAAAATTATATTTTATAAGTAATGGATTTATTTTTAGATAAAAAAAGAAGAAGAAGACTACTCTTCAAGAGTCTCCGTGTGTTCTATTCGAGTCAGTTTTTTTGGATTGGATGAGTCAGAGTTCAAGTTATGGGTTTTCCAACCTTGTATAAAAGGTCTTATATGGATGTTTCTGGATTCGGGCTTTTCCTAGATCCAAAAGCAGGATTCACATGGTCATTGTATTGCGTGACGCTTTGGATGATCACAACAACCAATGACACCCTGACCTTCGAATTCTATTACTTTAAAAATCAAGAAAAAGGAAAGGACTATTGTAGGGAAACTCATTGGGAGGACAATCCGGGTCCTGATTCAAGACCAGCTTGTACTTGCTGGGTTTGAACTAAGGTTAGGAATGTGTTGATTGGCCCAATTATTATTTGAGCCATGTAGGCCTGTTAATTTAGTCCATTGAAATGTGTACTCAGCCCTGCCCAGCCCAAGTCCGCAAATACAAGGACTTTGATAAAATTTGAACTCAGTGGGATGGGCTAAAAAAATTATTTTAAAGCCCGACGAAAATTGAATTGAAAATGAGCAAAGCAAGCGTAGCCCATTCGCAAGAAGCATTTGTTTGTGCCTAAGATCAGTTTACTCATGACCCTAGTTACGACCAAATTAGTGATGATGATCTAGACAATGATGGAAATGCACTAACTAATCTTCTAAACATTAAAAGGAAAAAAAAAAAACTATATTTAACCCATAGAATACATTTAAAGTTTTCTACTGTCATCAGCCAGTCATTAGCTCGGAATAAAGGAGGTCCGATGAGGGTAGGGTATAGGAATAATTAGATAATGCAAGTTATGTTCAATATCGGGCTAAATTCAGGCTTGGGCCTGTACGAGATGGGATTTGATGTAGGCCCATTCAATTTAAGATCAGAATTGGGCAACACCTGGTAGGCCGGTCCAATATTCAAGACAATATTAAACAATCCAAGCCCAAAAACAGTTCTTCCCATTGACAAGCCTACGTCCCCATATGATGATAATGAACCACTCGGGAATATATTTGGACTCTACATGTAGGGGCAAACCTACATGTAGGCCTTTTCAAAATTTTATTTTTTACCACTAAATTTTTTATAATTTTTTATTTAAACCCCTAAATTGTTAAAATTTTCTTTTAATAATTTTCATTTGACCCCTCTTTTAGGGTTGTAAACGGGTCGGTTCCGGTCCGGGTCCAGGGTGGACCCGAAACCGAAACCATTTAGTAAGAAGGGGAACCGGATCCGGATCGAAACCAGGATACTGGTTCCGGAACCGGTTCCGATAATTTTAATCGGAACCGGAACCGTTTGCTGTTCATTCTTGAAGCAAATTGAAAAATAAAAATTGAGTGAAGATATCCTGAGAACAATCTTTTACCCTTACAGTGGACACAGTTTTGGCAACCCCAAAATGATACACTATTTTCTTTCCCTTTGCATCGGAAATACATTATTTAGTGACCATGCCATGCGATGCAAACACTATTTTACTTATGGCTTGAATTGATTAGATTTGCATTGTCGTCTGAGTTGCACGTGAAAATTAACTCAACTATTGCAACGAGCTTTCAAGAAAGTGTTGCTGGTCCTAAGTAGATTTCAAAAGTTTGGCAGGACAGTTCAAAATACTAGTGCTATTTGTAGCATAGGAAATTTATGACAAAGAACCAAAAAAATATTGAAAGGATCAATTGAACTAGAAGTACTACTTACCGAGGTAATTGCCTATTTTCAAGGTGATTGTAATTTGATTTGATAAATTGATGTACATTATCCATTATAAAAATGTGTACATTGCCATCACCCCAATGTAAAACATCTCAAATATATATTTAAATTAGAGTATATTGGGTCGGGTCTAAGCTATTGTGGATCCCGAACCGGACCCGTTTAGGTAACGGTTCCAAAAAGAGGATCCAAAACCGAAACCATTTACTTATCGGAACCAAAAAATAAGGACCCAAATCCGAAACCTAACGAATCGAAACCTTCGGAGAATCGTAGATCCATTTACAACCCTACTCCTAGTTCCATTTTCTGAGTCCGCCCGTCTAGTGGAGCCAAGGTTTCCTAGAATGAGTTGGTACAAACATCCACTCGTTGCAATCTTATGTTTCATGAAAAGACATAACTTTTGGCCTCTTCAAGGACTATAATACCTTAATATGTATAACAAAAGAACCATACACGGTTGTTCATTAACAAAGGGTACCATTGAATTGATTAATGAAGTTTCACACTCATCTAGATGAGAAAGAAGCAGAAATAAATTAGCTAAGATTTTGACATTGGATATGCATTAGAAATTTAACAGAATCTCATTCAAAATTTAACACTGGAAAGAACACTTCCAAAATTTAATCACCATCTCTCCACCGCAGCCATAATGGAAGTCCATTTCAAAGAGCTCTAAGAGATAACCAAAATGGACGTCCATTTTTAATCTCTACGACACTCTGAATGAATCATATCGCAGCCCTAGAAAGTCTTATCAGTCCCATTCCAGAATTGCCAAAATCCCAAAGATGAACTGAATATTTTTTAATTTTGGCCAGCCACACCGTATTGATCTTTGAAAAAGATCTCACTTCCACAAAGGCAATTAGTAAGGGAAGAGCAAATTTTTTTTTTTTTACCTCCGAGCCCACAGAGAAGCCAAAAAAAAACCTCGTGGCCCTTTAAGTGGGAGGGAGGGGGTTGGGGGAATCGATACCAAAATCTATAACTCCGGAACCGTAGTCTTGACCACCCGACAAGGGAGGCAGGGGAATCGATACCAAAACCTATAACTCCGGAACCGTGGTCTTGACCACCCGATAAACCCCTTGGAGTTGAGGGAAAGAGCAATTGGAGGAACCACACTTGTTAGTAGTTTGCAATTTATAATTTGAAAAAAACTAGATCTCTAAGATTATAAGGAGAAAAAGATCAAAGAAGAAAGCCAAACAACTTGCATCCTTTTGAATGGGGGCACATACAGAGCATCGAATGCCTTAAGACACAGGAAGAAAGGAAAAAAAGCAATTTTCTTGTAAAATGATAATATGTGTAGAGGTAATTAACTTAATGAAAAACACAAGATTAGTGTAAGAAAAACCAAAAAGGAAATCTATAAAATAAAGATAGATGGCACTAAACATCAACTCGATCAAAAAATAGAAAGAAAGGTGTGGCACTAATAGATATAAAATTCTTCCACCATATGGCCACCACCTTATACTCATGAGGGCAAAAAAAAAATACAGTAATGCACTATCAAGAAATAATACAGCAGTAAGTGTCAGATATGAGAAGATCATCCTCAATTGATCAGACAGGGATAACTGTTTACTTCACATTTTCATCATTCACAGAGCTGTAGTAATAAAAAAATTAAAATAAAAAAAAAATCCTCACCATATAGAGGAGCATCAGATCCCCACTGCTCTATAGAATATCAACCCTAAGGGGTAGCTCAGATGGCCTAGAACCATTTAAGTTAGCCGGTTACCCGGCTACTCTCTAAACCGGAGGGATTAGTCCAACACAAAGGGTTCCGAACCCTCCAATTGAGGAAAAAAAAAGGTATCATAATATAAATATCATTGAATGTGTCACTCCTGAGAATAAAAATCTATTTCAACATAGAATTCAATAAAAATTCAAAGAAGAAGAATTCATTGGAATTTTGTAATATGATTCCCAAAGCTTGCGACCAAAGAGAAATTCTTACAGCCATTCCCGGTATAAGCAATTCAAAATTTCGTTTCATATCCCCATGGAATGTATGCAAATGGAATCTACTAGTTTTAACCAAAAAATATTCACCATAAGAGTAATATGAATGATAACATAAGAGAAGGGTGCTCAGCGTCAAATATGAATGGATTTGTATTGTCCTCATACACACTCATCTAAGAGTGATTCAGATTAACGAGAAAACCATCATAGCACCCTCTGTGTCCCAAAAACAATAGATTTATCTCCTCATATGAAGAGAAGAGCATATAGATAGAGAATGTGAAAGATAGAGACATCGCATAGAAGTGAGAATACACACCCATCTAATTTGTTATCTGTGTGATAATGAGACAGGAGTATCTTTGGGAACCTTGGTTTGCGTGTTAAAGTTTCAAGGGTTTGGATTTTACAATGGTTGGAAATTGACACTTCTCTCAGTTGGCTACCTACTGATCTTGTGTGATCGGTAATCCTGATTACCATCTAACAATGTGATTATACTCTTTTGCATGTCAGGGCTGCTACCACTTCTTTGGAACTTCATGAGCTATTGGACATAAATGTTCTACAGCTGGTAATGAGTAAGAACTTAGACCAGTTCAACTCAATTGAAATGTACAAGACATTGGTAGAAGATCTGGTATACAATCCCTGCCCATTTGTGTCAAATGGTGTTCAATATATGGTAAATTTAATCTAAATCATCTTCTAAAAATAATACCAAAGTTCTCAATCAAACCAGATTCAACTGAGAAGAAAAACAAAGATCATGGTATGTTAATCAATGGTTCTACCTTCAAAGTACACAATTTTCCTCCTTCACAGTGATGGAGATTTTCTTGCAATTTGAATTCCAACTAAAGTATGAGAAGATCTTACAATGGAGAAGGTGATTGTAATGAAAAAGAATGGACCCAAGGAAAGAACATGAAAAACAACATTTTCTAAGGCCTCAGACCGTCCTAGTTATTTGTTTGTCAACATGATGATTCAAGCACATAAAAAAACTTGAGTTCAGTGACTTTTTCTTCATCATTGGCCTGTGAAAACTTAATAAAAAAATAAAAAATAAAAACCCAAAACTATGAATCAGAAGCTATTAGAGACTCTGCTAAATGCATCACAACAATTACCAGCACTGCATATTAATAATAACAAAACAAAAATGCAATCCATGTCCAAGGAAATTAACCAAACACCAATAGTTTTAAAACCATGGATACAATGATCAATCTCCATGTTAAAAGACTCCTAATCATCCAAATCTACAACACCTTTGACAGGAATCAGTGTCAGATATGAGAAGGTCATCCTTACTGGATCAGACAGGGATAACTGTTTACTTCACATTCTCATCATCCACATAGCTGTACAAAATAACCCAAGTTCCAAAACAATGCAAAGAGTACATAAAAAATAAAATAAAACCCAGGGAGCAAAAATCTCAAAAGAGAAGGAAAAACAAAGGAATTTGTGAAGAGAGAGGCATCAGCTCTTCCTATTCAATAGAGGATCACAATACCCCATTTCAATTGAATGGAATATTCATGTGGATAAAGGTCATCATTGGCCTCATCTCAACATAGATAGATATTTTAAAGGGCGGAAAAGGGAGGAGGAAGATGAAGAACCCATGGCATGAGAAGAGGGGTGGGAATGGGATAGCTTGAGAAGAAGGAAGAATTAGGGTTTTGAGAACATTAGAGAGCCAACGTGAGTCCCGTTTATATACATCTAGGGTCTTAAAAATGAACGGCTAGGATTAAAACTGCAAGAGAGCTGCCACCTAGGGTTTTGTATCAAGGGCTGTGATTAAAATGGAAAGGAAAGCTCAATGGTAAATGATGGTAGTTCGCTAGGGCAGAATGGTTGACCGGTGGTGGCTCGCAAGGAAAGTATGTTTTGTTTTTACGGCGCTCATTTCAATTCACAGCTATTGCCTGGGATTGTAAACGAAATGGATTCTGATTGAACCATACTGGATTTTGACTGGATCCGTTTTGTTGGAGTCTAATTTTGACTTTAACCTATTTTATTTGTTCAAATTCAGTTTTGATGGGAAAATTTGAATCCGATTTCGAAACCAAAACTACCTAAATGACTGGAATTTAGTTTTAAAAATAGTTCTAATTTCTTTTTTTTTCCTTAAATTAAGTATATCATTCAGCTAATAACAATGCATCAATAACCTCCATTATTACATATAAAAATGTCTCAAAATTTCTTAGTTTTGATACATAGTTTGTAATATCAAAGACTCATATATCGAGTCTTGGATCCACAAGTTGTAACCTATATGGACCCATAATCAGACCCGGACACGTTTATGAATCGGTTTCGAACCTAGTTTTCCACATCTCAAAACTTCCGGGTAATCAAATAAGAGAATAGAGACCCGTTTGTATCCCTAGCTCCCATGTTGATGGAGGTGATAAATCTCAATCAAAGCTATTGTTTTTGTGACATTTACCATGTATTGTGTGTGGGTAATCAAAATGCAAGCATAGCTGCAATTGTAGTGAAGTTTTTCAATTTTTATGGCCTGGGTGATAAATTTCAATTAAAGCT
Source organism: Cinnamomum chago (assembly GCA_038049695.1). Taxonomy (NCBI): domain Eukaryota; kingdom Viridiplantae; phylum Streptophyta; class Magnoliopsida; order Laurales; family Lauraceae; genus Cinnamomum; species Cinnamomum chago. The sequence continues at coordinate 16,385,726 of CP142453.1, forward strand.
ATTGTCATTGTCACATTTACCATGTAAAGTTTGACATTTTTTGCAGCTTTGGTAAATACTCAGACGCCTTGGTCAAATCTCTTATTGTTAATGGTGCAATTATTTAATCTTGAGGGGTAACTTAATTGACCAAGGGTCACGGTTTGCATCCGGAGGTTGTAGGTTCGAAACTGCACTACCACGCTAGGGCTATAAGGGAGTTTATCCGGCTCCCCTCTGGGCTCGGATTGATTAGTCAAGCCCAAAGGGTTAGGAACCATCCGATAACAAAAAATAAATAAAATTGCTGCAATCATTTTATTTATCTATTTGTGTGGAGGGGATGTGCGTGCTGCTGAGGTGCCAATTGATTATTGGCAAATTTAATATTGCTTGTGGGCTTAAATTAGGGTTGTCAATTGTGTCGTGTTAATAAATCCGGGTTACGGGTAAATAAATTCGTGTTAAAATCACCTCAACCTATACACGACCCGTTAATTTAATGGGTCAAAAAACCCAATCCAAACATGACCCGTTAATTTAACGGGTTATAAGACCCAACACGTTAACCCGTTAAGTAATCAAGTCATTTCGAAAATAAATATAATAATACAAAAATATATAAGGAGAAAAATATATAAGGCACACGTAATTGTAAGTGAAGATCTTGAGTGGATCTTACCTAAAACCCCATTATAAAAAAAATTAATTTCAATTTATTCTTTATGAATATAAATTAATTCTAGCTAGGGATTAAAAAAATTAACGGGTTAGGCGGATTGTTAATGGATCACTGATTTAATTCGTACACGTCCCATTAACTTAACGTGTTAATGGATTTGACCCGTTAACGGCTCAAACCCATTAAGAGCCCGTCCGAACCCGTTAATATTTCGTGGATTCGTGTGTTGTTAACAGATCATGTGGCATCAGCCCTAGCTTAAATAGTGTGCCTATGATGGTAGCACGTTAATAGGCAATAGTAGTGGATGAAACTATATAAGCATACTTTAACCGTGCGATGTTATAAAATATGTATATTTTCAATACTTAAATGATTAACGAAAGGAAGAGGGGACATCCAAATGTTGATTGTTGGTTGTTGGCACTTAACAATCCCTTTTCCATTATGTTATACTTTATAGTATTTTTTCCTTCGTTTTTTGTTCGAGCTCTGATTGGTTATATTGATATCTAATTAAAGGATCCTTATATTGATATCTAATTAAAGGATCCTTATATTGATATCTAATTAAAGGATCCCAACCCTGACCCTAGAGGGCATGGCAAAGGCCTGAGTATTATAGGTCTGCCCATGGTGCAAAGTAGGAGTCTTCATGGGCAGTTCGGATCGATTTAGAGAGGAAATCATCAATTAAACTGAAACCATCGGTTTTCTATTTTGTCAAATCAAACTGAGCCGCCTATGTTCTCAGACATAACTGGATTGAACCGAAAGGAACCAATTCAGTTCGGTTCGTTACGGTTTTTCTTGTTTTATTATTATTTGTTTGCATTAAAAAAATAGCAGTTCAATTGGTGAGAGACATTGAACTTCAAGTAAAGGAGTGAGTGTTTGAGTATTCTTCAAATAATTTTTCATATTCATTTGTATATTTTATAAAATATATATTTATATAATTGGTTCATTTCGGTTCGAGCAGTTTAACCGCACATTCGAATAAAAATAAAAACCTAATCGAACGATTTAAATGAAATCCGAACTGTATCCGAATCAATCTACTAAAAAATTGATCCAAACCTCCCGATTTAGTTCGGTTTAGCAGTTTTTTGTGCACCCCTAGTGCCAAGGGCCTTAGCTTGACCTTTGCCTGGCATGCATATGTGAGGATAGAATACGGTTGCTTTTGAAATTATATTAATAGTACACAATCAAATTTTAAAACTCTCAACTTGACTATTTTTATTGAAAAAATGTTATTTATCGGACAGACCATGTTTTTTTTATAAAATGGTAACAAAATTTATTAAGAGAAAAGAGCCAAATAATATTTACCGGACATGCCATTTGAAGCAAATCATCCAATAAGTGGGATTCTGGAATCCTCAATATTGTGTAGAGTTCAAAATGCTGGAACATGAGAATTCTTCGTAACAAAACTGTCATTTTGAATGCTAGTTGATAGAATCTAGCGATTCAAATAGGTAATTTCGAATGCTTCTAAAGAGAACACCCTTTGCTTCGAAAAAAGTTTACAGAGAAATTAAGTTCCCAGTAAAATTTGCTTGCAATCAAACAAGTCGTACTAAATTCCTAGAGAGGGTAGAGACTTGCATGATGTGATTGGATATCATTAAGTCGTGCAAGTAGCTGCCATTAGCAGTGGCGGCTCCAGAAATTCGAGTGAGTGGAGTTAACAAAAGACTTATCATCAACAAATCAAATAAATTTATATTTTCCTTTATCAACATTTGTCATCTACTTTCGATAATTCGACGAGTATGGTATAAAATTATCAAATAATCTATTTTTAATAATCCGACAAAGATAATATTGAGTTAAAAAAAAAGAGAATAAATTCTAATAGTTCTCAATAAAAAAACAAAATCCAAATACATAAAATCCTACAACTGCTCTCAACAGGTTTTCATGTATTGAAATTGTTGCATAATAGATTCATTATCAACATTAGCAGTCACATATTTTTTAATATATGTAATCAAACAATCATTTATCGATTGATCTCCTATTCGATTACGCAATCTGTTTTTTACGTACTTCATTACTGAAAAAACTCTATTTACTGTGGCAATTACTGTTGGTAAAATCATCGTCAATTTTAAAAGCAAATAAACTAATTGGTATACGATATTCTTATTTGTCTCCATTAATTTTCTAGTAATGTCACAAATTCCTTTAAGTTCTGAAAACTTGTTGCCAGAGTGCGTATCAGTAATATGGGCCCATCAATTTTATTTAATTTTTTGTATACAGTTAGCCCATTAACTTAGGCGGTTGGGTATTTTATGGCGACGTTTGTTCACTACCACAGTTATAAAGAAAAAGTGTAAAGTTAGTTGATGTGGGGTGAAACTCTTAAATTGAGTGGGGTAAAAAGCTTCCTATAAGTTGAATTCATGAAATGAAAAGTTTTATTTTTAAATGTTTTTTCAGATCTCAGTGGGGTAAATTGACCCCACCGTGATATACGTGGAGTTGCCCGCCCATGACCATCAGTATCATACTTATGAACGACACCCATGGGATTAATTTCTCTCCTTTTAACCACCCCATTCATATAAAAAATATATTATTTGATAATACATAAGGTTGCACAAAAAACCGCTAAAACGATCCAACCCAATTCGAATCGATTTTATAGTAGATTGGTTTTGTCATGGTTTAGATTTCCTTCAAACCGCTCGATTCAGTTCGGTTTTCGATTTGAATGTGTGATTAAACCGCTAAAATCAAACTAAACCAATTATATAAATATATATATATTTTAAAATATATAAAGGAATATGAAAAATTACTTCAAGAATACTCAAACCCCACTCCGTTACTTCAAGTCCAATGTCTCTCACCAATTGAACGACTATTTTTGTAATAAAAATAAAAGAAAAACAAACAAACCGTAACCTAAGCGGTTCATTTCGGTTTAGAAAAATAGAAAACTGATAGATTTAGTTTGGTTGATAGTTTTTAGATTGATCCGAACCTTCCATTTGTACTCCTATAATATACTGTTATTGTGAAACAAATTTTTTTTTCTTATTTTTTCACATACATTTAATTGTCTCAGAAGCACTCGGCCAAATACAAGCCTAACCCAAATCGACCTCGATATGGGCTGCGATTTAAGGCTTGCAGACCCAAATCGGCCGAATACAAGCCTATCAATAGTTTAATGATACTGTCGTTGAAAGTAAAAACAAACAAACGAATAAATAAATAAATTCTTTTCGTCTAAAGAATGGTTGAAGTAATTTATACAATTTATAAAGAATAAATATTTACAAATTATCATTAGACTGTTGAATGTTTTACAAGTTGACATGTGTGGGTTATTTGTAAAAATGAAGAAAAAAGACTTGCCGACAAATATATATATATATATATTTTGGCAAGTGAGCTGCGAACAATTACAAGCAGTTATATGTAAATTTCCAAAAAAACAGCAACAAGCTAAAATCATTTGGGCTTTTATATCTAAATGCGTGACGTTCACAGTTTCAAAAAACACAATACAAAGAAAATTAGGGCTGGTAAAGTGAACGAATCATTGGCCCCAAAATGAGATTAAGCACCATTGGAGAAACCATTTAGTGATGAAATTAGTATTCAAATTAATACGCAACCAACCGTACCATTTAGGGAGAGGCCATGCTGGCTGGTTACAAACTTAAAACTTAGGCCAAAAGAAATTTTGTTTTCATTTTTGTACCATTTAGGGAGAGGCCATGCTGGCTGGTTACAAACTTAAAACTTAGGCCAAAAGAAATTTTGTTTTCAATTTTTGGGGGGGGGGGGTCGACAATAAAGACGAGGGCGAGGGGCGATCGAAAATCAATTTTATTGATTGATTGGAAGAGTAAAATTTCGACTCATATGGGCAATATTCTTTCTCTTTCCAGCCAATAAATGATAATTTAAATAAGAACCATGACCCTGGAGACAACCTAGTGGCAAGGGTGTCTCAGCCACACTTTAGCATTAGGGTATGATTATTGGCATTGGTAAAGCATGGACATAATAAATCCCGTGTCAATCATTCCATGGGTGCTGTGTAGCGTCACAGAAGAAGAAACACATTTTCTCTTTTGTGACTTTGGCTTTGTGAGGCGGGAGTTGGGAAACCGGGATCCTATCTCAAGCAGAAAATAAGGCCTTCAAAGTGAGTTCAAACACCCGGAGGACAAGGATTGTCGCCTCAACCAAGCACGAGGCGGAAGGCTCCTCCCCATTTGTGTGAAAATGCTACTGCAGAAACACCCTCTTAGTATTCCTCCACCCATTAGCCAATAGTTTTTTAAAAAATTGGTGATTTATGCATACAAAGGCGATACTGGCATTGGATAAATTGGACAAACTAGATTATAGGTGGACTGTACATTAATGTACATACCCCAAATCACATATTCCATAAACACTACTACAGTCATCCAATCTAAAGCAATCACATTGATATTTATAAAAAAAAAAATAGTCTTATTTCACATTGAATCTTAATCACTTAATATAAAATCCAATGACTAAATATATCCAACAAGATTATTTTTAACAAATGCCTAATATAGAACTCACACTTATACAAGAGCCATTCAAAAAGCAAAAAAATAAAACAATACATTATTTTCTCATTTTCCTTATTTATCCAACAAATACTTTCAAATCTCAACGTTTCTGACTAGAATTTGGGAGGTTGAGATTTTTTTGATATTATGTGATATCTTGTCCCCTGCATTTAAAATGCTGTGTTTCTTACATTAAAATTTCAAATTCCAACCACAAAAAAGAACTTTTGGAATTCTTGGAGTTTCCATCTCTATATCATTTGTTAGAATTTTAAATCCTTCATATAAAAGAAGAATTTGAAATTTCACCTAAAAGGACAATTTTTGGAGAAATTAAAATTATCCCAGACATAAATTCTTGAAATTTTGAAAAACAAAGTAGCCCTTATACAAGGGCACTTTCATCTTCCAAACACAAAAAGACACTCGTTACAAATTGCAATCCAAAGTCCGAACTTTGATATGGGCAGGCCCCACTCTAAACCCAACAACAACAACAACAAAAAAAAAAAAAAAAAAGAAAGCCCTTTTCCATTTTAATCCAACCAACGGCGGGAAATCAAACCACTCCCCCTCCAAAAACAAAAATCCCCTCCCACAATCAAATCCACCCGCTCAACGTTCCATTAAAAAAAAAGAAGCCCAACAATAAACAGCAAACAAGAGAGAGAAAGAGAAAGAGAAAGAGGAGAAAGGGAAAAAGAAATAGGAAATGTCGAAAAGCAAATGCCCTCAAATCCTTCTCTTTATTATATATAAAATCTCCCATTCATTGCAAAACACATCTTCTTCACACCAACCCAAATCCCATCTCTTCGCTTTCTCCTCTCCTCCTCCTGCCCTAGATCTACCGATTCCGCCACCGAGCCGTTACAACCCCCGTTTCCCGCCCTTTTCAACCTTCGAACGACCGTTACAGGGCCGTCGCCGGCGGAGAGAATGGCAGCCGCGGAGGCCGAGAAGCCGGAGGAGGAGAAGGTCGCCGCCGGAGAGCTGTTGTTCTGCGGCGGAACGAACTGGGACATGATCGGGAAGAAGACTGGAGCTTCGGTCACTGGGAACCTCGTGTCTCCGACTCGGCTGCGGTCGCTCATCAACGTCGACATTAGACTCGTTGCGTCTGGATGCGGTAATCGGTTTTTGGAGTTTTTATTCTCATCCAGATTCTTAAGAACTGGGGTTTTGATTTTTTTCCTCTGCTGTCCTTTAAGCTGGGATTGTTTTGCATTTGGTATGATCTGAGCTGAGTGGTTTCTGTATCGAGATTTATTGCTGTGTTAGAAGTCAAATCTGATAAATAGTTTTATCTTTTATGGATTGTTTGGTCAGTGAGAGGCTGATGTTGGATGTTAAAAACACTGCAACGTTGAGCCTGGCATGCATGTCATTTTGCATGTTTCATTTGTCTACTTCGCTAATGGACATAATTTTTGTCTAGTCTGAATCTTTTATGCCTATGATGCCTGAGAAAGTTTGCAAATTTATTGCAACAATGCTGGCTGGAGTTAGGCTATCTGTTGCTGGTTGCTCCTTTATCCATATTTAATCTCTTGAAGCTCATTAGAGGTGTCTTCATTGCTCTACTGAAGGTTCTTAAATTTCATAAAATATCTGACATCTTAAATCTTTTCAAATCGCATGTTTTGTCCAATGATTTCTCTCTATTGTTAAAGACTGCGTACTTATTCTTTCAATACCGACCATAGCACTGTTGCTGGTATTGTTTACCATAAAAACTATTTTCCTATTGTGGAATGCGCATGAACTCCATCCCCAGTAGAATTTTCTAAAGAATCTAAATGCACCCAACTGAATTTAATTAACTTTAGTAGGGATTAAAAAAAACCCACATTCTTGAAGCAGACAACTTGAAAACAAGTTATTGACTGTTCCTTCAAACTCTTGCACGTCTGGCAAGATACATCATGCAACCCCACTTTTCATATACTGTCCTTTGTTGAAATTTTGCTTGCTATCAATGCTGAGATGGTAATGTACACTGAATTGTTGTTGATTCTAGATGTGAATACATGGTTTGTGCTGAGGGACAGCTGTTTGGTTTGATAACCTCATCCAAAAGATACGTTCTGAATCACAGCTTTTTATGATGCTCTTGACAGTGGCTGAAAACGGTCAGATGGGCTTTGCTCTATTTGGAGGTTTAAAGCTCCATTCTGAGTTTTTTCTTGGGCAGAATTCCTTAATGAGATTCTCACGGTTGATCACTAATGAAGATGAAAGCATATAACTGTGATTGTATGCATTGTGTGCCTGCATAAAGTGGAAGATTTTAGCCATCTATTGATTTTGTTGCCCTTTTGGAAGGCATAGGGTGCCTTTCTACATCTGTTTGATGTGCATTGGGTCATCCTCTAGTCTATTGTGGAGCTTGAACAATGGCTGTTTGGATATGGATTATTTTTGGGATTTGTATATTGCTGCAGTAGTGTAGTCATGGTATAAGAGAAACAATTTTTTTCCCCGTATTCAAAAAGTTTGGGGGAGGATGCGGTAAGTCAGACTAAATGGGTAGCAACATATTGTGCTGTTGGTCGATAGGAGTTTGAGAGGGTTAATGGCTTTAACTTATTCCTATGTTGGTCTTTTGGTCAAAAAGGAGTTTTGATGCAAATCCTAGGATTAGGGCTTGTGTCACAAGTGCCACAACACAGCGGTAGTTTCTGGCTTCCACATAAGCAATTACACAATGAAGATGCCTCTCCAACAATAAAATCCCAATGGGAATTTCTATTAAACGTCAAACTCTGAGATTTCTATCTCTACAATGCAATATACAGGGAAAACAAAACTTGGGTCTTGAGTTAGCTAATAAATCTAGGAAAGTAATAATATTGGAAACTACTCTAATACCACTTTTTGAATATAACGAGAAACTAATAGCAATTAATAAGAAAATTCCTAAACTTCCTTGGGTCCCACGTGTGGATCACAAGTCTTGTTCGAACGACATGGCAGTGTTGCTGCAGCATTCCCCCTAGGTTGTATAGGAGTTTGACCCTGAACTTGGTATTGCTTGGCATTGCTTCGGTAGACATTGTGGACTCGAAACGCTTCCTTGGTGAAACGAGCTCTAGACCATTTCTTTGTTGGTGCCGGCTTCATAGGATGGAGTGTGATATGTTTTCCATTTTGAGCAAATTTGTATGTATTGTTGTGCATGCCATGAGTTCCATTTTTGTCGTACATCCATGGTTGAAGTAATAGGATATCACCACTATCCATTGGTAGTACATCGCATCAAACTGCTTCTTTGTAGTCCACAACAATGGTAATGGCAACTTGACATGCATGTCGAACTTGAACTTTATCATCTGTCATGGGCCATCGGGCAAAATAGGGATGATGGTGCTTTCGAACCTTCCGCTGCAAGCAATTCACAAGCGCTTGAGATATAATGTTTTTTCAACTGCCCCCATCAATCACAACTATAGTTGCTTGTCCATTCACGGTGCTTGGTGAGCAGAAAATATTATTTCACAACCATTTCTTCTCATCAACAGGTGTAGATTCTGTAAGGACCATAAGAGCTTCAAGACCCTCCAAGGGACCTACTTCCTCTGTCTCATTACCCTTAGGATCATTTGGAGTATCTTTTATATCACTTTCATTCTCAATGAGGTTTATTCGCTTGGGAGTTGGGACATTCAAATGATCGATGCCCCTGTCATTTACAATGAAAACACGTGATCCCAATTGATGCAAATTGATAGGGGTTAATGTATCTGACTAATTGCAATGTTGGTCAGTTGTCGAGAGGAGTTTGAGAGAGATTAATGTTTCTAAAATATTTGATGTTGGTCTTTCTATTTGAGGTTCAACCTATTCTTTGGTCTAGACCTGTACCTTGTCTACTTCCTTTGTGGTTGTTTAAACTTATGGTCAGAAGAAATATATTGAGGGAGACCATACTGCTTTATCTGGTGGGGTGCTATAAAATGGTGAGGGAATTATTTTATGTAATTTTTGGGTCCAGTTACTAGTATTGATTTGAATGACGCTGGAAGTTAAGGACTTTCTTGTGGTGTGCAGTGAGCTGCAAAAAAATGGATACTACAAATGCTATTTATTGAAGGTCACTTGATTTTTCACGTTTAAGTGGGCATCCACAAGTGATGGTTTTTGGCTGGTTGGTTTGAGGAATTATGAGTGTTAGGTTCTGATGGTTGTTATGTTAACATACTCTGGGAAGCATATGAGGCAGCCAAAGACAAAACTATTCGACTTACCATATTCATTTGATGTGCGGTATCTCACCAATATATATATATTTGTTGGATTTACCTTTGCTTCTAGTTTTTTTACATTTTTTGTTTGTTTGTGGTAAAACTAATTTATTGCTAGAAGAAAATCAGTACGCGAGTAAAGGATAGTAAAGAAATGTAACAGTGAAAAGAAAAACCGAAGGACAAACCACTAATACTTTAAGAAAGGACCTACAAGCAAGAAGTCAAGTTTGCCTGATGCCTTTATTGAAAGGAGAAAACACACCCTCATTGCTTGGCATGCTTCGATCTTGCATTTTGAATTTGTTTGGGGGCATCTTTTGATATTAGAGCCTTAAATCATCAATTGTTAATTATTATTCAATACTAATCTGTTTTTTATGTTGTTTATGTAGCATCATGCCATTGTGTGGCTTTGGATGTGGAAGGACGCTGCTACACTTGGGGAAGAAATGAGGTACTTTTTAAAAGTAGGCAACAAATTTACTTTGTTCACAGACTCATATTTATGGTTTTGCAGAAGGGGCAATTGGGGCACGGGGACACTCATGCCACTTTGCTTGAAATGCCTAGAATTGTGTCCGGACTATCAAAGTGAGTTACTTATTCTGTAATGAATGTTTTCAATTTATTTTAATCAATCCTTTAAGTTTAAAAAACGATTATCTTTTAACTTTTCATTTCTTTTAAGAATTTTGTATTTTGTAGTTTGCATACATGGCACAAGTTTCTAAAAAGTTTTCTAACCATGTTATTGATATAATTTGTTTTTAATGTTGGTAACATTTATTTCATTCCTTTAATTTAAGTAGAAGATAAAACTATAGAGTACGCAATCTACATAGTATGGATAAAAGTATGTACATCAACTATACCGCCACACTGAAATAAGTAAAATTCATCTGACAACACACGAGGTATATTGGTTAGGCACCCTTCTTCAAAGAGATGACGAATTACATGGTTCGAGGCTTCAAGCATTGGTTTGCTCCCCTGATGATCAGCTTAAGTGCTAGCTAGTGTACCCCGCCCTTTCTGTCTTTTGTCTACTGTTTTTTCTAGGAAGAAAGAGAGCAAACAAGTTAAGATAGAGGTTCCATTAGATATTATTTCCAATTTACTTGTATATACTATGCCAAAACAATGGTGAAGTCGTCAATGCTGGGATATTTTTCTCATGACGTTGCCACTTTACAATGTGTAGAGAAATGCCATTTTGGTTGTGTAACAATCCTTCTTTCCTTGATTTTGGGAAGTTGGTGGATTTTCATGACATGTAAAAACACATGGTAGGAGTTGGGACTCATGTGCCTCAGTGAGAGAAATAAAGTAATAGTAGGCACACCAAAGGATTCAATCATAATAGGCCAATTCAATCATGAAAACCACACCGGGTTCACCTAGATTATGGAAAGCACGATGTCTCACCCAATGTTGGAAAACTCATCTCATGAAGATAGACTTCTGTACATTCAATGATGATGAAGTCCATCAATAAGAGGTTCACCAATTGATTTTTCTCATTATCGGGCGTTCACTATATTCTTTCAATGGACCCACCATGATTTTGTTTATTTGACAGGTGGGTTCAATATTTTTATAACTGGGTGGCGGGCCCATATGCTTTCAATCATTAGATAGGACGTCATAAGATGGGTGTATGAATCACTTTTTTTTTTCCATCTGTTGGTGCCATCTCTATCTCTCATCACTAAGAATACCCTCTCACAATGGATCGTTATCTCATTGTTGTTACTAATGATTCTTCGCATGGTGTCCTATGTAGTCCACGCCTCCACACGTTGTTTTCTAGTATTAGAATGAAAGTCATTGGGTAATTGGTGCGTGAAAATTTATAGGGTCCTGAGCATGTTTGATTTATAGTAGATGCTTTTGTGGGGTCCTGAGCATGTTTGATTGTTAGTAAATGTTTCTTGATGCTCTCACAGTTTACTTACACCCACTCTTTAAGAACTTAGATAAAAAAAAAAAAAAGAAGGTTACAATGGTGGCCTGAAATGGGAATTTGTGGATACTTTAAAAGTTAAAAGCCTCATCAATAAAAAAAAGAAGTTAAAAAACATCTATATAAAGTCATAATCATCCATTCTTATTCCTTACTCTTAGAAGATTGTTGATGGAAAATCAATTAAGAGGTTGTTATCTGAAAAACTAGAAATAATTCACCGTTAATCCCACTCCTCTCATAACATATATCAAACAGCCAAGTGTCGAACTTGTTTCCTAAATCTTCAAAGTAGCATGTGGAATCTTCTTAATAGGTGTTTTACATATTTGCTTTCTTCAAGTGTTATTAATACACCGACAAAGATAGGAGGGAGAAGAAAGAAACCGAGGACAAGGTTGAAGAAGGAAGAAGGGAGAGGGAAGATGGAAAGGAGGAGAAAAAGATGGAAACTAAATGTTATCATTTTTTTTTTTCAATTGGACATCTCCCCTTCTCTCTCTTATCTCAAAAGTATGTGTCCTTTAGGCTTCCAATTCATGAGAAAATCGCGAGGGTTGTAGTGTGGCCCGCCTGTTAGATATCCATACCTACAAAAACAAGTGTCCTCTTTTATAGTATTTTATTAAACTTCGCTTCATAAAGGGCTGTGCCCATTGTAAAATTAATCACTTATTAAACATGTGAATATGATAATATAAATATTTTTACATGGTTTATACCTGTCAATCTAATGATGGGATTCTATTATCAAATTGAAAATTTTCAAGGATGCTTATCTCTATGTGTCATATATTTTGATCATTTTAGATTTTAATTGATGGCCCTCAATTTGGTGCCTCACGAATTTTAATCAAGACTCATCTCTGTCAAGTTTCCATTTCTCACTTTGTTTCGTCTTCTACCTCTTTATAGAATTTATTTTCATACAACTGTTTGAATCCTGAAACTCTAGTGCAAGCCAAATATCACATCTTAGAGTTGATTGATTTAGAGGATAGATATATTTATCTCTATTAATTCATAATTGGGGTCTATTTATGAAATCCGGACCGTTAAAAATTAGTCTTCCTTAGTAACTTTGCGGTGGGCCAAATTTCACACAAATCTGAGTTTGTAACTTCGACAGATTGATTAAATGTTAAACACTTAATTTTAACTACTCATCTTTGTGTATTTTAATCATGTGAGTAACGATGATCAATCTATCGGTGGTGTTTTCTCTGATTAAATTAAAATTTATGTCACCACCTACACAAAAGAGACGAACAGCTATGAGCAGTTAAGCTTTATAAATGGACCCTAATGATGATCACAAAAAAAGAGACTTTTGGTAGGAAAAAAAAAAAAACAGAGAGCTTTTGTAAATATAAGAGAATGGCAATCTTCCCATTCACGCTGCTGATTGATTGAATTTTAAAACTTAAATCTGTCAAGAGGTAAATGCTATATATTTCACTGGCTGGCTTATAAATAGAGTCCTAATCTCATTCATGAGGACTGTTGTTCTTTTTATTTTTATTAAAGTATCTAAAGTTCTAGTGAAATACTTATATATACATCAAAACATATCTAGAATCATCTCAAGCTACATCGAATTATATATTCGAATTAATGTGTCAAATTCATCAAACTCGAATTGCAAGTCAAATAAATCGAAGAACGAGTTAAATGAAGCTACCCAATCAAGATTTTGAGAGCAAGTGTCGAACTCAAACTTCGAATTCAAATGTGAATCGGTCATTGTGAATCGTGTAACTATGGTCCATATTCTCTAAGGTATTGCTATAAAGTAGACGTGCTATTGGTGCTTTCCTTGGTATTTTCTAGACTTCACTTTTGCGACTCAGTGCTTTCCTTGATATTTTTTAGACTTTACTTTTTTTGTGTGAGCTAAAGATTTTCTAGAGTGCTGTGAACTGTGATAATATTACTTGGGGTCCGTATCTGAAAATTGTTTGAAGCTTATATGTCATGCTTGGTGGTTTGAAATTTATCATGTATGGATGAACTGTACTGAGTGTTTTTCATGTGTCTCTTTCTGCACACTAACTAAGCATCATTGTTAATCAGATATAAGATTGTTACAGCAGGAGCTGGCAGGAATCACACAGTGGTGGTAACTGATGATGGGAACTCCTTTGCTTTCGGTTGGAATAAGCATGGACAGTTGGGGACAGGTTCAACAAAAAATGGTAAGTTCAACTTTGGGGGATCTGAGAAAATTGACCTCTTGATATTACTACTTTTCCGGTGGAAAGGAACTATTCATTAGACATATAAGGCACTATAGAAAGAATAGCGAGAGAGAATAAATGAGCACACTAATTGATTATCGAGACACTATAATTTTGAATTCTGCGGCAGCAAAAATTCTAGGCAGACCTCTTGTTATTACTCTGCCTCTTTAATTTTGCATTAGTTCATTCCCTCTGTAGCCACAATGTCATCCACATCTTGAAAATTTTCTTACCGCTGCCCTCATAGAAGGATTCAAAACAAACAAATTTATTGTATGTATTATATACTCAGTTATATGTGTATTTTGGTCTGAAACCCATTTGATATGGACTCAATTGCAGTTGGACCCAAATTGTGTATGTGGATCTGAACATGACTATCACTCAGGCCTAGAAAAAGTCCATGCCTGGGTTTTTTGAACTGGTATGGTCCTTTGGGTAAACGGGTCCCTAAGCATACATTGACAATATATGGGTAGGAAGAAGGTTAAAAGAACAAAACTATAAAAGGGTAGGAGAAGATGCACATGATCAGAAGGGGTCGCTTCATTACTAGTGAGATATTTGTGACGAGAAAATAACAGAAGAAAGAGGTCCTCCCTTACTAGTGGGGAGAAGCCAACACACTCTCTCTCTCTCTCTATATATATATATATCTATATATATATATCTATATATATATAGAAGGAAATAGATTCCTTAGGCATCTGCTGAAAATGGGCAAAATCCCTTTTTCCTCGTGGGTTGAGACTTGAGAGTTCCGGTTTTTTTTTTTTTTTGAATAATGACTTGAGAGTCCCTTAATAGTGTTTAGTACCGTTGTGTTGGTGGGATCTTAGGAAACATGTAAAAGTGTGACAAGTAAGCACTCATCACTGGCACATATGAACAAAGTCCTGAACACATTGCACTACAGACAGCCTCCAATCATCTTGTTTTCTAGGTTTTTAGGAACTTATTTGGAAGGGAAGAATGTTACAATGATATGGTACAATGAGGAGTATCAATCATCCTGGTCGACATCCCTCTTAGCCTGATAGTGCATGGTCTACAAATTATGTGCTCCTATTATTGAGGACTTCTTTCATTGCCCTTATCTGCATGGAGACCTTTCCATGTACCCCACTCACCCCACTACTAAGAGGGCATGTTAACTGGGCTCCATGAGCTGGACTGCATATTGCCCATATGCAGTCTTCTCGTTGGAGAATATTGTTCATCTCTTACAATCCCTAATGGTATGGTACAATGAGTATCAATCCTCCTGGTTGACATCTCTATTAGCCTGATAGTGCATGGTCTACAAATTATGTGCTCCTATTATTGAAGACTTCTTTTGTTCTTCTTTTTATTTCACTGTTTCATTGGCACTTATGCATTAAAAATATTCTGATATTGTTTTTGTAATATTTCTCTGATGTAATTTCTGTAGAATTAGAGCGATCTCCTGTTCGCTGTCTGGTTTCTCAAGTCACAAATGCCGTCTGTGGGGGCGACTTTACTGTGTGGCTATCTTCTCTTGAAGGATCTTCTATATTGTATGGTTGCCGATTTCCCCGACTTGCGTATTCCTTTCTTGGTTTGAAATCCTAAAGATTCAAGAGTCGCTTCAATAAGGCTTCTGTCCACCTGGTGATGTGGATGAAATGCTTCAAGTTTATTCAGTTTGTTTCTGATTTGCAATATTTTTGATGATTTGCAGAACTGCAGGTCATCCACAATATGGCCAACTTGGACATGGAACAAACAATGAGGTAAATCAACTTAATAAAGAAAAGTTGTGTTGTTCTCTTATATCTGTTAAATGTCCTGAGAATTTTTGAATTAAATTGCAGTATAATCTTAAGGAAGCTTCAGTGAAGCTTGCTTACGAACCCCAGCCTCGCCCACGAGCTATTGCTGCGTTAGCCAGCAAAACTATTGTTAAAGTTGCTTGTGGAACAAACCATACAGGTTCATAGCATGCTGTTTCTGTTTTCAGAATTATAGACTGTTGACTTTCATTTGATATACCATTAATTCCAATGTTTTTCTCTTCAATTTGCATGTCTTCATCCAGTTGCTGTAGATTCAGATGGCTTGGTTTACACGTATGTATCTTAACCTTTTACTAGTTTCATTTGATGTTTGTTTTTAAAACATTGAGATTACATATCTGCCACTGCTATGACTTGTTTGCATGTTGAAGTAGCCGTTCGTATTGAGTGCACTATAGGTGTTGGATGACAACAGTAAATTGATAACTTTAATGGTGACAATGCGATAGATTCTAATTTTTAGGAGTCCTATTGAACAAAAGCGGAGCACAGGAGGCAATCTAGTGAAACAAGATCAAAGTGAAGGGTTCTGGCAGTTAGAAATTGTTGGTTGTTTTCTAAAGTCTTTTGGAAAAGGCACAACAGTAGTGGTTAGAATGCGAAGTGTAAGGTTTTACAGGCTTTAGAATTACTAAGAACCTTAAGTGGTTTAAGAAGAAAAATCAAAGAGTGGAATGCGGAAGAGTTTCGTAATGTTAAGGACCTTTGCAATGAAAAAAGAAAAGAGTTGGAGGCTTGGGAGTTTGTATCAGATTGCTTGACCACATGGAGAGAAGTGCTTGATGGGTGGCAGTGAAGAAATTATGGGAGTTAGATCGACTGGACTGTGGAAGAGATATCGTGGAGTTAAAAATGAAGTCATATGGATTAAAGGTAAGAATACTAAGTTCTTCCACTGGATGGTCAATGCTAGGCAAAGAATCAACCTCATCACTAAAACCAGTATGCGAGGGAAAATCATAAAGGAGCCAAAGGAAGTCAAGGAATTGTTAATTTCTCTTGGGAGCTTTATAGTAGTGATTGTTTCCCTAAACCCACTATGGATGGGGTTTCTTCCCCTATAACCTTGAAAGAGAATGTCAAGAAGAAGAAATCTATAAAACCTTGATGGATTATGCATGTGATAAAGCCAGTCTGGATTGTTTCAACTTCTTGTTTATTAGAGTGGGATGGAGTTTCCTTGAAGAGGACTTTCTTGATATACTTTCTGAATTGTATCAATGAGGACAGTTTACAACGAACTCAATGCCACTTTCTTGAAGCTAATCCCTGAGATCCCTAATCTGCTGGAGTTGAACAATTAAAAACCTATTACCCATACCTTTACCCATGTGTCATGTTGATAAGTTATATTTTGCAAATGGGCTTGAACTGAACCAATCTTCAGGGTCATGTGCTAGATCTGGCCCTGAATTTTATGGCTGATAAATAAGTGGGCTCGACTTGGACAATCTAGGTCCCAGCCTAATCCAGACTGTGAACAACCCTATGTTTCCAGTTATTCCATGAAAATGGGAGAAACCATTTTCGTGTATCCTGTCTTTAACACGTCACCAAACAGCAGGCATCCCAATGTTTTCATTTTGTTCTTCCCAGTCAATGCTAGCCTTGTACCAGTCAGGCCTTTTAGAGTTTGAAGGGTTTGGATATAACAGGAATTTCAAATTACTGATGGTTGAGGGTCCTCGTGAGAGGAACGTTAATGCATTTTCTGGTTTGTGTCAGTACTGGGTGAGTTATTTGACCATCTAACTGAAATGAGCTGCCAACTTTCTTGACCAGGTATCATAATGTTTTAGATCATATTTATTATTTATTATTTATTTATTTATTTTTGGGTTGTTTTCACCAATTTCATTCTCATTTTTTTTTTGCGTGTAATATATTATCAAGTAAAGTGGTTTATATATATATTTTTAAATTCTCCTTTACCAATTCCTGTTCTGTTGTACATTCAGGTGGGGATTCGGCGGCTATGGAAGGTGTGGATGTCAGCAACTTTGATTTATAGTGTTACTCCATACATGCATGACGTGTGATGTGCAGGGATGCTCAGGGGCTGGGGGAATCCTGGCCCGATCAGGGCCCGGCCCGCTATCAGCCAGGTTTGGGCCTTAGGTTTTAGTAGTCAGGTTGGGCCTGGATCTTAAAGTGGGGCATGCTTAATTTTTGGTTTGGGCTTGGCTTAATTGATGGAAAGAACAAAGCCTGGCCTAAACAAGAATTGTCCAAAGCTTAGTGCTTGTAGTTGATTGAGATTGGCTTGGGCCAGCCAGATTGACTAAATGAGTGGGCTCAGGCTTGACTGGCAGATATGTTTGAGGTGGACTGGGCTTGGGCCAGGCACTTCAGGCCGTGTTGGCTTGATCAGGATATGGGACCGTGTTTCTGAACTCGGGTCAGGCTTGGATATGCCTTTACCTGGCCCGACCTAGCATATGGACACCCCCAGCGATGTGGATCCATTAAAATGCTAGGTCATGTGAGGAATATAAAAATGATTATTCTCTGATGACACTTTTATTTTATGCGTATTTTGGTTGATATATAACTTTGATTTAGTGATGTATAGGCTGGGTCATAGAGAGCAAAAGGATGAATGGATTCCGCGCCTTGTTGGAGTGTTTCAAAGGCATAATGTCTTACCTCCTACAGCTATAGTTTCAGCCGGTTCTGTTAGTTCTGCATGCACTGCTGGTATGTGCTGTGGTACTAGGAATTGTTCGATGAATAGTCTTGCTCATTACTATTTACACTATATTTTTGAAAAGTACCTGAGAATTTTACGAAAAACTAGAATATGTTGTGACAAGGTGGCATGTAGTGAGGTGCCTTAAGCGCACCACATTCAAACAACAACCTAACAACTAAAAGAAATGAAGAAAACTTAAGCAACACATAACACTGAAACTAGAATATGTTGTGACAAGGTGGCATGTAGTGAGGTGCCTTAAGCACCACATTCAAACCACAACCTAACAACTAAAAGAAATGAAGAAAACTTAATCAACACATTACACTGCCTTAGACCTGGAAGGAAATTAGAACACTCTAGGATGGCATTTTCAGATTAGAGATCAAAACATGAGGCTCCCACTTGGCTGGACTGTCTGATTCACTGTAAGTTCCTTCGAGGATGTACCCAAAGGAAACCTGAAGGTTCTCAGCAAGTCATCCAACTTCTCAATAATACAAGTTAGATGCTGACAACATGAGTGAGCCTCCTCCAGCAATAAGTGGCTGAAAACCCATCTTAACTGCATCCCTTACTCCAATAGGCATAGCTATGAGCTCTGCATCATTATTAGACCTGCCAACGGGAACTGAGAAGCACAGCTTCACCAAGTCGTTTGAGTTCGGATTATACTGCCAATACTTGTCTGACCTGGATTTCCCTTTGCGCTAGCATCAAAGTTAAGCTTGAATCTGCCGAAGGGAGGGGAGGCCAACTTGATGCAGGACAGAACCATGGTCCCCCATGGGTCGACCTGCCAGTGGGCCCAGTTCATCTATCTTGACCCACTCTTTTGGTCCCAGCCCACTTATCAATTAGATATTCTATTCTATTTAGGTTTTAATTATGTTTTCAGTTATTTTAGTTGGATGTTTTAATCTTGGCCATCAATGTGTTTCGATGGTTCATATTAGTTTTAGGTTTTTAGTTTCCTATATAATAATGTAATGCCTTATTTTAGCTTTAGACAATGATTAATTGAAAAAAATTGAGTGATTTTAGGGTTTCCCGAGTTCTCTCTTCTTCCTCGTTTGCAATGCGGAGTTTGGGGTAAGGCCATTTTCTAGGAGAAAGCCTGACGTACACCGTCCACCCTACATCTCTAGTCTCTCCATCTCTACCTGCCCTCCACCTGGTACCCCGCTCCACATCACGACTTTGGAGTGGGTCCCACGAAATCCTTGATGAGGCTGAGGGCAGCACCTCTATATGAGGAATCAGTACTTCCATACAAAGGGAAGATGCGAGTAGCCATGAAATGGCATGGTGATGCACAATGATGTAGTGGCTTCTGTGGATGATCTTCTCGAAACATACTGCATTTCTCTTCTTCCTAAAGGACCAAATGAAACTGCCATAAAAGTTAATGTGTATGCATGCACGTATGCATGTAAGCATATAATGTGAAAAATGTGCATGACTTTTGATCCATTGTTTATCCTGAGATTTATGTTTTATTTCTTGTATGCATCGTTAATTTGTCAAAAGTATCATCCAACTGAAAGTTTTCCGTCATTGATTGGAAACTGTAAAGTTGAGGGTAGAAAAATACATCAACTGTCCCATTTACAACAGGTTGCTCATCAAGGCATTAATTTGTATAAAAAAATGTTGTTTCTATTTACAACAGAAGATTTGAACTTACCAAGCAAATTTGTTCGGTAGATTATGGCTGAAGATCTTGTGATTCCTTAACAAACACACTGAAGTCAATTATTTCTACCTGAGGTTCATTAGTCTTTTTTTCCCTGTCTGATTGCCTCTCTGGCAAGGTTGGAATTTCTTCACCCTAACTACCAGGGTTTGATTTGTGGCTGTCTCTATGAAATGGGCATGCTTTGTCACTAAACCTGGGTTAGCGTAGTTCGTTAGTTGTATTATTATTCCATAAATTGATGAAAGATCTCTTCTATTTTGATTACTTTTAAAAATAAATAAATTAAATCAAAATAAATTTACTCCTCGGTCAGCTAGGGATGAAAATTGGTTTGCCCGATTATCCAGACACTTGAATGACCTGATGTGGAAAAATAGGGGATGAGTACAGTATTTGTACCCATTTTTAATTAAGGCATAAGTTTGGGTCTGCGTCCATGGATTTCATATCCACAGACCTAAAAGTCCGAGTGTTTTATACAATTTATATGAGTATTTTGTATTTATGACATGGCTTTGAATATGTGTAACTCACTGAGTTACACATGCCATGCTGACAAGCAACAGCACAGGGAATGAAATGAGAATCATGAGGGAAGCAATGCAGCAGCAACAGCAGAAGTGGAGTAACAGAGCAAGGAGGAATGATCTTACTACTCATCATGTCTCTTGTTTTACCATCATGGCCAAAGCATAGCTAACCTGATAATACCAGAGTCTTAATCAGGACGTGCTGCACTCACTACATGCTGAATTTTAGTACACAGTTGCGGTTATAAATCTTGTCTAGTTCTTGGTTCAGGTTTAAACTTTTTTTTGGGTTGATGTGGCTCACATATCTTATACCTGTTTGGTTACGGGTCTGCAGGCCTTGGGGTACAGGTACAGGTCCACAGTTGATCTGCCCTAAGCCCGACCTGTTTTCAACCCTATAACTGATCCCATGAGTTGCCGAATTTGCTGCGTGTTGGCCTGCCAAATTGAGTAGAGAGTCATGAGTTGGCGAGTAATACTTATGCCAGATTTTTTATAGTTCAAATAGAGTCCAAGCACAAAACCAAAATGATTTTGTTGGAAAGGAAATTGCCCATTTAAGTTTTAAAGACAGTAAATGAGAATCCGAATGGTATAGAAAATTCTTCGTTTGTAATTTGCATATACATAATTTAAAACTCAGGTATGCTTGTAAATTAAATTAGTTTAGATTTTTCCAACTGAAAGTGTTTGTGTTTTGTTAATTTTTTGTATGGAAGAAATGAAAGTGCTAAGCAGAAACTTGTTTGGTTTGAGTGTCAAGTGTCAAGTGTCAACAGTGTAATAATGATGAAATTGAGAACCATACATGTTGATTCTGTTGATGTTATGTATAACCTAATTTGATGCTTTATTTTACTCCTTTGATCTTGTTATCTGTTAATTCAGGGGGTGGGCAGCTATATATGTGGGGTAAACTGAAGACAACTGGTGATGAGTGGATGTATCCTAAGCCTCTTATGGATTTGAGGTTGTGTACATAATGGCTGAGCTGTTTTAGCATTTATTTTTTGACAATCCCACAATGTTTTATGTAATATCATTTAATGTTTCCACAATGTATTTTTGGTTGCATCCTTTGTCAGCCTGTGGAAAGGGGCCTATAATTGGGCCCAAGGTTTTTTAAGTTCCCATACAGTGAACTCAGCCTGTTTAGTGTTATTGGATTTGTCTCACATATCAGAACTTTTTTCTGGTTTGTGAGGCCATGTGTTTGTGAAGAAGTGGCCTGAGGCACTAGGGCGGTCATATCTTTTGATCCTTTGGTTTGAGTATCGTCTTGTATCTTAATTTTATTTTTCTCTTGGATTTCTTGATCATTGGTTTTGATTAAAATTAATGGGTCAGGTCATTTTCTTTATTGGCAATGGTAGAGACTTTCAAATTAAATAGGTCGCAGAAAGGAGAGCATCAGGATAAGAGTTAAATACCTGGCTCTCCTAAACAGCATCAAGAAAAGAAATGCAAAAGAAAACTCTGAAGAACCAAAATAAAGCAGAGCACAAGAACCATGGTGGGTAGAATGGAAGAAGTCATATGGACAGGAAACAAATGGATTGTCTCCATTCAAGCGGATGTGTGAATGCGTGGTTTGATATCTATCACAGTTCTCAATTTCAGTTAGGTCTAGCTGAAATGGCTGAATAATTTCGGTTTGGACAACTGACCGAACCAAATTTTACATGTAAAAAATTCGTGTTGGATTTTGGTCGATTTCGGTCCATTTTTGCCAATTTTTTATTAAAAAAAAGATCAGGGGTCTTTTTGTAATTTTTTTTATAAAAATATTGGCAAACTACAAAATAATTGCATTTCGTATTCTGAGTTGAGATTTGAGAATGCACGTCTGATCTCACTTTGTCAAGTATGCATAGCTTATAAAGTAATCATTTGACATGTAGAAATAACATATTGCATCGTTGATTAGTTATATAATTTGTATGGTATTTTTAACCTTTAATATTTTTTATATAATTTCTATGTCATTCTTAAATTTTAATTGTTTTTTTCTTCTTTTTTTTTTAAAATGGTGACTATATTCAAAACTCAGAAGGTTCTATTTTTCTATTTTATTACAGTTCTATATATATTTTCAAAAATGAATCTCCAAAATGTATCACGAAAATTCCAAATTGACTGAAATATTTCAATTTGGAGTTAAATAGAAACGGGGCCCGAAACGAAATTGATAACTATGATATCTATCCTCTCATGTTTGAGTGGATCTATCTTTTTGTGTTTTCAATTTTGTTGGAAGGCTGTGTTTAATTATATTTTCCTGCATATGCTAATTGGGGCATCAGATAGTAATCTGATCATTTCATTGAATACCTGACTGCATCATATTGTTATGGACACTCGTGTGTTTTTGAAGGTTGCTACTGCCATAGTTTTTGAAGTTTGCTACTGCTAATTGGGGAATAGTTGCTGCTGTTGTTATTTCATGAGGATACTATTGTGTTTCGTTTTGTAAAGTTTCTGGATTTGTACCGTTCAAAATTGAAAAAAAAGTGTTGGATGAGTATCACGTTGTCTTTTCTTTATATGGATTCAACATTTTAGTTGGTTATTTTCTTCGAGTCAGACATGCATTATTGTTGATGCTGGTTTTATATATTTGCCTTCCCATATAATGGTGTGTTAATTTCTGGGATGCTATTTTCTTTACATATGTGATAACTTTCAAGAATTTTCCCTTTGTTACCAGTGGCTGGAATATTCGTTGCATGGATTCGGGCCAAATGCACCACTTCTGTGGTGCTGATGATTCTTGTATAAGTTGGGGTCAAGCTCAGTACGGAGAACTAGGATATGGACCTACTGGTCAAAAGTATGTGTTTATGGGCATATTTTCATAATGAAAGTATTACCTTTATACTTTCTGCTTTATTTTAGGTGATTGGTCAGCTGTTGTATTGACTTGAGTCCCCTTCTTTGCTGCAGGTCTTCTGCAAACCCTAAGAAGGTTGAGATTCTCGATGGCATGCATGTTATTAGGTATGCTTTTCTGGGTATTCTAATGCTGTCAAATTCTGAAATTATGGCATACTTGACATTGTTGGATACTGGATTTAACAAAGAATTTCCCTTTCAGTGTTGCTTGTGGTATGGGTCATTCACTGATTGTAGTGGATAGAACAAATGTTCAGGACAAATTGGATGAGGTAAATATGTAATGTTTATACAAATTCTTCTTTTTCGAATACTCCTTTTTTTTTTTGTTTGGGCTTTGCATAGGTAGAAACACACATTTTAGTTCCAATATCTCAACTTGAGAAGAGGGAATCTTTGTGCAACATTTCTAACTGTCTAAAAGAATCCATTCCCATGCTGATAAACCTAACTTATGCTCATTTCATTAGTTTGAAAATCTTTGGACAAGGTTTCCATGAATAAGTTGGGCATATGAAACTGGAACTTCATGGATTGTAGCTTTGGGAAAAGAGCTTATCCATAGCTGTTCCTCACTGCTCCAGAATTAATATTTTGGCCAGTGAGCTCTCTCTCTCTCTCTCTCTCTCTCTCTCGGGTTGCTCATGTTGGATTGCCCGAACCAAGTTTCTCCTCTATAAGATTCTGTGGTTCAATGAAGTTCAAATGTGCTGAAGTTCTGATTCAACTGGAACCTATTAGTTCACAGTGCGGGTCTCAGTTTTTAGCCAAGTGGCAATGCCTAGTCTACAATCAATGCCGAATACTCATTTTATTTCTTCATTTCATTCTTTATGGTTTCATCGAACACCAACTGGTATTGTAACTGTAGGCATTCTGATATTCTATGTTACTTTTGATGTTTGCTGTAGCCCCCTTCTATTTTGGGGAGATTCTGCGTAGCTTGTATTGTTCTAATCTTTTCTTATGAAATTCTTTGTTACCAACCTACAAATATATATATATATATATATATAGGAGAATATTCATGATCATCCATCCATCACCATAGGGTGAGAGACACTTACATAATTGGAAATATTCATGTGCAAAAGAGGAAAAGCCATATATGGTCATATGCAGAAAAAGAATATTCATGTGCAAAGAGGGAAAGCCATTTAAGTGTCCCTCGCCCTATGTTGAGGGATGGATGCACATGAATGTCCCCATATATGTGTATGTATGTATATTTATAGCATCTTTTGTTGGAACTTTGATGAATTTGTGGCTGAATTATCTTTTTGGGGTTTTTCTTGGCAGTGTTACTACAATTACTTTTTTGTTAGATATCTTCATTTTGTTTTGTTCTACATGTATTTCTTCGTTTGAATGTTCTTGCTTTTTATGTTGAAAATACATGTAGAATGGGCTACTAATATTAATTTGTTTGCTTTGGTAGCTTGCAGTTTTTGGTGGTGAAAACCC
Organism: Cinnamomum chago; assembly: GCA_038049695.1. Classification (NCBI taxonomy): domain Eukaryota; kingdom Viridiplantae; phylum Streptophyta; class Magnoliopsida; order Laurales; family Lauraceae; genus Cinnamomum; species Cinnamomum chago. The sequence goes on from CP142453.1 coordinate 16,410,511, forward strand.
AGAAGGTCAGCTGACACTCAATGTCTTTTATTTATTCTGCAAATCCTTTTGTTTCCTCATTATTACTACTGCCATTATTTTTGTTGAAATGTAAACTATGATTTTTAAAATATTGTTGCTTTCCTTGTGGTAATTAAGGACGTGTTGAACTCCTGAAGAGTGAGGTGGGGAAACTTAAATAGGGAAAACATTGACATTGGAGAAATATTAAGGAAGAAGAGGGTTGGGATTGGGCTATGAGTTCCAATGAAGTAGAGATCAAATGGTGGATGGTATTAGATAGGTCATTACATAGTGGTTGGGGAGTTGCAGGAGGAGAAGAATTATTGATGAAAGAAAACATTAATGAATCAGTGGAGATAACAAGATGTGAAAGGTGCTGCTAAGAAAGCTGTGAGATGCATGGATTTCCATGGAAATGTCCTTTAGTTTCGGGAAAAATTAAACTTCACAACTGGAAGGAAAAATAAGAAAAAATAAAACCCTCAACTGGCCGTAAAAACGATGGTAGCTGTCCACATTGGCTGCTGCTGTTGCTGCAGGGACATTCGAATGGAGATTGGGGAATAAAAGAAAATAAATAAATGAACATATATAGTTGAGTGCTGGTGCCGATTTTCCTCTTCTTTCTTTCTTCTTTTCCTTTTTCATATTTTCGAGATGAGTAAGCTAAATGACCCGTGTTTTTTTTTTTTTTTTTTGTGACGAATTTATTAGAATTTCCCTGATAAAGGAATATAATTCTATGCGCATGGGCTGCCCAGGCACTTTGAGATGCTTAGTTATAGTGTGCCCGTGAAGGCACTATAAGGCTATTGAAAGGCTAGGGCAAGCTAGGCCCAGGGTTGTCCTTACTCTGCCCTCAGTATATGTGGGCCTGTCCCGGGGTAGGCCAAAGCTCTCGGTTGGCCTGCACTTCCTAGGCACTTACTCTCATTGTTATTAGAATCTTACGATTCATATCCTAAACCCCAATTCGTATCCTAAGTCCTAAAGAAAATGATTTGTATCTATGCAAATGAATCTTAGGATTCATGAGCGAATCTTACGATTCGATGCTTGTTTCATTGAATCTTACGATTTAAGCGATTTGGTTGAGCGAGAATAGCTATAAGCAATAAGTTAATATTAATAATATTTTACCTTATTTCTTTTAGCATTTTTACTTTCAAATGGTTATTTGGTAGTCTTTTTTCTAATGACGTGGGTAGCCTTGAGGTCTTTGACCCAATAAGACTAATCCCCTTGGTGGTGCCCTCTAAACCCCACACAAATGCACCTTTAACGCACAAATGTTGAGTAGTTAGTTTGCTGCACCTTTAATGCCTAGGCATTTTGGGTGTATTGCTTAGCAACTTGGGACACTTATTATGATGTTCATGGTATAATTATATGACGTACTTATTTGTCGTTATATTTGTACTACTATGAATGAGAAAATGGATGGATTATGAATAACTGTTTTTTTGTTATTCTATTTATATTTTTAATTATTTTTCATTTTTATTAGAAAAATAATAAAATCCTATGATTCACAATCCGATTCATTGTTATGAACGATTTGCGATATGATTCCACTTTCAGAACAATGCTTTACCCCAACCTTGCAGGCCAGGGCCGGTCTTGGACCTTTTCAGGGCTTGAAGTCGAGAATATCAATTTTTTAATTTCATTTTTCCTAGATTGCCATCGGTGATCAAGTGTCTACTGGCCATTAACCCTACTCCTTTATATGGGCTTGGGATAGACAATGCTTGCAACAGGCAACATGGCAACGTTAAGAAATTCTATTTATTCAATAATGACTTAGAAACTAAAAATAAAAAGAAGACATCTTTATTATTTTGGTGCCCAGTTGGATGTATGGAAATTTCAATAACAAATTTTGGGGAATGAGGGGTCACATATGGTGTGGATTTGAGGTTTGCTAGTTATTTTAATCAAATCATTTTTACCATTGATTTTAGGCTTTAGGTACTCAAGTTTTATGGTTTTGGATGTAAGTGTTTTTTCTTTCGTTTTTTTTTCCTTTCATTTTCATTTTAAAACTTAGTCCAATGATAAATAACTGTTAAACAGTCATATTGGGCTGTCATAGGTCATATGAAATGGCTCAAAAAATAACAAAGAGAAGTCACGTTCAACAAAATGTCTAGAACTCAATGTCTTAGCACTGAAACCCTGTAAATGCAATTTGTTTTAATAAAGCAATTATAAGACTCATCCCAATTATAGAAGCAGGACATTGGAACCTAACACACTGTTGAACTCCAATAGAGAAATAGCACAATGCCAAAAACAAAAAAAAAAGAAGGAAATAACAAACATAAAAAAAAAAAAACATACAGGAAGCATATGTGGGAAAGGATATTTTAGCAATCACTTACATATATAAATTTATAGGTAAAAATAAGAAAAATAAGAGGGCTGGGCCGGGCCCGATATTGTCCAAGCTCAACCCTCAAATTGGCGGGCCTACAAAACTCTTGTCCAAATCTGGCCCTTGGACTTTTTAAGAAAAACAAAAGCCAGTCATATTGTGGGCCAGACTTGTGCTCATAGCTGTCTTTAGTTTAAGGACATAAATCCATGTGGACTTGAAGAGTGTTTCTGGATTGGAAATATAATATACGACATTTACATATATATATATATATTATACAATGGTGACATTCGGGCAATCTGATCTTGGATATGCGAACTCCATGGCCCTGGACCTGGGCACCGAGTTAGAAGGTGGTTAAAATCTTGGACCCATGCTTATTTGTTTATTTATTTTTTGGTTTTGTTCTGTTTCCAGGGACCCAATTTCATCCCTGATCACAATATGCATTACTTTTGATTCTCAAACCATGCTTTAAAAATCAGCTGTTACATAATGGTTTCATTCATGATTGAACCAATTCCATAGATGGATTTGCCAAAAAAGCCTATATCAAGGCATTTGTACTTTTGCTTTCCTATTGCATTCTGGGCTGACTTACATGTCCTCTTTTTATTTATTTATTTATTTATTTATTTATTTATTTATTTATTTTATAACCCTAAGCAGTTTAAAGACTAGGCTTTCATTATATATTTAAATCCTTCACATACTTACATCACTCTACAGTTTCAGGCATTAAAAAATTCTTAATACGATCAGTATATAAATATTGATTTATGGTGGAGGCAGTGAGTTGACTTGAACTCGGTCCCTTCTGTGTTGCATTGACTCAGCCTATGCACTGAAATATATCTGGAAGTAAACAGACTTAACTGGTTGATATGTTCTCACTAGGCCTACTTCAACTTAATCTTGGGTCTCAACCAATCTTTGCCTAAAGTTGATGTTGCTTCAACGCTTTTTCAGCAGTTATTGAGGAATTGAAGGATGAAGATCAGGCATCAAATAAAACATTGACAAAGGGAGCTGCCAATGCTTCTCCTGCAAATTCGAAGAAAAGGAAGAAAGCAAAGGATTCCTCGGAATCTGAAGACAATGATGCTGATAGTGATTTCAGCGAGGAGGATGCAAATGGTCAGCCTGAGGTCCAGAGAGGGCGCAGGGGTGGTAAGGCTTTTAGCAGGGGCCGGGGCAAGGCCACCAAGAAAGTTTCTACTGAAGGGAAAAAAGGATCTGGACGTGGCCGTGGACGCCCTAGGCTTGCTGAGAAGAAAAGCGCGGAGTCTGGCAGTGGTCGAGGGCGAGGGAAAGCTGGGAAGAGGGGCAGAGCCAAGTAGTAAGTGATGGTTTTTCTCATCCATCTTAATTTTGATTTCAATCAAAAATCGAAACACAGGTTTTCAATTTTTTTAGTCATATATTGTTGTGTTTAGTTGCTGGCTACTAATCTCATTGAGAAACACATCGGCTTCATTCTAAGCCACAGGGAGGGATGAAGGCAAAGTTCATAGGAAATGCTGTTCTAACCTTATGTTTATCTGAATCCTGAATGGATAGTTTTTAGGTGATATATGCATTGTGGTTCATGTTAAAGAAGGTTTCATCTTGTTTTGTTGTTTTCCATTAATGAATAGCTTCTGTAATTTCCTTATGGGGGGAAAAAGTTGCTTTTGTAATGGTGCAATTGACCATTTGCCAAACTAGTGGCATTTTGGCTATTCGATGAACAAATAATTAGGCTATGAAGATAATGCATGAACAGAAATTGAAGGTCAAACACGTACTGATTGCCGTGAGCTGGGCTTGGGTCATGTCTGTTTATATTTCTTTTCATCTGGCCTTATATATTGTTCTATAGCTGTTTGTTTTTTCCAGTCAGGGCTATAACTGGGAGGAAATATCCGTGAGACCCACCTTGCACTTTTGTGTAACTTAACAATTATGTTTTTCCATGGCAATGTATGTTTTAAAAGAAGAGCATTTTCCATGAAAAACTTTGCGGTGTTTGGATGAATAGAAGTTGAAATGGATTGAAATTGAAGAAACACGTGTGGGTACTTAGTATATGATTCTTTGAGTTCTCTCTTCAAGTTGTTACTACTGTTTGGATTTCTTGGAAGATGTAAATCTCCCCTTTCTGATACTAGTAAGAAAGGCAATTTCAGTGAAAATTCAAAGAGATGCATCGTTTGTTATAAATATCATGATACCCCAGATATGGTATGGATATAGCTTGGATGTAGGGATGTCAAATGGGCTGGGCCGGGCTGAACTGCCTGTCAACAGGCTGTGGCCCACAAGCATGGGCCTGCAAGGCCTGCCTGGCATGTGGGCTGGAGGCACCGGTCTGCCAGCCCGCCTAATGTCCATATCCCTTTTTTTTTTTTTTTTTAAGTCCAATTAACCTTCGTCAACAGCCATAAAACAGTCATATAATGGGTAGTTTGTCATTTGTCATTTTACAAAGTCTATAAATATCCTAACCCTTTTACTCTCATTCCTTACCAATTTACACAACTCTCTCATTCTCTAGCTTTTTCTCAAAGCACTCAACTCTCACTCTCTCTAAGAAGTTTTTGGAGGGCTAAAGATCAAGTCATCAAGAGACAAGATTAAAATGGCCTTCAAAGATTTAGATGTATTTATATTATTCAAATTTGAGATTATATATATAAGTTTATATTATATTATATTAACTCTCATTTTCTCCTCTTTTTTATATTAATTATCACAAAAGAAGGCTATAAGAGTCTATTACTGTTATTATTTATAAATTTTATTTTTTGAAATATGGTTAGAAGACTTTCCATAAAATCTTCTTCAGTTAATTTAGGGGGGGAAGAAAATTTTATTGAATTATAAGATGAAGTAGGTGATTTACCATTCCCTTTTCCTTAGAGTTCTCGTAAACCAACCAAAAGGAATAGAACTTCAGCAGTTTGTGATATATTGACAAGGTTTGAAGTTATTGAAAATGGAAAAACAGTTGAAAAGGCAAAATGTAAATTTTGTAGTAAGATTTATGGTGCCCAGTAAAAAATGGATATCGGCCATTTGACAAGACATAGGCAAAAATGTGTAGCCTTACATAAGCCGACGGATGTAGGGATAGGGAGGCTTGGATCACGGACCCAAATTTATAGTACTGCTGGTGGTGGTAATAGTAGTAGTTTGAGTTTTTTTTCTTTTAATGCATAAAGTTGTAGACAAAATCTTGTTAAAATGATTGTGTTATCTGAATTATCATTTTGTTTTGTTAAAAATGAGTTTTTTGAAGAATGGGTCCAGAAAATACTGTCAACCACAATTTCACAGTATTTCAAAAAATACAGCCATAAATGATGCTATTAGACTCTGGCAGGAAGAGAAAACAAATATAAAAAATTACCTTGCAGAAATTCCTGGTAGAAGTATTACTGTACATAACATAGATTCAAAATGGATTATTAATAAACGTATAATTAGTTTTAACAGTCTTGAATGACCACACAATGGTACTAAAATAAATACATTTATTTTGAAAAAACTAGATGAATATAATATTAAAGAATAAGTTTTATCTATAACTTTAGATAATGCCAGTAATAATACAATGACTATTGAATTAACGAGAATGCAAATGTCACTTGCAACTTTGATAGATAGCTTTATCTTTTAAAATAGATGTGTATGTCACATATTAAATCTTATTGCAAAGGTTGGTTTAAAGTATATTGTTAGTTACACAGATGCTATTAAAGACGTTGTTAGATTTATTTTCACCTCTATACAGAGAAGATAATTGTATGCCCAAATATATGCGAGGTAAGGCGTATCAGCTATTAAAATGCCCACGGAGGTAGAACATAGATGAAATTCTATGTATGATTTGTTAAACAAGGCACTTGACCGGAGAACTGTTTTGAATGAATTTTGTGTTTTTTATGCACAACATTTGATGATTAGTGATGAACATTGAGAGTTCTGTGCCCATATAAAAGACTAATTAGAAGCCTTTTATACTTCAATATTATTTTTTTCCTGGATATATTATTTCATATCTAATGAAGCTTTAATAAAGTTTTTTAAAATTACTTTACAATTCAGTAGATTTAGAGATCATTTTTTACTGAGTAGCACTATTAAAAACATGGAAGACAAATTTAATAAATATTGGAAAGAAGCTCCAATGACATTTTCTTTAGCTGCCTTATTTGATTTTAGGTTAAAATTAAGTAGTGTACAGTTTTTTTATTGATGGAATAAATAAAAATATGAATTATATAGATTTAAATATTTTTTCAAATATTAAGGCAAATTTACAAGAACTTTTTTAATTTTATTGTGAGCAAATGGGTGCAACTGGGCTTAGTATGGGCCATTCAGAGGTCCAGCAAACCGGTATTGGTAAGTGGGATGTGTGGTATTCTTTCCTGTATACGGGCATGACATCCGGCTCAAGTTCAAGTAACACTGTGACAGAGTTATCATCGTATCTTGACGTTAATGTAATATGGGTGCATGATGCATTTAGTTTTGACATTTTAGCTTGGTCGAAGCAACAAGAAAGCGTTTATTTGGTATTAGCCGCCATGACTCGTGATCTATTGACTACTCCAATGTCTTCTGTAGCATTAGAGCATGCTTTTAGTGCAGGTGAACGTGTGGTAGATGATAAAAGAACCAATCTGACTGAAGAAATGTGGAGTGTTGTGTCTGCCTACGAGACTGATATTTGGCAGATAAGAGGAAGCAAGAGTTGACATCAATTGAAGATTATGATCCAGCAGAATACATTAGTGGGGACTACACATCTGATTTTTTTACTTTTTCCTTCATTGTAATTTTTAAATTTATAAGTTTTTCATTCTTTTTTTATTTTTATTTTCTAAAAAGATTGTAAGGTTTTGAAGGTAATTCTATTTAGAAACCTTCAAGAAGTTAATATCCAAATGATTTTCTCTTCTTAGTGGAGTAAGTCGAGTTTGACCGAAGCACTTAAATATCTTTGTCATTCTCCGTAATTGTGTATTTGTGTTCTATTTTTTTTTAATACTGGAAAAAAAAGAAAAAAAAGAGAGCAGGCCCGCTGGCCCAGCCCATGGCGGGCCGTGCCAAGGTTTTTCCGACATCCCTACTTGGACGTGCCACAGTAATACAGTGCAGATGATTTCTCTGATCTTGAGTATTTGGTAAAAAAATATAGTTCCAGCCTTCCAGGGACCTGAAGTTGGTCACAAGAAAAGACATGGCTTGCTTGAGTCTTCCTTGTGATGTTTGTTCCAGAAGCAGATTTGTGTAGACTCTTGAAAGACTGCATAGTGCATATGGCTTCTTGTTGGGTTTGTTGTAGAGTTTATTGTGGAAGAGGAATTGCTGCTGATGTCTGCACGAGGGTTTTCACGTGGGATGATTTTGTTCACTCAGTTGGGCCCACCATTACTCGATCCAAGCCATTGAAATAATATGCCCATCAAGGATGTCCTTTCATCAGAATTCTCACTCTGATGAGAGTGACATAGCCATTGGATTTAATGTGTAAAAGAAGTTTAACCATATTTAATTTCATTTTGAAGCATTTATTATTTTAAGAGTTATCTCCGACTAGGGTTAAGACATCGAAATCCTCCCTCTCTTACGGTGTAAAAATGATTACTTGCATCTAATCCCATATGAAAGGAGTAAAGATGGTACAGGGATATTCAAGGCCAGTTTGCTTTGATTTGAATTCGTAGGAATTTGGTAGTGGGGTCTGTTGAAGGAGTATAAAAGAGATGTAAGGTAGAGACTTATGTGGGGCCCTCACTTTTTTAGGATTTAATTTATTAGCGTGATAATTGGGTAATTGCTTTCTAACAAGAGCATTTAATTTATTAGCGTGATAATTGGGTAATTGCTTTCTAACAAAAACAGGAAGAAGAAGAAGAAGAAGAAGAAGAAGAGACTTGATGATGGCCTTTTGTGGATCTTTACTTTTAAGGCTTGGCCTATTTTTATTCTTTTTAATAATCTAGGGTATCTCTTGTCCAGTCAAGTCCAGCCCGGGAGCCTTTGGCCCTATGCCCGGGGGATACTTAAGTGTCAAATACAAGACCTCTGTACTTCTTGAGGCGCAGACTACGACATGATGTATTATGCTCATTTCACAGGCTCCCACACGTACAGGATGGACTAGGTTCATTTGATCAACCTTTTTATGTTCACTATGAATTAGATAAGCGCTCTCCCTTGCATCCCTGGACAACAAGATTAATGGTTATCCTGCAAGCTTTGTGAGACTATCCTCTCAACTCATTATTATCATTCATCACCAATGACATAGACACATGGCTGTTTGAAGGGATTGATGACAATAATGAGTTTTTTGATGGATGTAATGTCTAGGTAAGTATCTTCACCTACCTAAAAATAATTATAAAATCTATCAAAGCACTTGCCTTTTGTAGATGATGGGCATTTTGATCCTTGATCAAGTAGTGGGAATTTGCTTAAAACCCATTGGAAAAAGGTTTAAGGGGTGGTGGAGAGTTCTTTGACCATTTGAATGAAAGGTAGGAGGAGTCTTCTCCCTCTTTGGATCATGAGGTGTAAAGGCAAGGATACACTGTTGGAAAGGGGGGAGCATGTGAAGGGTTCTTCTAAAAGGTACTTTGGGACCAAGTGAGGTTATGTTCAATTCTTTGTTTTTTTTGTGTGTGATGAAGAAACATAATAGCTCATTCGGTAACTCTAAAAATAAATTTTTATTTTGTGATTTAGAGCTTATTTATAAATTAGAGCGTTTGGCAAACCTCTAATTAATTTTTTAAATTTTAGAGCTTATTTACAAATTCGAACTTTTTGCCTCTAAAAAAATAGGCTAAGGGGGGCTGCTTAATTTTTTTTTTAGAATTTTTTTTTGTGTTTTGGTCCTTTTGGATGAAAATAACCTCATAAGTTTTCAAAATGACGCAACTAGTGGGTTCTACATTCTAATGTAAAAGATGGGCACCAATTATCACAATTCTTAAAGGTGGGCTTTAGTTACCTCATGAAATAAGATATTTTTTTATAATTTTATCAAACACAGTAATTGTGAATTAGAACTTGTAAGTTGAGCCTTTGTTTTAGACGTTGATCAGAAACTTAAAATACACCCTGAAGTGTTTCTAGAATTCGGTAAAAAAAAAAAAAAAAAAAATCATAAACACTTCCTTGCACACGATTCAGACTTACAACCCAACACTTGGGACATTTTGTAAATGTTCCTTTCTATATGTATGAAGTCTTACTAATTAATAATAAATTAGTCAAAAATAGAAAGTGGAACGTGATGGGGCAACTAAATCCCAAATTTGCTTCGAACCTAACTTGGGTCAAAATTTGAAAACGTATACCTGCCCGAACCTGATTGGAGTGCATTCGGACAGGTCATCCAGCTAACTCAACCTGATCCCATCCCTATTTTATAGTGTATGAGACTTTGGGCATTCCACCCCAAAATAAGGAACTGCAGATAAACAGCCAATTATCAATCATGTCAAAACCTGCTTCACATAAAGAATTAGGTTGCCATTAAGTCCTGTCTTGGGAATTAAAAAGTGTCATTACAATGTGAAGTCACATTTGAATGTGCATTTGATGCCCATTAGCTGTTTCTTATCTAGAGTTTTCCATTAATAATCTGATGCAGAGCCATTTTTAACTGTCCTTAAATTTCACAGCAGTGAACCTTTAATATTGTTGATTAGGTTAAAAACTCAAAGCTCCAAACTGCTCCAAAGAAACTTGGATGGGTCCAAGCCCATTTACTTGTCAGAGAGTTACTTGCCGAGCTAAGTGAACCTGAATGAATCGGAGAAACTGGATTTTGAAGAGTTATAACTCACCCGAAACCAAGCTCTATCACCTGGTGGTGACAGTCTTGGCCAAGACTAGAACCGACTTTTAGGACACGTTTGTGTAAATGTGCTTTTGTAAATGCTAGTCGCATAAAGGATGAGCTGCTTCCCTAAGCAGATCAGTACCCACCAAAATATAAGACCCAAACAAAATTGGATCTGGGTCCAAAGCATATAACTGGACCTGTAACCATACCCCAATACAACAAATGTAAGTGGGTCCAGACCCAATTCTTTAATATGATCACATGTGCCACCTATCACTATCCATACTAATAATAGGCTCTGGAAAGGTTCAATGGATGCAGTTGTAACTACTCATTCAATATTTCCACAAGATGGAGATGGTTCTTTTGTCTTTTTGTCATTACCAGTTAATCTTATGAGCTTCCTCCTAATAAGCACTTAATACCCCTGCTGTTTGTTCTTTCAAAGCAATCATCTACTAATTAACAACTAATCAAATCACCAAAACTTTATTAACTAACTGTCTAGCATCATCAATTCTAATAAGATTCCTTTAAAAAACCTTGATATACAAGCTCTCCTTGAAATGATTATATAGATAATACAGTAAATATACATATAAGAAAACATATCTATTATATGGTTGTGACATTGGGAATTTGGGTCCTTGTGTATGAGCCAATGTATACAGACCAAGGTCTGAATATTATTTTGGTACAGGCAATGGACTCAAACCTGGATCTGAATTGGAAAGAAGTCCAAATATTGGACCCATGTTCTAGTCCTGTAGGCATTATATCCATTGATTTTTCCCGAAACTTGTCTTGAAGTGTTCATCCATTAAATTAGCTGGGTTAGAACTCTAATTGTGTTTTTTTTACCATATATCCCAACCATTAAGAATCCTTCAAATCTAAGATATTGCTTTCAGATATTTTTGCGATTCATGTTCATTGTCGAATTCATACATGAATGGAACCGGAAATACTTACATGTGGGGGGCGGACCCAGGAAATTGAACTTGAGGGGGCTCTACGTAAAAGAAATATTGGGGAAGGGGCAAATGTTAAGAAATATATTAATTTCCAAAATCTGAAGGGGGATTCTTAAAAGTCCTAAGTTTTCCTTTTTAGGTAATCCCATACGCTTATACTTGGGTCTGCCCCCGGCCATCTGAATGCCCGAGAATCAATGAAGGCACGATGATAGATAGGTTTGGACACAATTAGAGGTACTAAAAATGAACCTAGCCCTTATTTCAGGTCCTCAAACACAGTGATTATAGTTTCTGCAAACTAGTTTTAATTAAAATCAATAATGATTAAATGAACATTAAAGGTGTGTAGGTCCATCTTTAAAAACTTTAGTGGGTAGGTGCATCTTTAAAAACTTTGGCAGACTGCATTTCACTGTTGCTTTTTATTAACAATGAAGAGAATAATTTAAAATTCTAACTAATAATTGAAAATTCTAACTAACCCTAATATCTCTAACAAACTATTCCTATTGTCTCTAACACATTAAAAGAAAACTTAAAGAGTATAAAGCATTTACCATTGACAAAAACAACTCCATTTCATTATGTACATGAAGCTTCTATATTGGGAGTGGAGAGATCCTCTAAATCTAGGTCAGAGAGGGATAATTTTCTCCTATATAAATCCCACACGAAGAGGTGCAAGATTTTTAGTGGGAGCCTTTAATTCATGGGCCAAGCTCGTACAATAGATGTCAAGGCTTGTAAAGATTGTAAATGCTGAAAGTTGGGCCTCACCCACAAACTTTATAGGTCTCTCCACAATGCTAACGAGGTCCAGCCTAAATTGGTTGGTATTAGATAGGCTTCATTTAGTTTCATATGAAAGTTCCTTGATTGGAATGGACAAAGAAAAAAGTGATGGTTGGACTTTCATATGTTCAAGTGCAACTAGAGCAAGTGTTGCATCATTGTCAATTGAGAGAGAGAGAGAGACTTGTTGGATGAGATTGAAAAACTTGTAACAGGGAGTTGTAGGGTTTTATTCACTATTCTGCATGTTTGCTTCCAAGTTCAGCTAGGGAGAATTGCAAGTTTCCATCCATGGTCAGGTAATGACTTGTCCTTTCCACCTCACTCCCATAAACATCATGGGCCATGTGGGCCTTACCATCACATCCATGAAAATGCAAGGGTGCTTTACCGACAACAGTGACACATACATTTTGCTAATAAGGAGTTTGCCTATTATCACACTACAATGGTTGGTAGGTTTTCTATTGTACTTCAAACTAGACCAACCAGATAAAAAAACAGACCTGAAAAAGGTTGGTGGGCCACACCCAATATGGGAAAGCCATCATCAATTTGAGGTCTAGATTGTATGATTAAAGAATTTCCATTGTCCGAAGAGTACTGTCCTTGAGAAGGATTTCAGGGTTCCTTGCCTCAACAATGTGTTAGTAATTGGTTGGTCCATTTCGGTCCATGTGTTTGATAAATTCATATGTAAAAGACTTTTTTTTTTCTCCTCTTAATGAATTCATTTTCTAATGGAAGACATCCTAACCCCACCACCCCTATAAGTTTTTTTCCGCAAAATTATGCACCACCGTTCAAAGAATATAAGAGACTTTACAAGTCAAAACATTTAGTAAATAAAGCCTCCGTAGAGGTATCTTGTAAAATGGGGTTAATAGACTAATCCGAGTTGCCTTTAATATCTCACATAACTTCAAGAGCATCTGTAACGATATGGACTTTCGAGAATTCCCTTGACTTTGTTTGAATGACGGATGAAAGAAAGGCCCTCGCCTCATTTCTTTGGAAAAAGAGATTTTTGATCCGTCCAACGAGTTGATGGCCGCGAATGAATCATTAAACCAAATGACAAAACCATATCCTGCTTCACCATCAAGCTTACTAAAAAGCAATGTTAGCTAACCCCTCACAAATTCATGTTTTCGAGACTTGGAACTGATGTATTCTGACCATGGATGTGATGATTTCAAATCCTCCCAAGACAATGAAAGGTGGCTACATGAGCACCAAGGTGCAAATAATGTAGGATCCGTGTCCACAAAGGGCATATCAGATCAACAGTCTGGATTACTGGGTCATGGATGGGCTAAACTCCAATGGTTAGTTTTGACATAGAGAAAACTCAAAACCACTCAAATAGTACATACATGGCCCACTGTAGACCGAGCAAACGTGGCCGACCATTGTTGAAAAATATGCGCCCCCCCCCCTCCCAAACCATTTGACCTGTTGAACTGGATGGCTCATCAAATGTTTTAAACTAATGGGATCAAATTGGATCATTGGATTGTCAGAATTTTGGGATGTACTCAGTCAGTGGTGGGCCCACAAGTTACACAGGCTACACTCATGTGCATGCATTATTCGAGACTTCCAGTGATACCTTAACAACTGCCAAGGTCCCACAGCTTCCATGCCTCTGGAATGAACATCTGTTCTTGCAGTTCTTGTGGGCCTACAACTCTTGGAAAGTGTACCATAAGCAAACATAGAGTGAAATGTGGTGAAAGGGGCACCAATCAAATCTATAATTAGGACATGCAGAATGGTGTGGGCCATATGCTTCAATTGGATACAAGTGGGCTTAATGCTTTGGACAATTGAAAGAAGACTATGAAATGGTTGATCAAAATACGAGAATAATTTAACTGTCCATTTTGTAGATTTAGATCAAATGGTCATGATAATCAAAATCTTATGGATGTGGACTTTTGTGATTCCCTGATTCCTTGGGCCCTTCTGTACCTGCTATAGGCAATGGAATCCAAAATATGCTCCCAAATTCCCTATTTTTTCCCCCACATCTCCCATTTGGAAAGCAGAAGATAGAATACTTGAGGACCCCAATCCACTTTGTAATATTGAAGTCACACTACTAAGCATGGGTACTGCTAGTAGCAGTCCAACATTGGGCACTCGAGCAACATTTCAATCTAATTGGAGTTGGTCCCACAGTAAGATTAATTACATGTAAAGTATGTGATTATTTCAAAGTTGGGCCCTACTGATGGATTAGATTAGGGCTGGCCTCGCAGATCCGGATTCCGCTCATCAGAGCAAGGCCTGATCAAAATGGTCCAAAGCTTTTTGGTTATTGAAAGAAATCCCATCTTTTGGACTGTTCTTTGTGGACTATTTGTTTTCATGAAAACGATATGGTTGTTATTTTCATTTTTTGGTAAATAATGACATGTTGTTGGTATTCATGAAAGTACAATTGAATCTCAAATGTTGGAAATATGTGAAATTCTGGCTATTTCCATGAAAAATAAGAAAAACGGTTGTCTCATTATCCTAATATTTCCATGAAATTCCTGGTGGCCAAACAGCCCCACCAGCAGTGACAAAAAGAGGAGGAATATGAGTACTTTGTCCTCACATCCTAACCGTTGATTTTTTATGTGGAATATCATGTGTCCACATTGGGAACCATCTTGATTATGGGCTCCACTCACTCTGATGTTGATACAATTCTATAGAAACAACTGAAATCCTCAAAAATCCTAACCATCTATATGTGATTAATTTAGAGGGACACATTCTACTGAGAGGCACCACCTCTCACGCGGCCCCTAGTGGGACCCACATGGATGCCGGGAGGATAATGAGGTGGAAAAGGCTCATTGGATATGATTTTAGGTAAAAATCATCTCAATTAGATGGTCACACCATTAACTTAGCGGCCTAATTAAAGTATTAGGTTGCAATTTGAAATGTGAGGGGGTTGGATTGATAATATGACTCTCACAAGATAGTAGGTACCTCTCTGCAAAAAGGAGGTTTATACTATATTGGGGTACTTGTATATTCCACCTATTTGTAATACAAACTCCTCTAGGAGACTTGAAAAACAGAACGTTATCAATCCAAACCTTATGATATGGGGTCCACTATCCTGGTGAAAATGAGCCCTGTCTAAAGGGAATCATACTGTGATTTTGACATCGCATCACAGATATTGGAAGGGAAGAGACCCAACCCCCACAAAAAGCAATGCTACATGTGAAGGTCTCTGTAAGAAAGAAAAAAAAAAAAAAGCTCTAAGGGGTAGGTGGCACTGGTTATATTCATTGAAGATTACAGGAGACAGGAGACCTAACCACTCAACCAAGAGAAAGTGAGAACTGACCTAGGACTATCGATAATGGATCATAGGGAGAAAAGGTAAAGATAGAGCAAGAGTCCTTATTCTTGATTCAATTCATATTCGGGCTAATGTGAATGTAAGTACACCTCAAGTATCAATATCACTCAAACTATTTAGGCTCCTAAAACTTATATATGTTATTAATATGTAAATCTAATCACGTTGATCTAAATTCACGAGTAAAGACAAACAAGGTTCCAAATCTCCGTCCAAATGTTTGGAAATCTTATATATGCTTGGATTTGGATTAAGTTCCACACCTACTTTATATTGAACATGATATTTTAAATGCTTAGATAATCGTATACCCACTTGCAAAACCCTACTCCCATTTATTAACACTGATGGTACCAAGAAATTTCATAGAAAATTTTGTTTTTTCCTCCATTCCCCCCCCCCCCCCCCAAGATATTTTTTAATAACCCCACCCCTCTAGGGAGATTCTTTATTTCCATCCCTAGGTTTTATTTTTGGTACCCAGACCCTAAGAAAGAGACCGCATGTATACGGAAAGGTAGCACACTTAAGTGGGAAGGAGGTCCACTCAAGCGGGAAGAAATCCAACACAAGTGAGAAAGGAGCTTGTACAAGTAGAAAGTCGTGACGTGATAAGTACCTCAAGTAACGACTTAAAAAACAATGCCCAGCCAAGAAATAACAAACATGCAACAAAACCACCAAGAATATATATATATATATATATATATAAAGAAATACGAGAAAACGAAATGGGCCCATCTTCTTAAATACATATCACTAAAAATGAATTTCTCACTTGTTCACACCATTGCAAACTGAAATTTTAGAAAACAATATTCAATTTTCACCTTTTTGTAAATAAACAAAACAAAATAAAATAAAAACCCAAAAGGCCATGGTGGCACATAGTGGGAATAGCCAATGATTAGATGCCCGGGAGAACATGTTGGGTGCAGAAATGTGGCACTAGGGTCCAAAATAAGATGTCAAAGAGTTGGTTGGATGTGAGATTTTTCTGAAGAGCATAGCCAATGGCCAAAATTATTTGTTATGTGGAGTGGGGACAGCCACCTCAACGGCTCCGTTACTCACATTTATTTTAGTGCTTAATGACTTGTCATCTATGCCCTTAATCCCTTTTATTTATGCAACATCACATGAAAGAAGCATGTGAGAGACACAGGACAGGTTGCTTAACACCCCCATCCCCCACTTTCCTTGGATTTCTCACCTTCTCGTTTGGAGGTTTCTGAAATCCCAGTTCCCTGTAAAATTCTTTACACAACCGTCTATGAAATAGTGTTTTTTTTTCTTTTTTTCTTTTTTCTTTGTGTGTGTGCGCGCGCGCGGCTATTTCTATTTTCATGAAGATGCATCTTATTTTGGGGGTGAATCAACGGCTCGGATATAAGTTGGTTATGTTTTAAATATAATAATATAACTTGGCTGCAACTTGGATCAGGTCTGAATTTGGGTGAAGTCAAGTTGGGTGTCCGAAACCCGACTGAGTTTGCTCTCCATAGTCTCGTGTTTGACTCCCATCCCCTGTATCACAAGGAATAGCCGTGCTTGTTAGAATCGTCTGAATAATCATCATACATATAACACCCATTTTTTTCTCCTTTCTTTAGTTAACCCAACCAAGGGCTGAAACTCAATAGAGCGCCTGCACATAATCGGGAAGACAACATCCGCACAAGTTGGGAAGAAGCCGCACAAGTGAAAAAATGTGGTCTATCAAGTGTTCGAATTTTGACAGTCAGATGAGAACTACTGCCACTTCCCAGTGAGGTAAGTGGCCATTCTCATACATATGACACCTTAGTTTCACATACATGCAAGGGATTTGCATCACTCCTATGTCAGTGGTCCAAAACACACACAAACATATAAGGATCCCAAGTTCCATTTTGCTGAATTCAAATAATGGTAGGAGAGTATGACTTCCAACATGATGACCACGAATCAATCTCTCATTGTCACATGTGAATGGGACTAAGGTACATTGGGACTGAACTATAAGACAATTAAAATCTTCTTTTACTGTACTTATTTTTGCATATCAGCAATTAAAAACTTCTTATCTTAAATTTTAGAATGCTTTACAGCTTTAGATGTAAACAAAAGTAAATAAACCACAGTGTGATGAGAAAAAATGGTGTATTAATAGATTGTTGGTGTGGAATTGATAACACATAAAATCATACTAGTACCAATTAACACAATTGATATATATATCTGCCAAGTTTAAAAGGCATGGTCTTAACTGCCTGTTATTTAGAACCATGCTATATAGAGTGTGGGAACTCCCCTCATGTATGGCAACCATCAAAAGGCATTAGAAAAATCTTCCTGGCAATTATGAGTTGGTTAAAATGTTAAGAGTTCACTGATTTTATGCTTTACATTCTAATGGTTAAAAAATATTAAATAAGTATCAAATTAGAGTGAGTGTTAATCTTCTTCCTACGAGAGATGATGGATCATAGGTGGGCTGATAAAAAAAAAAGAGGTAAGGCGCCTTTGCTAGATGCCACTTCTCATGATCTCTTTGGTTAGTTTGGAACTTGGTAGATGAAATCATGAAAAGAGTATATGATTAATTGATTACCTAATCTCATGGGGTGATAATGGTGAGAAGATTAATTGATTACCTAATCTCATTGAGCGATAATTCTTAACAAAAAGAGAATACAATCATAGATGCTCTTTACTTGGTTCTCAACATGGGACCCACACACATTCCTTACTTGAAGCCTCTGGCGACTCACTCATTTGTTGAGTGGGTCCCATACACAGGCCATAGTAGACAGCATCTATTCTAACTTTTAGGAAAGCTAGTCTGACCTATTACTTCTCACCAAACAGAAAAAAAATGGAGACACTGTCCCACTTAATTTGTGCATATAGATTATAGACAATTTCTCCAAACACTCCCTTTATTTCCTTCTTATTTTCACATAAGGCCATCCTATTATCTTTCAAATACTTTCACACATGCACTTTTCCCTTGTGCATTAGCACTTGTCCTGATTTGATCTTTTATTAACCGCAGTATAAAGAATTTACAGTAAGGCCGGTCTTCAAACATTGAACCCCTGAAATTGAGTTGGGATCATTTGATTAAATTGATATTAGGCTCAACCCATGTCCACATTCAAATCCATCCATTCTCTTATTATAATTTATTATCAAGGTATTTGATTTTCATCTCCTCTTTCCTTTTCCATAAAGAGGAGATTACTGCGTAGCCACATATATATACTCCATTTTTTACTTTCATTGTAGCCACTTTTAGAATTACGTTTCTTAGAATTAAGAGGAATTCACTTTCACACAAAGAATTGGGCTTGAGAAAAAGGAAGCGCTTATTAGTCTATAACAAAAACTTGTTTGGTGGGAATCATACAGTGTGACTGTAGATAGCACATTGGCCTCCCACAGCTCCCTCTAGGGTTCGAATCTGAAGTCGAACCCTAGAATGGTAGCTTTCCTTACTATATCCTGACCACTAGGCCCAAAAAAAAAAAAAAAAAAAAAAAAAAAAAAAAACCTTGCCCGGCAGAATAGAGATTCAGTTAGTTAAGTCTTGTAGTCTTGTAGTCTTGCAGTTTTTTTTCTCCCAAAAGTTTCTTTAACGTTTTGTAGAGTCACATTTGAAGTTAGATGTTCTGACTTAGCTATATGTACAATTTTAAAAAGAAAATTGCAGAAACAGTTTTATAATAAACAACAGTCATGAACGATCAACTTAGTACAGGCAAAGATTGGCTCATTTCTAAAGTTTTTAAAGGATCCCGGTTGCTGAAGCAATCATGGTTAAAACTAATCTTTTAAGAAATTAGATGGGGTCAAGACAGTGATAACTAGATGCCTGGAAGTGATATTTCAAACCTTTTAAATTGAGGAAAACGCGTACAACTGATCAGGTAGAATTGCAGCTCATAAAACTTAACTAGTGCAATAGCACGGGTGCATGACCCACATGGCTAGGTCCCGGTCGATGTAGCTCATTTTGAGATTTATTTTTTGTTAGATAATTATATATAAGTATGTGTGGTGTGGTGTGGTGGTTAAGTTAGCTTTATTTAAAAAGCTAATGGTCATAGCTTCAAATCTATGGACTTTATATTGTTTTAGCCCTTTCACCAAGGCTCGGTAAAAAGAAGTCAAGATTGAAAAGAATTTTGTCAAAATTGAATAAAAAACCCTCGGCTTTAATATATTATAAGACTCCTTTACCTAATTATGCATGCTCTCGTTCCATACAGAAATGTAGTGTTATCTTTCATCGGTGGAACAAGATTTGCAAAAATCCTTTTTGCAAACCATGATTTATGATATATGATCTACTTCTATGCATATCAATCATCCGGATAAGGTCAGACTAGAAGGTTTTTTCACATGAACTAGAAGTGAATCAAGTATTAGCATAATCTGATGATGATAATCATCTATCAAAATGCAGTAGTTAAGTGTATTTACATTGTTAGACGTTGGTGCTCTTACATATGTAATTAGGATTTGATGAATGTTCTGATTTTTGGCCCATCTTGAACCTTTTTCTATTACTTTTTAATCCAGCTCTCCTTAATAAAAATAAGTCTCACACCATGGTTCCTGATTTTTTTTTTTTGTAAAGAAGGGCGAGTGGTACATAACCTATAAAACAACTTGCTTGTCCAGTAATTGATCCATGAACAATTGTGTGACGTGAGACCCCTTTAACCGTTAGGATGTTTCGCGTGTTCCCATGGTTCATGAATCAGTTTCTCTTCCCTTTGTTGCCAATTCTTTTCTTTTTTCCCTCTTCTAGGGCTGTTTGTTTGCATTGTAAAACATAGAAATTGAATAAAAGAAAAAGAAATGAGAATGAACGGTGAGAATACAAATTGAATTCAAAATAGACGTCTTTATATCAGACTTGAACATTTATTTTATTTATCAGTGAAGTAAGCTAAAGTCAACTTAGGATGAAAGGTAAAGGTTATGTAAAATTGATATACTCTCTGATAAGTAAAAATGTCCTTGTTTTTCATAAGGTAAAGTAGTGAGATGGGAAATCAATAAGAGATTAAGTAACCACTTGTATGTTTATGATAATGTATAATTTTATTGGTGGCTAAAGTCTTGCTTTTCCATTTGTTCTGACAAATTAAACACGGTAATGTAAAATCTTTGGCAGCTAAAACTTGCTTTTCCATTTGTTGTGGTAAGGTAAAATCTTTGGCAGCTAAAACTACTTTACAATAGATTTTACTTTATCATCTCAACAACAAACATTGCCAACAATATGGTAAGAGCCGTGGCCTTGCTGCCCTTCTTTGACATTATGGATGTAAATGGGTAATTGATTTTTCGATTACCTAAAGGTTCTGACCCATTAAAATCCGGGTCTGGGTCCTTATTTAGGCCCCCCGATAAGTAAATGGGTCTGATTCGGTTCCACCTTGGTTCGGATCCGTGGACTCGAGACCCAACATATTGCTTCAATTTTCGAAAATCTCTAAAAAAAATCATGTTTTTTTTTTTTAATATCATTCTCTACCTAGACACCGACCCAGATCCAGACCTGTCCCATATATGGTTCTGATTCTGGTTCCAGAGCCCAAAAATCGGTTCCAAAACGATTCCAAGCCCAAATCCAGTTCCACATTCTCCTTAATAGTTCCGAGTCCACCATGGACTCGGACAAGAACTGAACCGTTTACAACCCTATTTGACATGCTGAATTTGGAATTTATCTTAATCAGTATGAATATCTAGATGCTAGGGCCAATGTACATGGCCAAATTTATTTCAACCGTCCATTTTATATAGTTGTAAATTATATACCAAAATCGGATTTCATAGATAGACCCATTCTTAAATCCCTTAAAATCATACACCAATTACATACCAAAGTGGGATTTTGTAGATAGACGATTCTTAAATCCCTTGCTATTCCATCAAAATCTAAAATTTACGACCATTCACACACATAGATATCCGATTCATTGCACAATGCCATTCAATCCAATCCAACCATCTAAATCCCAAACATCACCAAAATAGGATTTTATAGATAGACCAATTCTTAAACTCCTTAAAATCACATACCAAAAGTAGAATTTTGTAGATAGACCCACCCTTAAAATCATACACCAATCACATACCAAAGTGGGATTTCGTAGATGGACCATTCTTAAATCCCTTGCTAATCCATCAAAACCTAAAATTTACTACCATACACACACATATAGATATCTGATTCATTGCACAATACCATCCAATCCAATCCAACCATCTAAATCCCAAACATCACCAAAATAGGATTTTATAGATAGACCAATTCTTAAACTCCTTAAAATGACATACCAAAAGTAGAATTTTGTAGATATACCAAGACTTAAATCCCTCTCTTATCCACCAACCCAAAATTTACTACCATATAAACACAAAGACACAGATACATGACCCGGTCCAGTTGTCCGTTACCGATATATCACGAGACGAGACGAGACAGTGAGGTGAGCAGCCTCGTAAAGTCTCGCGCTCCCATCTCGTGAGTCGGGACCATCGGCCCCGTTAATTGCATCCGTTACGTTATACCTTTCATTTATATATTTTTAAAAAGCTGGAGGCAGATCTCACACTCTTTTCTCTCTCTCTTTCCGCAACAAAAAAAACCCAAAGCCGATAGCGAGAGCCAAAGCAACAAAAGAGAGAAAGAGAGAGAAATTTCAATCACAATTCCATAGATAGTGATAAGAGAGAGAGAGAGAGAGAGAGAGAGAGGGGACTAGTGAAGCAACCGCTGTGTGATAAGTGGCGTACCTGACCAGTTATTTAACTAGATTTCAGGAACCTCTTCAAATCCACTCTTCCCAGTCTCTCTCTTGTAGCTTTCGAAGACCTCATTCTTCTTCTTCGTCGTCGTCGTCGTCGTCGTCTTCGTCCTCTTCGTCTTCGTCTTCTGCTGTTTTGATTTGTGAGAGAAGGAAGAAAGGGATGGGGAGATCTACGACGATCTCATGCTTCAAGATCATCGCCTGCGGTAGCGATTCAGCTGAGAAATCCGATCTCGAACAGACTGAGGTATTCTCTCGCTAATCCTCGCTCGTTCTAGGGTTTTCGATCGGTTCTGGATTTGCATTTTAGCTCTCTGTACTTCGAATTTAGGGTTTTGATTTGTTGCGGCTATGTTATTGTATGATTTTGAAGTGATCTGTTTTACTCTTACTTGTATAAAAAAAAAGATTTTTTTTTAATCTTATCTGTGATGTGTTTTAGTATCTGATTTAATGGAGCTTAGTTGCGAGTGATTTGAGAATTTTTTTGGTGTGAGTTGTAAACTGAAGGTTTTGTATTAATGGATGTGATTGATTTGAGAGGTTCAATTGGATTCGATTCTGATTGGTTCTGCATCTGCATTGTAGGTTTTCTTCTGTTATATGTGTGTCTGTACTTCGAATTTAGGGTTTTGTTGTGTTGCAGCGGTGTTATCATGTGATGTTGAAGTGATTTTTGTGTTCCTGATTGTTTTGTCTTTATTAATCTGATTCTGATCTGATTAGTGAAACTTAGTTGCGAGTGATTTGAGGGCATTTGCGCGAGTTGCGGCCTGAAGGTTTGTATTGATGGATGTGATTGATTTGATTACGTTCAACTGGACTGAATTTGAACTCAATTACAACAGATCTGTCCACTGTTGCTATTTGAATGCAGTTTTCTTGAAGAATGGGCATTGGTACTGGTTGGATTTTTCAAAAAACTGACCATTTCTTGCCATGTCGAAAGAGACATTTTATGGATGTGTTTCTATTTAAATGCGGTTTTCTTGAAGAACGGGCATTGGCACTCATCGAATTTCTTCAGAAAACTGACCATTTCTTGCCAGGTTGAAAGAGACATTTGATGGATGTGTTTTCTAGCTGCTTGCAATTGTGTACCACACATGAAAATGTGGAAGTTAAAAAGGATCTTGATTGTATAGGTTGCATTGAGGTGTCTGCTCTGTAATACTGGTCAATGCAGATATTTGTATGGGGACCGCTTTTGCACACAAAAATCATGGAAAAAAAATGCAAATAGTGGATTGTGGAATAAACATTATAAATTTTCCTTCCATTTCGTACCTTTTTTAAATAATGATGGTGGAAGATTTAATAATCCCTACAGGCTGGAAGATTTGAGGAGGAATTGCATGGCTGGGTAGTGATTGGTTAAACATGCATGGCCTTTGGAGCCTTTTTTTTTTGTGATAATGGAGGGTGTCCCAACCCTTTGGGCCAGAATAATCCTTACGAGGCCCATGGGGAGCCACGTAAATCCCCTGTGGCCCATGTGTGGTAGTGCAGTTTTGAACCCTCAACATCGGTTGCAAACCATGGTTAGAGAGAGAGAGAGAGAGAGAGAGAGAGAGAGAGATGCTGGTTAGTGTTTCTATAAAATCGGCATGAGTTTGAGCATCCTCTCGAATCTTGAGAAATATGTGAAATATGCAAAAGCAGCCTAATCCCTTTTTTGCACTATTGTGGTCCCCAATTCTTGATCCCACCCGTTCCAACATTCTCAGATAACCTATTAACCACAAGATGTTGAGAATATGTGAAAAATGCAAAGAAAAAAACCTAATTCTATTTTTTCTATTTTTTTCCACCATTGTACGGAAATATGTGGAAAACATAAACAATCTAATCCCATTTTTTTTTTTTTTTTTTTGCTTTCTTCTGGTCTCCAATTCATTATCTGAAATGGTCACCATGTCTAGGATCCAGTTGTTTCTTTCTAGAAAAGTTTTGGGGTACTGGAGTCCACTAAATTGTGCGGGAACTGAGAGAGCCCTCTATTCATCTGTCTTTTCCTACCCCATACACTAATTTCTTAATTTACAAATCTGTTAAAGCAAATGTCGTCAAATGAATTGCATGTGAAAATTGGGCGTGCAATCAATCAAACATTGTAATATGTGCTAACATATGTAAATTTTACATATGCAAAACTTACATATGTAAATTTTATTTTCATGTCTATGCATAACAAACAAAATACCCTTAAAGAACCCTAAATGAGATGCATAAAGGAGGATGAAATCAAGTCCTAAATAGTGGGTAACCATTAAAGAGCCTTAACGATTTCAGAAATTTGAAGAAATTCAGCCCGCTCTGAGGCATTTTTCTTCTCTCTTTTTTATTTAAAAAAATCTTCTATCTTTTGTGCATGCTTTCTGTGACTCACAATCTCATGTAGAGCTTGGTTTCCTCTAGCATCATCCTCCTTGGGTCCGGAGAAACTTGTGCTCGAGTTTGTAGCCTTTGGTCCAGACTTCGGATCGAAAGCCAGCTGTGGACAATAACTCGAACTTACAACTGATTTTTCTTCCCAGTCTTGCACATCAAACATGGGAAGTGATAATATCTTCCATCCAACTTTCGGTTAGTGTTGTAGATGTTGAAAACAGGTAGGATTGTGCTTTAGACGTGGATGAATGGTTGGATTTAGTTGTTGATGCTGATGGACATTTGGATCTAATTGTTGGCACCATCAGTCTATCAGGTGTAATATCTGTCTTAATCCAACCTATGGATCACATGAAAGTGTCTGACAAAATCAGTAATGATAAATTCATCTGGGCTTGTGGATTTGATTTCAATGAGTTCATTTGGCTGTTTCTCTGATTTGATATCCTCGGATTATGGTCTTTTGCCCCTGGATCTGTATCACCATCTATTGTAGCCTTCAATCTAGATATAAACCTGTTGCAGGGTTTTCATTGATTTGTTCTATGATAATGCTCGTTTGTTCTTCAACGATGGAATTTGGCCCCCTTTTCACTTCATTGAGATCTGCCTCATATGGACCTCTCTTCTTGTATGCACAGTCCGAATGTTGTTGCCAATAATACCTAGAGTCATGCGCATGATATAAGGGTCACCTCGGTAAACATCCCTAATTGAAATAATTACACAATGAGATATGAGTCGGAGCCTACATCATTTCGTTAAATGTTAATAGGAGCCATCTACAAATTAAAAATCACTTGGAATTAAGAACTCTTGTACTAGTCTAAGAAAGTTTCACTCCAATCAAAATTTGGCTCACCATTATATTAATCAAATTTGAAATACTATCATTTTACTCCCTTCGGCTTGTGTATTGTAATCACCTTTAACAATCTATCAATCTGATGATTGATTAAGCTTACAGTAGGGTGAAATATGACTCGATACCAATACACAAGATGATCTTGATCTTAAGCGATTTTGATTTCATAGGTAGACCTCACGGATGGATAAAACAAGAAGAAAAAGAAAAACCTTACGCTTCCCGCCATATTTCCTCTCACTTCGTGAAAAAGTGCTTTACGAAAGTAAAGTCAGTTGAGTTTTGCTTTCCCAAAAGGGTAATTTTGACTTTTAGCCCTATTAATATTCTAATAGTCAAACGATCTTTTAAGGGATCTTAGGCTTTCCAAAGGCCAAAAAGCACTTTTGAGTAGTTGAATAAAGCACACCCTTAACTAGTAGCCAATTGGAAGAGTTCAAGTTAACATAACATCCATATTCCACATAATCTGTTGCTATGGAGCCTGCTGCATTCAAACAGTCCCTAATTTTGATTTAGGACTGCTTCAGGGTTGCTGGCTAGTTTTGTAGTTAACTAATAACACTCAGCAGTTGGAGTATTAATCTAGAAGTCCGGGGCTCAGATAGTGGCGGACTAAGGAAATCTTCCTTGGGGGAGCCACTATGTAGAGAAAGAGAGAGGTTCTGATTTAGGACTGCTTCAGGGCTGCTGGCTAATTTTGTAGTTAACTAATGACACTCAGCAGTTGGAGTATTAATCTAGAAGTCCGGGGCTCAGATAGTGGCGGACTAATGAAATCTTCCTTGGGGGAGCCACTATGTAGAGAGAGAGAGAGAGAGAGAGAGAGAGAGAGAAACTTTGTAGAAAATATGATTAATGCATTGAAGAATTCCTTACATGGGCATGGGTATTTATTGCATAGTTCTCAATTCCATTCCGGTTTGACCCTATAGGGGAACATTCGGCATTCTGGTATTCCGTTCGGGAAAAGACATGATTGAAAAATGAAAAAAAAATAAATATGAAAGTTTACGGAAAGTTGAAAAAATAGTCGAATGCTAGAATAATACTAAAAATGCATGCTTACATCACTTAAAATTAAACTACACTCTACAATTGGCCACTTTCTCGTTTTCGCTACATATGAATATAAGCATGAAACGTTGGCTGGAATGGGGCGGAATTGGAGTCGGAATTAAGACTGGAATGACCAGAATGAACTGGAATGACTGGAATCGGGGCTGGCGACTTTTAGGGGACCATTTCGTTCCACCTAAGGCTAATTCTGGAACGTTCCGGCCAATTCCGGACGGAATGAACGGAATTGACAACTGTGATTTATTGCAATTGAAAAGAATAACCTCTTTTTAATCTGATCCCTAAATTTAAGATGTTTTAATATACTTCTCTTTAATCTTAAGAATCCTAAATCAAGCGCACAAAGAAAGAGGAAATCAAGTCCTAAATTGCTAATGCGGCAAAATTGGAGTCGGAATTAGGACCGGAACGACCAGAATGAACTGGAATGACCGGAATTGGGACTGGAAAGTTATCGGGGGCCATTCCATTCCGCGTAAGGCTAATTCCAGAATGTTTCGGCCAATTCCGGCCGGAATGAACGGAATTGACAACTATGACTTGTTGCAAATGAAAATAAAGAATAACCTCTTTTTATCTGATCCCCAAATTTAAGAGGGTTTAATATACTTATCTTTAATCTTAAAGAATCCTAAATCAAGCGCACAAAGAAAGAGGAAATCAAGTCCTAAATTGGTAATGATTAAAGAGCCTTAATAATTTTGGAAACTCCAAGATCCAGCTGAATGTGGGATTTTACTCTTCCTTTGTGGAATCCTTTCTTTGGCCTCAATGGCTCTCAAGTAGATCTTTGTTTTCTCTTTCGATTCAAAAAGTCAGCATCCAATGGAGGGTGACTTATCCTACTACTGATTTCCGACTGCAACCAAGCTTTTATTTTCTGGTAAAGTTTGATGTCTCATCTTTGAAAAAGATTAATAGAATCTAATAGAAACTTAGACTCTTATTCTATGCCCTTGCTAATTGCTATTATTTTTCTTTTTACAAGATTGACTAAATATAACTGTGACGCTGATGCCTTTTCCATTCATCTGTCTGTGAAGCATATTTTGCCGCATAAAGCTTGTAGTTCTTCTTTCTCATGCAATTTTTCGCCTTTGTTTGGTTACTCAGACTTCACGAGTATTAGATGCCCAACTATTGTTTTCTTTAATCTTATTCCAGAGTAAAGCTTCAACGGACAAGCGTGGTTGGAGTTTCAGCAAGAGATCTGGAAGACACCGAGTGCTAAGCAACTCTGTGGTTTCCGAGCTGCCATCTGCTGGCAGCAAGGAGAACCTGGAAGCTGCGAACAATGACTTCCATGCACAGACTAATTCCATTGTTTCTGAGAAAACCTCTGTAGCACAATGGGCAGATGAGACACCCGAGTTGGCCCCAGCTGAAGTGAATGAAGAATTATCAGCTGCCTTACCTGTCTCTGAGAATGATAGTGGCCTCGATTCCAACTTGCAGGAATCTGTTGCCATAATGATCCAGGCTGCAATCAGGGGATATTTGGTACTTCCACTGTGATTTCTAATT
Source organism: Cinnamomum chago (assembly GCA_038049695.1). Classification (NCBI taxonomy): domain Eukaryota; kingdom Viridiplantae; phylum Streptophyta; class Magnoliopsida; order Laurales; family Lauraceae; genus Cinnamomum; species Cinnamomum chago. The sequence continues at coordinate 16,438,557 of CP142453.1, forward strand.
TCTAAAGCCTTTTGAAATGGATCTTAAGTTTAGCTTTTCTTCTGCTCTTTCAACTTTGCCAGGCTCACAGAGCGCTCTTCAAGCATAAGAGTGCAGTCAAGTTGCAGGCGGCAGTACGGGGGCATTTGGTGAGGAGACAAGCTGTTGGAACTCTTCGTTGTGTTCAAGCTATTGTCAAAATGCAGGCACTTGTACGTGCCCGTCGAGTTCGTCTGTCAGCAGAAGGGTTAGGCATTCAAGAGAAGCTTGGTGAAAATATCAAGACAAATAACCAGAGAGTGAACTCCTTGGTAATGTCTATTTGTATCCTCTCTTTTTTGGTAAAAGGACCTTTGTGTTGCCCAGATATGCCAATTCAATTTGTGATATGCACCACTGGCTTTGATCAGTAGTACTATTTCTTTTTCACTAAGAGGTTGTCTGTTTGCATCATTTATGCATGTAAATGATTAATATGCGTAAAGATTATGCACCATCACGTTTGATTGCGATCATTTACGCATGTGATGAGCAAAATGAGGCATGAAACTCGTGTGTAAGTGAGGCCATTTACACACTAAAAGTTCCACACCAAAACAAGTGTAAAAGTGATGCACACCCCTCTTGCAAAAAAAGGCCCCAGTGCACTTCTTACAAGGTGATTGCAATCTTGTGGGGCCCATCAACCATCTTTATTTTTTCTTTTTCTTGTGGGCTCTATATTTGTGATCCAAACCATTCACTTTGTTTATTGAACTAATAAACCATAGAATGTTGAAGCTGATTTTCTTAAATCTTCATAGATTTTGAGTAATTTGTGAAAGAGTTCCAGTGCAGCACTTACACAGTGATTGCATTCTCGTGGGGCCCATCACCCACCTTTAATTTTTTCTTATTCCTGTGGGCTCCATCTTTGTGATCCAAAGCGTTCACTTTGTTTATTAAACTATAATTAACCACAAGATATTGAAGCTGATTATCTTAAATCTTCATAGATTTTGAGTAGTTTGTACAAAAGTCCCAACCCATAGCTCTATCTTTCCACACTTATGTGGATCCCCAATTCATGATCCGAACCATTCAATATTCTTATATAATGGTAAATAATAGGATGTTTGGTTTCATATTTTAATTCTTCATGGATTTTGAGAAATTTGTGTAAAACATAAAGAAAATCCATATAAATCTAAAACTGTTCGATGCACTCATTTACTCATGAAAATGGTGATTTGATGACAAGCATGGTATTGTGTTTCATGTGTAACATTTGCATATGTCTCATTTACATATGTAAATCTCATTTTCCTATTACGTGTGGAAGGCAGACAACCCCTAAGAGAGGATCTTTAGCCATTCTATCATTTCACAAGTGAATTGGTAGAATCATTATTCAAGAAAATGGACTATGGCCTATCTGAATGGTTTTGACAAATTTTCTCATAAGATTGGACATAAGTGGATTGGTCCATGGTGGACCTGGACCTAGACCCGTCTCCCGTGGAGCCAATTAGACCTTAATCAGACTAAAAGACTCTAAGTACATTAATATATATCTATTGAGATAGGCAATTAATCTGACCAGGTTTAAAGCTCATTTGAGTCCGAGTTGACTTGGACTTGGTCATAGCCGAGTTGCTTCCTGAGAGACTAGTTAAAGCCGTATGGGCCCTTCTATAAATTTCTACAAATGCAATGAAGCACTTGCAAGTAACACAAGCTCCTCACTCAACAGGAAATACATTGGGATGAATCACCACCAGCACAGTTGCTGGATTGTGACAAATCGCCGCCAGCACATGCAAGTAAGGCAATGTGCTCGCTCAACAGGCCATAATGGAAAGCATAACCTTTCCTTCTTTCTCTGTATCTTGGACACCTTTTGTTTTCATTCTTTCTCTCATTTTCATCTTCGCTCAACAAAAGCAAGAGACCCCATCAAAGATCTACCTCCTGATCATGTCATTCTACAAAACCATTCTTGGATTTTCCCTGATTTCTTGCCTTTCCTTGATTTTTATGCGTCAACTAATTTGGTAGAAGATGCTTGAGAAAAAGGTTTGAAAAGGCCGTGGATTTTTCATTCAAAGATCTCTTCAACCCCAATGCCCCCTTCTTGGATTTTTCATTGTACTTCTCTAAAGGGATCCTTCCTCATGATGTGAAAAGCTATATATTGAATCAAGATGGCATTTTTGAGGTTTTTCTTAGTTTTAAACGGAAACAATAAAAATAATTGAGACTTGACCCGACTTGGACATGGCCAAGTTGGGGGCCAATTCTGGTTTTTTCAAACCCTGAATCTGACTCAAAGTTGCAACCTCATGTTTGCTGCATTGAGCACGTTCCAAATGTGCTGTAAGCTTTTGGGTGGTCCATTGTCAAATAAAATAATATTAATATGCTATCTGTTAGTATCTTTTATAATATTATTTTTGTAAATATCTCTCAGTTGCAATGGTATTTGGATATAGACTTGATTGAAGCTGAAGATGGACCCAATTATCAGTTGGGGTCCAGAACAAGGGTGCACACTGCACACTCATCTGGATTTTTCCCTTTTGGTCTTTCGAGTACTGGGTGATCCGAGGTCCATTGACATCCCTATGACCGAATAGCACCAACCCACAAACAACAGATAGAAACCATGGTATAACATGAGAGGACTAACATGGGCTTGACAGTGTGTTATATTCAAATATAAAAAAATGCATTAAGTCTCAATCCAGCTAAAGAGTCAAGTTAATTATTGGTCACAATCCAGAAAAAATTGGTAGTTTCACTCAGTGATTAAGAACCTCATGACTTGGGATTCGACTAAATGGGTTGAAATTCTAGGCATATACTAACCAAATCTGCGACTGAGTGATACTTAATCATGAATTTGCTGACTTGGTTGCAGTTGGCTCACTATATGAGTCTGTGACTTGAAGTGCTGTTTCTTTTCCTCTTCTTACTAAGCTAAAATTATTTGAATCCTGTCAATTAATTACATCCTGTAGAAGGTTCTGATGAAGTTTGTGTGCATAATCTTTTTCTGGATTTCTTGATGTTTCTTGTCAAACATGAAGAGCTTGAGAGTTTGCTCCGTTAGTTGAAATCAACTATAAGTTGAGTCCACTGTTTAGCAATATTATGGGTATGTTTGTGTAACATGAAGATTTTGTGATTGATAGGAAAATTGTCCCTTTCCTATCATTTGATTCAAAAAAATTTCTTGCCGAAAAGGGTAAAAAATGAATTGATTTTCCACAATAGACAGGATATCGATTTCCTCTGGGAGGGGTAGGAATGTAGGATTTTTCTTGATGCGGAAATGGAAATCCATGGAGCATGGAATCCTCTCATTACACAAACACACCCTACGTGAGTTTCTAATTCCTCGTGAGGGACCATGATTTGGTCTTGCGGACTGTGTTCCAGCATGGATGGAGCCAGCTGTCAATCTCTCAAATTGGTATCAAGCCATTGGAATCCTTCAAATTTTAATTATTATTGAATGTGTATCATTGTCAGTCGAACTCAGATAGGTAGAATAATGCTTGCGTGGCCGTGGATCATTGTCATATTTCTCTTAAATGTTCATATGCCTACCAACAATTGGGAATTTATGATTTTCCCATCTAAGAAGTTGTTATGACATGGTCCACCCCCAGTTCAGCCTATAAATACAATTGTTCTAGAACCTTCAATAACTGAAATCATGTACCAGGCACAATTGGAATCTCTCCACTATTGCTAACAAAGGACTTACCTAAAACCTTTGGCTATGATTGAAGGGTTATGATTGTCTCATCTGAGAGATTATTAGAACATGGTTCCTAGTTCCTACTTCTTAGAGCCCTAAATAACTGAACTCTTGATAAACCATGTGGATCATATGTGCCAACTGTGAGGTGCAATAGGAACCTTTCAAATAGTGTGCTCAACAGTTGACTTGCGAAAACCGTCATTCTACTTTTTGTGATGAAATTTACTTTTAGCTGTAGCCGTATTTGAGACTTGTTTCGTGTTTCAGGAAATGGAAAATTTGGGCGCTGAAGCAAATATAACATATTCTTCATCACAGAAGTTAATAACCAATGGGTTTGCTCGGCAGGTATTGTTAATTGTGTTACCTATCCATTTGACACAAACAATAAATTTATTTTTCATTGAGTTTCCTGTGCTGAAATTGATATATTGTCTCTATTAAGCTTTTGAATTCAACTCCAAAGAAGAAGAGAGTCCACATCACTTGTGATCCTTCTAAACCTGATTCGGCCTGGAAATGGTTGGAGAGGTGGATGTCTGTTTCTTCATTAGATATTGCTCAACAACCAAAGCCACATGTAGAACTGGAGTGTCAGGATCAAGTAGATGCTAAGTTGGCTGCCTCTGAAGTAGGAACTGAAGTTGAGGTTAGAGATATCTCTGATTCTGCTGATTCAAACTCTGGTATTAAAGAAGTAGAAATCCTTTTTGAGGGTGAAGATCAGTTGGTACAGAAAAATGCAGATGATTACGAATTTCAATTTTGTAAACAAACTGAGGTTTTAGGAAAAAGCTCCAGTTCTGAAACAACAGATGAAATAGAGCAGCCAGTAATTGAAATCTCTAGTTCTGCAACAGAAGTTGGTATAGGGCAGCCTCTAGATAAAAGCTCCAGTTCTGCAATGAAGGATGATATAGAGCAGCCTCAGATTGTGGATTCGGGTTTAAAAGAAGAGCTCTCGAATGGGAAGGTTCTCAATGAAGCCCCCGACTCTCTTTCGAATCAAAAAGCAATTCAGTCTAATGCAACTTCAGTAACAATGCTTGACTCAGTTGCTGATATGCTTGAGGTAGACAGAGAGAACTCAAAGCAAACTATGAAGAGAGTTTCCTCTGAACAACTAGAAACTGAGGGCAAGAAGTTTGTTTTTGGGTCAAGGAAGTCAGCAGCTAATCCAGCATTTGCTGCTGTGCAGTCAAAATTCGAAGAGCTGAGCTCAACGGGGAATTCTGGCAGGCACCCTAGTTCTATTTCTCATGAAGTAGCAGTAGATTCAAAATTGGATTCCCATTCACCTCAGATGGATTCTGGGACAAAGAATAAGGACCTTACCTTGACAGAGGTTTCGGTATCACCCGATCAAAGAATTCAAGTTGGGGGTTCAGAGTGTGGCACCGAACTTTCTGTTTCTTCCACTCTCAACTCACCTGACAGATCCGGAGCTGAAGGTGTGGAATTCTTACCTGAAACTGGAACTGCATATAAAGGAGATTCATATCAAAATGGCGTTCCTGATGATATATCTGGTCATAAAAATCTGGATGCTGAAGCTAAGAAGCCTACTTCCATGTTGGAGGTCTTGCCAACTCCAGCGGACCTTGGTTTTGTTATGTCTGGTAACATTGACGATGTTAACAAAAAATTGTCTGATTCAGCAGAAGATGTAGATTCTAACAAAGAAGAGCAGCACCAGCCGTCAGAGAATATTGTATCGGATGTTGATATCGTTCCGGTAATGGATCAGGCTATGGACATTTTATCGCAAGGAGGGACTCCAAGGAGCCATATTACTGCCCTAGATTCACGTGGAACACCATCTAGTCAGGTGTCTTTGAATACAAAGGGTGACAAAAAGCGAAAGTCTCATTCTGATGGCAGGAGGTCCCTATCACAGCAGAACAATGACTCAGCTGTAAGTAGTAGTATAGAGCATTTGCCGAAGGATCCCAAAAATGGAAAGAAGCGCAACTCATTTGATCATGAACCAAGGGTTAGCAGTAGTAACTCTCTTCCCAGTTATATGCAGCCAACAGAGTCTGCAAGGGCTAAGGTCTACACAAGCAATTCTCCAAAATCTAGCCCTGATATGCAAGACAAGGAAATTTACATCAAGAAGAGACATTCATTGCCAGCCGCAAACGGAATGCAGGTCTCCCCGCGGATGCAGCGATCATTGTCTCAGGCTCAGCAGTCTGCCAAGGGAAGTGGCACTCATTCTCCTCAAAATGCTACTGGTAATTTTTAAATTTACTTTTATTTCTCTTTCTTTCTTTATATATATATATATTATTTTATTTTTTTAATAAAAGACTTGATTTTATGTTGTTTTGATGCGCAAACTGTAGATTTTATATTTTAATACTATTGTCTGATTCTGGTGCCTGAAATGGCCTCTTTCCACATGATAAAAATGCTCTCCTCTCGCTGAGTATTTGCTTTGTACATCAAGATGATAACCAGAAAAATTATTGAATGAAGAGATGAATAATCATGTGTTATTCACTCTCACAGAAGATAGCATGCCACATATTATTACAAGATGAGCTTCGTTTGTTACAGTAAAGTAGGAATGGATAGAAGAGACTAAGAGGTAATAAGGGATACAATCAGTCATAGCAATAGTTGGGCCATTCAGGCCTGGGCCTCCTAATGGGCCTGAGACTGTGTCACACAACAGTCTTCAGCTTTGAACGTGGTGTATTTTCTTTTTTGAATGGTTACTTACATTAAAAGCAAGCAGTACAAGAGAACTATACTGACAAGCTAACACCGAAAAGAGAAACAACCCCAAAGGGGAGAAAACACAAAAGGGACATCAGGTACCCACTCAGCGATCACCTAAAAAGCTACACACACCAACAAGAAAAGAAGCTGGATAAGAACCATCCTACAAAGGACAGGCTTGGGAGAAAGCCACTGCCACCCAGTTATGCATAATTTGATCCACTGAGAATGTGGTGTATTTTCTTTCCTTAAAAATGGATAAATTCTTTTTATGCTCCTCCCAGCATACTGATAAAAATAGTTGGCTTATAAATCTACAATGACAACAGTTATCTGTGTTTGTGTAGAAAATCCCAAATGGCATACTTAAAATAGGAGTCCAATTAAAAATCTTTCCCTAAAGAACGGAGAAAGCACCTCCAAATCTCTTCGAGAGAATAATGGAGTAGCAATCTAAACAGCCTTTTGGTTGTTAATGTCTTACACTTCGTTATTTTAGGAAGTTTCTAATAACAGAAATATTATGTTGGTATATTAGTTCGGATATAGCCAAACATTAACTTGGGGCGAAAGAGTTGGTGAGGCAATGGTGACATGCCCATTTCGCGGTTAGAATGTGCTCATTTAGCACAACACTGAGGTAAATTTTTGCGAGTCAGCTTACCTTTGCAAAAATATCATCATCATCAGCGCGTATACCGTCTATTTTTTGGGATTGGCTTGGCTAGTTCTACATTTCCTCACAACCCCAGTTGTAGCCATATTTTCAGTAACGCCACAATCTATCCTTGTCTTTCTTTGCTACTTCATTTTAGGTTTCTACCTGCCTTCTCTTCTTAGTCTTTTGCACATGTAACCCTTAAAATATGTTTTATACAGGTTGTTTCTGTTCTTTATACGTGCATGTACCATTTTAAATGTGTTCCTTGATTTTTTCTTTTCTATTGGAGGTAACTGTAAGTTTTGACTTATGTGCTCATCTCTAATTCTCTCTTATGAACCCTGAAAGTATGTTTTATAGGGGGCTCTTTCTGGTCTTCTATTATTTGCCCATATGGCTATATCATTTTAAATGTATTCCTTGATTTTTCTTTTTTATTGGTGGTGAACTTAAGTTTCCTCTGATTTACCATTATTCTGTTTTGTTTGAGGTAATTGCAACCTCCTCTTAATGTGTTCATTAGCACAAGGATGAGGTAAATTTTGTGAGTCAGCTTCCCTTTGAAAAATCATTATCATCACCATCATCTAAGCCTTATCCCATCTATTTGGGGTTGGCTTTGTGACCTCGATATTTCCACTCAATCCTAGTTGTAGTCGTATTTTTAGTAACCCCACAGCCCATCATTTTAGGTTTTACCCGGTCTTCTCTTTTCTTAGTCTTTTTGCACGTGTAACTCTTAACAGTATGTTTTATAGGGGCTGTTTTTGGTCTTTAATGTGCACTGTGCTCATATCATTTTAAATGTTTTCCTTGATTTTTCTTTTTATTTGAGGTAATTGTATATGCTCATCTCTAATTCTATCCTTTCTTGTGCCTGTTGGCACATGCATATCCATAGCATCTACTTTGCTGCTGCTGGTTTTTCCATTGTCCAACATTCAGTTCCATATAGCAAAGCAGGTCTAACTGTTGTCTAGTGAAAATGCCCCTTTAATTGAAGTTCGCTTGATGATCGCATAACAATCTACTTTCTTGTCTCCGCTTTGCCTGCCCTACAATAGTCAAATTGGTTGCTACTAATTTTTAACCCATTTGGCACTAAAGTCTTTTCTCCCATGTTCTAGATTCTCATTTATCCTTTTAAAAAATAAATAATAAAATGTATCCCACCTCATGTATGTAACAATTTAATAATATCTACAACTAATCATCCATCTGCCAAAACCCAAAATAGTTGAACTGGTTGCAAGTTAAGATAACATCCAATTGTGTGCAAACGGTAACACATGATTACTAGGAACAGCCATGTACATTTTAGAGATAAGCTCATAGTATGTTATTTTTAGCTTTTAGAAATCTCGTGTATTCATTCTAATCAATTAATCATCCAATGTGTCTGTTTTCCCCCCTCAGCTGGAGTCGAGAGCATATATTTACTTAAGTAGCTAATTTGTGTACCTTTTTCCCTTCCTCCCAGTTATCAATTCCACAACAAGTTATTACACCAGTTCTTATGGGTAACATCTTGCTTGTTTCAGAGAGAAGATGGCAAAGGTGATAGCGAAATGTGGGTAGCTTGTCAAGAACATGGATTTCCTTCTATTTGTGTATGTGATCATCTATTATATGGTGCTTTAAAGTGGGACAGGGAGAAAGGAAGAGATGCGAAATGGAGACTATATGTACATTAATAGTGTCTCAAAGTTTCTGCCCCGCGGTTTGCATGTTCTCTTTTCTATGTTAATTTGTGTGTGATGTCTGGCTGATTTTCAGGAAGATGTAATGCATTTGTCTGAGTTTGACTTGATTCTTATAGATGCTTCGTTGGGAGTTTATTCTTATTTTTAATAAATTTGAACTTGTTGACAGTTTATTCTTTTGATTACACAACCATTGCATGATTCCTTTGTTTTATGATTAATCATTATTATGATCACCATCAAAGCTTTATCCAGCCAATCTAGAGTTGGCTTTAGAGAGCTATGTCCACAACAATATATCTTTTTACCTATGGTACAAAGCAACTCTCTCTCTTATATGTGAGAGCACACGTGCACACATAATTACCAATCCTACAACATGCTTACCCAAGAAAGCACAACAAAAAATAGCTGGCCTCTTTAGGGCACGTTTGTGTGCACCAAATCCTCGGAAAAGCAGCAGGATAGGGATCATGTTTTTTGCGCCTATTTATTGTCTCTTCATTTGGAACTGAGTACTCTCCGTGTAAATCTTACTTTTACACTTAACCCTGTTTGAACCTATCCTCTCTGCTACTTGATCCTATCTTTTATGAATAAAATATCACCACCGTTGTCGTTGTCATCAAGAGAAGGGATTGGGTTGTTGAAAATTGAAATGTTTTATATTCATTTTGGAATAAGAACACAGCAGCGTTCGCTTTTCACCTTGATATAAGATTGTGCAGTCCTGACCATTGTCTGTAAATTAAGGCAGTGTAGATGCTATTGTCGTTGAGTCCAAAGAGGTTTCCTATTCATCAACCTTGTGAAAATCTCTCTGAACTGCCTAAGGTAAGGAAGATCAATTTCAATTTGATTGGCTCAATACAACTTCCCTCCAGAAATTTGTAGCATTGCATTGGGCAAGTTTGGAGAGTTAGTGAGCTAATCATCCTCTACATTGAATCATTGTTGCTTCATAATGCTCTCACCCAGAAATCTAAGCCTAAACAATCTTGGATTCTGCTCGTTCTCGGAATGTCCAGATTGTACTCTTTAGAGGGAGCAGTTTGAGTCCCTGTCATGAACACATTTTCTTCGCTTCCCCGAATTGTTTATGTGCAATCATCATCTCTTTGCTCCTCTCAGGATTTTCATGGTGATGTTTTTCAGTGGTTTGATTGCCACTACCTGACTTAGCTCCTTGCCGAGAGCTGCAAGTTTTGTCTGCAGCTGCAGGCTACAAAGAGCAAAATGAAGAATTAAAGGAGCATGCATAAATTATTAAATTCGCATTTGTAAGTTCAGGTATTAATGACTTGTCTAAATGAGATACCATAGGGTTAAAAAAGGGAAGTTTAGAACCCTCAAAAACTTTTTTAGGCAGGCAGGCATGGAGAATTCTAAGTGCAAGAATGAGTATATGATGAATAATAAATTGCCCAAGTCCAAAGACCCACCAGACACCGGTCTTAGTAGTAATTTCTGGATATACTATGCATGTCTCGAATTGTGCGCCCCCAAAGAATACCAAACATCCCACCTCACGGGTTGAGAGCGTTCGCGTTTGTGTCCTTGTAATAAAAAAAAAGGCTTAATTTTGAGGCCCATAAACCACACTTTGGGATAATATAAAGAGGACCAGGTTTAAGCTCATCTACTTCACAGCTGAAGGGACGTTCCACCCTCTCCCCGCATTGACATCAATCTGAGGTGGTTCCACTAAAAGGGTTCATGGAGCTATTTTTAGGGGCAGGAAGACCATTCCTATATAGGAATGACACAACAACCTATGTGCTCACCTTGGGCTGAAAGCATGAGAATCATGGGGTTTAGAATCAGTGACCTGTGACCGTGCAGAAAATGGAACCCATCGAATCAAAGTGGTACTATTTTTAGAGCTTCAAAATTATCCAAATACTATCTATTCGATAGAATGGGGTCATTATCAATACTTGCAGTATCAAGTGGAGCGCCTACCCAACTCGAGACAATTGCTGAATTGGTATCAATCCCAATCCATGAGTGGCTAGGGGAGGGGGCAGTTGGCCCCACAGGCGAGGTGCACAGCTATTAGGTACTGTTTGGTCCTCCCTAAGAATAAAGATTTTGAGCAATTTGAACGGCAAAATGCATATACATGCCTTTTGTCCCTAACCTTTCAAGCAAAGCAATACGAACTAGTACTGACATATTATAAGGTGGCGACTCTTGAGCCCTCAAGAACAGACAGTTCCACTGTGGCCTAAATGGCCAAACCCCACACATCCTCTGATGCACAGCACATGCATGAGATTTTAAGTTTTGTATCATGCTATCATGTGGTCATGTATGAGATTTTTAGTTGTGTATCATATGGCTTCGGTGACCATGGACCACACCATTAATGAAACAATATTTGGTACAGATTCATTGTATATAGAGGGGGGGAAATCTGATTTATCTGCTTGACAGAGGGACGCAGCTGACTTGAGTTAGGTCAAGGGTGTGAAACTAGGTCTGAATCTGATAGGTCAGATCTAAGGAGTTTGGGAGGTGTCAGTATGAGCCATTCTATTTACACAACTATGTGAAAATACACACACACACACTCAAGCAATGCCCAACTGCTCTTGAATCACATATTCAAATTGCATCTGATGGACCTAAGTGGGGCTCTTCTGTATAAGAAAGATTTTACTGAGAAAGATGGAATCCTCAACTTTACCTTTTATTAGGGCATGTTTGTGTAATCCTCAACTCTTGGCAGAAAGCAGTTTTGCGTGGGCACAGAAAAATAGATTTCTGTTACAGATATTTTGAAAATATTGTGATAATATCATGATCTATATCTAAGGTTGTATTTTAATTTATAATATCATGACATTCACAAAATATCGGCAGGAACTAAAATTATCATGAAAAAATCATGAAGAAGTTCGAAATAACAATAAAGTATCTTGGAAAAAAAAAATTACACAACATTTTTTTTTTTAATCTTTGAATCATTTAGAATAAATTACAACCGAAGAAAAACAAGAAAGAAATACGAAAAACACCAACATCAAAAGGGGGAAACCAAGAAAGAAAACAAAACACCCACCCTAGCCAAAAGGAGAATAGAAGCCCTCTTCCAATCTACATCCTTCCTGAGCAACAATACGCGGCTAACCATATAAGGTCCTAGGGATACAAAAGTCCAAAAAATAGAACAAAGAAGCGTAAAATAATGAGATTGATGGACCAATCACATTCTCCCTAAAAAGCTTGCACCACCAGCACAAGTCCAAACAGCAGAATGCCCGTATATTCTTGGGTGCAATGCATGCATCTTTCATAATATTATGACCTAAGAACAAGCCTAAGCCCAATAATAATATACTTTTTTTCTAAAAATATACTAATAGATTGATTAATAGGCATGGAAAAGTACATTTTCAAATGAAAAGACGGGGCTAAAGCTTCATAAACCTGCCAAGGCATTGACCCAACCCACGCATTAATAAACGGGCTCGACCTCCAGCTTGTATGAGTACAACCTGCATTGGTCAAATAAGGTGAGATTGGGAATCTCTACTATATGTAAATTAATTTTCAACAACGGAGAAAAACGCAACACCAAATCTAAGAAAAATTAGTTCAAAACCTCTTTTTCTTTATTTTTTTTTTGTGGAGTTGAAAAAAACAGTTAAATTTCTTCAATTTTCATTAAGAGAAGTGCCACATCAACCTGCAAACAACCCAAGTCCATCTTGTTTTAAACAAACGTCATTTAATAGGATGCTAGCCCGACACTTGGCCTGCGTTGGGCTAATCTGGGCCTAATCTTCCTTAAGTCAAATGGGCCAGTGCTGGGGCACCCAACACATAAACAGCGGCGCTATGTGGAAATACTGGGGAGACTGAATTCTGGTCCGGTCCCTCATGAGAACAGCTGGATTTTAGACAGTGGACTTTACGACACACAAATAGCACAAAGCCAGAAAGGGAACACATAGGGTTTGAAATACTCTAGACATGGGCCCAATGTATGCATCTCTGACCTATGAACACCTCCATGTTGAAGCTGCTATCCATAGAGTTAGGACTGGCCAAAACACCTATTTCTTATTTTCTTGTGCACATTCTTAAACTACTGCTCTAAACGCCCGTCAATTTGAACAAGCCTGAACTGGGTCTCATGACTCACGAGCCTAGCAAACATTAGGCCATATAACGTGGGTCTAGTCTATTGGGACCCACTTCATCCTCACTAGGTGAAACAGTTGCACCATTTCTTTGTCCAGTAATAAAAGGAAACCAAGTAAAACAAGAGAGAGATAGAGAGAGAGATTTGTGGAAGTTTTCCTCTCAATTAATCCAAAGAATGTTACATCATTTACAAATACATAAAAAGTAAGATGATAAAGAGAGAGAGAGAAAGTGACCCAACTCAGCATCATCTATCCAATCATTCTCTTCTTCTTCTTCTTCTTCTTCTCTTTATTATTCATTATATATGATATTATACTCCTTCCTCCGATCCGAACTCGGGACGACTCAGCCAAAAATCCCTCCTTGCCATCTCCAAATTACCTCCGGATCCCAAAAAAAAAGGGGGCCCCAAGCACCATGGGGCCCACCCAAATTTCAAATCATCACAGAAATAGAAAAGAATCGCCGAGAATCCCGTTACCCAGACTCAGCCATCTCTCGTCCGAGTCAGCTCAACCCACTCGAACGAGCTTCCAATAAGTTAGTCACGATCCCTCCGAGTCAATGCGAGCCAGCCGGGTTTTCTCACCAGACCGGCTTCTCAGACAGACCGTGTAGCAGAGGCCGCGACTCGGGCCAGAACTCGGGGTTCCCGGCGCACCGCTTGAACTCGTCGAGGCTCGCGAACCTGCCCGAGCTCGACTCGGACCGGGCCATGAACCGGAGGATCTCCTCGAAGATCGACTCGTCGCAGGGAATCGCCAGTGGCCCGGAGTTGGCGAAGCCGTACTCCTCCTCCGCCTCGAGGAGGAGCTTCTTGAAGACCGGGTGGTTGAGCTGGGTGGCGCGGACCACGAACCGCCTCGAGTTTGTCCCCACGCAGACGGCCACGTGGCCAGCAGGGACGTCGGCCGGAATCTTGCCGGAGAGATTACCGGAGGCTGCCAAGGCGGCGGCTCGGGCGGCCTTGGCGCGCCAGCGGCGTAGCATCTGGCGGAGGCGGACGATGTGGCGGATCCTGCAGCATTTTCCTAAGGCTCCTCCCTCAGACATTTTCTCGGATATACACGAAGATTCCGTGTATGCGGTGGTTTTGAGGGAGGGGTTGTTTTGAAGAATGTGTTTGGTATGCAAAATACAAGAGAAAGAGAGAGAGCTTGGAAGGGAGGGGGAAAAATGAGGGAGGGTGAGGGAGGGATTTATAAAACAGAAATTTGTGAATTGACCCTGGCTTGGAACATTATTACCAATGTGCCAAACATGGTTGTTTTAGTTTTTGGGGGCATTGGCCATTTATTTAAAAATTGTATTTTCATTTGGCATTTGTAATTATTAGATTGAAAAAACATTAATTTAATGGACAAAGTAGAAGCATTGATGGATGGTTAGTATGTAATCAGACACCCTTTTATTTTATTTTATTCTATGTAGATGTAAGTCTCACCACTAGACAATATGTTCTAGAGTAAAAAATCCCAATTTTCAATTTTCAATTTTTGGGGTATTATGGGTATTAAAACATGATGAGATTTTCCTTGTGTCATCCAATGTCTATAGTTTTTGGTCATTTCATATGCAAATTTCATAATAGCTTTTAGTCTGAACACTAAAATACATAGGGACTTCATTTTCACTACCTTTACATTTTATTTTGTTAATACATAAAACACACTACAACCAATTTAAAATCCAGCCAATCTATTCTTGTGTATTTTCAAAAAAAAAAAAAAAACCCACTCTTTTAATGGTCTATATCTATAAACCGATTTTCCCTGTGCAATAACAAGGGCATGTTGTACCTATTGATGATAGTCCAAATAAAGAAATAGATGCCCCTAGAAAAGAGAACACAGAAGTGCATTGGTTCAGCGTGCGGGGTGACTTCAAAACCCCCCACATGGGATTAGCCGAAAAAGATAATCCTTTTCTCTCTCTCTATTTCCAATGTTTGGATAGCAAGACTAGCTAATAAGTCTAGACTCTAGAGTATCCCTTTCAGTTGAATTGAAAAAGGGTAGTTGAGTTTAGAGCAGAGAAGATGCTTTCCAAAAGAAAGGTAGGAAAAAAAAAATCATATAAACTTGAAGGGGTCTGACTACACAGCCCATGTGCAGGGAAGCTTTATCATGTGAATTTTTAATCAGAGGCTCCAAACTGCCACAACGACCACGGCAGTACAATGCCGTAGTAAAAACCAGTACAAAGCTATCTCTCTCTCTCTCCAGAGTTAAAAATTGAAGTAAAACCAAAAGTTGTGGTTTACAGTTCTCGATGGGAGAAGGTGGTGACTTTTACCATCTCTCTCTCTCTATATCCTTGTCGTTTATATGGATGTATTTCTTCTGAGTCCTGATGCTTTTAGATCTGAAATTTGAAATGTAGGTGCAGGGAGATTCGGGGTTGGGTTGCTGTGTCGGGGCATTGGTATTCTGCAGAACTATACACGAGACACTGAAATGACTCGCTCGCTGCTCATGACTTTGACTATGACCAGTACTTACCCGTAATTTTCTCCTCCTGTTTTCACTGTTCAAGATTGAGATTAGTGCTTGTAATCATAATTTTTTAAATGCTGGGTAGTACATGATGATTTTGTCGTATTTTGATTCATAATCACTATTGACTTTTACTATTATGGTATGAAATATGAACATTTCATGAAGTTTGTTATATGGCCATGAAGACAGGGGAGACCCAATTGCTGGCACGTGGGTGCACTCATCAAACTATGGGGCGCTTTCAAAACTTATATAAGAATTTTGGATTCAATTAAAAAAATCCAATAAAAATCTTGGGTCTTCCCTCAAAATTCATATGAAATTCTTCAGTTTCCACCAAAACCAAACTACCTAATAATTTCTTCACTCCCCAAACGAAAATCTTGGATCTACCACTAAATAAAGTGCCAGTCAACTTTCTAAAAGAAAAGGGAGAATGCCCTCTTTGGGTGGGGTTTATTTGGATGCAATAAAATTAAGGGGAGCATGGGGATGGCAAGGCTTCTCGTGATATTGAGAACTTCAATGGCTTTCTAAAAATATTGCATATCATCAAGAAAATATTCTACGAGTACCCATCGAGATATTTTCTATATCAGTTGGAAGTGATTACTATATGGAGCATCATTGTAGATCAAATCTTACAAAAGTTAAATGATTTTTTTTATTTTTTTATACAGTCACCATCAGCAATGGAAATTCATGCTTAGTGAAGAAAGTTAAGAAAATTCCCTAAATGTTCTTCGTACTGCTTTTATTTTATTTTATTTTATTTTATTTCACAACACTTTTTTACGACATAATAAAAATTTAATTGAATTGTGCAACATCGCACAAAATACAGAGATAAAGGTGCCCCGTTGACTCTTTAACAAGGATATTGCATAATATAATTAAGATCTTGCTATATCACAAAAAATTCTTGAGATATTATAAAAAAGTAGCATTACGGGAGAACATTTAGAGACTTTTCTCAATTTTCATTCCTATACCCGGATTTCCATGGCTAATGATGACTTTAAAGGAAAAATATAAAGTTAAATTCCATCTGTATCTCCATATTCTTCACTTTCCACCTTTTTTTACATTGGACCTTTTTCATACATTTTTTCATACATTTTTTCAATTGACTTTTTCATACATTTTTTGAAATTTAATACTGAGAAAACAGATGGGAATTAGTTTTTCCCAAAATCATTTTGGCATTAAAAAAGTCCATCAAGCAAACTTTTAAAATGTTTTTGACCACTGCTGTACTTATTTTCAAACCATGCTCATAATTGTTACTAGGCCTGAAACCTAATGTTATTGTGAGAGATTATAAGCTGCTGACGCCCTCAAGACATCCTATAATGATGTTTGGCTTAACTAGGTGAGCTTATTGATGTAGAAGATGAACAACAGTGCATTTCAGAATTCAATTAGACTCATCTGACTCGAGCCCACCCAAAGGGGCACCTAGTCAAATGAGTGTGACCTAACACCATTATATCTTGGTCAAACTCACCTAATTGACTGCATTGATCGTGCTTCATAACATTGGTGGAGACAAATTAATAGGCAAAGGCAATGGTTAATGATAAGACTGCCCTAACAATATCAGACCATAAGTATAAGTGGGGTCCATTTTTTTCGGACCCACTAGAATACTCCAATAAAGATTGTTAACCGTCGTGTGGGTCCCCTGAAATGGACGGTTCAACCTATGGTTTGTGCTGAAATCTACTTTTGAATATATGGCAATATTATCCGGTGAGGCAAATCTTGGGATGGGCCACATTGATGACATCATGAATAATCAAAAGAAGGGTTCACCTGTCTTTACAAATTGAAATTTAAATCACCATTGTCTTTAGTCCAGTATCATGTTTTGAATCTGGTCTTTTGATTGGCCAAATTCACTTTAATTGGAGTTGGGCCATCCTGTGTTTAGTGTCTTTTTTGCAGGGGATCAATCCACCTTTTCATGTAGCCAGGACTTGCTGTCAATCCAACAGGGTTGCCCATCTCTTAAATCTAACCATTCATATTACACTATTATCTGAGTTGGATTCAAGTGTCTTGTCGTTGGTCTATGAAATATATATATTTTTTCCTCCTAAATACAAGAGGGACTTAAAATATATTTGAGTGGAAAAAAAAATCAGATTCATTAGAGGTTTTCATCTATTCAATCTAAATTTAAGAAAAAAATAGTAAGCAAAAAGAGGGTTTTTTTTTTTTTTTGTCAACTGTTGATTTAATAGCAATAGATTGGACATCAGGGCCACATCATCAAACAAATCTTATTTTTTAGGGATGTCCAAATTTTACGGTCTTTCTTATTGAAACAGTAGAATGGCCACATAAAAACCAGGGATCCATAGCTCTTATCACCTGCTCTACTGCTGCCAACCTCTCTCTCTAGAAGTTGTTGGAAGAAATACCCTGGCAGGGAAAATAGAAATGTAAATAGGTGGGCTATGGATGGCAATGGTTCATCCATGGGGAGGGTTTGATCCAGACTACTGAAGAGTTTATAATTTGTGATTTCAAATTTGTTCCATGATATGTATGCAGGGAAGAAAGCTCACACTAGTGGAAATGAAGCTTGCACACGTGAGAAGAGGTGGTCTGCCTAGGGTTTAGGCCTTGAGCAACCATGTGAGAATTTTCGCTCTTTACCACTCGGATAAGAAGCCATTCTCGCTGTATAGGGGTTAGTTGAGTTGAATTTAATATTAAAAACATTTTTCTAAAATACAATAATATAAGAGAAGTCAACCTTTTAACTTTTTTCTGATGTCTTTACTGTATTTGTGTAACACGGCATAAGAAAATGTGGCAAGGGCTGATCGGAAAAACTTATAACCTACCTTGAACTCATCTTGGGTCAAATTTATAAATCTATGTGTGTCCTGAAGTTCAAAAATACTGCTGCCAAACTTATATTTAATAGAAATGTGTTTGGGCAAGCCACCAATTAAACTTGCCTTGTTGCTTGTTACTATCTTTATCGACCACAATAACATCCAGCTGTGCAGAATGACAAATATTGAATACATGACATGAGGGTAGGATACTAGGATCTATGTCCCACCACATAAAATATTATGTGGAGTTTTATCCTTATACATACATAAAATCTTATATAAATTGAATGTAGTTAGCTATTTCGGCTAGATGCAGTGATTTTGAACTGATCATTTCTCTTAGAGTAGACCGGTGGCCAATAATACATAATGAGAATTATCGTGGGGCTATTATGCAAGATGGCCCTTTATGCATGTGTCTAAGCTTCTGATGGGCTGTTTGTTTTGGGGCATTTCTGATGTCTCGACAGTAATGTAGGTCTTATTTTTTTAAAAAAATTTAAAATTATTTTATCAAAATGATGAGAATTTACAAAACTGACATTTTAAATATCAAATTTTTTTTTTTTTTAGCAGGACGAATGTGGAGAAGCAGGAGGAAAAAGAACTTGTAATGGTTGCGTAGTAATAGTAGGCGGTTAATGTATGCATAGACACAAAGTCCCTAAATGGATAGGATCAGGATTCAGGAGTCCTTCCCAAAGAAGATACATGTAAGGATTGGTCTCATGTCCATGCCAGATGTTGGCCATTAAGCCAATGCCATGTTAAAAGGACAGAAATCCGTTGATTACGCTTTGAAGTTGCAGGACCCTCTGCATCATCATCTTCATCTTCCAAAGGGGAAAGGAGAAGACATGTCTAGGTTCGAAGCCGCTTAGTTGTCATTCAAAGTAATTGCACGACACCGCACGAGCACCGCTCTCCTAATCCGACCCCACCTAGCACTTATAGGTTCCTCATTGTACGGACACCCTAAAAATTGAAAGGCACTATTCACATTAGTGTGAAGTAAGATCCTAATACGAATGGCCAACCTCCTTGATGTATGTTAATCACCAATCAGGATGGGATTTAATGTCAGGTTTATTTTCATATGTAATAGAATGAGATAAAATTAAAAGTCAAATTAAAAGAATAAAAAAAGAGAGGGGTCAAAATCATAAAAGGACAACCGTTACTTTCTTAACCCACTCAAACGCCAAAAGACAATAACTTGGAGAAGCAAAGTATTTTATCATTTAATGCTTTTATTCTCAACACCCATATCTTTTTCTTTCTCTTAATTTGACTTTTAATTTTATTTCATTTTACCCTAGTGTAAACAAACATGCATGTAATCATGATTAAGAGCATGAGTAAAATCATCATATTCAAGAACTGCAGGATAGCCTAGTGGTAAAGGGCTTCCCAGCTAACCTTTTGTGCCAGGAATCGACCATTGGCACTAACAAAGCACAGAGCACTTGAGCTGAGCACACTAAAGGAATGGAGCGCGGTTGACCCCTTGGCATAGATCAGCTTAGTTTAGGAATGGGATGGCTTATAGTTCCTCTCATATAATAGCAAAATAGAAAAGATAAAAACCAATCCTATAATCATCCTATTATATAAATTTTTAGTGGACTGCTAAATAATGTTAGCCACATTTAATCTCACATACAAACTGTCATTGTTATTCAATTAAAGGATTTGTTAGTGTCAAGTAGACTGGATTACATAACAAAAGACCTCTTTGAGACCCAGCCAAATAGGGAAAAAAAATCAGCGAATGTGTTGTGATCGAGGGCCTATGAGAAGAAATCAAACATGCACAAGAACAGAAAGATTTACGTGGTTCGACTTTTGGCCTATGTCTATGGGAAAAACAAGAGAATTTACTATGTAATCAGAAAAGAATGTACATCATAAAGGGACCTTAGTACACCCAGAACAGACTACTTTTAATCACAGTAGACCTATAAAAAACCTACTTCTAATTACAGTAAAACAAGTATGGTCCCACGACCCGATCAACAAAGACCATTAATTTAATCATCCAATATTATACAAGTTAACAGAAAGCACTACAATGCTCAAACAAATTGATCACAGTCAGCATACTCCAAACCATCCTATCTTATTCACCAATCGTACTGTGTTTGTTCATTAAGTTGAGGGAATTTGCTGGCTGGCTCTTTGGCCACAATGAAACGCTATCAAAGGCCAAGTATGCGTCCAAACACCATCCCAAAATTACACGATCAAAGCATCGTTTTAATCCACCAAAGTGCTGTTGTATTCTTGGATTGAGTTGAAGGAACTTGGTGGCTTTTGGCAGCAATATTATTGCCAGCGTCGTCGCAGTGACAGTTCCAAGTAGATTTTGTATTCCATTGCCTTCTGATCTACAGCTCATATGAAATGCTTCTAAATTTGTTTGAGAGTACTTCTTAGAACCAGAATGTCATGTGTGGGGTCTTCATACAGCATCTTCCTTGTTCCTTATCCCTAGAGAGTTTGGACTTTGAAGTAGATCCAGAGAATCCATCGGAATGACCAGATTAGATCAAATTAAGAGTCTTTAATGGCATGTTTGCTTCATGTAATTAAATTTATTCGAGATTATTGATGGGTCAGGCCCAAGTGACTCGGTCCACAATGACGGGTCAGGCCTAAGTGACTCGAGTTCGTGATAAGCCCAGGTCTAAATCCATTCGTTGAAAGTTGGGTCCGGATCCACGAAGCAACGAAGTCAGCGCGTCGTTTCCCTTAACCTACTTTTACCAAGTTCTGCGAAGGAGATCCTACCTACCTCGTCTGTTGAGACTTGAGAGCGGTTCGAAGACTCTGCCAGAATGAAGCACCGTTGCTGAAGAGTCGTCCCCATCTGTTAGGGGAAGACTATAAATTACAGAGCCCCACCAGCACTGGGGGCAAGCAATTATTCTCCATTTTTACACTATCATTGTACTTTTCTGACTTATAATCCCTACCTCGGAGAAGTAAAATCACTAGTTTGAAGTGGACGTAGGTCACACTGACCGAACCACTATAAACTCTCTATCCCCATTAATTTTCACATTAATTACTCATCACTTGACCGGTGGTACCCGAAAATATTTTTTGGCATCATCAGTTTGGCGCCATCTGTGGGAATCAAAGAAAATCTTATTTTTTCGAAATTATGGTGATCACCACAAGATCAACAAGACGTCAAGATGGTAATTCCTTGCGGGAGGGCGAGGGTAATACTGTACCGACTAACCCTGCACCAAATACTCTTGCTCCCTCTCCTCAGCAAATGCTGGAAACCATGCAGTAGCTAGTGACCCAAAACCAGCAAATACTGCAACTCATGCTCGCAGGAGGAACACAATTTGGTACAGCACGGCAAGTTGTACCGCACCTGGAGCCTCCAACTGCTCTACGCAGAACAGCACCTCACCTAGGCGCCCATCCTCATGGCGCCCGGGGCCGAGGCGCCTCCCGTCCTCATCCTCACCTGGGCGCCCATCCCCTTGGCGCCCAGGGAATCTCTGCTGGAGTTCCCCATATCGACCCACGCAGAGGAGCACCTCACCTGGGCGCCCATCCTCATGGTGCCCGGGCCGAGGCGCCGTCTGTCCTCATCCTCACCTGGGCGCCCATCCCCTTGGCGCCCAGGGTCGAGGAGTACACCTGGGCGGCCATCCCCATGGCGCCCAGGGAGTCTCTGCTGGAGTTCCCCATGTCGCCCCATGCGGAGTACTCCTAGTCGACCGTCAAGGCCGCGCCCATCACGAGGCGCCTCCACTCCCAGGTGGAGCCCCATTCGGAGGACCTCCAGGAGGGGCAGATCGCGGTGGACTTCCACCTCCTCCCCCTGCTTCTAACGAGGAGGATCCTCATTTCCAGGAGGGGGTGAGTGAAAATCACAGCATGGAAGATGTAAGTTATTTCCCTGGTCCGTCCAGGGAACCCAGCAATTGCTAGGAGGAGAAGATCAAAGAAATGCAGGATCAACTGGGGGATGTCTTCAACGCCATAAGGGCGCAGGCACCGGAGACGGGAGATTATCTGGTCGGGCGAACGGATACACTTTTCAAGCCAGACGTGGTGAACTACCCACTCCTTCGGAAGTTCAAGATGCCATCCGTGGAGACCTTTGATGGAACGAAAGATCCACTGGACCATCTGGAGACGTACAAAACCAAAATGCAGCTGCATAATATCTCTGACGCTCCTACAAAACTCACTGCCTATGGCAATGCCTGATGGTGTCAAAAGTCCAAAAAAGGTCCAGAAACAGCTGTTTTGGCCTCCAGAAGTTTTTCAAAAAAAAAAAAAATTCTACTCGCCTGAGCCAGCTGGAACAGAGCGCCCAGGGCGGCGTCAGCTCCTCATCCACCCGCTGCAGCAGCGCCGCTTGTCGTCCCAGCAACAGGCGCAGTGGCCAGGGCGCCTCGCCCGTGTCTCCCTGCGGCAGCAGACGCAGCAGGGGCGCCCTCTCCATGTGCTCACCCACCAACAAAAAAAAAAAGAAACGAAAAGTACCACATGGGCGCCCCTGCCCGTGGTTCATCCAAGCGCCCCGAGCAGCGCCCATGCTTCAAAAGTAGAATGTCCAAAATAAACAGACTTGCAAGTCCACTCCTCATCACCGCCATTAATAGCATTTATCACTTCTAGAACATCTGAGGAAAGAAGGAATTTTGAAAGACAGGCTCAAGTTAGTACTGATAGTGGGCAGCCGGTGCTTGATACTTAAATTTGCAGACCCTGCTTTGGCAAAATGTCTCAAAAGCAAAGCCTTTATAATAGGACACCTGGCTTGCCAACCCTTTTATAATTGGATTGGGTTATCCACTATTTTACTCATTAATAGTAAGGGCGGCGCCCGCAGCAGCTCCCAGCGCCCGCGCCCGCCCCAGCACTCCTCGCTCGCGCCCAGCGCCCTCGCCCTAGCCCAGCGCTCCCAGCGCCCGCGCCCACGCTCCCCGTGTCAAGCGCCCGCAGCAGCGATCGCGCTCCCAGCGCCCTTCGCGCTCCCAGCGCCCTTCGCGCAAACAACCAGCTCGCCCAGCTGGATTGCGCCCCTAGCCTGGATTGCCACTATTCCCGCCTAGGTCATCTCTCCCGCGTCGTCCCCATCTGTTAGGGGAAGACTATAAATTACAGAGCCCCACCAGCACTGGGGGGCAAGCAATTCTTCTCTATTTTTACACTATCATTGTACTTTTCTGACTTGTAATCCCTACCTCGGAGAAGTAAAATCACCAGTTTGAAGTGGACATAGGTCACACTGACCGAACCACTATAAACTCTCTCTCTCCCCATTAATTTTCACATTAATTACTTATCACTTGACCGGTGGTGCCCAAAAACATTTTTTTGCATCATCAATTATAATTATATAAGTGGTCTAAAAATGAAGAACAAAAAAATTGACTATCAAATGACTTTCTCATTAATGGAAATTGAATCAAGGGAAGATGATGAGAGATTTATACCCAGCCATCCCCTCTTTAACAATTCTTTAGTGGAGCCCATTCCGTTATAAATTCCTATGTATTCGATTTCTATTCATTTTATACCAACAATCAAGCCAAGAAGATCCTATGAAAAGAAGATCAACACATTTTATAGCCGCTTATGACTAGCATGATAACCTTTGCTTGATTCGCTCATATAAAATTCTTTACTGAGAATACAGCTAGCTTGAGTTTAACAAAGAGCGGAACGTTTTATACCATGAATTGTGTAATGTATAAAATAAGCAATTACCTCAATTTAATCATATAAATGTCCAGGGCAATAGCTCAGCTGGTGACGGACACCAAATACCTTTCTTAAAGGACGAAAAGTGCATGAATTCAATTCAAAAGTCCAATCTATTTGGATAGATGAAAACTAGATGGATCTAGTATACTTAAGGAGGTCCCATGTATGTAGATGAATCTAATGTAACAAAAAGTCGGCTCCACTGTGTTGTCCATCACCATATTATGGTGAGGGATGGATATGCGTGAATATTTTTCATACATATATATATATATTCTTATATATATGAGAAATATTCCTATGAGAGTATCTCTCAAATAAGGGATTGGGGTGGAGGCCCTTGAGCTCCACTACACATAGTATAAATAATAGAAGGGTTAATGTGCTGAATGAGTGCAAAGAGAGCGGTCAAACTCAATTAACTAGTAGTAAGTCTTTTTTTCGTTTTGTTTCGAGACAGCTGATAAAATTGAAATGACATGGAGAATATTGGCATGGCCACTGTGGAAGGATATGTCACACACAAATCAAGAAATAGTCCAAATCTAAATTGAATCTAAAGATCACGACTTTTTGTTCCAGGTAAGACATGTTGGCGCCATAGATGCCTAGAAGATCACATGCACAAGGAAAATTAATATAAAAAGAAACAAGCATTTACAGCCCTGTTTGAAAACTCTGGGTTTGACATGTGACACATCCAAGTCACCAATTTTGGACACGGGCCTAAGTCATATCTAAAGAGATAATATACACATGGAGAAAAAGGCAGCTTTTAAGGGTCGTTTCTACTTTCTTTTTCTTTTTCTTTTTCTTTTTTTCTCTTTTTTTATTATAAATCTTGTGGCCTACATGCCATGTAGGATCAAACATAAAATTGGTGTATAGAGAAATTAGTATCCAGTACAAAAAAGGACTTAATATGTACTCTCATGCATAAGACTCCAGTAAGTGTGATCTTTTGATAGTAGCCTATATAAGAGAAATAAGAGTCTTATGATTGGCATTCAATTCTATTTCATTCCATTCCGTAGATAGAGGTAGAGGCGGAGAAATTTGCTAAGCTTCTTAATCGTTGAAATATATATAGATCTTCAGCCGTGTGTCGGAGTCTCGTATCCATCACTTTTTACTCTCATCTTTTTTAATATATAGAATAATTAATTTGGATCAATCATATGAGTATAGGTGAATTAAGAATATATTTATAATTTAGAAAGAAACTTGTGTCTGTTATGCCCCTCTCAATAAAGAGTGCCAACTCCTTTCTCATGTCATGTAAGAAGCTGATGACCTAAGCATTCCCTTCTAAATAACTATCATGTGTGGACATTATCAATAGAATTACAAAAAAAAATATTATAATAAGAATCCAAATCTCTTAAAACTTTTTAAGTTTGCCACTCTGTTGCTTTTTATTTAAATAGTGCGCATGCTAGAGTTCATGGGGCTTACCGTTCTACTAAAATTAAGAGGACTTTTAGATATATTCATCTAAAAGAATTGGGCTCAATGGGAAAACTTTGCTATTTACCTACTAATCATCCATTTTATAACCTTAGATTATGTCCAATAAACTTGATTTTAAGCTTGTGAGAATATAAAGTGTTCTTCTATTTATTAGAGACGTAACTAGCATCATGCTAGAGGGAAAGTATGAAGAAAAGTTGTGCTTGCTGTGTGGCACAAAGGTTTCTGACACAAAAGTTTTTTTAAGAAGTTTTGGAAAAAGAAGGAAAAAAAAAAAAAAAAGGCAAAAGACATTTAATGATAACCAGTTTTATCACGCATATTTTCATGAAAATGATATAGATCGGGTCATTATAATTCTTAGCACTTCGGACCAAATGAGACGGCAAAAGAAGTAGTTTTCATTCAAAGTCCTTGATCTACTTCTAGTTTGATTATGATTCTAGTGTAAGGTAAAACATGTAAATAAGCTCTTAGATTTATATTTCAAATACCCTCTCAAGATCAATAACACCATGGAGACAGAAAGTTCTTAAATTAAATAAATCAGTGGAGGAAAGCCCCGGGGACTTTCCACTGTAAATATTGAGGAAATGCCTTGTGTCACAAGAACATGCTTGTGCTCTCAATAGATAGTCTCATTGTTCATACAAAAAGAGAAGGGAAAGAACCATTTTCCATGACTGGGGACTTTTCATATTAAATTTTGAGGAAATGCCCTGCAAGAACATGCTTGTACTCTCATTGGATAGTCTCAATGTTCATACTAAACCGAAATAGGAAAAGAGCATTTTCCCTTTAAAACTCATTTTTTTTCTCCCAGCTATCGGGCTGGGACCCCAAGTACTTGCACACGCTGGGAGTGAAACTCTAACATGCGAGGAGAGAGAGCCTAGGGAGTGAGAACCCTCACATGTGAGGAGTAGAGGGAGAACAGGGTCAAGCTTTGACCATTTAGGTGAAAGGCGGAGATTCCAACTAGTTGAGCAACCCTTCGTTCTTGAAAAAAAAAAAAAAAAAAACTCATTTGAGTCACTTACTAAATACAATATATAATGTGAAAATAAATGGTTGGATAAGGACTATTAAATTGTATGAGTTCCAACTTCCTACATAGCCGATAAAAGTGGGAAGAGAGGACCATCCCATGAAAAAGAGAGCTCACAAAAGAAGTACAAAGAAGTCCATAGAGTGAAAAGGATAGCCCACACCGCCCCCGTAGAAAAAAGCCCCAAAGTTTAAGAGTGGCAACCGGAGAGGGATCAATTTTTGGGTTAGCAGGTGAGAGTTAATTGGCAACAATAATTGTGCAACCCCATTCGCATGTGGATGTTGTTGTCATTTACTTCTAGTTATCTACTTTCAAGTTTCAACGCATTAATTGGGTAATTCTTGCAATTTTATCGGATTTCTATGAAGAGATAAAATGGAAATTTTTTTGCCGTGCATTTCTGCAAAATGATCGCACCACTAACCATTCTTGTTATACGGATGATCCTATTGTCACTATAAAGTGGGACAAGTAAACATAAAAACGTAGTGTCAATCCACATCATACTAAGTAAAGAGGGCATGAATAGTAGAAATGACTTTTCAAGAGAATTGTGCTAACAAACTTTTACTGGCTTGGGATTATTTGGAAATCATCCTTGATGGCATTGTTAAAAAACACAGTCAACTTGTCTTACTTGTGAGTCGACTCAGAGGCAACCCAGTTGAATGAGTTTGACGAACTCTTTTAATGAAAACTTAAAATAGAGAAAAGATATTTGGTTAGATTTGTTTGGATTGTAACATCGCTACACGGACTGGTCTGTCCTTAACACTCCAATTCTCACCTCGACCACACAAGAACACTTGGTAGATTTCAAACCTAACACATGGTGGAATTCTTCCCACTCTCTTATCTCTTACACATTGACAACAAATTAATACGTGATGAAAAACATCACAACAAAGGTTTTATAGTCTGTTGGTTATGTTAGGAAGGCATTAGGTCTTCATTCCACCACGGGTGCATATGAGGGTTGTACCAAGAACTTAATAATTACCTTAATTTTTTAGAATTCCTTCTAAAAGCTAGTTTTTTTTTTTCAAAATATTTTTTATATAGACCCAAACTTGTCCCATATATGAAACCGATTCCAGTTATAGTTCCATCCTCTCATTAACGATTCCGACACTATAAGAAAGAAACTGGTTCCAAATTGATTCCGGTTCCATCTTCTCATTTAATGGTTTCGATTCTTGATCCATGTCTGAAACCGACCTATTTACATCTCAAACTCTAGTTATACATTGAAAATGCAATTTGGTGATCTAGGTAACCTTGGTGGCAAGTTTGTGGCCTGGTTTTCTTCACTAGATACATGGACGGTGTTAGGGTTAACAATATATTAAAAAGTAGAAGAACCAAATGTTATTAGCCATCTCAATTGAAGTCAAGAAATGAAAATGAAAAGAGTAGTTTTTATTTTACGGTCTATAGAATAGCCTTAAATCATAATCCTATTGACGTCTCTTGAATTTGATTCTTGGTTGAATAGCTAAACAAGTCTTCCTTTTATCTAATGGCAGTGGGGCCTACTACACGTTCTTACTTTAAATACATAGGTAGAGGAATGGGAAAAGGATCCCCTGCTTTGACCAATCCGGGGGTGCCACAAGGAAAAGAAAAAAAAAATTATGTGGAGGAGATGATTTGACATCTCTCCCCCATGTGACACCCCCTGAGTGGTCCAAACAGGGTCCAGATCCATTTCCGGAGGAAGGTCATTGAGAAGACTTTTAAACACATTGGTAATGAATAAATTACATTATATAGGATCTGATATATGTCATAATGGCTCTTCCTATCACAGTAAGGGTCATTTTTAGGAAAATGTCATGTAGGAATTCTTGGACAAATGAGATCTATAGGAGAGTTTTGACTTTCTAAAATTTTGAATTTGTAGGTTGATGATTGAGTATTCATTCAGTCATTCACATTTGATTCTAACACTTTATTTCAGTCGTGCAGGCACACACAAAGAAAAAAAAAGGTGCAGTTGAACATTTGTATCTAGGGTTGTAAATGGGTCCCCGATTCTCCGATTACCCGAAGGTTCCAACCCGTTAGGTTCCGGGTCTGGGTCCTTATTTTGGTCCCGATAAGCAAATGGTTCCGGTTCCGGATCATTTTTTTGGAACCGATACCTAAACGGGTCCGGTTCCGAATCTACAGTGGCTCAAACCCGTGGATCCGAGACCCGACCCAATATACACTAACATAAGATAACTTTCGTATATGAAAATAGAATCATTTTTACTTTTCTACTTTCTGAGTTTTTTGGTTAAAAGTGCATGTTATTGATAGACAAAAGTCACATTAATGTTTGCGGGTGATCCAATTGAAATATGGAAAAAACATAAATTTTAAAAAAGAAAAACACATGTATTAGTCTAGACTCGGAACCATATCAGGAACCGGAACCAAACCCGCCTCACAAATGGTTCCAGTTTTGGTTCCGGTTCCGGTTCCCATTAAAATTATCGGAACCGGTTCCGGAACCAGTCCGGAACCAGTTTCCTGGTTCCAATCCAGATCCGGTTCCCCTATTACTAAACAGTTCCGGGTCCGGGTCCACCATGGACCCGGACCGGAACCGACCCATTTACAACCCTATTGTATCCATCTTCTTAAAAGAATGTAATTTTTATTTTGAAATGATCATACAGTCTTTTTCATATAGAGCCTCAAAAACTCCCTAGTAGGTAACCCTTTTAGGGATGCTAGCTCCACTAGTACTATTCAACTTGGTAGACTTTGCAACAGTTAGCCTCTGCAGGGGGAGAGTTCTAAAAGATAGGAAGACAGGACATTAAATACAAGGTCACCCATCCATTCTTTCTATGTTCTTTCTAGGCATGTTACATTAGACAAGGCATGTTGTGTCGGTCAGTACCCCTCTTTCTGTGCTTTTGAGTCTCATTAATTTCTACGTTTGGCCAGATAACAATCCCAAATCATATATTTATCTACCTATTGCCAAACATTTCTATTGAAGGATTTCACATGACATTGAAGAAAGAGGATACTTACCTTGTTTTTTCATTGTTCTTGGGACATTCCAAAACGAGTGATGATAAATTTTCAATATCACAGCCGAATTCTCAAGCTTGCCAAGTCCAACTTGATCCCATGTCATCGCAGGTTCTTCAATTCACATGGGTGTTGAAAAATGGGGGCCTCTTTGATACTTTGTGTGGAATTCGTAGGGAATAGTGGGAAAATGAGTTTTAATGAAGAAATTTAAAAAAAGGGTGAGAATTAAAATCTTAATTTAGTAAGAATGTAGTTGGGAACTCACGTTAGTGGGATTTGATTTAGTTATGGCCCATTTGATAGTATGAAGTTGATATATAGGAATACACGGTCAAATGGGCCCAAATCACTAGAGTGATATGTGGTACCTTGATTCATTTTCTATTAAAGAAAAAAAATATTTAATAGTTATTTTTGGACATTCCCCTCCCCGCCATTGCCCTTCCTTAGCTTTACAAGGGGCTTCTGCACATGCTATACATGTCCCAACTGAGCAATTGCTAGGAATATTCATCTTTGTTTAGCTAATGCTAACAACTTTTAAAGCATGTTTGCATAATGTTTACGGAGACAAAAGTCTGCAGACTATTATTTGTCATAAGATTCTTTTATCTACGACCCTCCCCTGAGAAATATTTTTTTGTGGAATCACAAAAAGTTGTGCTATTTTTAATGGTTCTCTTTGTGGAAAAGCACTCACACCAAATGATAGAAGAAATTTTTTGCGAAAAGAACATCCATATTTTTTCTTTTCATTTTTATGGAAAAGAAGTTACACAAATGTGCCATGACGACTTGTTTGTTTGTATAAAATATCTAGGAATTCATGTTCAAATGAGCTCCATTAAAAAATTATTAAAGAGTCAAAGTGTGAAGGATACAAGGTGGATATATAAATGGGTAGGTATTGATTTATTATGGTGATTATTGTGTATTGATTTCCTATCTTCCCTTAATTTAATTTATTTTTAAGGGGAGGTTAATTGATCGTCATTTTTGCGTATTCGCCTTTGTATCTCTAGTTTTTAACCACTTCATATAAATACAATCCTAGCTGTTCAATTACATGAAACAAATAGTCCTTAGGCCTCTTTTACACATAAATTAACTTAGAAGAGGGATACCCAAATTTTCTCTCAAAAGCTAGTCACTTCACTTATAAATTCTCCATCTAACGGGGTCTTAGAAGGGAAGGGCCCATTTGTATGATGAGAGAATTCTGCAGTGGAGAGGGAGGTTGTTTTGACTATCTGTGCAACCCTTTGTTCCGCTATTTGGCACTCTTCTTGTGAAACATGATAAAATGAATTGATGTTTATATACAAGATATTTCAGTTTCATATAAAATGGGTAGGAATGCATTATTCTTCTCTTCCTAATAAATGGAAATATGTGGAGAATAGATTTTCACTTGTTGCACAATCAAGTCTTTGAAGTATGTTTGTGCAATAAGAGGGTCCCACAATAAGGAAAGAGATTGTTTTTCATTTTTCATGCAACCTATTCTTTTATCATTTGGTGCAGCATATTTTTCTTGCTTAAAAGATAATTTGATTTTCATTAATAAGTAGGATTTTAATTTTCCACAAAAGGGACAGAGTTGTAGGAACATAGAATTCTTCTCTCCCATGAAAATGATTATCTGCATGAAGTCTTCTCCCTTATTTTGTTGCTACAATGAAGACTCAAACTCACACACTCCATTCTCGCTCCTCTCAATCAGCTAGATGAACGCATTGCACATACACACACTTGATGAAAATCATCAGGTAATTAAACAGGATCGCAGCCATCCAAACAAAATAACAGTTTATTTGAAAACAATCAAACGGTTCCAATGTGTCTTTGTAATTATTGGGCCATCCACCATGCTTAAGGTTCATTGATCAGGGTGGAATGGATTCGGTAACATATACGTACACACCATGTGCATGGCGCAGTTGAACATTCGTACCATGTACCGTACCTAGACGTGGGAATTCCAACTTTTCTTTGTTACAATTACAAAGAATGAAAAGCTCTGTTGCTTTTGCTTTTGCTTTTTGCTTTTGCTTTTGTTTTGCTTTTGCTCGCATAGGGAGTTGGAGAGCACAGGCCGAAAGTGCAGGCGTGGATTGCAGCTTTCTCAGGTGAGATGCACGGCTCATCCTGAAACAATCATCTGTAGACAATAAAAAGGTTCTTTTTCTTACCCATTACCATTTGTTAGCATCTGTTGATGGACCCACATTTGGTGGGGCCCAAGCAACACAAGTGATGACTGACGATAACCCTTCACATAAAGATGCACATGTTGTTTGAGTAGTGCAGGGATTTGAAACTCCCTCCTCTCAGGACATGGATGTGTTTGGGTAAATGTCCTCGCATAGGCCTTTTTATTTTTTTTCAAGTAAAACCTAGGTTTGAATGAACAGAGGAAATTGAGAGCGGATTTTTCAAATCCTCTAATCCTATCAAAAGTCCTCTCTTCTATTAGTTCTTCCACTAATCCACGTTTAAAAATCCACGGAGGCAAAGAAGCACCTAAGCTACAAGAGTAACTCTTCTATTAGTTCTTCCGTCTCCACCTCACCTCCCAATTGGATTTTGAAAATCCACGGAGGCAAAGAAGCACCTAAGCTACAAGAGTGACTCTTCCTAGGTGTTTTCTAAATCTAGAATGCAGTAGTTCCTCCCCTAAAAAAATTCTTGAAGAGGATTGTTTTAGAGGGATTCTTTTGTTGGATGGAGGATTCCTCTCTGTTTACAAAACGTGTCCTTGTGATTCTTCTCTTGGCGCTTTTTTTTTTTTTTTTTTGACTATCGGAGGGTTTCAGAGGGAAGCCAGATAAACTCCCCTATAGCCCTAGCCAGTGCAGTAGTGCAGTTTCGAATCTACAACTTTTGAATGCAAACCGTGGTTTTAGGCCAACTGAGCTACCCATTGAGACTTCATGTATATGGTAATGGAATCACGCAATGAGCCTCAAGAATGGCTTGTTGGCTAACCCCACAGTTCTATCCACATAAGGGCCCACTTGGAACCATTTTTAAGGCTAGTCCCTCCAATTGGGCTCACTTTCTTTAATATGAACAGTAAAGATAAATACTCAAATACCCCTTATTTATGAGCTCAATAAAATATATCCGTGCCATCTATAGATCACTCCATGGTCCAATTCCTTCCCAATTAGAGCTTTCCCTTTACCAACTACTAACAAACAAAAAACGAAAAATACATTGACTCTAGAGAAATTGACTAGTATATAAGCAAAACAGAAGGGGGAAAAAGTGTGATGTATGGGCCCATGTATAAGAAGGGAATGATTGTAGAAAAAATAAAAAATAAATATGCATTTAACATTTATATTTTGAAGATTAAAAAAAAAGAATTTTAAATTGACAAATGGAAATTTAGATATATTGATGAATTAAAATTAGAAATCCGATTAAAAATGAAGGAAAAAGTAACACAAGAATATAAAAATAAATAAAAAATGAACAGGTAAAATAAGAGAGAAGGGTCTCAGTTATTGTCAAGTGAGTTATTAGAAATGAGAAAAATGTGGAGTACAGTTTTTGCCAGTTGGAACACTTTATGAATATTAAGGGTGTTTCTAATAAATATTGAGAACTAGGGGTTCCTATAAATAGTCAATGTGTAAGAGGCTTTATGGAAAAAAAAAAAAAAAAAAACTCCCACCAACACGAGTTGCACTCTCATTCTCTTGCCTTCTTAATTATATCCTACTATTCCAGTGTATAATAGATTTTGTGCTTATTTTTGAGAACACTGCTTGGATTTAAGTTTGGTTCCTGCGAGGCTTTTATCTCATTGTGACCTTTATCTCATTGTGACCGTGGGTAGATCTATCACGGCCCACACAGTGCAGAAACGAAAATCCTGATCATCTATTACAAACATACCAAAAGATGACAGCATATAGAGATCAATCCCTAAACTGTGGGGTGAAATACGTGGTTGACAATTGAGCAACCTTCAGATCTCCTGATGGGTTCTATTAATCACAGCAGGTCCCATTGCATGGAACCTAAGCTGAGTGGACTGGTTAGTGGTTTTTTTTTTATTTTACTGGGCTTAGTAAATTTAAGATTTCCCATCTATGCTAGAATACGTTCCAGTGACTACACAATGCCATGCCATGTGCCTACACAAATCACATTGGAGTCAAAGCAGGACCACCATTGAATGTTGAATATGTTTTCAGCCACACAGAGAGGGAGAGAGAGAGTACACGATTTTTGCACAGTCAGTTTCATTTCTGAGGAATACGCTATTTAATGCCTGCAGCTGTTACCAGCGCCGACCATTATCTTATATTCATTTCTCCATTTGCAGTTAAAAGAAGACTCTGCAGATTTCTCAGTATAAAAAATGAATAATAATAAAGGACAGAGTCATGAGGTCATAAGATTCATTGGAAGAATAACCCTGCAAAAAGATTTTTCTTTTTTTTTTTTTTTTTTTTTCTTAGTTTTTCTTCTTGGTGAGCTTCTAACTGGGCCAATTGGCTTAAGTTTTGGGACCCATCAATTTTATTTTCAGTTTTGGGACCCCTCTTTTTTAAGGTAAATGTGCTTTTTTTCTTTTTAACCCATGGCCATGGTTGCAAAAAATTCATCTTCTATCAAAAGCACAATTAGGTTCTTCACTATTACTGCTTCAATTTTAACCTAGTTGATAGAAGATGTAAACAACGCCTTTTGGATCGAGGGGGTCATCCACTCGTCATCCACTCATTATGTGGATCATAATGCCTATTATTTTGAGGGCTTCAAAATTGTCTACTTCGTCTTAACCATTAGATAAAGTTAGAGGGTGTTAAATTCTGCATGAGGATGTTAGATTAATGTCAAAATTGATTCAATGCCAATTCATGAAGTGTCAAATTCTCCATGAGGATGTTAGAGTTGTAGGAGGGGTTGGCCACCTAAAAACGGGTGCCTCCGTATTTTCATGGCACCCATCAGTTGACTGGGACCATAGAAGTTCTCCATGAATGTGAATTTGAAAGGCTTAGATTGATCACAATTTTTCCATGTGGAACCTATAGGTGTAGAACGTTCCAAGCTTAGAATGGCTTATCAGTAACTAAAAATTGATATCATATATAATTTATTCTCCCCATTATACGGTTAAGATTACATTAGTACAATGAACCACTTATCATCTACCAGTACTTGCTATAATTAAATTACATGGAATCCAAATTCTTGCTTAGGGATTCTTTAAGCAAATTATTATAAACCATCAGCTCGTCCCGACATTTGAAATCCAAACCACTATCTCACATTGAACTATCACTTAGTTAAGTTTTACTCCAACCAAAGTTAAGCTTATAATAAAAATGATCACGTAAACACCATGTGACTAGGAGGGGGGAAAAGTGTTAAATCATGTGTTTTTCACTTGACCAAACTGTGGGTGGAAAATTTTTATTTAGAGTAAAATCTTGTTTGACGATGGTTCACGGCGAGATAGTGAATTTTAGGGTTATTTACTTTTACCTGTCTACATATATATGTAAATAATGCATATGAATAACACTTTTGTTAACACTCATTTACACATTATATAAAAAAATGAGGTGTGAAAATGATGATGTGTAAATGAAATAAGCCCTTGCAGGATTGAATCTCTTCAACCACACTTCATTTTACTTTTTTACTTGTTCAATTTCATGTCTTCAAGCTTTGTAGATTTTGAAAAGAAATTGAGAAAAAACGTTCAAAAAGATTCAAGTCCACCTAAATGTTTTGAATGTGCCCATATTACTCATGTGAAAAAAGGTGCTTTCTAACTAATATAAAAGATTACATATGAGCCTTTCACATATGCAAATCCTTATTTTCCTATCCCATGCATTAAAGCCAAACGACCCTTTTAGCGTTTGGGATTTCAAATGCTGGCTTACAACCATGTGATCTCTAAGCACAGGCCTCAGAGAATCCAGATACATTTTCAAATTAATCATGAATAAGGAGATGAAAACAGAATCTATACCTCTAATACGAAAAGTAAAGGAAGAAAAAAAAAAAAAAAAGTAGGAAGAGAAGAGAAGAAAAGACACGCTAATAATCACATGCAAGATCTTATAAGAGATTAAACAATAAATCACCAAAATGATTCTAACTGTTGCTTGAACATATTCAATACCAATAATCCCATGCAAGATCTTGTCCAAGAAAGAAACAAAGATGAGTTCAATTATCATCAACCAGTATTTAGCAGATGTAAGTGTGAAATAAACCATAAACACTCCCCACAAGATCTGTCATAATCTTGCAAGACTAATCAGTGTCTACTACTTGAATGTTTAGATACTAATCACTTGCTTCCAGATCTTATTGTTACCGAACAAAGAAACAAAAATCAAGTTCACTTATAATAAAGCTTCTATTACTTGAATGTTTAAAAATAAATGGTCACTTGTTAAAAAGATCTTTCGT
Source organism: Cinnamomum chago (assembly GCA_038049695.1). NCBI lineage: Eukaryota > Viridiplantae > Streptophyta > Magnoliopsida > Laurales > Lauraceae > Cinnamomum > Cinnamomum chago. Next base: position 16,474,626 of record CP142453.1, read on the forward strand.
AATCATGTAGCAGTGATCACCTGTCGCATGGAAGGTTGTAACTAATATTCTACTTTCAAGGTCAGAGAGAGAGAGAGAGAGACCCAGATGGGGAACAGATTTTAAAATGGTAAATCCAACCAAGATTTTGATTAAATAGAGATGTGGGTCAGATTTATGAAAGATAGCCTAACAGATATTCTCTTTTCAAAATCATGGAGGCCCATATGTCAATCAGATTTTGGTAGGTAAACTAAAACCCAACAAAGATCTTGGGAGAGATCAGAGGAGTGTGTTTTAAACCCAAGAAAGATTCTTAACGTCATATACATGTGGGTCAGATGGGATGGGAAGGTGAAATCAGCGTCATGAAACCTGCAGGGATGTCAATGCAATTGCAACCCAAATCAAATGTTACATGATGACCCATACCAGAATATCTTGGTCTGGGTCCACAGTTCAGGTCCAAATTCAGGCGAGTCTATATCTAAATGGCTGCGCATGTGGAAATTATCACCCTCCTTGGGTTCTTTCTTACTAGAGGCAAAAGTTCAACGTACTTCATGTTTGGTAACTCTAAAAATAATTATTTATTAAATAATTTAGAGTTGATTAAAATTTAGAGTGTTTAATAAAACTCTAATCATAATTTAGAATTAGAATTTATATTTAGAAATAAGTGATTTTAAGCTTTTAAACATAAGTTGCTTTGAGTAGGTTTTTTTTTTCATAACTTTTTTTTCTAAAGTCGAGGAAGTCATTTTACGATTTATTTCTCTGCTACTTTTCTCTTGGCACTACTGTAACGCCCCAATTCCGGATACCGATAAACTCGTTCGATCACCCGAAATTGGCGCGCTACTTCCCGGAAAATCCGAGAACTTCCAAGATCGTAGGCCGCAGTGAGGTCCAATTTAAAACTTTTTGAACCAAATAACATTCAATGGTTAAAACTTGCGGAAGCATAACATTTAAATAGAGCGGAAGCAATAGGTATCATGTATATTAAAGGAAAGCAGAACAGTGGTCTAATTAAAATGATTCAATGTAAATTTAAAGTTTATACATTTGTGATTCTACCCTTCTTACTACAAAATTTCCACTCAAACCCAAAATAATAAAGTCCCTCGAAACCCTGGTATGAACTCCTCGCCCTCCGGCTCGACGTCCGTGTCGGCCGGGCCCCAAGCGTACTCTCCTGCCACGGGTGCCTCCACTAGGGCTAATGCGTCGTCGGGAATCTCTGGGTCAAGGCCTAAGCACCATAGAATGGGTCAGATCTAAACGATCTGGCAAGATACAGCATACTACTAACATAGCATATATATATCAAAGGAATTAAAGACGGGTACATAAGTTAAATGAATAGCAAGGGAAAAGAACTAGGCAGTTGTGCATGTAAAGCATAAGGAATCAGTATAAAAGAAAACATCTAAACTACTACAAACAGGGTGGCACATTCACACGAGCTGGAATACCGCGGGATATTATGCCGCGGCCCTCCCATACTGAACACAGTCGCGGTGGGGAATCTCACCAGGGAATAACTAATCCCGAATATCACTCATCAACTCATCATCTCATCACTCCAGATCGGCACGGTATGACACCTTGCCGTCTTAACCACACAGCTCATCATGATAGCTTCACCATACTCAACTAGCTCCTACCGGGGATGATCAGTCCACAGGCTGAGCTTAAATCAACCGAGTGAATGTTCATGCCGACTCGAGAATAACTCTAAGGTCTGTGTCTGTCTAGACTTTGCCTTGCGTGAACAAGGTCCTAACAATATCTCTAAGAGGTCTACACATCTCAATACAATCTCTGGATCTCATTCAAGGTCCAGGCCCACTCGTTGGATCCATACCAAGGCCCATCAGTACATGGCCTGGTCTATAACCGTCCAAACGAGGCAACAATCCATCTACTACTGATAAACAGTTCCATTATAAACCATATAACTTAACAGTCCAATAGAAACTATCTCTTCAAGCTAAAGGGTTCACATCACCACACTTAGGCCCAATAAGGGCCCGCCTAGACACAGACACGGGTCAATGATCTCCGAAATCACACCATCGGGTCACCTCTAGATACTCTAGGTTCAGGTCTTCCAATTATGTTTAATTAATAGTAAACAGCTATTCTAAGATCTAAGAACGACAGAGTAAAATAACAGTGAAGTATAAACTTCAATCAGAGAATCAACGGGAAAAGCAACGGTCCAATCCTAGGTAAATGGGCCACTTTAGGTTCGGGTCTATCTCCGGTAATTCGATCTCTAAACGATGTCATTAATGCCGTAAAATAATGTATTTGGTGCTTAGTTAGTTTAATGGCATCTATGACAACTTTTAGAGGTCGAATCATCTTAGATTATCAACCAAAACACTAAACAGTGGTCCTCGCGAGTCAAGGTTGAGCCCCACCGTTGACTCGGGCTTAGGACACTGATAAATACTCATTTGGATGGTCAATGGGCCCCACAACTGATCATATCTACTAAATGTTGAAAACTGGAACAATCAGGGTTTTCCAGGTGAACCTGATGTGTTGTGAGCTCGGTTGATTTCCTGGCCTGGAAGATCAACCGAGTGCACTAACTAATCTAAATCAGGCTTCCTGGACAACTCAATTCGTTTCCAAAGGTTTCCAGCGTGTTCGGTCAAACCCCTGGCCTAGGTGATTGATCGAATACTCCAAAAACCCTAGAAAGGATTGGTGTCCCAGCTTTAAACATTATCCTAAGTATCAAGTCGATTTGGGTGTAAGGAGTCTGAGTTTTGATTGAAGAACCAACTTTCAGTCACTTCTTGCACAAGCAGCGTGAATCGGGTCAACCGGTGCGAGACCAGGTCAACCCGACTATTTGAAATGAAATTTATGCAAGAAATGGCTAAGGGCCAGTTTTCCAAGAAATCTCAGTGTGGCCGGTTAACCGGCCTGCATAGTCCGGTTAACCGGCTGCACTGCAGCACTTCCTGCAGAAGAAATAACTGGGAGCCGCCATTTCTGCAATTTCAGTGTGGCCGGTTGACCGGCCTGCAAAGCCCGGTTAACCGGCTACACTGCCGGTTAACCGGTTACACGAAACTGGGACAAAACCCAGTTTCTGCAGTCACTCTGTTTTGGCTCCATTTCCACCCAAACTACTTCCAATCCCTTCCAAACTTCACCAACACCATTCTAAACATAAAATGACTCCATAACCATCCATCCATCACCTTATGGCCCACTGATCTTCCAAATGGGGGGTGAAAACCCCCATCCATCAGTGACCTTTCCATCCAAACAAACACAACAAAGCTCACATGGTTTCTAAAACATAACAGAGCATATTTCTGAACTAAAACTACTGAATCATGAAATCAAACACATATCCTAAGTTATTAGTAAGATGCACTTGCCTCTTGTGAAATGGGTTGTAGAGAAATAACTGAGAATATGGAGAAAGAAGATGAAGACACTGCAGCAGCTCTTAGAAATCGTTTCCAGCCCAATAACAGTAGTTACAACTCTTAAGAATAGATCCCAGCAGTAGCAGCAATAGCTTGGAAAAATTCCCAGTTCAAACGGAGAGGAGAAGGAGAAGGGAAATAAGAAGATGAAGAGGTGGCTGCTCCAAGAAATGTTTCTCCCAGCACAAACAGAGAAGGAGGAGAGAAAGGTGATGAGGAGAAGATGAACCAGCAGCTGCTGCTGTTAGTGACAAATCCTAGCACCACTGAAATAGTCCCTTCTCAAAGGAGAAGAAGAAATATGGCAGCTGCAGCCCTTTAATGGAGAATCCCAGCACAACAGTAGCTCTCAGGGAAATTCCAGCAGAGGTTCAGCCCAGTTGCAAAGAAATGAAGAGAGGGAAAATAGAGAAATGAAGAAGGGGAAATAGTAGTGGCAGTTGTAGAGGAGGAGCCCCAGCACAGTCACAGTGGCATCCCAGCTCAAACGTAGGAGAGGAAAATGAGGGAGAAGGAAGAGAAGAGAGAATTGTTCTTGGGATTGGGGGCTGGCTTAGGGATTAGGGCTTTCATTGGGATAAGAGCCATTATATAGGGTTAGGGAAGAGATTAGTGACTAAATTAGCCTTGGGGTTTCATGTGGTTAGGGTTAGGGTTAGGGTAGGCTAGGTCATTTGGTTAGGAAGCTTCTAGAAAGACACCCTTGCACTAACCCAACCCTAATTAGCTTAATTAATTAGACTCTACTAAGGACCCAACTAACTCTATTAGACCCTAGGGTTAGCAAAACCCCTTTCTAATTAAATTAAACCCAACTAACCTAGTCTAACCAAAACCTTAGGAAAATCTAACTAGTCAATCTAATTAGCCCCAAATAAACTCAATTAAAACAGTAATTAACAATGATTAGCCATAATTAGCAATAATTAGCGAAGATTAGCGAAGATTAACAAAATTAAACAATAATTAACATAAATTAGGATTAATTACTTTATAGAATAGCCCTTAGAGGGCCCACCAAGAGTGGGACCTCACAACTACCATCCCAAGGAAGACGATGGGGACGACTTATTTAGATGATTATCAAACACTCAATTATGAAATAAGAACTTTTTTTTTTTTTATAATTTTACCAAACAATCTAATTATAAATTTGAACTTAAAATTTAGACCTTAATTTAATTAGCTCTTATTAGATAGAATAGAGTTACCAAACAAGGCCTAAGCCTCTGGTGTGATACACTGGGTCGATGAGTGCTAATTATAGATGGGATATATAGATATAGGGTGATGAAAGGGTCTCATTCTCAAATTGTGGATTAGGTTTTGGGTAAAATGTCATATTAAACAGATCATCACGACCATTGATGTAAAGGCCTTAAAGTATGATTTTTTTTTTAAATTATATTTCTCATGAGATTTAATTCAATATTGAGTATAATTTAGATAAGTTTCAAGTTAGGGTGTGGGTGCATTAAGCTGGTAACAGCCTGCCCCCTATCATTAATCTAAGCCCTTCACAGTCAATACCCTCTCTTTCCCGTGAATTAGCATCACTCAAATTTAATACTCACTAAGTTGTGTAGACCCTTCAATTTGTTATACAAATTTTACTTATCATACTTTATCTAATAGGGAGGATTATGACAAGTTCAAAGCCCTCAGGGGCTCGCTCAGAAGGAAATTGTTCCAAGCTTAGGAATGGTTTGGCTGTTCCCCAAAATGAACCAATATATAATGTTACATACGTGCCATGGTCAAGAAGGGAGAAGCCATCCCTATGAATAGAAAGTCTTGGCTCATGGGGCTCACTTGAAAATGGCAATTATGGAAGGGTACAATGTCAAAAGGTTCTTCCCATAATCTACCGCTACACAAAAATTGGTGATCACATGATCATGGGGTTACTGAGAAGACGATACACATTATGTAAGCCCAGCTCAAGCAGTGCCTGAGTTGAGTCCCTGTCCGTTGCAGTCACAGTCAAGTCCTATATATGATCGAGGTCTTGTGTGGAAACCTTAACCCTGTCTGACACCACCATTGACTCCAAACCTGGCCCATATACATGTGTCACGCATGTGTGTGTTAGAGAGAGAGAGAGAGTTGGCCCATATACATGTGTCACGCATGTGTGTTAAGAGAGAGAGAGGTGTATCACGTGTGTGAGAGTGAGAGAGAGAGAGCGCTGTGGTAACCCCAACAAAGATTCCTGGTTAGTCATGCAGATTGTAACCCATATGGTACGTACTTGATGACCGGACAATGCGCCGAAAACAAGATATGAGAGAGAGAGAGAGAGAGGCATACCGCATACCACAGGCTGGACTGGACTAGAAGAAGGCAGGTCTGCTGTCCAAAGCAATTGGATTGTAGTGAATAAAATAAAAGGACCAGCACATGCACAGGCCACAAAGCATCATTCACCAACCTGAAAAAAAAGCCCCATCTTCTTCCACTCATGTCTCTTGGATTTGAAAAATCCACTCCCACTTCTATATTCTTCTGGGGTTTAAAGATGAGGCCAAGGAATATGGTTGGTCTTGAAAGTAACCCCATAACTGATCATTGTTCTACACACATATATGCCTTCTTCATGGCTGGCTGCTTTTTTGTAATCAGCCGACCTTGCTCGGCGGCAAAACCCCACTGCACCCTAGCAATCATGAGTACTATGGAGTCTGGATAATATGTACTTACCAAATCTGGATATGGATTGAATTTGAATCCATATGTTCCATTCCTTTATATTTATTTATGGGGTGATAGGCTATTTAAATCTCCTATAAATGGGTAATTTTAATCACTCTGTTCTGGTCATGGAAGACTAGATAGGCATTTGGTCAAGTCTGTCTTTATAATGAATGCCATTCCTCCCAGCTGGAGACACAGATGGAAAAGCTTACATGATAATATTGATACACTATTATGAGATAATAAGAGTATTTCAGGTATAAAAAGATGTGTTAGACTTACCCAACTTTTAATTTAACCAATGTCCTTATTGCCTAGTTTAACATATTCAATATTGGGCCCATCACCTTTTCATGAAAAGGAAAATTGACTATAGAGTAAATTCCATCACACTGGTGATTGTATCTGGATTTGTTTTCTCCTGAAGATATGTCCCTTGAATTGTATGATATATTATTCAGTATTTGAAATTTGGGTGCAGTGGGGTTTTGACGTTGAGCAATTTGGCTGATAGCTAATTCACATAGAATAATGAGTACCATTGCACCCTGAAGATGTATCATTTCACTTTAGATAGCCAATTCAAAGCTCACTTGACTGTTAAAATTTGGGTGATTGCTAATTCACAGATAATAATGAGTATTTTAGGTTTAGATTGAAGGTGACATGCCAGGCCATTCCATGATGAGGGACACCAAACCCATTCAGGAAAAAAATGCTATAATATACAAAATATATTATTAATAATTACTAGAGTTACAAGATTAATAACTATATTAACATATGTCACAATTGGGTTTTGAGCTCAGCTCAAGTAGGGTTTGAGTTAAGTCGGGTTATTTGGATTCATTGTTGGTCCTACATATGATAGTACATGGAATTACAAGAATCTATACATGAGAGAACATTCATCAAAAGTTGATAGTGAGATAAAATGTCCATTTGTTTAATTAATCTTTGATTCCTAAAATTTGTAAGCATTAGGATAGTATCAAATGAGCTGAAACTGAAGAGACCATCAAGTAATTTCCTCTTTGATAGAAACGATTACCTACCCATCACCCTTTTAAACTAAAATGATAAGAAGTTGATAGTCCCATCTACATCTCCATCTTTAGACCCTTCACTCAATTTTTCTTGTACTCCAATACATCCCCCTTTAGTGTGAATTTATTGGAACTCAATAAGAAGATTTTTTTAGGCAATTGTCCTTCAGAGGTGGTATGGTGTTCAAACTTCCATTAGTTGAGCATTATTCATCAAAAGAGGTCAGGATGATCTCCATCCAGTCTTACAACTTCATTATGATAGAGTTGAAATAAGTACTTGGTTCATTGGAAGAAAATGATGGGTCATGTGAACACCCACATAGGAACCTCTCAAGAAACAAGAGTAGAGCTTTGGCTTGAACACTAATCAAGCCAAGCTTGGAAGACTTAAACTAAGCTTAAGCCATGTAAAACTCAGGTTTGATTAGAAACATGTCTGAGCCAAGACAAATTTGGCTTGAGAATTCACAACACGGTCTAATATAATCTAATTCAAAGGATTTTCTCATACGGGATGTCCGCGTACAATCAATATATCTAATACAAGGCTAGTATATACAATACAATCAATATAAGATTGCTCGAGGAATGTCATTTGACTAAATTCACCCAGTTAAATTGGGAGCTGGAGTGCCAATTCGGAGCTAATACTGGGATGTGTTGGGCACTATTAGAACAGAGGGTGGATGAAGTTCAACTCTCATCTAATCAGATTTTACTGGGCCATATTTAACGTCCATTTTTTTTTTTTTTTTTTATGAAAAATGGCTGAGATGATGGGCTACACTCTATTTCTCAAGAGCCTAGTGTTCACATGGGCCCAGTTGTAGGTTGAAGCCGAGCCCATTTAGCTAAATCCCAATTTTGGTCCATGTTATTGTCAATGGATTTGAAAGTCAAAGCAGGCCAAATGGTGGAAAGAATTGATTCATTTACATTCATGCCAGATCCAGGTTCAACTTGGGCCTTCATCAGGACAAATCAGCTTGTCGTAATCCTAATCAGACAGACTGTGTTCCAGGTTTAATGGTCAATGCCAGATCTAAGCTAGAATTGTTATCGAGTAATACTCAGGCCCAAACATGAATTCATATGGGTTCAATCCTAATCTGCCTCATTGATGACCTACATGCATACAGGGCACTTAAAATCCCAAGCACATGAATGCCCTAAGAAATGAAGGAAATGCAGGAAAGGATGCTATAATCACTTTCACTTAATGCTATAATCAGCTGCAACATCTCTCTCTCACCAAACAGGGCTGTTTCCATTTTCAGCTTTGTATCTTTAGAAAGCTTCCTTGCCCATGCATTTCCAGGATAATCACGTGGTTGGGATTTATTGCCGGATGAGTGCAACTTTTGGGCAGTTCGATCCAGTGAGGCTGTGAAGAGGCCTGACCATTAGTTTGCATCAAGACACATGCATAGTTTTAGATTGGCCACAGTAAGCATTCTGTTGTGCAACCTGCAAAACCATATAATCCCGAAGCAAAAGACGACAAGATCCTGACATATTGTATGTTTGGGTTAAAATGGATGAGTCCCTGGAAAACTTTGGAGGCCAATACAGTTATAATGAAAAAATTGAAGAAAGCAAGGTGATGAATGCAAACAACCTCCATCAAATATTGAAAGCAAAGCGATAAGAACGGAGATAATTTACAGCATTTTTTGCACTTTGTTTCTGCAACAAGTTTCTGGAGGTAATTGAACAGGATCTCTTCTTTACTATTGTTGCAACAGGAGCTAAGATGGTTTCAGTGTCACCTTTTCAAATCTCCTATATAGAATTCGTCCACCATGTCAAAGACCCGGGTAGCGTGCTGTGGCCTGTGAACAGATACAGAAGGAATTGCATCAAATTACATGGAATAGAAAGGAAAGCAGCATGGGGCAATAGATAGGTAAACTCACAATCACAAGTAGATTGAATATTTTGGTAAAATAAATTATTATAACTGGGCCAAAAAGTTGGATGGTGATAACTGTAAGGTTGTTAACATCCCTGGATTAATGGTCACCTGGAACAGACCTTGGAAATCCAGGTATGAACTATTTTACGGTCCTGATTAATAATCTGGTCAGGATGCAATCTAGCACGGACCATATTCTACCCACTCACCTAAGTATTCTTTTCTCTGGTAAATACTCAACTCACACACCCACAAACACTGCTCCCCTTACAACTGATCCATCATTTACCACCGCTCCCCTTACAACTGATCCATCATTTACCACCGCTCCCCTTAACTCACACATGAAGGTTTCTTTTTGCTAAGAGGTACCTCCCATGGCTTGCTTGAGGGGTAACTTCTTTACCATGGGTTGGACCCTCTACTTACACTCATTAACCTCCCATGAATTGGCACCACTCTATTTTGACACTAATCTGAACTGTATTCACCACTAGAATGAATTTCACAAAAATGTAACCTAGAAAATGTTAAACATCAAGGCCCCTAAATCAATGGTTGCCCTGATCTGATCAAGATAATTGTTTTTCCCAAAATCATATCCACATTTAAACTTTTCTATTACATGATCATAAATCGGCATGCATCCAAGTGGGTCCCCACAAGGGGCTTAGATTTTTAGCTCTCACAAGCTGTGAAGGGTACACCTCTCAGCAGAACATAACCCCATTTATGAAATATGCATCATATATTAATTTATTTTATTTAATAATTAATAATAAGCAAGCAAATGATCCAGGTCCAAGACTAGCACACAATGGATTAATAGTCAGGACTCAGTACGCCATGGACCCAACCCATGACCAGACCTTGACCATTGACAGCCTTGGTCTGGTAGTGACCTATTTTACCATGCACTTAAAGCAGCAAAGAAGTTGGGAAAACACACGCAGACACATGAGAGGGGGGGGGGGGGAGGGAATGATGAAGAATGGAGCTATTAGAATGCTGCCAGCAAGAAAGTTCTGCCTAGAAAATTTATAAGGAGATAAACCTGTTAGAAAGGCCCATGAAAACAGAAGTAAAGGGTGCTTGGAGTTTGGATTCTCCCTATTTATTAGTTTTAGCATACATTTGGCCCAGCATTACAGAAATCAGGCTTCACTGGTGATTACTGTTTTTCTATTAGTTAGCCCCCAAACAGTAGCAGCACCAGTTGTTGAAATTGATTTTGGAGGAGATTTAATTAATCTCCCTCAAGAGTCTTGCTTTCAAGTGCCACAGTAACATTTTAAGTCCTTCAACCCAGAAAGTGAAAACATTCAAAGTAGTTCCGAGTTCAAAATCATATAATAAAGAAAAAAGCACGTTATTTTGTTAGTAAAATTAGCAGCAAAAACCTGTCACAAGACACCTCATGAAAATCATGGAACAATCTGATCAAAATATCTGAGACTTCCCAACTACCCTGTTCGCGGGTGAAAAGATGCAAAAGCACAGAACAATTTAAAAGACAGTTATTATGAGATAAAAATCAAGAAAGAGGAGAATTTAATTAACAGATGCCCACCCATAAAAACCTTCGGTTGAGTCATCTCCAGCATGCGCTAGTATTGCATCACCACCAGGATGCTCCTCCACATAAGGAGTAACATCATAAACCTGCATAAAGAAAATTTTTGCAGTCCCATAAGCATGATGCTGTTTCAGTTACAGACAAACAGAAAATGAAATTAACGTGAATCCAGAGCCACAACCTTGTCCTTTATGATAATCCAACAATTAGTCCTTGAGTTATGACGAGATACTTCATCTTTTGTGAAGAGTTTCAATGCCTGACATGAGGAATACACAAAAGAACTCGGGTTCAATTAAACACTTGTAACCCCAAATTCATATAAGAAAAGTTCATAAAATTAGAAATGTCTCACATACTGTAGACAAGTTGACAAAAACAGAGAGACTGGTGGCAAATGCAATAATTGTCATTTGCAGTGTTTACTTTTTGAATTTTGCATTAAAGAAGAGAAATGTGAATACAAGATTTCATGCATCTGAAGTGTAGATAGTATCATCCACTCATTGGAAGATACATATGTTCATGATATTTCATTAAGATTTGAACCCAAAGAAGTCCAGTACTATAATTAGCTCATTTTGTTATCAGGTCAAAGGGTTCTGAAAGAAGTAAATCCATCTAATAATCTAACTCCAGAAAAGTTTTCAACTATATACTTATATATAATGCCTCCCTGACTATCATCTGTGTTGGTTACTGAGATTGGTGACCAATACACAGGTTCTTTCTTGAGAAGTTCTGATGCCATCTTGAAGTAACAATATCTGTACGTGATCATTTGTTCGTGATCATTTGTCTGCACCCATTTACATGCATACACATGATTGTTTGCGCTCATTTACATATCACATGCATAAATGAAGTGTGAAAATGGTGTCTAAATGAGGCTATTTCATATGAAAATTTCAAATCTAAAAGGGAGTAAACTTATTACAGACCTCCTTGGTTAAGAAGACACCAGTGCAAAGGATCACGTCATGGTATCAAATCCCTTCACCACCTTTTATTTTTTGCAACTTCTTGGGCCCCAAATTTTTAATCTGAACATTCAAACTCTTATTGACCCATTAAACTCCAAAACATTTAGTTTCATTTCTTAAACATTCATAGATTTTGAAATATATGAAGATTTTACATATGTAATCTGAACCGTTCAATGTTAACTCATTGAGAAAATGGTGCTTCCAAACAGCCGTGGTATTGTGATTCACAAGTTTAAATCTTACAGTTACATATGTAATTGTAAATCCCCCGAACTGTTCAATGTTAACTCAATGAGAAAACGGTGCCTGCAAACAGATGTGGTATAGTGTTTCGCATATGTAAATTTTACAAATGTGAAATTCACATATGCAAATTTCACATATGTAAATCCCATTTTCATATCCCATGTGTAAAAGACAAATGATGCTAAACAGCTCCTGCATGCTCTACTATGAAGATCCAATTGTCTAAGTTATAACCATAGCTTTTGAAACAAGTTTCTCAACATTAATGAGGTTCACACAAGCTAATGGAAGTTTGCTTAACCATCATCACCTTCAAATCATTATCCTATCTATCTGGAGTCAACTTCTGGGAGTTCGCTTTATTGTAGTCAAATCTATATATACAGACATTGCATATTTGGTTTCATTTTATTTTCATTTCAAAGCCACACAAAAGGGAGGGTAGAAAACCAATGCACCAAACGAGCCCATAGTGCAGTAGGAAGGTGCTCCTTGTCACAAGTCACGCCCACAAGGTTGGGGCTCAAGTCATGTTGCCAAAAAAAAGCTCAATACCAGGTTCCAGGTTCCAACAAGTGATCTTTGCTTCTTTTTCTTTTAAATGGTAGAAAGCTAAATATCGGTGGTTTAATATGCAGTATTAAACAAGGAAAACACTAAAATGCTAAGTTACAGAAAAATGTGATGAAGTTTCCATGTGAATCATCTACCACATAAATGGATGAAAAATCTAAGCTTCATCACTGAAGTCTCTCAATGTAAACTCTCCTCATGTACGTTTTTTAATGATCAAGAGAAAACCAAATGTCATGAGCGTTTCTAGATGGTTGAAGCAATGTTCTTTACAAAATGATCTACCACAGGTACAAACAGAGAAGTAGCGACAATCATCTTCGATTCCATCATGGTTATGGATATACTGACCATGCAAAAGTGATTGTTACATCTGTGAACATGCAAAAGTTACAGTTTCCAGAAGCTGCAAAGAGAATTTTCCAATATATAAAAGGATGATTAACCAATTATTTTCTTTTATCAAATAAAATGTGTGTTGTGTGATTCTCTCCTTTGTTTTATCTATATTTTATTCATAATGTTATTGTCACCATTCAAAAGAAAAGAATGTGTTTCAGACATCAATTTATTCCAATTGGGCTGGTTGCCCTCAAAAACAGAAGTCTACAGCTTGATACTGCATTTTCTCGGCTGGTAGTTTGGTGTCTTGAAAAAGTAGCAAGCAGACTACAGTGTCAAGATCAAGTATACCCAAAGTTTGGCAAGTCTAACAGCAAAACTGGCACAAATGAAGTTAATATTAAACGAATAGGATATTTTGTTCGAAACTTCTACTTGATTTCATGAAGTTACAGTGCCTAAAAACTTGAAAGAAGTTTTAGAGAGACACTAGCAATTTGAATAATTTTATATGTTAACCTTTTCTTTCTCCTTGTGGGTTCATATGTTTCAAAGATCAAAGTTTGGATGCATGGTCGATGCTTCACTTACAATGTGATTGGAAAGGGGGAAAAACGACTTCCATCTCTTTAGAAACATCCCATTGAAAAAAAAATGATTTCCTAGTGATTAAGATTTATGCTTCAAATGCTTAAACATAAGCTTGTACGAAGAAAACAGAAAAGTTTGTCAAATGAGGATCACAATCCCAGTCTGTCAATTCAAAAATAAAAACAATCACCAGTCCTCACTGGTATACTGTATCCAATAAGAATTTCTTCACACAGAATAAATCATAGTTACTACTTACTAACAAGAAGCTGGATAAAGTCACTTGCTGAAGAAGGGTCAGATAATGAAAAATATCACAACATTATTCCCTATAATCAAAACAATGTTTCTTTTATTGGTAACATGACTTGGACACACAACCTCAAGGTTACAATAGCGAGTACCTTCTTCAACAGTGCCACGGGCTCTTTTGTGATTAACCAGAACAACAGTATCATGCAAGACAGATGAAAGTTATCACTAGTTGATTCAATGAGAAGGAAATAATAGTATCACTTTCACATAGGGAAATGCATCCTTTTGATTGAATTAAACTTGATTATGTTGGCATTTGACAAATGATGCAAATTTTTTATGTTACTGTGAGGAAAGATATGATTCTCGGCCAGGATAGACCATGATAGTATCCTTGTAAATGTGGACTCCATTTTTTTTATAGCATCCTTGTAAATGTGGACTCCAAGATGATGTTTTGATGAGCACCCCCATGGATAGACCACACTGTTGGAAGGTGCTCGCTGTTGCAACGTTGAGGTTGTGGCTTTGGTCATATAATCAATCAAAACTTGAGAGAGAGAGAGGGGGCGGGGGGATAGATCATGCTCCAACAGTAACCCAAATTGGAGGATCTTTTGCCCTCATTACTTGGCCTTGTGTTGAATGGGGATGTGAAGAGGAGCTTCTTGGGTTGGGCTATTTTTCCAACTCAGCAATTAAATGTGGTTAACTTCTATTTTTTTATAACGGAAAATGTGGTTAATTTCTTCCCAAATGAGAAGAATAAATATCTTAGTCTGATTAGATATGATCCCGCAAGCATTTGGGACAAACATCTACTCTATTTGGGGTCTGCAATCTCGCAAACACTTAGTATATAACAACAATACAGTAGTACCTTTTGAACCATGATGCTTAAAGTAGCACGTCATCACATAAAATATGCTTAAATAAATATTGCATTGCAGCATGGAAATGCTTCAACAAGATTCTGTGATGAAGAAAAAATAAATACAAGGTCCTATGTTTAGCTCCCACTTTAAAAGTGGGACTATGCTTCATTTTTCTTTTAGCCAATGAAAGCATGCCACATTTAGTTTCACACATCAGCAAAACTTTCCTTTGAAAAAGTTCTGTAATTCACATTGTTCTAAAGGCATGCAAGCCAACCAAAATATACCATCATGAAAATTCCAAAATCGTCATCAACAAGCTATATATTTAAGTTTCCAAGCCCAGAAATCAGGCCGCTTAAGTTATTGAGGTAATAAATCTTTGGAAGTATGGGGATCTCTCCTTGTAAGAAAAAACTAGGACTTGAAAAAAGAAAACTAGGAAATCAACAATATCTAATCATAGATGTTTACCAAGATTTCATTTATTCAATCTCATTTCGAGAAAGGTTATTGATACCTTGGGGATGCAGAAGCTACATCTCAAGGCCAAGTCTACAAACAAAAGGGAGAATAAGAATGTGACTTGGAGTTTTTTAGGCATTTACAAAAGAATGCAAATAATTTCTAAAATCTCCACAAGAAGCATCAAATTGATATAGTTAATATTTCTAGACAACAAGCCAATTCCAAGGAGGGAAAGGATAAAAATGAAAGAAGTATGCACAATGCCAATGTGGGTGGAAGATCAAAGAAAAATTGAGATAACTGACAAAAAATCATGGGAAAAAAAATTAAGGAACTAGAACATGCTTTGAATGGACAAGTACTCCAAAAATAAAATAAAAAAATCGGATAGCAGGGTTTAGAGTTGAAATTTATATTTGGAAGTATTTTTAAACTTCTATAAATGCTCAGTATGTACAAGGGTACAACTTTCATTTTATTAACTGGGAAAAGTGGGGCATACTCCACCCTTTTCAAGTGGAAGCTCCCTATATGGACTCATAATTAAACGTATCCATACCTTGGTAGCAGCATTTGAATGAACAACTTCTGAATTACCTGAATGGATAAGTGGATGTAATTTCCATAAGCAATGGATGTTAACTAAAAGAAAAATAAATATCATTGGAGAAAAATGGGAGGGAAGAAAAGGTCATAACCATACCAGACTTAAATACTCGAGAGATCAAGAAAAAAGCTCCAAATATGGCACCGAGAATCAATGTCATGACAATCATCTCCATATCTCAAATTGAATATCCTGTGCTTTTTGACAAGGAAACCAAGTCATGTAGTATAGGAAGAAACAAAGGAAACACGACGATTCCTCATTGCAACTATAGTTGATAAAATTCCGAACTTGTCACTGGGTTATCCAATTGTAGAATTGACAAGTGATTGCCCTAAAAATGCACCTTGAATCACATTTGGTGGGGTGTGAAGAATTAAGGAATAAGGATAGACACATTCCTCAATAACTGAAAGCAAGATGGTCTCATTGTTTGTTATTCTGTTTCTTTGAGAAATTTATTTAGTTCCTGAATCCAATAATAGGGTTGCCAGTGAAAGATTTCTCAACTTATGAATTCCTGGACAGAATGCTCAGTTGCTAACCCAGATATGATGCTGAAGTGTGTAGAAGCAAACAAAAGTTCCATTCAAGCTAGAGAACAATTATATGTCTGTAGCCAATGAAAAGTGATAAGCTGTGAAAATGGTGAGGACATTCTGCAGAGAAGACATTCCTCGGATATGGAAGTGTAGCATTCAGGTTGATGGAAGTGTAGCATTCAGGTTGAGGACTGCCAGTAGATTACAAAGAAGGTGATCCTGTCTGTTTCTAGTAACATATTTTCAGTGGACATCGGGGAAGATAGCGTCACAGGCACATCATAAGCTGGGATCTCTGATTCAGTGGAATAAGATCTGAGAGAGAGATCAAAATGCAAAGGAATCACAGAGCAAGGCAATGTTTATTTCAGTGAAGAAGATGGGTTTACTCCTACACACATATATTAATGCTACCTAGTTACAATTTTAGTTGACTATGAGAGGAGAGTCCTTACTCATTAATCCTCCTACACATGATAGCAACCAACAACAGATAGGAAGAACCCAAACCAAACCTACCCATTGCTATCTTTAACATTTGCAATCCACAAAGTCATTTTCTGTTCAATTTCAAATCAAACAGGTTTTTTGCAATACTGCTGATATAAAGTGGGATTCTTTTGCACAAAGGGGATGCAAACATCAATCAAAATGCTACTGTTGGTATGCTAAGAGGAAGATTGTAGCACTATTAGCATTAAAGAATGGATCTTTTTGAGCAAAGAAACCAACTCATTCATAGAAAAATCTACATTCGGTTTGTTTTAAGATATAGACCTAAAACAAAGGGATATTTCTCTTCAGACAAAGGTGCGTTGGCAAATATCCTCTCAACCCTCCATCAAAACCACATGGGAACCCGATTACATTGTCCATTTGCAATCCACGTAGAGACCCAGAGAAGGATAGGTAGAGACAGTGGCGGACCTAGAATTTTTGTCCATGTGGGGCGGACAATGGTCCATTGAAAAAGGCAATTATTCTTTTGTTATACTTTCTTCACATTAACATGGCAAAAGAGAAAATGTATTGCAAATTAATAAAAAAAACATTACAATGGTAAACATTTAATTGTAATAAAATAAAAAATTATAGAAAATCTCCATCAATGTAAAAGAGTTCCTTGTTTAAACAATGTCCCATAATTCTTAAAAAGTCCATGATATTTGTTCTCTCTTGGTTGTTGCTTTTGGCTGTTGATTGAATAATTTTCCAAACCTAAATTTTGTTGCCCAAAGAAAATCCCCCAACTGAGGACACCCCAAAAAGTCTAATCCTTCCTCAGTTTCCTATAAGAAATATGGAAATTTTCCTTAAACTTACCCTCATCTTACTCTCTTTCCCAACCTTTCTCACCCAAAGAGGATCAATAATCATGCTGATATTGCTTGGTGTTTATTATGAAAAGTTCATCACCAACTCCCTTAAATGATTTTCCATAAAACAAAAAAAAAAGAAGTATATTTTGTTGGCATTGCTCCAATAATCCCTTTAACCATTCACAGTCATGCACTAAATAGAGCATCCATGCAATGAAATCAAAAGGAAAACAATAGGATTCACTGCAGAATTTTAACAAACAGCTAATGTGCACATTAGATCATCCATACTTGAACACAAGATGATTGTTCATTATAAGATATCCACAACCATAAAGTAAAACACTGAAGCTCATGAAATGTCCACAGCATAGAGATATGATAGTTTGCACCCAAATCCTAATCCTATTCCAAGCCTGAGAAACCCAACTTCAGCCCCCTTGTAAGAAAATAATATCAAGTAAGCCAACTAGGCTAACATCTCTGCGGGGACTTTCATCAAACAGTTATAGTTAGTTCTCAAAACACTACAAATGTATAGGACCGGTTAGAAAGAAAGAGAAAGTAACCATTTTGAAACCCTACCGAGAGAGAGCAGGGGCGACGAAGAGGTGATCTCGTGCAAATCGGCCGCGCAGGAGTCGAATAAACCTGAGACAGTTTTCTTTTCTATTTTACGTGGGTAGAGAGAAAGAGAGATCGACGCCATTGATCGTCCAAACCAGAGAAGAAGACGAGAGATTTCGTACCTGGCTGGTGAAGAAAGCTCGGAAGAGGAGAAGAAGAAGATGTGCAAGTGAAACAGTTGTGACAGCAGTAGCTGAAGCTAAAAGGTGAAGGATTTTGGATGTCCAGATCCCCTGGGACCTTGGTCGCAGAGAGGGTCCAACACATGATCGATGGGAGTTCATGTGAGATATAGGTTGGATTGTAGTGCCAGTGGGGTCATGATGTAAAAATTCATGCTGCACAAAATAAAAGGTCCCACCCTATAATGCCCAAATGCAGCCAATCCGATGCCTCTAATCCCTTCATCCTAGCCCATAAATTTAAAACAATGGTCCAATCCATAAAAATTCAATGGATCCGGTGTAATTAAGGGAGTCCTGACAAGTGAGCGGTTTAGATTTCCAATATGTTAGGGGAGTTAACTGAAAAAAAAGAGTTCAAAAGTGATTTGGATTTTTAATAAGTGAGCCCTACTATGGAGTACTGATTCTCTCACTAACATTAATCATGAGTGGGACCCTTTTGAGGAGAGGATTCCAACTCCTCAGCTTTGGACTATCATATCATTTTTACCTTCATAATTTACCTTATCATTACTTGGTGATTAGTTTTTAATGTTGCACTCTTCATCATGCATGCATACTATAGATATCATGGCCCATGTTGTATGGATCATAACTTACCATTTAGTGAATTTTCATGAGTTATTTAAGGATGGATTGGTTTAAATGTGATCAATACAATATAATATGGGTCATGTTTTGATTGGAGCGAAATACAACTTTCATTGTCAAAAAAAAAAAAAAAAAAAAAAAGGAGGCAAAAAAGGTTATTTTGAACGGTTTGAGCTCATTATGGTGAGCTTTTATTATTTCTGTATTTTAATTGTCCTCACAAAATTATGGGAAATTACATTTCGGAAAATATTATGATATTCTCAAATTTAGAGTGGTTTTTTTTAGATATTATTAAAAAATGTAATAAAAATATCAATATATCAATAAATATAACATAATATAGGCTGGCTATTGCTTACGACCCTATAAGAAAATTTTGTCTCCGTGACTGTTCATGCATGTTAACAACCTAAACCTCTACACCCAAAAAAAAAAAAAAAAAACCTTAAACCTAGTAATATAGTTGGTAGATATTAAAACTAGCACTATAGTTTCTCGAATATTAATATTTCATAACTAACACTAGGATATTTCTGATTCTTTTTTAAATTGTGGTCTCATATTCTTTTTTTCTAACTTTACTATTTTCATTTTTTCCAACTATTGATCATTAACCCTACTAACTTTAGCTATAAATAGAAAATCTCTCTCACTTGTTGTATTTAAACTATTCAACAAGTTTTTTATGATGTTTTTCTAACTATCAAAAAACTATTCAGAAAAAAAAAAAAAAGTTAAACCACATAATAGCACAAGCTAGCATATCTATAATAATCCATCAAAATTACAACCTTAGATAATTCTCAACTATATTGTAATAACTTTAATTTTTCAATCATTTACCAATGTTTTTAATTTTCAGTCTTAAATAAAACTAAATCAACCCACCAAATTTAACTCCCCAAATTGCCAAATTGACTCCCCAAATTGCCAAATTGACTCTATATCTTAGCTCACTCAGTCGAACCCAATTCACAACTCAACAATCTACCAAAAAGAAAGGCTTGCATTTATTTAGCACATATGAAAAAAAGGGATATCATAACAAATTTATTTAACTCAATCCCACAAACTGTAAGTTCTAATCACTTTCATTCTTACTTACAAGAGTGTTTACAAGGAGGAAGAGGGGCTCCACACAGCCCTGGATTGCCTCTAAAATTAGTAGCTGGAAAGCTAACATTGTGTTCAGGTATACACCCACTCAACCGATTTTGAGACACATCAAACACCACCAGTTTCTCTAACTTCATCACACTCTTAGGAATTCTGCCACCAATCTGATTATGCGACAACACCAACTGTTGGATAGAATCCATGGCCACCTGATCCCCCACATCATCCTCAATAGGCCCCACCAATTGATTCCACGACAGGTCGATCGACTGCCAGTGACCCAATGGCTCACTAACCGCCTTCGAGAAGACCGGGTTCAACCCACCAGTTAATGAGTTGGAGTGCAGGTCCAAGTCCATGAGAAGTGAGAGGTTCTTGAATTGTGGTGGGATGGTAGAGTGGAATCCATTGTTGGAGAGGTTGAGGAATGAGAGGTTGGTCATGTTCCCAATCCAGCTTGGCAAACTGCCCGTTAATCTGTTGCTCGAAAGATCAAGGATCGAGATTGGCTGATATGATGATAGCCATGTGGGAAGGTGTCCCATTAACCCAGTCCCAGCTAACATGAGCTTGAAAAGCTTGAGTTTTTGGAACCAGACAGGTATGGTAGTTAGGCCCAGAGGATTAAAAGACAAATCCAAAGTCTGAATGTTGGCCAATCCAGCCAGCGATGGGGGGATTGGACCCAACAAATGATTTTTCGACAAATCCAGCACTTGGAGATTCTTCAAATTGCCAAAACTGGATGGGATCTCACCGGAGAAATGGTTGTTTGATAAGTACATATCAGTGAGTGAAGTGAGGTGGCCTATGGTTGCTGGCAGCTTTCCTGTGAGTTGATTGTTCTCCAAAATCAGCCTCTGGATGCTGGCAAGCTGACCAATAGAAGATGGTATGCTACCCGTAAGGCGATTCTCGGAAATTCTACAGAATTGGAGAGATTTCAGATTGGCAATTGAGGTGGGAATGCTGCCAGTGAGCTTGTTCTGATTGAGATAGAGGATGACTAGTTCAGATAACCTACCCATTGATGGTGGGATACTTCCAGTGATCTGATTATCCGATAAATCAAGATAGGTCAGCTTGTTTAGTCCACCAATGGCAGCTGGGATGCTTCCACTTATCTTGTTTGCACTGAGATCAAGCTTATTGAGGGAGACTAGTCCACCAACACTTGCAGGAATGCTTCCAGAGAGTGAGTTTCCAGAGAGACCCAGTTCGGATAGCGATCCTAATGATCGAAAGATGGAAGGAGTAACGCCCGAAAGGCGATTCGAGCTTAGATAGAGCTTCTTGAGATGAATGAGGTTTTGGAAGGTGGAGGGGATCTGGCCAGTGAGGCTGTTGGTGTCCAAGAAGAGGTGAGTGAGGTGAGTGAGGCGTCCTAGCTGTGGTGGGATGGGTCCTGATAAGTACTTGAGATTGCTGAGGTCAAGAAGTTGAAGGGAGGAGAGGTTGGCAAGTGAGGGAGAGAGTGTTCCATTCATTGAAGTGTCTATGATGAAATCGTCGCCGGAGAAGAGGCCTGACCGGGAGACATTGACAACCCGTCCGGCCAAGTCGCATGCTACTCCTTCCCATTTGATGCAGCAGTCTACGGAGCTTTTCCACGTGCGAAGAAGGTTGGATGGGTCATGGGTGATCTTGGATTTGAAATGGAGCAGAGCTGCTCTGTCTATTGGATTGCATGTAGCATTGCAGGAAAATGGCAGATGGAAGGAGAAGAAGAGGAAGACAAAGAAGAAGAGAGGTGGAGTGTTTGGAAATGCTTTCATTGAAGCTTAAATTAAAGTGAAATGGAACTAGGATGAAGAAGCAGAAGAAGAGAGGTTGCTCTCTGTTTTTTGTATTGCACTCTATAACACAACACTGAAAACAGGTAAATCAAGAGGCTATGTGCTCTGTAGGTGGACCACCCTCATGACTGGTGAGCCCTGCTGCCTGACATTGGATCACTGGACAGATATAGATTGATCGACTTGACCAGGCTCTATTGCCTGAAGCAGTGGATCTGGGTGTATATGAAGAAATGGAAGTTTATGAGCAGCCCACACTCCACAGGCTAATGGAAGTATAAAAAGTTGATGAACACATGGTTCTTGTTTTTTTTAGATTAAAGAAGAAGAAGAGAAGAATGGGTGGGTTGGTGTCGGTGGGAAGCAAGTGTTGCTTGGAAGTTGCAAGGAAATTGAGTAGGGGGTATATTCAAATGATATGGGATCCACTTGGAACCATCACTTCATTTGAGTAGTGGAGCTATGCCATGTGATGCGCAGTAGCTGAAGCAGTAATTTGCGGATAGTGTTTTACAGGGTGGCAATCTCCATTGATTGGGTAAGGTTGGGGTCAGGTACTTGTAGATAACATATGTGGTCCAAGTCCAACCCAAATTTGACTCTTTCATTAATCAGGTTTGTAGACAACATATGTGGCCCAACCGAAATTTGACTCTTTGATTAATCAGGTTGAAAATGTAAAACTGGATCCAGCATGAACTCTGAATTATCAGGATGGGTCAGAGTGTGTGTAGTAAAAGTTGGATCACGCTTGGACCGCTTGGTTGGTGGTTGAAGGTCAACGTATTGAACTAAATATTGGGAACTTGAACACCTTTATGTTACTAATCTCAAGGTCAAAGTATTGAACCAAATATTGGGGACTCGGAAAGACGCTCCATTGGCTCCAATTCACATGCTCATGCCTATAGACTCTAGCGTTGAAGGTCAAAGTATTGAACCAAATATTGGGGAACACACTACAACACACATGCTCATGTTCCTAGTCTCGAAGGTCAAAGTATTGAACCGAATATTGGGGTTCAAACACTCTCAAATGCATATGTTCCTAGGACTTAAGTCCTTTGACAGCCGTGCGAGGCATAGGGTTGCCATGTTCTGAGGTCTCTTTTTTTCTCTTTTACGTTATATATAGAGGGTAGGTGTTAGCCCCTAAAGAGCTGAAGATGCGTTGGTGCGCAGGTGGTGCGGTCGGTGGTTTGGTTCTAGACTCAACTGATGCACCAACAGTCCATTGGTGGATATGGACTGTGTTTTGGAAGTTAGTTGCTGCACATTTGTCCCTTGGTGCGGATAAACAGTGTCTCTCGGTCGCTGGTGCGATGACGTGCTGTGCTGCATGTGGCGTGTGCAGTAATGCGCTGCATGTGGTGTGCACAGTTGTCATACTACGCGTGGTGTGCGCAGTCGTCATACTACGCTGTTGCGAGCAATGACGTGCAGGTGCTACAGTTGCTGCGAGCGGCAACGTACAGGTGCTGCGGTGCTGCATACCAATGGCTTTGGTGGGACGTTGGTGGGACTCGGATGGAAAATTGGTGCGTGGGGACCACACCCTCGTGCCTGGGCCCATGTGGTCCGAACAGTGATAGCTTGGCTGCATGCATGGGATGCATCCCTTGGGCTGGTGCTAAGGTTTGCTGCTTGTGAGGATGGTTTGTTGATGTGGCAGCCACGTGTATAGCAGTTGTGCAGTTAGCATGGTGGTTGTTGTCTTGTGTGGCAGCCACATGCACAGCAGTTGTGCAGTTAGCATGGTGGTTGTTGTCCTGTGTGGCAGCCACATGCACAGTGGTTATGCAGTTGCATTGGCTGAGTGGCAGATGACTTGGACCAATGGTTAGAAGGCAGGTTGCTTCTAACTGCAGAGAATAACTGTTCTAATGCAGTTGGTCTGGAATGGTGCTGGCACTCTCTAATTGGTCCAAGATTGCAACACTTATCCTTGGTGGCAGGCAGTGATTGGTCATGCTTCCCTATAAATGGCTGCAAGGTTTGGAAACTTAGCAGGCAGAGAGGAGATCCGAGATTGTCTTGTAATTTTGCACTTATGAGTGTAAACAATTGTAAGAGTTGTAATTCCCAGTTTTGATTAATAAGAGAAACAGGCTGGTGCCTAATTAATCAATAGTTGTGTATTGTCCCTTGTGCTCTTGCATTTCTGTGTGTGTGCTGTATTATTGTTGGTAGGCTGACTAAGAGAAATCTTAGTGCTGCGCGGTGTATTTTGGTGCGAAAAATTTATCCCGTGACAATGGTATCAAAGCCAAAGTTTTTCGAAACTCTTGGTACATTTCTTCTCACAGCCATGTCTAAGAATGCATTGGAGCAAGTGCGGGATACAGTCGTTCGTCTGGAAGAGACTGTAGATGGTCAATCTGAGACCATTGCAGACCATATCACCCATGGTCCGAAGATTGTGGCGCTGACAGAGAAAGTTGGATCCCTGGAGTTGTCCCTTACAGAAGCTGTTGCACAAATTGAAGAGTTGAAGGTTGATATGCAGTCAGCCACAGACTTCTTCAAGGAACAAATGGAGTCTTTCTCTGACGAATTGACCCTCTTCAAGAGAGCAATTCGAACCAACGGCTGTTCTATGGAGAACAGGAGGGTTAAAGTTCCAGAACCAAAGCCCTTCGCTGGTGTCCGCAATGCAAAGGAGTTGGAGAACTTCTTGTGGGATATGGAACAATATTTCTCTGCTGCCCATATTCCTGTAGAAGAGAGAGTTACAATCACCAGCATGTACTTGTCTGGTGATGCGAAACTCTGGTGGCCGACAAGGGTGGACGATGACTTGAGTGCAGGTCGTGCACCAATCATAACATGGGAATCACTAAGAAAGGAATTGAAGGAACAATTCCTGCCATGCAATGTTGCATGGGTTGCTCGTGAGACTCTTCGAAAACTCAAGCAAACCGGTCCAGTCCGAGACTATGTGAAACAGTTTTCGTCCCTCATGTTGGATATCAAAAACATGTCAGAGGGTGATAAACTGTTTAACTTCATGTCTGGACTGCAGGGCTGGGCGCAGGCTGAGTTGCGAAGGCAGGGAGTCAAGGACTTGCCATCTGCTATGGCTGCTGCAGAAGCCTTGGTAGATTTCAAAGCAGCCAAGGCAGAGAATGCTGATGCTAGTAAACCTAAGAACAACAAAGGTGGTTCAAAGAAGGGCCAGAAGAAAAATGGTGACGGTGGCAATAAGGAGAAACAGCCACAGAATGCAAATCAGCAGGGAAAGCCTTCCAAGGCAGACTCTGGCTGCTTCATTTGCAGAGGTCCCCATCGGGCTCGTGATTGCCCCAAAAAGGAGAAACTGAATGCCCTTGTTGCGGAGGAAGAACGAAAACAGGAGGAACCTAGTAGAGTCAATCCTCTGCAACTTCTGAATGAGATTCAGAATGAAGGAACCTCACAGGCTAACAACCTGATCTATGTAACAGTGACGTTGAATGGGAATTCTGCATCAGCAATGGTGGATACAGGTGCCACTCATAATTTAGTGGCTGAAAGAGTAGCGCCTCGACTTGGTCTCTCCTTGACCAAAGGCCAAAGTCGAATGAAAGCTGTGAATTCAGAGGCAAAACCCATCACTGGAATGGCCAACGATGTGACTCTAAGGATAGGTCAGTGGTCTAGTCTCTGCAATTTCATGATTGTGCCTCTGGATGACTTTGAAGTGATTATGGGAATCGACTTCTTTGTCAAGGCAAAAGTGGCAATTATGCCACACTTGGGAGGAATCTTCATTGGTGACGAACACTGCCCTTGCTTCGTCCCAAAGATCAAAGTACCTGAGGCGGTTCAGATAATATCTGCTCTGCAGATCAAGGATGGTCTACGGAAGGGCCATCTAACTATATTGGCAACATTAGTGGAAGCGGAATACAATTCAGACGACTGTCCAGCAGAAGTTCAGTCGTTATTGGGGGAATTTGCTGATGTTATGCCCCCAGAATTACCACAAGAGTTGCCCCCACGACGTGCTGTGGATCATCAGATTGAGTTGATGCCTGGAACTCGACCCCCAGCACAGGCTCCTTACAGGATGGCCCCTTCTGAGTTGGCTGAACTTAGGAGGCAATTGGATGAACTATTGAAAATTGGTTTCATCCAACCATCCAAAGCTCCCTATGGTGCACAGGTGCTGTTCCAGAAGAAGAAGGACGGAGCTCTCCGAATGTGTGTTGATTACCGTGCTCTCAATAAAATAACGGTCAAGAATAAGTACGTTGTTCCTTTAGTTGCAGACTTGTTTGATCGGTTGTCCAAAGCAACGATCTTCAGCAAACTGGATTTGCGATCTGGTTATTGGCAGGTGCGGATTGCGGAAGGAGACGAACCAAAGACAGCTTGTGTAACACGCTATGGTTCTTTTGAATTCCATGTAATGCCATTTGGCTTGACAAATGCGCCTGCTACTTTCTGTACTTTAATGAACAATGCGTTTTGTGATTATATTGATCGTTTTGTGGTTGTTTATCTTGATGACATTGTGGTGTATAGTGATTCATTAGATGAACACCTGGACCACCTTAGGAAGGTGTTGTCCACATTGAGAACACATCAGTTGTATGTAAAACCTAAGAAGTGTGAATTTGGCTGCGCCCAAATCACGTTCTTAGAACATATAATTTGTAAAGGGGAGGTAAGAATGGATCCTAAAAAGATACAGGCAATTATAGATTGGCCTGCACCCAAAAAAGTGACTGAACTAAGGTCCTTCTTGGGGTTGGCCAATTACTATAGACGCTTCATCGAAGGGTATTCGAGAAAGGTTGCAATTCTGACTGACCTTTTAAAGAAAGACAGACCATGGAACTGGTCAGATAGATGCCAAGAGTGTTTTGATCGGTTGAAACACTGGGTGTCTACGGAACCCATATTAAAACTGCCTGACTTTGAGAAGTCATTTGAAGTCCACACTGATGCTTCTGATCGTGCAATAGGAGGTGTTCTTATGCAAGGAGATCACCCTGTTGCATTTGAGAGTCGCAAATTGAATGATGCTGAACAGCGTTACTCCACACATGAGAAGGAGATGACTGCCGTAGTGCACTGTCTTAGGACATGGAGGCACTACCTGTTGGGTGCTAAATTCATTGTGCGAACAGACAATTCAGCGACCAGTTTCTTCCTTACACAGAAAAAGCTGACACCGAAACAAGCTCGATGGCAGGATTTCTTGGCAGAGTTTGATTACGAGATGAAGTATAAAACAGGCAGAAGCAACACTGTTGCAGATGCATTGAGTCGCAACATAGGTCCTGAGTCATTCATCAATTCGTTGGTGCGAATTGAAGGGACCATGTTGGACAGGATTAAGACAGAAACGGCAAAGGATCAGGTGACTATTCGGTTGCAGAAGCAAGTTGCTGAAGGCATAACCAGAAAGTTTTGGGTAGAGGAAGGGGTTCTCTATGCCAAGGGTCATCGTCCCTTCGTGCTACTGACTGGGGGTCTGCAGAAGGAGTTGCTGAAAGAAACTCATGATTCCCCTTCGGCTGGTCATCCAGGCCAAGAACGTTCATTGGCACTGCTGTCTCGAAGCTATTACTGGCCACGAATGGAGAATGACGTGGAACAGTATGTGAAGACGTGTCTTGTTTGTCAGCAAGACAAGACAGAACGGATGAAAACGGCAGGACTGCTGGAGCCACTGCCCATTCCAAAGAGACCGTGGATGAGTCTTTCCATGGATTACATTGTCAATCTCCCGAAGGTAGACAATTGTAGATCGATTATTGTTGTGGTGGACCGATTCTCTAAGTATGTGACGTTCATAGCAGTGCCTCATGCTGTCTCTGCATAGAAAACGGCCCAACTCTTCTTCAAAAACATTATCAAATTGTGGGGTATTCCTTTGGACATTGTGTCTGACAGAGATGCACGATTCACCGGAAGGTTTTGGGCTGCGTTGTTTGAGTTGATTGGCACTCAACTTAAGTTCTCCACAAGCAATCATCCGCAAACAGATGGGCAAACAGAGCGGATAAATGGCATGTTGGAAGAATATCTGCGACACTATGTCACTGCAAATCAGAAAAATTGGGTAGATCTGCTGGATACAGCACAGTTCTGCTACAATCTGCATCGCAGTTCGGCAACAGGTAATAGCCCCTTTGAGTTGGCAACAGGCCAACAGCCTTTGGCCCCTCATGAAGTCGCTAAGCAGAAATCCCAGGGTAGCTGCCCTGCTGCTTACAGATTTGTAAGAGAGAGGACAGAGTTAATTGAAAATGCAAGGGACTGTCTTGAAAGAGCAGTCCGCAGAATGAAGAAGTGGGCAGACAAAAATCGAATGTTCAGAGAATTCCAGGTTGGGGACAAAGTGTTACTGAAGCTTACACCCCAGATTTGGAAGAAAATCAGTGCCAAGGAGGTCCATAGGGGACTCATTCCAAGGTACAATGGACCCTTTGAAGTTGCTCTAAAAGTGGGTAAGTTAGCATATAGACTGAGTCTACCTGAAAGAATCAAGGTACACCCAGTCTTTCATGTTAGTTTTCTCAAACCCTATCATGAAGACCCAAGTGATGCAAGTAGAGGAGTGTCTCGGAGGGCACCCCCTTCAATTCGTGCTCAGTTTACTCGCAAAATTCAGAAGATTTTGGCTGACAAGACTGAGGGTGAAAGTAAAAAGAATCGGAGGACAAGTTACTTGGTACAATGGGAGGGTGCTGAAGAGAGTGAAGCCTCTTGGGAGAAGGCGACCACTTTGTGGCAATTTGAAAAGGAGATCACTGAGTATCTGACTCAAAAACAGATGAGGTCGTCTGCGGCTTAGGTGGGGGAGGGTTGTTAGCCCCTAAAGAGCTGAAGCTGCGTTGGTGCGAAGGTGGTGCGGTCGGTGGTTTGGTTCTAGACTCAACTGATGCACCAACAGTCCATTGGTGGATATGGACTGTGTTTTGGAAGTTAGTTGCTGCACATTTGTCCCTTGGTGCGGATAAACAGTGTCCCTCGGTCGCTGGTGCGATGACGTGTTGTGCTGCATGTGGCGTGTGCAGTAATGCGCTGCACGTGGTGTGCGCAGTCGTCATACTACGCTGTTGCGAGCAATGACGTACAGGTGCTACAGTTGCTGCGAGCGGCAACGTACAGGTGCTGCGGTGCTGCATACCAATGGCTTTGGTGGGACGTTGGTGGGACTCGGATGGAAAATTGGTGCGTGGGGACCACACCCTCGTGCCTGGGCCCATGTGGTCCGAACAGTGATAGCTTGGCTGCATGCTGGGATGCATCCCTTGGGCTGGTGCTAAGGTTTGCTGCTTGTGAGGATAGTTTGTTGATGTGGCAGCCACGTGTATAGCAGTTGTGCAGTTAGCATGGTGGTTGTTGTCTTGTGTGGCAGCCACATGCACATCAGTTGTGCAGTTAGCATGGTGGTTGTTGTCCTGTGTGGCAGCCACATGCACAGTGGTTATGCAGTTGCATTGGCTGAGTGGCAGATGACTTGGACCAATGGTTAGAAGGCAGGTTGCTTCTAACTGCAGAGAATAACTGTTCTAATGCAGTTGGTCTGGAATGGTGCTGGCACTCTCTAATTGGTCCAAGATTGCAACACTTATCCTTGGTGGCAGGCAGTGATTGGTCATGCTTCCCTATAAATGGCTGCAAGGTTTGGAAACTTAGCAGGCAGAGAGGAGATCCGAGATTGTCTTGTAATTTTGCACTTATGAGTGTAAACAATTGTAAGAGTTGTAATTCCCAGTTTTGATTAATAAGAGAAACAGGCTGGTGCCTAATTAATCAATAGTTGTGTATTGTCCCTTGTGCTCTTGCATTTCTGTGTGTGTGCTGTATTATTGTTGGTAGGCTGACTAAGAGAAATCTTAGTGCTGCGTGGTGTACTTTGGTGCGAAAAATTTACCCTGTGACAGTAGGACTGGCTAGCGACTAGGGCTGCAAAGTGCCAATTCTGGCCATATTTATCAAGTGGATCCCAATTGGCATGCCTGTTTGGGAACTTTACGTGTAGAATGTGTTTGAGATTAGATTTAGGTTGTTAGATATTTTAAAGATAGATTAAAAGAATTTGAACTTTAAATTATTATCTTATCAATTTATCTCTCTTGTATAAATTGAGGAGTCTATTTGAATGAGATTTCCGGTGATATTATTGGAATAAAGCGATTCTTAAATTTCTATATGGTATCAGAGCCCGGGCCCGGTGATGATCTTGCGATCAAGCTAGGCACAGTTCTATCTTTCCGCAATAATCATCATCAAATAAATCAAACATCCCATCTCTTTCATCCATCCATTCAAGCCTTTTCTTAAATAGAATAAAGATCTTTTTTATTAAAAAGAATTATCATTTATTTTTCAGATATAAAAAAAAAGGTTTTATTCTATTTATATTAACAAAGGGGAATGTTAAAGATTATGTTTAGGTTGTTAGAGAATTTAGGGATAGATTACAAGTTTTGAATTTTAAATTATTATCTTATAAGTTTATCTCTCTTGTATAAATTGAGAAGTTGTGAATGAGATTTACGGTGAAATTATGGAAGTACGGTGATTCGGATTATGATGATATTTTGTCTTTAGTTATTTGGTAGATAATTTTTCTTTTACTTTTTTACATAAAAAGTGAGTTTTTTTTTTTAAGTGAAAAAATAAGGTTGTTTTTTGAACTTTTTTTTTTTTAATAAAGAATGAGAGAGTTTTAAAGTTATATACTTTTGATGTGACCCTTTGTCTAAAAATAGAAATTTTATTGCGCGCCACACCACTAGTGAAGTTTCCAAATAGGCTAGTGTGTGTGTTTTGAGTTGTACGTAATCTTGATCACACAAAGTGCCAATAGCTGGACAACCAAGATTCATCCAATAAAACCCACCAGATAATTTAATAACAAAGCGAGCATGTGGGACCCCTCATGGATCATCCAAGGGTTCGAAGTTTGTAGGAAAGGCAATTGGGGCCCCTCATAACTGCTTTGAAGTGAACGCAATTGACCCCAGAAGCTCCTGTATAACTCTGGACGATCTAGATTTTCGAAGGCCAACCCATTTAGTCAGCATCTTAAATCTGAACCATTCAAAAATAGTCCTCCGTGCAGAACCACGCTTATATGTGAGATGGCCCAATTCAGAGTGAAATTAAACTTAAGTGAGTACCAATACAGTGGAAGATCATGATTTTGATTGATTGGAATGGATCATGAGTCATGACAGCGGGCCAGAGTAATGGGTGGCATGCAGGCATGACAACGAGTGGGTGAATTTATTAACCAAGACTTCCGTGATGCAGTGGGTGCCTAGTCACGATGTTAATGTGAGAAAGTGACCCCAATGTTAGGCAGCTGGAGTTTCTTTGATGCATTTTCTATCCAAGGGCTGTGCTGCTCTTTTGTAGGACCATTTATTTAAATCTAAGCCAATTTGAGTTCATCTTTCTTTTATATGCGAGTGAAATATTTTTAAAATAATTATATGTTCTACACCTAATTGATCTCACAACGGACCCAACTCTTGTTCGAATGAGATTTGAGAAAGAGCCGATTAAGTCGGTTTTCAATTTTCAATTTTCTTTTCTTTATTTTTACTAAAGGGGAGGAGGGGGTGGGTGTGGGGGTATTTGAGTATTTATCTTTACCGTTTAGATGTAAGAAAGTGGGCCCAATTGGAGGGACTAGTGTTAATAGGTATGGCTCAATAGAAGTTAATAAGTCTTGGCTAATTCGGCTCCTCTATTCCCCAAGTTGTACTGTGATTAGAAGTAGGATTTGGGTGTAACCGGGTTTGGAGCTGATATTATAAATAAAGACCCAAAGTCTTTAGGATGTACACATCTATTCTGAGATTTCATAGTAAACTCTCTCGTCTTTCCCGTGGACGTAGGCCAAAAGCCAAACCACGTAAATCTCTAAGTTATCTTCTGTGCGTGATTGGTCTCTTCCCGTAGGCCCTATATCACAACAACTAGCCTTAAAAATGACTCCAAGTAGGCCCTATGTGGATAGAACCGTGGGGTTAGCCAACAAGGCATTCCTGAGTCTCATTGTGTGATTCCATTACCATATATATTAAACCTTAAGGGGTAGCTCAGTTGGCTTAATTAAGACTACGGTTTGCATCCAGAGGTTGTATGTTCGAAATTATACTACCACACTGGGCTACAAGGGAGTTTACCTGCCCTACCTCCCGGCCCGGGTGATTAATCCAGTTTAAAGGGTTGTGAATCCTCATATAGTAAATATATATATATATACACATAATTAATTAAAAAGAAAATGTCCACTTGATTAGCTCTAATGCAACGCATGATGGTAATAGACGAATGAGTGTATGCATATGAATGACTGACGGTATACATAAACAGTGACATTTTATACACGTGCAATTTCCAGATGAGACTGTGCTCCAAATACTTACTAAGTTGAACGCTAAAAACAAGCTTTGTTTCTTTGAGCATTGTGCTGGACATCAACAGGATCCATTCATCATATTTATAGAAATCTCCGGTGCCACAACTTGAAAAATGAAAATGATGTGTATGTATGA
This sequence comes from Cinnamomum chago, assembly GCA_038049695.1. Taxonomy (NCBI): domain Eukaryota; kingdom Viridiplantae; phylum Streptophyta; class Magnoliopsida; order Laurales; family Lauraceae; genus Cinnamomum; species Cinnamomum chago. The sequence goes on from CP142453.1 coordinate 16,506,933, forward strand.
GTAAAGGTGGGTTTATACTTTAGAATAACTAACACTAATGAGATCTTGGAGTAAGAGTCAAACTTTAGTGGAAGAGGGAATGTCAAACTTTAGTGGTTCCTAGGCATGAATGCTGCGAAAGTACGGATTTGAGTGAGCTTACTATTACAAACGTGATAAGGATTACATCAGTTTGAATCGGACAGTAGTTGACACTCTTTAAAATTCAAGGGTAATGATGGATACCCTGGATGATGATGGACAACTTCAGATCTAGTGGAAAAAAGAGGGTAATCGAGTGTTAGGGGATGATCTATTGATATTAATTTCAATTGCTATCTCTCGTATTTATATATAGCCTTTTAGCTAATGGGCGATATGATCTCTATTTAAATTCGAATAGATAGATGATAATGATAGAGAGTTAGATCAAACTCTTTCAATTTGAATTTAAATGGAGATGCAATAAGGATAGAGAGTTAGATTAAATTCAAACTATTTTTATCCCTATCACCATTGAGACTCCTTGTGAGGGGTGTCTCTTTGTGAGTGGGGCCCACCGGCCACATGTAAACACAAGTGGGCCCATCACAAACGCCAACACAATTACCTCCATCAACTTTCAGTCCCCTGTCCCCACTCTCTGTGTGTCTCACTCACGCTCTAGTGAGAGCAGTGGAGCCCACCAAGAGAATGTTTCAAACTTCCAATCAATGTATTTCAATAGATGAGGAGAGCAGAGTGAGGGGGGGCGGGTGTTGGGGTTTTGAGTGCGTTTGCATTTCCAATAAGTAGGCTCCATTACAGAGTTCCACTCCTCTCACTAATTTTAAGCACAAGTGACACTAAGACACTTGGAGGATCCAAACTCCTCAACCTTGGATTATTTTATCATTTTAAACTTGGCATACCTAACATTCACTCGTAAAATTGTTCATGCAATATCTAGGGTCAAGTAATATTGCACATATCGGATCATGCGATATCAAATTTATCACCCCATGTGATATTATTGGGCCGTGTGATATCACACCATTTAGAAAATATTTAAACTTCACCTGTTATGGGAAAAATTTAAGGCATAAGGGCACTTGTATGGTCAATATCCTTTAAACTTTGAAAGTTCAATTTACTATGACATGGGAATAGATTTCCATCCTGCCCTCTTAAGATAGTTTGCAAGTCTCCTCCTCTCTTCCATCATCCTCTTAACTCCTTTGACTTCTTTGTCTCTGTCATCGAACGAGGCAAAGCCCTTTCATTCGTTGGGAACTCAAAACAAATGCCCTTTCATTCAATTTTATTTTACACCTGAACAAGTGAATAGTAAACGATTTAGATGCAACTTTTGTGGGCTCCACTATGGGCCCATCTATAAATAATCTGAACCACTCAAAATTAATTGCCCTTTATTCAAGGGTTTTTGGCCGTATTTGAGTGAATTTTGGCCAGCATAAAGGGGCAATTAATGTCAAGCAATTCAAGTTTTATATATATACACACATATAGGTAAATATTCATGTGCATTAATATGGTTAACTTTATAACACATTCGAACCATCCACACACATGGAACCCTTTTAAGTACACTAGGCCTATTGAATTTTCACCTATCCAAATGGATTGGACCGTAGAATTGAGGTCAAATTTTTCCTTTAATATAAAGTCATTAAATTTGTGGGTCACGGATGAAGGGGTTAGAGGAATGGAGTTGACCTCAAATTTAATATATAATATATATGGTCTCACTCAAGATGTCTTTTCCCATCCCCCTACAAGTCTCATGATCAGTGAGTCCCTAAGTGAGCCACATTAAGTTTGTCCCTCACCATATGGTGAGGGAAGGATGCACAGGAATATCCCCCGCGCGCGCGTGTGTGTGTGGGGTGTGGGGGACTTCTGCTCTCCATGCACTCATCACTCATGAAGAATCTAATAGGTAAAATAAATGTCTTTCTCTTTAATTAACTATACAAATTTTACTCTATTAAAAGTTAGCCCAACTTCATATTTATCACTTGTAAAATCTATAAGTAAAATATTAAGATGAGTCAATTGGCCCTCAACAATTCTTATCCCCAGTAGCCCCTTTCCAAATTGACCAGTCCAACTTTGATTAGAGTGAAGATTTTCACATAATACACAAGGGATGATAATAATTTTGAGTTATTTTGATTTTAGATATAGGCTACATTAAAAGAATTATAATTTCTAAAAATATGCCTAGAGATTAGACACTAAGATTTAATTGTCAAAGATGAAACAACAATAAAGGATATTATGACTCTAAGGGCTGATATGTTGCTTTAATGTTACTAATAAAAAATATGATTTTATAATATGTTAGATCTTTTGGGTATTGGTTTCAAAATTTTGGGTTAAGAAATCACATTTCGACGGACCACAAACCGCAATCGATACTAATACTATATCGGCTTTTGAGATTGGTTGCAATCGCGATTTTCGTCCATGATTTATTTATTTAGTTGTCTCAACCACCTGTTTATATTGCATACATCATGGCACTACATGTCGCCGTATTTGTCAGAACTAATCAATCAACGGATTTTTATTGATTAATTGTGGATTGATTTAAATGTGATTAATATGGCATGAGTCCTATTTTGATTAGAGTATGCTAAAACATGGAAAAAGAGTTATTTCGAGCAGCTTGAATTCTTTATTGTTAGCTTTGTATTTTTTGTATTTTTAACTATGCTCACAAAGTTTGAAAACTCAGTTCAAAGAAATGTTGGGATATTTTCAAATTCAGGGTCTTTCTTTAGATATTGTTAAAAAATATATAATTAAAAACTAAATTTTAAATGATAAGTAATAAATCAATAAATATAAAATATTATAGGTTGGCCATTGCTTACCCTTTACAAGAAAATCTTCGCTCCGCCAATTTTCAAGCATGTTAACAACTTAAACCTAGCAATGTAATTGGTACATCCTAAACCTAACACTATAGTTTGCTGAATTATATAAAAGTAATAAATTACATAAGTAACAAGGGATATTTGTAATTCTCTTTCAAGCTGTTATCACATATTCTCTTTTTTACTTTTACTATTTGCATTATTTCTGGATTTTCTAACCATTCATTAATCCTGCTAATTAACTTTAGCTCTAAATATTAAAACTCACTTGTTTTAGCTATTCAATGAGGTAAACCACTTGATTAGCACAAGCATATTTTTAATAATTCTCCAAAATTAAAATCTAAGGATTTTTTTAAATATTTCTACTATTTTGTAATAACCTTGATTTTTTCAATCATTTACCAATGCTTTTAATTTTGAAAAAACTAACGCAACTAATCGAACAATTAACTCTTCAAATCTACAAATTGAATCTACTCTTTAGCTTACCAATTTGAATCTAACTTACAACCAATAAGAAAAGGTTGAGATAATTCATATTGCCACTTTCGAATTTTTTAGCACATCTTAAAAAAAAGAGCTATCATAACAAAATTCTTTAACTCAATCCCACAGTTTCTAAATTTCAATCATTTTCTATCTTTCTTACAAGAGTATTTGCAAGGAGGAAGAGGGGCTCCACACAGCCCTGGATTACTCTAAAATTAGAGGCTGGAATGCTAACATTATGTTCAGGGATACACCCACTCAACCGATTTTCAGACACATCAAACTGGACCAGATTCTTCAACTTCATCACACTCTCAGGAATCCTCCCACCAATCTGATTGTGAGACAATACTAGATGTTTGATCGAATCCATGGCCACCCGATCCCCTACATCATCCTCAATAGGCCCCACCAGCTGATTACACGATAGGTCGATTGACTGCCAGTGACCCAATGGCTCACGAACTGCCTTCGAGAAGAAGGGGTTCAATTCGCCGGTTAATGACACGACCCGAGTCCAAGATTATAATTAATCCGAGATAACCCCAAGTCACGTTGCATACTTACTTCCGTGAATCTCAACGCATAAAAATTCACAAGGGATACCAAAAAAATACATTATGCGGAAATAACAAATATACATTGCTTGAGTAAAACACAAAATCATTTACACTATGAACAAACTAATCACTTGCATATTTACATACAATGCAAGGATTAAAAGTGTAAAGTTTCATTCTATTTACAATAAAGTTTTTGTCTTTCAAACTCTCATTTGTTTCCTATCATTTCCATTCAACTAATCCTCCTGGAGGAACCGTAATGGACGTCTCCGGTGACGCTGTGGCCTCAGAAGGACCGGCATGGGCAGCTATGCCTGTAATGCCATTAATAACAATATGAATTTGACAATTCAGCAATGTATAAACAATCTTATGATTAAATATGCTAAATACACATTTAAGTCATCTAACTCATGGTTAGACAATACAATTCTCCTTCACAATCAATAAGAGTATTTTATTTGGCAAACTACAATATCATTTCAATTTTAATTCATATTCCATCTTCCATAATAGGAAGGATTTCCATCTTCCACACGGAATGACTCATATCTTGTGGGACTTATCAGAGTCCGGGCCATGGACAACTGATATCACCACGGAGTTCCGGAGCACCCCAAATACTCTGCTGCAGCAGATATAACTTCACTGAGCTTACTTAAATCACCATGTAGTGCCAGACTCAACAGTAACAATATAACAATTCCGTTCCATCACAATTAACGGATTAAATTTAATTTCGATTTACAATTCAACTTGGACACAAATCAATGTTTCATTATCTAATACCAACCATTAGGATGTAATCATCAGTTAGTTAATGTACATGTTATTTTGATGACATCACAGTTTATGTGAATTTTGTACATTAAAATCCCTTAATCAACATCCATGGTGGTAAAACAACACTATTAGCCTTGAGATGAGTCTTAAGATGATCAATAGGCTTTGCCTTTCAAATTCAGAAAGACATTCTGCATTTATAATAACTCCGTACAAATTTATCAAAATATTATCAATTAGTGTTGAAAGCTAATCGTACCATTGAGTTATAATCATTACATTGGTTAACCTTTTGGTTAACATACACTTTTCTTTGAATCAAATCCAAAGATAATATTTTATGAAATAGTAATAAAGTCCTTATTCACTAATCGTACTAGAATTAGTCGTTAACCTAATTTTCATAGGCCATTTATGATCCTAAACCAAATTCTAACTCAAAAGAGGACCCCGAATCTTGTCACAGTTAAGTGACAGTCCGATCGATCGGATCTGCAACGAATTCAGTTGTAGAACCCTGAAACCGACCTTTTTCTTTTCCTCTTTCTCTACATTCACTTCATAACCTGCATGATCAAAATGGAACCTCCTGTTCCCCCATCAATAACCATCTCCATACACATCCAAATCACACTTCTATTCATCATGCAATCCATTTAAACAATCTACAACTCAAATAAAATTCCAAACACAAGGTCCATGTTACAATAAAACTCAAGAAACACCATACTAAACACAATTCATTGTTTATACTTGCCTTAGAAATGAGTTTAACACAAAACCCCTTTGTTCCAAGATCTAATTGATTCAAAATCACCAACTTCCAAACCCTTTGCTAACCTAATACCATAAAACAATTCAAAAACAGATTTTCTACATAAGTTGTTGAACAAACAACAACCTCAACACCTAAATATTTAGAAATCATACAAAAAGGGTTTGATATACTTACTTGTTGTTACTACTACTCAAAGAAACCACAGATTCTAATCTCCAAAGAAAACAAGCAAGTTGATGAAGAAGATGACAACACTAATTCCTCTTTGAGAATCTCTTTCCAAAACCTCTTTTCAAACATTCAACAGAGATCCAAACAATCAACAGAGAAGAAACGAAGAAGAAACCATGATAGCAACATGAGTTCAAGTCTCTTGAAGTCTCTGGAATGAGAACCTCTTTATGACATGTAGCTAGGGTCATTTGACACTTAACACATGCATTTTTGCACATAACCCCTATATATTATGCATATTTCCAAATCGAGTCAACTCAAGACTCATTTGACTCACATTAAGTCAAACGAAAATGTGTGTATCATGAAAATCGTTGTACTCATTGAGATACACACGATGGTATCAAATTTCATCGTATATGATGAAATACACATAAACTCGTATTTACGGAAAAGTCCTTAATTCCATCAAGTTGGGTCTAAATTTAACTTGAGTAAGTCAATCTTTTCCAAACTTGTTTATTATACTTAATTCATTTATTCAAGACTAATTTGATCCATTTTAGCTGTTAATCCCCATTAAGTCGTTTAATCACGTTTAAACTATGTTAATCTCGATTCATTAAAGTTAATCTTGATTAACTCGGGATGGAACGTAACACTTAACTTGTTAAGAGTGCAGGTCCAAGTCCATGAGAAGTGAGAGGTTCTTGAATTGTGGTGGGATGGTTGAGTGGAATCCGTTGTTGGAGAGGTTGAGGAATGAGAGGTTGGTCATGTTCCTAATTCATCTTGGCAATCTACCTGTTAATTTGTTGCTCGAAAGATCAAGAACCGAGATTGATGTATATGATGATGGCCACGTGGGAAGGTGTCCCATTAACCCAGTCCCGGCTAACATGAGCCTGAAAAGCTTGAGTTTTTCAAACCAGACAGGCATGGTAGTCAGGCCTAGAGGGTTGAAGGACAAATCTAGAGTCTGGAGTTGGCCTAATCCTTCTAACGATTGGGGAATCGGACCCGATAGATGGTTTTTTGACAAGTCCAACAATTGAAGGCTCTTCAAATTGCCGAAACTCAACGGGATCTCACCAGAAAGACGATTGTTTGATAAGTAGAGTGAAGTGAGTGAAGTGAGGTAGCCTATGGTTGAAGGCAACTTTCCTGTGAGCTGATTGTTCTCTAAAAAAAAGCCTCTGGATGGTAGTGAGCTGACCAATAGAAGGCGGTATGCCACCCGTGAGGCGGTTTTCAGAAATCCTAAAATAGCGGAGAGATTTCAGATTGGCAATTGAGGTGGGAATGTAGCCAGTAAGATTGTTTTGAGAGAGATCGAGAGTGTCTAGTTTAGATGACCTACCAATCGATGGTGGGATGCTTCTAGTGATCTGATTATTCGATAAATCAAGATAGGTCAGCTTGTTTAGTTCTCCAATGGCAGATGGGATGTTTCCAATTATCTTGTTTGCACTGAGATCAAGCTTATCGAGGGAGACTAGCCCACCAATAGTTTCAGGAATGTTGCCCGAGAGTGAGTTTTTAGAGAGACTTAGTTTGGATAGCGACGTTAAAGATTGAAAGATCGAAGGAATGATGCCTGAAAGGCGATTCGAGCTTAGATAGAGCTTCTTGAGATGAAGGAGGGGATCTGGCCAGTAAGGCTGTTGGAGTCCAAGTATAGGTGAGTGAGGTTACTGAGGGACCCCAATTGTGGTGGGATGGGTCCCGATAAGTCCTTGAGCTTACTGAGGTTTAGAATTTGGAGGGAAGAGAGGTTGCCAAGTCAGGAGGAGAGTGTTCCTGTCATTGAAGTGTCTGCGATGAAATCGTCGATAGAGAAAAGGCCCGGGTGGGAGATGTCGACGACCCGTCCGACCGAGTTGCAGGCTACTCCTTCCCATTTAGTGCAGAAATCAGTGGAGTACTTCCATGTGCGAAGAAGGTTGGATGGATCGTGGGTGATCTTGGACTTGAAGTGGAGTAGGGATGCTCGGTCTATGGGGTTACATGTTGCATTGGATGAGGAGGATGAAAGGAAGGAGAGAAATAAGAAAATAAAGAGGAACAAAGATGCAGTATTTGAGAATGCTTCCATTGGAGCTTAATATCAAAAGGAAATGGAAATAGAAAGAAGACAATGAAAAGAAAAGTTGCTTTGAAGACTTTTAAATAACTTAATGCATTGCATATAATTTCATTGTCAGATTCATATTTAAACCAATCCTTATCTAAAAGTCACAAACCATATCTCTAAGATTGTGAGAGGATCTCTTATAATAGTTGCATAGTTATAATCAGGAAAGAATCTTTAAGATTGTGAGAGGATCTCTTGCATATAATTGACTTTATGCCTTACTTATAATTGACTTTATGCCTTAGATCCGTAATCTTAGGTCATTTTTTTTTTCAAATTTGAATACCTAAAATATCTAATTTACCCATTCTTTAAAAGATTAATTAGCGAAAGGTCCCTTGAATGGAATGTTTCCAGCCTTCAGTCCAGGCGGATTCTTTTTAAAGCCTCTGGTCCAAGCAGTTAGGATGTTTGCAGCCTAAGGTCCCTCTATCCACACGGTTTCAATTGTTAAGACTAATTTACCCATGTAACCGTCACAGCATGCAGTGGAGTGGTCCCTAACGTGTTACGAATATTTAGCCACGATTTAAGTGCATAAGTGGGGAAGTTATTACTGATATGCCCCTATCATCCAGCGCAGATCTCGTTTTTTGAATCTAAACCTGCAATCGGTTATGATACTGAATCTGAATGTAGAAACCTAACGAGAGAGAGATTCATTGTTTGCGAAGCATATTGCAGGTCAAACTTTTGGTAGGAGTTCTATTGTAATTGGATTATAGTCTCGTATATTGATTGGCTGGGAAACAGTTCATTGGCTTGGAAGCAGAAACCAGATCCAAACGTTGGGAAGGGATTCATCTTTTATGAGGTAAGCGATTTTTTCTGTATACATCAGAGATTATGCAGTTCTTGTTATTTGAATGTGTAGATATTCATATATATATTTGATGCGCATGCTCAGTTCTATTCTTATTGGGTTTTAGCTGTGTAGTTTGATTTACTGTATAGCAGATTTCAGATCTAACTTTTGTATAGCAGTTCTATCTTTTATACGGAAGAGAAGTTGATTTCAGATCTAGCTTTTGTGTAGCAGTTCTATCTTTTATATGGACGTGAAGTTTTTCATTTTTCTTTTCGAGTTTTGATAGTTAGGATTCTTTAGTTTTGTTGGTGATGAAGTATTCAATTTGTATCAGTTCAGTTGATGTAGAATTGATTTGATGGTCATGCATTTAGATTAGCCAGAGCCTGACTTATTTACCAGTCTTATTTCAGAGCTGCATTGTGGAAGAAGCAATGTAATCTAAGATATTTGACTTTTAGCATGAAATTTATCAGACTGTTAATCAGACAAATCGTAGTTTGTATAATTTTATCTGAGTTCTATACACAATATCTGATTTCTGTATTGAATTCATCTGAGTTATGTACAATTTATCTGAGTTGTGTACAATTTATCTATGTTATTTACAATTTATCTGAGTTGAGAGCCAAAATTTATCTGAGTTATGTACAATTTATCTGAGTTCAGAGCCAAAATTTATCTGAGTCATGTACAATTTATCTGAGTTGTGTACAATTTATCTGTATTATGTATAATTTATCTGAGTTGAGAGCCAAAAATTATCTGAGTTATGTACAATTTATCTGAGTTCAGAGCCAAAATTTATCTGAGTCATGTACAATTTATCTGAGTTATGTACAATTTATCTGAGTTTAGAACCAACATTTATCTGAGTCATGTACATTTTTTGCAATGATAGTAACCATTTATATCCATTGAATCTTGCTGTTTTATAGATGTCACAGCCGTTATTGCTTCTCTGTAAGTATGGCATGCTTATGGCTGTTATTCATTTGAGTCGTGGTATGAGTTATGATGGTTTGATGCGTCAAGTTTGTAACAAGTGGAGAAATCTTACAATGAATATGATTTGTTTTACTTATGCGTTGCCTGGCCATCCAAAGTGCTTGCTGGACAGCGATTCAGATCTAATGAGCTTGTCCATGCTGGCTTCTTCAATGGGATTGGGGACAGTTGATGTACTTGTATCAGAATCGCAGGAATCGGAGGACGATGATCAAGAGGAAAATGGTGATCATTTAGCTGAAGATGCCCTACCATTAGTGGGGTACGAGGATACAGATATAGAGACAGATCTTCTTCCACAGTTTTGTACCCACAAGGAGAAGATGTTGCTGTCTTCCGGCTGGGCAAGTGGTATTAGAGATGTGGGGCAAATGTTTGAGGGCGGTGTTGGGGAGTTTAGAAGTGTATTGTGCAAATATTCAATTGAGGTTGGGTTTGAATTTGTATATATATGTGAAAAATGATAAGGTGAGGGTGACAGCTAAATGCTATCGCAGTCATTCAATGGGATGCAGATGGCGTGTTCATGCATCTATTGAAAAGTCTAGTAGCCATTTTTGTATCAGGACATTAAACAATGAGCATACATGTGGTGCAGCAGTTCGAACGTCAAAGAACAGCCGTATGAATTCTGAGACAGTTGCATATTTAATAGTGGATCATATCCGTGAGAAGCCGCTCACCAGACCCATTGATATCGTGCACCACTTTAAGGCAAATTATGGACTTACCATTACATATCATCATGCATGGTGGGGTGTGGAAAGGGCTAGAAATAAGCTGTATGGTGATTCGTCGCTATCTTTTGACCATGTTCGCTGGTATATTAAGGTGGCGGAGGAGGTAAATCCAGGAAGCCTCTTTGTGCTAGATTATGACCAATCAACTATGTGTTTCAAGCGTCTCTTTGTGTCGTTCTATGCTTCAATTGCTGGTTTTAACCATGTTCATCCTTTATTATTTCTGGACGGTACTTTCTTAAAGGGCAGATACAAGGGAACCCTGTTGGCAGCGACGGGGAAGAATGGGAATCAAGGTAAGTTGTAACGTTGTTTTTTCTGATATTATTGACCCATTTATTTATATTTATACTAATGATCAGCATGTTTTGATTTTCTGAATAGTATCAGAAATATAAAAATTTGTTAATTCATGGGACATGTTTGTTCCCCCTTGCTTTTGCGGTAGTGGACTCAGAGACGGAGGACAATTGGACATGGTTTCTGCAGAATTTAAGTAAAATTATTATGTCAGATCGCACTATTACATTTGTTTATGACAGAAATCCAAGTCTGATAGAGGCTGTATCAAAGGTATTTCATTTTGCCCATCATGCGTATTGCCTCCAACACCTTAAGGCAAATTTGAGGGACAAGTTGTCTGGTGGTTACAATAATGCATTTAGAGAGAGAATGGTTATGATGCTGCGGGAATGTGCATATGCGCCAACCATCCCTGCCTTCCATGCAAAGCTGCAGTCGTTGAGGCATGAAGGTGGTTCTAATGTAGATAAATTTCTCTGTGGATTGCCTCATGATAGATGGAGCAATGCATATTTTAAGGGGCAGCGGTATGGTGAGATGTGTTCGAATGCTGCTGAGTCTTTCAACTCATGGATTAGAGAAGCTCGCTATCTTCCAATTACAAAGATGGTTGACACAATAAGGGTTCAAATAATGGAGCAGATGGCTAGTAGGAAGGAAGCTTCCAGCAGATGGAAGTCAGTCATCTGTCCGGACATGGATAAGAGGCTTGATGCTACTATCCGGCTTGGAAGGACGTGGACGGTCAGCCGTTCGAGTGAAACTGTTTTGGATGTGCACTCTTACCCGTCAATGACGGTTGACATTTTTAATCACATATGTTCGTGTTATCAGTGGCAGATCAATGGGTTCCCCTGCGCCTATGCTTGTACGGCGATCCAAAAGAGTGGAAAGGAATTGCGTGTCTTTGTTGATCATTATTTTCACACTCATACATATAGGGCTTCGTATGAAGAGCAGATTTTTCCAATTCCAACCGTGGGAATGCCAGAGACAAAAGGCGATGAAGTCGTTATTCTCCCACCTGTTGTTAAACGACCAGCTGGCAGGCCGAAAAAAAAAGAGGATCTTGTCAAGAGTGGAGGTCACACGGCAGATAAAATGTGGGCGGTGTGGTCGGATTGGCAGCCACAATAAGAAATCGTGCAAGGAGACTCTTCTTTGACATTTCATTGAATTAGATATTGAATTTAGGTTAGGTGTAATATTGTTGATACATCTGATGTAATTCTGATTAGTGAATAAAAAGGTCAAATTGACATTCCCTTTAATGTTGATTAATGTGGTCTTGCTTTTATAAGTAATTACTTTCAAAATGTGTCTAACTCATTTAGTCATTGTTCAAAATTGATATTAAAATTGCATTAGAGCTGAGATTATCTGGAATCATTAGCTAGACAGAGCAATCACATTACCCTGCTAAATATGTAGCAGAACTCAGATAATTTCAATCTAGACTCAGATAAATTCACTCATGAGTCAGATAATTTCACCTAGGACTCAGATAACTTGATTCAGAAGTCAGATAATTTCATTCATAAGTCAGATAATTTCACCCTAGACTCAGATAATTTCATCCATGAGTCAGATAAATTAGAGTCAGAACTCAGATAATTTCCCATATGACTCGGATAACTTGATTCAGAAGTCAGATAAATTCATTCATAAGTCAGATAATTTCACCCAGTACTCAGATAATTTCATCCATGAGTAAGATAATTTCACCTAGGACTCAGATAATTTGAGTCAAAACTCAGATAATTTCACCCAGTACTCAGATAATTTGAGTCAGAACTCAGATAATTTCACCCATGACTCAGATAAATTGATGCAGAAGTCAGATAATTTCAACCATGAGTCAGATAATTTCATCCAGGACTCATATAATTTCATATATAAGTCAGATAATTTCATCCATGAACAAGATAATTTGATTCAGAAGTCAGATAATTTCATCCAAAGTCAGATAATTTCATACAAAACTCAGATAATTTGATTCAGAAGTCAGATAATGAAAATTAGAACCTAGATAATTTCATCCAAAACGTAGATGATCTCAGTCAGAACTCAGATAATTTCTATCAGAAGTCAGTTAAAATTCCACCAGAAATTAGAATAATAGATTGCATAGTGCTGATGTACGAAGACACTGACAGAAATAATTCTATTTACATTCATTCACAAATGTGAGAATTACATTGACAGAAATGTTTGTACAACCTTCATGTGAACAAAAAAAATACATTCACAAGTCTGTTGAACGTTCACTTTTCATATAAAGAGATTTACATAAAATACATCAACTTGATTGAAAAGAACTTGTTTGTATCATTGCTGTAGTTTTTTCGTCAGTTTTCGAAGTCATCATCAGCAACTAGTTGCCTGGCTTGGTAGTTTTCAATTGACCAGCTGCAATGCTTGTCGTGTAGGAACTTGCTTACTATCTCTACCCTTAATCCGTCAATTACGCGCTGTGACAACTTCGAAGCAATTACTTGTTTGTGAGTTAGTTGCTTCATAAGATAACAAACGATCACTCCGCAATCAACACTGGAACAGGACATGATATTGTTAGTCGATTGTAAGCAAGGCACCGTCAAGTCAATTGAATTACTGTAGTTGCACAATGATACTTACGAGCCCAATTTCTATTGTGGGGCGTCTTCGACGCTTATCAATGGAGCTCCATATGGCTGTGTCTCCTCAACATTGACATAATTGTAGTTCTCCACATACTGTTTCTGTATAATTAAAAACATTCCGTAGTTTGGGTCAGTTTCGATTATGCTAACGGTATCTTTGAATAAATAATGTCCAAGTAAGTGAGACATACCAAAATTCGTGCATCCTTAAAGTAATGATCCACTGTTTTAGGTGATCTTGGTAGTAAGGAGTTGTAATGTAGTCAATCTCCTTCTTTCTTATCCAGCACCAACAATGTCCAGTGGAAGGGTTCAGCATCCTTCCTTTTTCCATTTGAATTCATCGGAAAAAGTACGAATCTGTGTTCTGCAGTTCTGCTGGGGGAGATCTGAGGCTGAAGTATCTTTTCCCTCAATTCCGGCGACGAGGAAGTAACAATTTTCTACATTAAGACATGTTTAGTAACTGTTTATTATATATAAAAATAAAGTAAATGATGACACGGTCAAGACAGTTATTGTCTTTTACCCAGCATAAACTTGTTACGAAGTACGATTTGTCACGAGGCAGCGTTTCTGTGTGTTGGACAGTTGTGAGTTGCTGTTGGATTTCACTCTGTTCTCTATATAGTAACTCAGCGTAGCAGTCAATAACATGTTCAATTTGAGACACATAATGTGAGGCATATTATTTGAACACTACCATTATGTTTGTGTAAAATGTAGGGATATTTTGTCAATGTGTCTGTGTTGTGATGCTTACAGTGCTTGACATTTCTGCTCTGCTGAGAACTAGTACTATGTCTTCATAAGATACAGCTTGTATCCCCTCACCTCCCCAGACGAGCGCCCTGCAAATCCAATTGCACAAAGGGCCCAATTAGTCTACATTTTCATTAAGGTTTCTTAAATTAAACAGTGGTGTTGATTAGGTGCATAGGTATGTGACTTACGAATTGCCCTCAGCTTCATAAATCTCCTTTAGCTTCTCTACGTCAGATGCATTCAGAAGCTTAGTGACCGCATTTTTGGAGAGTTTGAAGGGGACAGTTGTTGGGTTCATTTTCCTCGTTGCTGCTCTTTTCTTGATTCGTTTCACCATGGAGGACTGTTTCACCTCCTTAATTGGTTTTAATGGTGCAACAGACGGCATGATCTGATCAATATTTCAATTATAAAAATATAGATTAATCAAATTAGAATTTGTTGTAGGGCAGATAACTTTCATATAACATCAGATAAATTTGCTGATAGTGTGATAAAATCATACAGAAGTTAGATAAATTTAATGAAAAGTTTTATAAGTTGATACAGATCTCAGATAAATTGTTAGAAAGTCAGATAAAATGACACAGAAGTCAGATAAATTTGATACAGAACTCAGAAACCTGTTAGAAAGTCAGATAAAATGACACAGAAGTTAGATATATTTGATACAGAACTCAGATAAATTGTTAGAAAGTCAGATAAAATGACACAGAAGTCAGATAAATTTGATACAGAACTCAGATAAATTGTTAGAAAGTCAGATGAATTTGCTATAAACTCAGATAAAATGACACATAAGTCAGATAAATTTGATATAAACTCAGATAAAATGACACATAAGTCAGATAAAATTGATAGATATACAAAACATGAATTCAATGCAAAGATAAATTTATCTAAACAAGAATGGTCGTGTACCTGAAGATCCTCAGGTACATTTTCTGCAACATTACGATCAGTTGTAGCCTCCTTCGCTGCTTTCTGTCGTGTAGTAGTTTTTCTTGTAGGCTGGAAGATATCATCTAGAGTCTTCCCAGCCCACTGCAATCCTTTATCTATATATTCAATTGTCATTTCCCTCAAGAGCTGCTACAGTTTGAAGTTGTTTGATTCCAGATTAACCAACTTTTTCTTCAAGCCCTTTACCTCATTTTCTGCAGTCGTAGCTCTCGAGGACTGTATATATGACACACTGATGGTGTGTTTCAGCTGCTCTTTGAGGGAGCTGACCATTCGAGTTGACTCCTCTAAAGTATGATCTTTGTCCACACTGTGTGTTTCAAGCGAAGTCTTCTCCTTTGTCAATTGCTCAACCAACAATAGAGCATCATCTCTTTCTCTTAGCAAGCTGGTGATCATTTGTTCAGTTTCAAGCCGCTTCTTTTTTATGCTGTTGTTTTCGGCCGACGTCCTTTCAAGGTCAATAGCCATCCGTTGGATCTGCTCTTGTAATTCTGTCTTCTCTTTAGTGAGTTGGATGACTAAAGAATTTGCCCTGTCACGCTCCTCAGTAAGAGTTTTGATCTCGCTGTTTTCGGGAGTTTGTGATTGTTGTCCAGGACTAGGCAATGTATCACCAGCTTCTGGTAAGGATCCAGAGTGTGCTTCAGATGGCTCTTCATTTACTGTGTTGCTGGCGCTGCCAATTATGTCAGCTAAGATGTTTGCAACCAGCAGATCTGTTTGTAGGGACGTCTGTTCATAGCCCGCCATCTCTGTACCAAATGCTATTGACTGTTTTGCCACAGCAGGGAAATCTGTTTCTTCACTGTTACTGTTTTGCAGTTGCTCTTCCAACTCGGATACAACCAATGTGTCTGTCAGTACGTCTGTATCTGGTTGGGTGTCTTCAATCATTTTCATTTGTTCTCCCTGATCTCCTTCTTCCAATTCTTCCTGGATGTTTTCATTTCCATCCTCTTGATCGTCTCCTTGATCAACATTTTCTCCTTCTACTTCTACTGCTATGTCTCCCCCATCTCCTTGCTTTTTGTGTGTTTGGCCATCATGTTGCTCTCCTTCTATATCCATCATGACCTTCTTGTCACTAGCGCCACTGTCCAACAAGGACTGTAATCGCTGCACTTCAAGCAGCGTGATATCTAATTCGTCCCCAAGGACCTGCATTTGATACAAATGTTACAAAGAACATGTTAGATTAAAAACTTAGATAAAATTAGACAGTGAAAGTTGTGAAAAATACCTCAGTAGCTGCTAGTGAATGAAGGGGCCTTTTCCTAAGTGTCATACTCAGTGCCCTTAGATTCCACTTTAGTACTCGTGGGAAATGCACCGAATCATCTGGTTTGATGATTGTCGTATGCTCACACAACCAATACTGTTACAAAATCATAAAACATAAATGTAGGTCAATAAATCTTTATATATTGAAATTCGAATTTGTAAATTTGTAGTTGTATATCATACCGGTAATGCAATAAGGCAACCAATTACTCTATCAGACCCACGACTTCTGTTGTGTATCGACTCCATGAGAAACTTTGAAATCTCTTCTGCCCAAGCATAGTGCTTCATATCCATGTAGTTTTCAACATATCCCACATATGCCCATCCTATAGTGTTTCCATGGGTTGCAAAAAAGAGTACGACAAGGATATACAGGCAAAGTAGCCTAGCAACATCAGCAATGTCAGTTTCTGATACTCCATTCAATGCTAGAAGGAGCTGTTGCTTTATTTGTGGAGCTGACACCCTTGAACAACCATGGAATCTTCTAGATATGAATTCAGTTGTTTTCCTTTTTGAATATTTTAGATCAAGTTCTCTTGTTCCGTTTGGTATGCCGAAGATCAGCGATATGTCATTTGCAGTTAATGGCACGTAGGACCTTCCTAATCTGAATTGTCTTCTCTGTCTGTTGTATGTATCAAGGATCAACATAATGTCCTTGTCAAACTTTCTGCACATCTTTTCAGATATTTTGTTAGCCAGCATGCATTCTATGAGGCTCCAGAATGGAGTTTTTCTTAATTCAACTCTGTGGACTTTAGTGACCATTTGTTTGATGCTGTGGACCAGTGACACAGTTGAGACCAAATTTAATCTGAACTGGTAATGAGCGCTAGTCTTCTCATCATTTATGTCCTTACTGACTTCATTCTTGTTTGATGGTTTATCTTCCACCCTTTTTCTCTTGTTATGTTTTATTCCTGCATATAGTAAAATAACTCAGATTCATATCACCAAAAGATTAAAACAACTGAATACAGAACAGAGATACAATTGCACAATACACAGATAAATTTATATTAAACTCAGATAAATTGTTAGAAAGTCAGATAAATTTGATATAAACTCAGATAAACTCATGAAATAGACAAAAGGTTTGTTGAATTTCCAGTCCAGCATCACACTCTCTTGCTTTTAAACTCAGATAAAGTCAGGAGACATTTATTCAACAAAACACAGAACACAGATAAATTGCACAATACACAGATAAATTTAAATTAAACTCAGATAAATTTAAATTAAACTCAGATAAATTGTTGGAAAGTCAGATAAATTTGATATAAACTCAGATAAACTCATGAAATAGACAAAAGGTTTGTTAAATTTCCAGTCCAGCATCACACTCTCTTGCTTTTAAACTCAGATAAAGTCAAGAGACATTGATTCAACATCACACAGAACACAGATACAATTGCACAATACACAGATAAATTTGAATTAAACTCAGATAAAATTGATCTAAAGTCAGATAAATTTGATATAAACTCAGATAAACTCATGAAATAGACAAAAGATTTGTTGGATTTCAAGTCCAGCATCAGACTCTATTGCTTTTAATCTCAGATAAAGTCAAGAGACATTGATTCAACATCACACAGAATACAGATACAATTGCACAGGACACAGATAAATTTGATATAAACTCAGATAAAATTGATCTAAACTCAGATAAATTTGATGTAAACTCAGATAAACTCATGCAATAGACAAAAGATTTGGTGGATTTCCAGTCCAGCATCAGACTATCTTGCTTTTAATCTCAGATAAAGTCAAGAGACATTGATTCAACATCACACAGAACACAGATACAATTGCACAGGACACAGATAAATTTGATATAAACTCAGATATTTTTTTAAAAAAAATCTAAGATAAAATTACTTGAAACTGACAAAGTAGCAATGAATGTTATACATTTGGTTCAACATTTCTAATTTATATAAGAACGACAGACATTATAAGCCAAAAAAGGAAAAAATCTGTCTGGATACCTTCAGCTTTCTGTTGCTCTTGCTCCTGGCTTTCTAAAAGAATTGAGGACTTCGTTCTGGCCATTTCCTGATTTGGTTTTCGTTATTAGAAGAGGAAGCAGAAAGAATGGTAGTAAATCATTCAAATCGGCGATTAACGGTAAGATAGGGTTTCCAAACAAAAAGACTGAGAAACTTTGAACTTACAAGGGAAATGAGTATTTTGAACTGTATTTGTATGCTTTCGGAAACAGTTATGCAGTTGTGGAACCGTCTTCTGCAACTAGGGTTTGTATGTCGTCTTTCTTGTATCACCTCTTGTCGAAATCGAAGATATCTTTGATGCAAACTCTAACTTGCAATGAAACAGTTAATCTAAGGAAAGTTTTTGAAATTTTAATTTAACCTGTTGTTACTCGTTGCATGCAGTCACAGAGACGATAATGTCGCCTTTTTCGTCGTTTCTTTCCTCTTTCAGAATATTCGAAAGTCTTTTTGCGATATGAGTGTAACGCTTTCGTTGGCCTTATCTTAATAAAGATAGAATGAATGCAAGGGCAAATCAGACCTTTTATGTACCAAATTGTGTATGAGGGACCTTTGGCTGGACGTTTTGTTTTTGTGGACTGTTCGCAATAAAGTGAGGAGTTGAGGGACCTAACGAATCATAATCCTTATCTAATGGTAAAAACCTTATCTCTAACCAATCCTAGCAAACCCTTTTACCTCTTCACCCACCCACAATCACATTTTTTATATCTAAAAATTAAAATTGTAAACATCTCGCTGAAGCAATCTATTATGTGCGTATGGTGGTAATTGTTTGTTTGTAGATCAATTATTGTCACAACCTACTCTTTTTGAGTCTGTCATATCGATGCTCGTGGCTTACTCGATCAGATATATCATGATCTCTTTTCGAAGCTTTTAATCGTGCATCTTGACAAAGTGACAAGATCAACATTGAAGTATAAAACCAAGACCATGGCCGACTTGATCGCAAGATCATCACCGTGGCATGACTCTCTTGCCAAGACTTTTAAATAAATTACACAGAGAGAAAAATCTGAGCTTCTAAATAAGTCTCATTGCTTCAAGCGCAAGCCTGTGCCTTTTCACACCATCTCAATGTAGATAAGCATATATAAATATTTTCTTCGTTTCAATCAAATCCAATGTGAGATTCCAGTAATGAAGTCTAAATGGCTTTTTTACTATTTTAAAATTTTCCAACATTCTCCCATAATTTTTAAAATTTCTAATACTAATAATGTCACCAAGGCAAGCCGATAATTTTCCTAGGGCCATATTCATCGGCAACAATTTGATCAAGAAGATTATGATGGAATCATTTATCCATAACACACCTTTGGGTATATTTATGCAATTGAGGGGATTCTGCAATAGAGAATGGAACTGATTAGATTTTCTATAAAAAAAAAAAACATTGTTTCACCGTTAGGTGTAACAATTTTTTTTTTATTGAATAGTTAAAAAGATAAAGGATTGAGTGAGAAATCCTCTTATTGCATAAACAAGTTGTCGATGTTCAATTCTATTCCGATTAACTCCATCATACCGTTTGCCTAGCTTCCTATAAAAAAAATCTCTAGTGGCTTTATCTAAAATGTCCATCAACAAGACCCAGAAATTAGAAAGATAGTAGAGGGAAATATGAATCAATCAGGCGGGAACTAATTGCACTATCATGAAGAGATTGCAATTTCCTGGTACTTCCATTGCATTCAATGAGTGTCACCAATACATAATTGAAGCCTTAAGATCTTCAAGTCTGGAACGTTTTAGGAGCATCTATCAACAACTATTACAGTCTGAATCACTCTATCACTGGACCCATATCTATAGAGATGGGAGGCTTAAAGACTGTATGTGCTGTGTCAGGACCTCAAATGGTTGGTCCCTAATGTATTTGATCCTGCTCTAAAGATTGGATCTAATAAAGGCATATTGTATAAGCCATTCAAACTTTCAAATTAATTAAAAAACTGGTCCCTATCCATGGGAGATTTGAGACAACTTCCTCTTTTTAAGTGTAATTCTATATGCAATGTAAAACTAACTCTTTTTTTTTTCTTTCTAACGGAGGGTTGGACTAATTCCCTCTGGGCTCAGAGAGAAGCCGAGTAAAACCCCTGTAGCCCCTAGGTGGTGGCACAAGTAAACTCAACATTCGGTTTCTGAAGAGGGGGGCACCGGGGATCAATACCAAGACCTCTAGCTCCGGAAGAGGAAGGTACCGTGGTCCTGACCAGTCGGCCAAACCCTTAGGGTTCAATGTAAAACTAACTTACTATATGTATTTATACACCAAAAGATCTTGTGAAGAAAGAAAGAAAAGATTGTGATTTTCACCAGACTCGGCCTTTTTTTTTTTTTGGTTTCATGTGTTTAAGATCCAGCAACAAGCTTTCAGGACAAACAACTGGAAAACAGAGAGAAAAAATTCATGCTTTTCACAAAGAAAGGGATTTTGAAAAAAAGAAAAAAGCAGCAGCTTACACTGTAATCTGTAACACCAAAAGACTGTAGGTGCCGCCAGTTCATGGGCCGGGTTGGCCGGCTGAGCAATATCCAAGCCCGGTCCAATTTTTAAACCATTAGCCCAAGCGTGACCATAGGCCAACTTGGGCATAAGTGCTTGGCCGTAGCCTGACCCACTTGAAAAAGGTTAAGCCCAAGCCTGGGTAAATCATGACTTTTGTAGAAAGAAATTCTTCTATTGATTGAACTATAGCTCAGCTAGTTGGGTCGCTTGTGCATGTGTGAAAAAAGTGCATGTGTTTGAATCCCCATTCTAACAAAAAAATTGTCTATACTTAAATTGTGTCTCTCATTCGGGTTGGACCAAGCTTGGGTCTTCTAAAACTGAATCCAAGCCCAGCCTCTGTGCCAAAACCAAAGGGTCAAAGCGGCTTAGTCTGGCCCAGTCCATGAGCACCCCTAAAATGAGCTACTAGGGTGGTGATGGCTGGTAGTTCATTGTATATATATGCATGAACCCGAACCCAATCTCAACCCTAGTCCAAGTTAAACCATCGACTAAACTTGTGAGAATACAAGGAAAACATGCTCTACTCATTCACAATTGAACTTGAGCTCACTCTCCACCTTACCTAGAGCTAGGATGTCAATGGATCTCTGTTAACTTCTTGCCTTAAGGACGCAATCTAAAAAATTTGGGTACAAACCTCTTTTTAGACGTTATTGATAATCAGCAGGTCCAGGTCCACATTTTGGGTTACCAGATCCAAATACTCAAGTATTTAGTGCCGGACAACAAGAAAACCATTTTTTATTTTTTCTACACTGCAATCAAGTATTTAGTGCCAACCATTCGAATTTGACATTCTTTTTCTTTCTTGTTTATTTTGTACATCATAGTTTGAGATAGCTCAATTGGCCTAGGACCACGGTTTGCACCGGAGGTTGTAGGTTCGAAACTGCACTACCACACTGGGGCTACATGAGAGTTTACCCGGCTTTCCTCCGATAGTAAAAAAAAATATATATATATATATATAAATATATATGAGGGGGCCTAGAGCGTCCGCTCACCTATGTGTGAGTGACTGAAAGCCCGCTTGCCCATTTCCATCTCGGTCTAAAATTGAAAGCCCGCCCATTTCTTTCAAACATGTTTCGTGGTCCGCCCATTTCAACAAACGTTATTTCGAGGATTTCATCGTCTCCTCAGCCTCAACGATGCCCTCACAGTTTCTCCTCACGTCTCCCTCGACGAAACCCTCAACGAAACCCAATCTTGTATCGTCTCCTCCCCAACCTCATCTCGTCTCCTTAGCTCCTCGGCGCCCGGTGTTGACATCGTCGGAGAGACTGTGCTCGTCGTCGCATCGCATCTTGTCCTGCACGAAACCCTCCTCTTTTATCGCTGCTCTCTCTGGTTTCTTTACAAAAGGTAAGATTTCATGTTTGTATTTTATTTTTGGATTTGTTTTCCATTTTCGTGTTTTTCAGGGTTCTGAAAAATTCATTGAAGGTGCTGTCACCGGAGGAGGAGGAGAGAGGGAAACGTGTTGAGTCCCAAATCCGTCGTTCCATCTCTCCCATCTAATCGTCAGAGCTGTAGCAGGTGTAAAATGCAACGTTTGAAGCTCTGCCACAGCACCTGCTCAGAATCGGGTTGGTAGAAATGTGGTGATTTGGGGATTTTTTTGGAAATTCAATTTTTTGTTTATATCGGGCAATTCCCCTTTTTAGCAAAAGGAATGAAGCCTTGAGTGACATACTATCAGCCTTCTTCTCCAGCGACGGTAGGTCACCAGACACCGCAACAAATCTCAGACGTTCAAGCACAGATTTGAGTGGTTTGCCCTTTTTATCTAACTCCGAAGCACGCATTCGGTCCTACATCTGAACCAGTCTCAAGACTCCTCGTCTTGCAAAACTACCGGGTCCCATCTTGAGGATCTGCAAGTGAAATCCCAATTCGCTCCAATAGGGAACCAAGGTGACTGGTGATGACATAAGTTCAACTTAGGATTCTCCCAAGTTCCATGTACTCCCTCTCGAGCTGCAAAACTAGCTTTGACTTATTTTTCCATTACCTGTTAGTATATAGAGACTGTGCTCGTCGTCCATCGCATCTTGTCCTGCACGAAACCCTCCTCTTTTATCGCTGCTCTCTCTGCTTGCTTTACAAAAGGTAAGATTTCATGTAAGAGTTAGGAACTACAAGTTACAACTCACAGGCTGGAAATTATAGATTGATAATTAGACCTCTTTCTATGAATTTTTATTAATAAAATTACTCACTCCTGTTAATTTCTTACACTAACAGGTCTTCATAATGAGCAGACTTATCCATGTGCAGCCAAAGAATGTAAGAGATGTTATCAACAAACTAGAAAAGGTCATGGGTCGGTGACAAGGCTAGCACCAGTTTTTGATGTAGTCAAAGGTCATCTATCAGGCCAACCAACACAAAGATCCAGACCTATTCAATGCTCCATCTTATGTGCAAGGAAATTGAGGGTCCTTGGCAAGATTAATGGAAACTAACAGAGATTCAGACCTCTTCAATGCTCCATCTTATGTGCAAGGAAATTGAGGCTCCTTAGCAAGATTAATGGAAACTAAATTTATACTTTTGAGGAAAAGGACTTTAAACAAGGGGCAAATAGTTGATTATTTGTATTTACACAGTTTCAAATCAAGCAGAATTTGGTGAATATGGATCATTGAATAGTTGTATTGTTTAATGTGGCTTCAAATGAACTTGTACTCTGTAACATGTTGCTTAATGTAAATGGTTGTGCTGCTTAATTTAACTAGCCAAAACAGTATTGATGTACTCATTTGTTATCATACGACTTGTCTCCAGGGGTTTCATTGGTCATATATGAGGTGTTTTAAGTTGAGGATGCAAATTACCATTAATGGCATTTTCATAAAAATTGGATAAGATGGACCTGATTCAGCCATTTGTAGTTTATAAAAATAAAAAAACACTGATACTTGAAATTGGATAATTGGATTACATGGAACACATTATGCCATTTTTACGGGAGTTAGATAATTTTGAATTACATGGAATCCGTTCAGCCATTTTACAGAGTTTCATCCTTGAGCCAACATCTACCACCTACAATATAGATGGAATTGGTTGTAGTTCCAATTTCAACTGTTGGATATATACATGTAACTGGTTTTAGTACAGATGCAACAAACACACCATGGAGCTCTTGAACCATTCAAGACAACTCAAATTTCATAAATGTTACAAGAACCACCAGAATGCTACAATTCAAATGCAACCCAGAAAATTACAACCAAAATATTACAGGAACCAGAATTTCATACACAACAAATCCATGAATTTTACAACACAAATGCAGCGCACAAAATTACACCCACTAGAAAAGAACTTGTAATGGAAAAATAAGTCAAAGCTAGTTTTGCAGCTCGAGAGGGAGTACATGAAACTTGGGAGAATCCTAAGTTGAACTTATGTCATCACCAGTCACCTTGGTTCCCTATTGGAGCAAATTGGGATTTCACTTGCAGATCCTCAAGATGGGACCCGGTAGTTTTACAAGACGAGGAGTCTTGAGACTGGTTCAGATGTAGGACCGAATGCGTACTTCGGTGTCAGATAAAAAGGGCAAACCACTCAGATCTGTGCTTGAACGTCTGAGATTTGTTGCGGTGTCTGGTGACCTACCGTCGCTGGAGAAGAAGGCTGATAGTATGTCACTCAAGGCTTCATTCCTTTTGCTGAAAAGGGGAATTGCCCGATATAAATAAAAAATTGAATTTCCAAAAAAATCCCCAAATCACCGCATTTCTATCAACCCGATTCTGAGCAAGTGTTGTGGCAGAGCTTCAAACGTTGCATTTTACACCTGCTACAGCTCTGACGATTAGATGGGAGAGATGGAACGACGGATTTGGGACTCAACAGTTTCCCTCTCTTCTCCTCCTCCGGTGACAGCACCTTCAATGAATTTTTCAGAACCCTGAAAAACACGAAAATGGAAAACAAATCCAAAAATAAAATACAAACATGAAATCTTACCTTTTGTAAAGAAACCAGAGAGAGCAGCGATAAAAGAGGAGGGCTTCGTGCAGGACAAGATGCGATGCGACGACGAGCACAGTCTCTCCGACGATGTCAACACCGGGCGCCGAGGAGCTGAGGAGACGAGATGAGGTTGGGGAGGAGACGATACAAGATTGGGTTTCGTTGAGGGTTTCGTTGAGGGAGACGTGAGGAGAAACTGTGAGGGCATCGTTGAGGCTGAGGAGACGATGAAATCCTCAAAATAACGTTTGTTGAAATGGGCAGACCACGAAACGTGTTTGAAAGAAATGGGCGGGCTTTCAATTTTAGACCGAGATGGAAATGGGCAGGCGGGCTTTCAGTCACTCACACGTAGGTGAGCGGACGCTCTCCTCCGCTTTAGCTGAGGAGAGGCCCCCTCAATATATATATATATATATCTTGGAGAAATTTAAGCCATTTATATTTACTTGATTGAGAGATTTACATCATTTATATTCACTTGCCTTGCATGAATTGACACTGTTTTCAATTTAACACCAATTTAACCATTAACCATTACTGGATTCCAGCCACAAAAATAAATGCCCTAAAAATGCATGTGTGGGTTTTTGGGACATTTATAATAAGTATGGGGAATGAAATTACATTCATATCACCATTTTGTTATAGTTGAGTGATTGTTACAAGAGGCATTTTAGTATATGAGAATATATAAAATAAATAAAAATGGAAGGGCCAAGCCATGCCTAGCATTGTCCAAGCCCAGAGCTCAAATCTCAAGGACCACAGAGAATATGTTTTCTTAAAAACAAAAGCCCTCATTTTAAGGGCTTTTGAGGGCCGGCCCAGACCAATTTCTCTCATCTGAGGGCTAGAATGACGGGCCTCTGTCCAAACTCAAGCTAGGGCAAGCCCATTTTTCTTTTTGTTGTTATGCTATATTAGTTATCAGGGCTAGAAGTGTCACTTTTAAAGCGAGGACAATAGATCGCCAACACCACACTTTATGGTAGTCTGGTGTTGGACCTTTTCATCACATACATACCCGTGGATCAATTCTTGGTTCTTCAAAATTTCAAGTATCACTTTTGACTAATACCTAGAACATGAAAAAAAAGAAAAAGAAAAGTTGAGTATAATAGATCGATCTATCTTTGTGCTATGAGTTCAGTGGTTTGGAAAGCAACTTCAAAACCCTTGAGTGTCTACCTATGTTTCTTACAAGTGGAACGAGTGGAATTCATAGTGGGAACCACCCTCAAAACATCCAATCAGTTCAAAGTAAACTCCTACCGAGTGTACTAGATGTCCCCAAAGTTTATCCCAACAAAAGTCAGTCAACCCACCATAAGATTAAACACGTGATTAAAAGCGTAACTGTTGCACATCATTAGTATTTATAAAATTATCTTAATTATGCTCTTAATTACACCCAATAAAGTCAGCCCAATGTAAGATTGGCATGGCTGGCTCATTTACAACTTACACCCCAATGGTTACTCCTAAGTCCAAACGATAGACCTTACCATTTAGGGGTGCAAATGGGTATTTAAAGAGCCTTGATTAGAATAAACCGGATATGAAATCTATGATTGGATTTTCTTTTTTGATATATGGGAGAAGTTCATATTTGAATTTGAATCCATGCATAGTGGATTAGAAGCTTTCAACTCTCAAATTAGATCCCCATTTGTTTAACCCAAGGATATAGATTTAGGATGATTGCATTCACATATTATAAAGATATATAGGTTGTAAGGGCTTAAATAGTACTCAATATTCATTTTGAGAGTATACTTAGCCTTAATCATTTACCGTTTATCAATCTAACTTGTATATTTAAAAAGTTTTTTCATGCTCTTTATATATATATTAAAGCAATAGGGGAGGTGGGCTGTGAGGGATGCCACATCAGCACTCAATTATTCTCCTTTTAGAAAAATCATTTAGAAAATAGTGAGAGAGTCTTTGCCTTTCAAGTGGGGCCTTTTTAATTCTTCTCAAATCTCCTAAAATGTCCCCATCCCCTCCAATCTTCCCTAAAAAATCTCTCATTTAGTAAAGTACATAAAATCCTTCTAACTTCCCCTCAAATCTCTATTTTCCTAACTTTCCTATTTTATCTTCTTATCTTAATCCTCAATTATCAATTTTGATGGTGCAATATTATATACTATGGGCCCCATCTAACTAAAGTCATAAGTCTCCAATATTGTGGAGCCCATCAAGCTGTGAAGAATGATAATGATATAGGGCTCATCTAATGAAATGCGACAAATCCCATAATACGTTGATGGGAATTTAGAGCCCAACTAATTGTGAAGAAAGTCTCATGCAATACAATAGCACACGTTTAACGAAAATTGTAAGAGTTTCATCTAAATGTGAAGAATATCTAATGATGCAATCAATGTTATATGTATGGGGCCTATCCAATCAAATGTCATAAATTTAAAAACACTAAACGTACAATTTCTATACATTTCCTTTTTTATGTATTTTTTTGTGTTTAATGTTTTTTTCCTTTTATCGTAGTCCTATTTTATTATTCTTTCTGTTTTGATAGGTTTTCATGGATTTATAATTTTCTTTTATTTCTCGGTTTCAATGTTTGATTTTTAGGCGTTGAGTTTCCATGATTTTATTTGTTTCTTCTAAACTATTTCTATCATTGGATTGTCTATGCACTTATATTTTCGTGCTGTATTTTTGTGGTGTTTTTCTTAATTTTATTTTTTTATTATGGGTTTATTCTTCTAATTTTAAAAGAATGTTTGAAGTAAAATACTCAACTAATTTCAAATAAATTAAAAAGCTCTGAGCCTTGCCCATGCATGCTAAATTGGCCCGACGAGCCTCCATGGGCACAACAGCACAGGGCATCGATTTTCATTGGGATGATGATAGTGGGCAATGGTCCCATGTTCTTTGATTACCAATGACATTTGAAATTTATTTGATTAAATAGGTCGTCTTGCCTGGGTTTGATGATGGGTTTGAGAGTACTATCCACCATAAAACTTGAAATTTCTTTTACCGTTTTCTTTATTTTTGTATGTATTTCAGATGTAATCAATTTGACGGCAGCAAGAACTCCATTTATGAGGTTTCGATGTAACTATCATCAAAGGAGTTGAATTCATTGGGCTTTGAAATTAGCAATGGATAACAAAAATCCGAATGCATTTCTTATGACTAATATTAATGGACGCATATTTTTATTCTTTTCTCATTTTTTTTCCTTCTTTGAATGGTATTATTTTTTCTTTTTGCTTCCATCCAGAATTTTCTCTTTTTTAGCAGGGACTTTCAACCCATGCATTTTTCAATTTACAAAGATTTTATAGGTGTGATATTACAAAATTCTCATTATTATTTTTCACGATAATTTATTTCTTTTACCATAAAATCTTAATGTCTTTTTCCACTTTATTTTCTTCTAAGAAATCTTTAAAATAATAATAGTGGATTCTTCTTTTTTAATTTTAATTATTATAATAATTTACTATATCTTTGTTAGCGTTTGTTGCTAGTTATCTAATTATACTAATGCACTTTGCATCTTATTTCAAATCAAGATATGATGACATATGCGGTTTGTTCTTTTGCAAGAATCCAGATAATACTTGTCTAAAGAATTTATAAATTCTCCAAATAGTTACCCCCACGTGGAATTTACAAATCTTCAATGCCAAATAAGCATTTGTAAATTTTAAGGGTGCTGGAATTACGAGACTTCTCATAAGGTTGTAATTCAAAATTATAGCAAAGAAAAAAAAAACATAGCATTTTGGGGCTGTCATTTTAGTGGATTGAAAATAATTTGATGTGTTGGAGAAATCATGGCATAATGCGATGGCTTATCTTTGGCATTTGCCAATGCTATTAATCTTTAGTCCAATTTCAAAATCTTAGCCACCTAAAATGTCTTAAATAATTTTTGAAATTTAATGAATTTCTAACTCTTTGCTTTTTGGTTAAATTTTTGGATGCTCAAATAGATAGAAGGACTTAGGAATTCCACATTCCCACATGTTTTGAAATTTTAAGAATTCTCGAGACAAAAATTCTTTAAATTCGAGTGAAGAAAAATGTCGTAAATGCTAAATAAAAATTCCCAACTTGACAAATTTTAGTCAATAATTATACTAACGAAATAGGCCCATACATTTTATGTCATATTTGGGCTCGGAATCAAATCTATATAAATCTTGAATGGGTTTGAATCTAACCAGTTTCCATCCCAGCCTTACCTCTTTATTCCATAAAATCACCAAAACACCCTTCACTTATAATCCTCATTTCCAACACACACTCAATATAAATAAACACCCCTCTTCTCTCAAAACCCTATTTTCCTCTCTACATCCTCCCTCCCTCTGCAACTGCCTCTGCCGCCAGAAGAAGAAGAAGGAGGAGGAGAGATGGGTCGAGTCATCAGAGCTCAGAGGAAGGGAGCCGGCTCCGTCTTCAAGTCCCACACCCACCACCGGAAGGGCCCCGCCCGCTTCCGCTCCCTCGACTTCGGCGAGCGCAACGGCTACCTCAAGGGCGTCGTCACCGAGGTCATCCACGACCCCGGCCGCGGCGCTCCCCTCGCCCGCGTCACCTTCCGCCACCCCTTCCGCTACAAGCACCAGAAGGAGCTCTTCATCGCCGCCGAGGGCATGTACACCGGCCAGTTCGTCTACTGCGGCAAGAAGGCCAACCTCATGGTCGGAAACGTCCTCCCCCTCCGATCCATCCCCGAAGGTGCCGTCGTCTGCAACGTCGAGCACCACGTCGGCGACCGTGGCGTCCTCGCTCGTGCCTCCGGAGACTACGCTATTGTTATCAGCCACAATCCTGATAACGGAACCTCCAGGTCCTTCTTCTTCTTCATAGCATTTAGGGTTTTGTTTCCATTTGAATTCTAGGGTTTTGATTTTTATCAGATCTCAATACTATTGAGAAGAAATGATCCTATGGTATGGTATATCATGATTGGACGTATCTTTGTTTAATCTAATCTGTTCTGATAACGGAACCTCCAGGTCCGTTTTTTTCTTCATACCAATTAGGGTTTTGTTTCCATTTGAATTCTAGGGTTTTGATTTTTATCAGATCTCGATACTATTGAGAAGAAATGATCCTATGGTATGGTATATCATGATTGGACGTATCTTTGTTTGATCTAATCTGTTCTCTTTTGAGAATCCATCTGTGTAGGAAAATCCCCTTTTCATTCATCTAAGGTGATATGGGCAGTCAGATTGAGCATGCATAGAAAAATATAGCAACATAGCTTGTGCATCTAACCAAATCAGCGGAGGTATATGAAGTGAACAGATCAGGTCGAGCAAAACCCATGATCGTTTCTCATTATTATGTTTGATAGTTGGGTTTGAAACAAGAGAAATGGTATTGTAAGTACAGTGCTGACTGCAACTAATAATAACCATTTGGTTTAAGCTATGTGGAGCTGACCTTTGCTTGCTTGATTGGCCGTTCATATCATATGACTGATTTTGTGAAAAGAATGATTTGATTTTCACTCTGATTGGAGTTATATACAGCATGTCATCGTTCTTGTGTGAGAAACATTACCATTTGCATTTTACAAATTGTAAACCCAATGGTGCTAATCAATTTTGTTCGGAGTGGAAATTTGGCCTTTGTTCTATGAGTGAGCCTGCTCAGATAAAGTGTCCCCATACTGGTTATATTAGATTTTATCTACAGGTATCACCATACTAGCTGCCTAGTCATTCAGAGGAATGTGGTATGTTGTGAGTGTTTTTAATCAAACAAAATTGGCCCCACCCGGTTAAGTCAAATGGCTTCCTACAAATACAGAGGTATGGCGGAATTACAATGACTAAACAAAAGTGCTCCCTACCATCAAATTATAGGGCAGAACAGGTCGGTTTTTTAAAAAATAGTGATTATTTTACTCTAGAACTTACTTTCATTTTAACTTCTCTTGCTGCTAGATTGAAGAAAATAATTGGTAATGAGTTGTATGTCATATACTTTGATAATGACTAATTAGACTTTGGAAGTGTAGTATTTATGATTTGGCTAGGTGTAACCAATTATGATATGTGTTTATGTTCTTTAAGAATTTTTTTATATATAAAATTTTATTTGTAAAGTTTTAAGATTTATCCAGTACTTCATTAATCCTTTTTGTGAAAAATTGTTTGGAAAAACATCAATTACTTTCTTATTGTCAAAACTTCTGTTATGAGAAATCAATGGGCGTGTTTGGTTCTTGGTATCCACTTAAAAGTTAAACCTGCTGTTTGTCATTTCTGGCAATGACTCCATGGTTTGCGCATGATCTGGCAACCTGCCATTTTGGGGGTCCAACAGAAAATTTGTTTCTCCTCATACCAGCATATGGCAGAAGCGGAGCAATGATTCTAGGGTTCCTTCCGGGAACTGGTTATTCATACAATAAAGCCATGCATAGCCAAAGGCTTTTATCCTGTTATATTCCTAGTCATAAGCATTTTAATGGATATAGTTTTTTTTTTTTTTTTGGAAAAATGTTCTTTGCATGATTCTACATAACATCTCTTGTATTATACTTGCTTGAATTATGCATTCACATCCGAACGATGCTCATCCGACTGACTGTTGGTTGTTTACGTTAAGAACTGTGTTTTTACATTTTGTTGATGATCACTAAAAAAGTCCTTGAAATAACCTAATTACCAAGGAGTCAGGACTTGGACAACTGCAATGGACTTGTGAATCAGGACACGGACAACCCTGTTCACTTCTTGCTCTCTTGCTTTTGTGCCCCTATCATAACCTTATCTTGCGGTGCCCTGTCCCATCTACATTTCCAACATGTAGAGCTTTGTGTCCCCACAATCTGCTCCAACATCCATGTGAATTGGGCAGGACCACAACTACCCGAGCAGTTAATGGGGCTGGTGCTGGGTTCAGTTATGCCTCACATGCAGCTATTTCTCCACAATGCCCAAAACATGTAAAACATTACTAGGTGGATGGATGGGCTTGGCTACTTCCACAACCACTGTTGGAACTACGAGCTTTTGGTTTTTGTCTCCAGTGAAGTTGTCTTTTTGCCTGCAGCTCTATTGGATGCGTCTCAACCTCTGTGACCATCAAATTAGTGGTTTCGAACTGAGCACCTTCCAACTGTCATTCTTTTCTAGTTAATCTCAGATCTTGAACCCAGCCATCACATGATCTTGACAATACCTGAAATGTATCTAACCTGGGGCAGTCATGTTGTGGGAGCTTGGGGTTGTAGGTCGAATACTTGCATAATCTATCTGCATTATTGTAGGATCAAGCTTTTGAATACTTGCATAATCTATCTGCATTATTGCAGGATCAAGCTTCCTTCTGGTGCCAAGAAGATTGTCCCAAGCGGGTGCCGTGCAATGATTGGGCAGGTAGCTGGTGGAGGCAGGACTGAGAAGCCCATGCTCAAGGCAGGTAATGCTTACCATAAGTACCGAGTGAAGAGGAACTGCTGGCCTAAGGTACGTGGTGTGGCCATGAACCCTGTGGAGCACCCTCACGGAGGAGGAAATCATCAACACATTGGGCATGCCAGTACTGTTCGCCGCGACGCCCCACCTGGCCAGAAGGTTGGTCTCATTGCTGCCAGGAGGACTGGTCGTCTCCGTGGGCAAGCTGCTGCAACTGCTGCCAAGTCAGAGAAGGCCTAGTGAATTTGTGCTTTGTTTTGCTAGAAAACTCTCTTTCCTTTTGTTTTCCTTTTATTTTCTCTCTGCTGTTTCAAAAAAGAAGTTGGATTTCAAATTTTTGATTGAAGAGGCTTGCAAATTTCTATTAATGTCTATTGCAACTCATGGCCCACACACGCCTGCTTTAACATGTTAGTCTCAGCTAAAAATTTCGTTCATACCAAATTCTATGCTGTTCTAGAATCAGGGAAAATGTTTCATAATTCTCTGGTTGTCTTAACCAGTTTTAAGGCCCTGTTTTGGATAGTGGGTCTAATCAGTTTACCTGTAAATCTAGTTGCCTGCAACTCTGTCAACAAGGGGGTAAAAGAGCAAAACAAATGAAATTTACAGGTAGCTCAAGCTATCACTGCAGCTGCATGCTTACAAGGATCCATATGGTTACATATGGCGTGAGAATTATCCAAGAAGTGGAGATTTTCAAGAATGTTAACACATGGTATCAGGTTCACCTGGATGGTAATCCTCCGACTCCATTTGTATTGTTGCTCTGTAACTTGTCTTTGGACACCAAACGTCCTCGGGTGAGTGGGGTTTTATCTCCAAATGGAACGGGAAGATACTGGCCTATAGTGCCCTAAAGCAGGGTTGATTAGAATGAAACAAGAAGAATTTCTCTATTTTTATTGGGATGTTGGTGACAGACAGTAAGTAATACTGGTTCTGATGCATGCAGTTAAGATCTCTACCCCATATGCATGAGGCGATTCTATCTCAATGATATTATGTGGGCTCCCGGTATATTAAACAATCATGGCTAGCCATACTACAGATCATCATCAAAGCCTTATCTCCATTATGCATAATACGATGGCCCAATGTCATCAAATCCTCATGCTGTTAAAGACTCTTTTTGTAAAGACCAGCGATCTACCAATCTCCGTGGAGTGTTGAGAAGGGGAAAGAAATGGGGGTAGAGTAGAAGAGGCCAGCAAAATTGCTAATATTCAGGGCAAGGTGGGCAGCAAGAAAATGACCAATATCTCCACCCTGGATTTTTAGGAAGCACAAGCACATGTGTAAGAGCGGCTGCTTAAGGAACAAATGGGACGACAACAGAGAGGCAACAAAGTATAGATGGGTGAGCACTGAACACTGCACATAAGCTAACCCTGCTCCAAGCATTTCCTTCATTGCCATGCCATTTATTTGACAGCCAGTTAGGATCTTGATAAATCGGATGCTGGAAACTTCATGTTCGTTTTTTTATTTTTATTTTTGCATCTTAATAACCAGTGATGGAGTAATAACCTCAAGTTACCTGTAAGTGAGAGGTTTTTTCTATTGCCACAAGGTTCATAACCATTCACTGGGAAACTGATCGCAGGGCAGAGCTGTGTTCCGAGGAACCCAAACAGAATCTCATGATTTCCTGCTTCTGGGGGGTCTTCAATTCTCCTGTTTCAGAAACTAGAAGCCCCATCGTTCATGGCTATGTCAGTTGTCACTACAATTTACCATTAACCCTCAAAATGGTTCTAGTCTAGATATCATACTGCTTTTTTTCAGCCTAAAAAACCCCTTTTCTGCCAAGGCATTTTATAGTACTGATTATATATATTTCAAAAACAACTCTCTGCCTTTATGTTAGACGTAACTACCCATTTCTAAAGTTAGGAACGAGGTTCCTCAACAACTAAATTTGGAGTTAAAAAGTTCAAGTATGGCTTTCTAGAGCAATGGATAATCATCCCAAGCAATGGATGAAATGAGCTCGTGGCAATGGTAGGGTGCTCGCTATTGCAATCTACTGGGTGGAAAAAAAAAATCCCAATAAAACAATGTGGGAGATCAGCTATTAGTCCTTATCAAAAGCACTCATGATGATTATTAGCCTTACCCAGTTAGAGAGGTCAGGTCACAATCCAAGTCGAATCTCTCCTCTGAATCTGATCCACCCCACCGATTACTATAGAAAAAAAAAGGCTCAAATTGATAATACTTTTCTCAATTTCATGTCATGAGAAAATGTGAGAAGCTTTTGCATTGATTTTGAAAGAACAGAACCACATTTCCGGTAAATAATGTAAGCATTAAAAGATCAAAAGATACTATTCGTTGGACTCGTATAAAAACAAAACGAATCACATATTACTACTTTAATTTATTTTTAAAGTAGTTAAAACACATCCTAAAATCTTAAATTCACAGGACATTGTTTTCTAATGTCTAGAGATTTTTTTTTTAAATCATTTTTATACAAATCTTAAGGCTTCTTGTGCTCTAGGATGCAACTCAGCCAGACGACTCGCTGATTCTCAGCGCAACTCAGTTAAATGGCTTGACTCAAGGGGGGACTGAGTCACCCCCAGCACTCATATTTCCCCTTGAGGCAACGCTATATCTCATTTACAATTCGCATATGACAATGTGCTATTCCTCTTCCCTTGATACAATCTGAACCACTTTTTTTTTTTTTTTTCCAACCTATTTGAGACTTGAGAGTGAGGTATAGGTCAAAAGGATAAACAACAGTGTCTCAAGCCATTTTACACAAAAAAAAAAAAAAAAAAAAAAAAAGAAGAAGTTAGTCTCAGCTGACCTTTTGTTTTTTTCCATGCAACATCAATTCTCAAAATCAGTGGATACAAAAAGAAGAAGAAGAAGCTGAATATTTATTTGGTAGTGGAACACATGCAAGACCTGAGTAACAGGAACGCTTGTGTTCTATCATATTCTTGGCAAAATGAGAAAGAAATTGCCACAGTGGATTTTTTTTTTTTTTTTTTTTTAATGCTTAGCAGCTACAGCTATCCACAGCTATCCTTATTCAGGCCTCTATCTCCGCTATTCCTTATTACCCATATGGCTGCACAAAAATCATTGCTGAGATTGTTAAAGAAGAAGAGTCAATTCTCGCAAAAAAAATTCTGTATGGTAAAAAAGGCAGTACTTTATACTTTCATTTGCATCCTCTGAATTGGAATGAGCACTAAAACCAAGTCTTTCAGAGGTCTCAGGATTCACAGCTAAGAACTTTAAAAAACAGAGCTTTCCTGTTGGCCCTTGGTTGGCCTTTTATCTCCGAATCAAACACTTTGTGAGCTTCCTTTATAAGAGAATGGTACTTGCAGAAGAAACCCTTTCTTTCTCGTTAGAGAGAAACAAAACCTTTTTGGAAACAATTGCCTAGTATCAGGCCAGTTTTACAATAAGGGTCTGGTTGGAGAATAGGTGATGGGTCAATGGTGGATATCTGGAATGAAAAATGGATTCCCTGAGTGTACAATCTGAAGGATAATTCCTACGCTGGCTACTGCACCTTCTCCTCCCCCTTACAAAGTCAAGGATTTCCTCACTAATATATATCCCACCTCTTATTCAGTCCACATCGATATCAGAAATTCCGGATGCCATGTAACTTAGCATGCAACTAAGAAAATGAAGCAGAAGATAAGAAAATGAGAGAGAGATGAAATGGAGGTGCCAAAGGCAAAAAGTTGTAGCCACATCCAGTGTTGAAGTAAAATTTAGGGCAATGTTTCACACATTTCATGAGATGATATGGCTCATACAATTAATGAATGAAACTGGGATCAGTCTCACGCAGCCATTTGTATAGCGCCCATCTTCCACGAAAGGAGAAAGCACATAGAGGTTAACTACCACTTTGCCCAAAATGTTACTAGTGTGAGTGATTAAAATGTTAATCCCTATGTTTGGAAATGCGTTCAACTTGAAGGCAAAATCTTCTTCTGCAGGAACATCCGCATGCAGACATTCCCATCCAACTGATAAAAGAGGCGGCTAGGCACATCAAATTGTCAAGACTCCTGAATTTAAAGCGCTCACCAATTGGATGGGAACATCTGCACACAGGACATTCCAATAGGAGAAAATTCGCCGACTTGGAGATCTCTTCACCAAAGAGTTTGAAGGATTCATCTAAAATTTATGACTGACACACATTAATAGTTGGAATCTATTCAAACCTTTCGGGGGAGTGTAGATACAAGAGAATCATGGCATGTGTGGAGATTCAATCCCATGTTTAAGTAGTGAATGTGCCCCCATGTCTAGATGGTTTTATCTTATCTTATCTTATTATTATTATTATTATTATTATTATTATTATGTTCTTTCATAAGTTTTGGGAGATTCTAAAAGGTGAGATGTAATGTCTTGTTTACAAGGATTTCATGCTCAAGGTTGTCTTCATGAGTAGTTAGGTGCTTTTTTCATTGTTTTGATTCACTCTTTTATCAGTTGGATGAGAATGTTTGCACGTGGATGTTCCTTAGGTCTCCTGAATTTAAAGGTGCTCACTAGTTGGAAGGGAACATTTGCGTACAAGACATTCCAGTTGGAGAAAATTCCCCAACTTGGAGATCTCTTCACCAAAGAGACTGAAGGATTCATCTGAAATTTCCGTCTGACACACATGAATAGTTGGAATCTATTCACACCTTACATAGGAGTGTAGATACGAGAGAATTATAGCACATGTGGCAGATTCACCTACAATAATTTTAGATGCATTTTATATCTCAATACATCTTCCATGAGGTGTGCAATCCCATGTTTAAGAAGTGAATGTGCCCCCATGTCCAGATGGTTATATCTTTTCTTATCTTATCTTATTATTATTATTATGTTCTTTCATAAGTTTTGGGAGATGCCTTAAAGGTGATATAATGTCTTGTTTACATGGACTTCATGCTCAGGGTTCTCTTCATGAGTAGTTAGGTGTTTCTTTCATTGTTTTGATTCCTAAGAAGGATGGTGCAGCCACAATTCAGGATCTCCAACCACTTTGTCTTCTTCGAGTACCTGTAGGTGTCGGCAAAGGTAGCCAACCACTTGAAACAAGGTATCCATTCTTTCATCTCTCACCAGCAGGGTGCTTTTGTGGAAGGTAGGCAAATATTGGGCTCTATGCTTACAAGTGCGGAAGGTAGCCCACAAGTGTAATAATTCTAGGCATCATGCGAGGAGGCTTGGAGTATTTCTAAGATTTGAAAAGGCTCACAATCTGGTGGATGAAGGATTGCTTGATTACTCTCTTTGGAGGATGGGGTTGGTGAAAGAAGGGAGGATCTAGATTCATGCCTATGTCTCATCAGTATATTACTCTGTTATGATCAGTGGGCCCCCTAAGAGGATTTTTCATGAGACTAATGCTTACATCAAGGGGATCCACCGCCTCCCCACCCCCACCCCTGTTGCGCCTCATCATTTTTGAGGCATCGGGCATTCTGGTAAGGAAGGCTAGGTTAAGTGGGTTGTCATATGGGTTCCACATTGAGTACTCAGTTATTGGGATAAGGCATTTACCTAACTGATGAAACTGAGGTTTTCCGTGATGCTAGTGTGAAGCAGGTGGAAAATCTTAATATGGTGGTTCCCTAGTTTATGCTTGTATCTGATTCTAGCATGAAGATTAATTTTTCTAAGTGTGAACTTATGTGTGTTCGTTTGGATCAGACTCGGGCAATAGACCTTACAGTTAGGTCTTGGTTCCATCTACTTGGGCAAGCCGTCAAAAGCCTTATGGTCTCCAGTCATTGGGGAATTAGAGAAGCAGATATCTACTTGGAAAAGTAGATATTTGTCATTTCGAGGGCAGATTAGTTTAATTAAGTTGGCTTTTGCTAGTGTGAGTATTTATTTATTTTATCTGCCTTGCACCATCCAATTAGTGTATATTTATTTTGTATGCAACGTAAGTTCTTATGGAAAGACAATACCAATCATCAGCAGTTTCACTTAAGAGGGAAGGGGAAGGTTTGATGTCCTACTAATGATGGTGGTTTGGAAATTTAATAAATTTGGATAATTAACTGCACGCTTTTGGCAAGCAGCTTTGGCAACTGTTGTGGGGAGAATTCTTTGTGGAAGCCAGTCCTTACTAGGAAGTAGAATGTTCTCAATGATTGGCTGGTTGGTGGATGTTGTTTCTTCTCATGTGTCAGGGTTAATGGTCCAGCGCTGCTTCTGTTTGGACAACATTTCTCCTCAAGATTGGCTATGGTATTGGGTATTGGTCTTATCTTCATTTTAGGGAGGATGAGCGGTGTGATGATAGTGCTTTGACTGAGGCATACCCCAATTTACTTTTATTTCCTCTAATAGGAGGCTATGGTTTCTGATTATCTTGATTGGCTAGGTGAACTTTTTAACTGGATGACACCTTTTCGATGTAATTTGCATCATGATGAATATATTTTGTTGGCAGATCTGCTATCAGCAATACTTGTTGTGGAAAATTAGACAGATAATAGGTTCTGCTCCTGTGATTCAAAGTGGGTATTTCTATGAAATCTTTTTACAATCAGCTGCTTCATAGTGGAAATTCTTCCGCTGCATTCGTCCTTTTGTGGAAAATACTTGCTTCTTCAATGGTGGTGGCACTTGTATGGACTCTTGACTTTTTAGATAAGTTAATGACTATAAACCATTTGAGGGAGTGTATGAAAAGCATTATGTGAGGAAGTGTATGAAAAGTATTATGTGTTTGCATGCTGCAGAGGAAATTCTTCATCTGTTTCTGCTTTGCTTATTTGCATTGGTGTATGAGGGTATTTTTTAATCTTTTTGGTATCCACTTGATGATGCCTTTGAAGGCACATGCCTCGTTGGAAGCTTGAAGTTTAGGTTTCATAGATTCACAGGGTTCTGTTTGATCGATGTTCTCTTTCATTTCTATTCTTTGGTCTCTTTGGCTCGAGTTGAATAACCATACCTTACATAATCAGATCGATTCCCTGTTTGGTGTGGTTATGACAGCTTAGGCAAGGGTTATCTCTTGGGCTCTTACAATGAAACAGTTTAAGGGGCTGTTTCCTTGTAATCTATGGAGGTGTTGGAGAGAGTGGTGTGGATATTTATGTTTTTGTTTGCCAGATGGAGTTTAGATTTGTGTTTTACTTTTCCTTGTAGCTCATTGCTTTCTTGCATAAAACGAGAGGTTATTATTTTTCTTAAAAAAAAAATGAAAACATTATTTAGTAAACACAAAAAGATCGGGGATACAACTAATAACCACACTCGAAGATCAAGTGCCTTTCTAATTGACAAGATCCCCTCTCTATAAAACATAGCGTGTTGTGTTTAGCTTAGAGATGATGATCATAATTTGGGCATCTGATTGAGCTATTATCCCATGTGCTATGTAAGACGACAAGATTACTGATATGGTCTTCAGAGTTCTATAGTTCGGTTTGCCATGGAAAAGGGTATGAGGGTCTTAGTGTCTATGTTCCACCAAGTGGAGTGGAGGCAGATAGGAATTATAAACTACTTTAAAAAAAAAAAAAAAAATCCCGTGAGATGTGACTCTACAAGTGAACAGCGAATATTACACCAAAAAAAAAAAAACGCTGAAGCAGAAAAAAAACGCATTACTTCCAAAACCCATCTTGTCGAAGAAAAGTGAACTCTTATAAACATCAAGTTTCATTATGTAATGCACAGCATATCTTTATTCAATTTAGAAAAGCTAATGGAACAAAATACCACCGGAATCCACATCATAAACCACCACTTCACAGGAAAATCTCACACTCTTACATAGTAAGGAAAATGAGAAAAGTATAAAGTATGTGCAAACTGGCCCTTCTTCTACAAGTGGCTACACCGTTAGTGTCTCATTCTCAACATCCAAGCTACATGCTAACTGTCATCTATATGATGATAGTGTTAATAACCAGTAACACCAAAAGCTCGAGCTATTAGTGAACAACATAACCATTTATATCAACATATAGTTCCTATTGATGCACGATGGATCACTGAATTTGATCAGAAAAAATCATTCCACAAACAAACTGTTATGTTTGAGGTGGAAAAGACCACTTCCATCATAATA
This sequence comes from Cinnamomum chago, assembly GCA_038049695.1. Classification (NCBI taxonomy): domain Eukaryota; kingdom Viridiplantae; phylum Streptophyta; class Magnoliopsida; order Laurales; family Lauraceae; genus Cinnamomum; species Cinnamomum chago. Next base: position 16,547,288 of record CP142453.1, read on the forward strand.
GGTAAAAGAACAGAAAAAAAAGAAAAGAAAAGAAAAAAAAAAAGAGTAGGAAAATTGCTAAGGTCAGCTCACAATCAGCATTACTTAGTTTGGCTAACATACATAACAAAGATTAAAATATTTCAAACCCTTTTTCTCACAATATCCAGGATATCTTTGTCAGTCCAAAAAGATTCATCCCATTTGAGATGTATTGTTGTCCAAATACCTGAAGATCTTTGTACTTGTTCAAGAAATAAGAAATCACTAGAACAACTCTACTCCACATTGTCATGGAGAGTTTAATTCACAATACATCCATTGTCCCCCTTTGATCTTCTAACACTAGGGTAACACACTCTAGCCTACCTAACTAGTATTACACTGACAGATTCTACAACCTCATCTGCCTCTTGTTTAAAGTCAGAGAAGAAGAAATAAAGAGCCATGTTTCACTTATTTCACAAAGAACAACAATTCTTGCAGATATTAAGCAAAGGGAATTGCAGTATTCTATGGGGAAATCTTACACATAGTGTCAGTATTCTTACCTCATAATTCTCTCAATCATCCTCTTGCCGGCTTCTGTAGAAGAGCTGAAAAGTAGATCTTTGGTTTACCTGTTCCCAAGTCAACCTTCTCCCCTACGACCCACCTCAACTTTTTGTAACCAAACCTTTCCATCAACTGCATAACAGTCTTCCTCCTCTCATCACCAACACAGTGATAGTTATCCAACCAAAACAATCCCCCAGGCCTCAAAATTCTATCGATATCAAACATCAAGAACTCCAGCTTATCCTGCCTAGCTCCATCTCCCAAACCATTCCCTGTGTGAACCAGATCGAAAATGCCATCATAGAATGGAAACCTCTGATCAGGTGACAATACCATGGGGAATAACCCTCTGGCAGCAATGAATTCGTTGAAAGGCGCATCTACATTCAAAGCAGAAGTGATGATCGTGACATTCTTTTCCGCCATTCTAGCAGCAAAGCTCCCAGATGATCCTCCCAAATCAAACCCAATTCGAATATTTCTATTCCCCATGGAGAGAACCTCATCTATTAGGAAATCATTCTTGCCTCTGGCCTGAACCCACCTCTGTTTTTCCAACCCATTGGCCAAATCAAAGCAACCATTACAATCTCCGCCCAATTTCTTCCCTTTTAGACACTCAAAGCTCTTGCAAGAGAACCCATTCCACCCCACAATCTTATCACTGACAGGTTTCCAAAGCGAAAGAGGAAAAGGAAAGAGACCCATTTTAGGCACTAACCTTGCAAAGCATCTCCTCCTAGGAAGAGGCTCACACCCTTTTGAAATCAGCTTCTGGGAAACACTCCAATCATCTCGGCAAGCCCCACCCACCTTGTAATTCATATACTGAGAGAGCAAATCGGCAGAACTCGAGCACAGATGCCCAACTGAAGCTACCATCTCTGTGATCCCAGACTTGGAATCTTTGCCCAGAGGTAGAGGATGGTGTTGGAGGAAGGTCTTGAGCTCGTTTGGGATGTTGGGTCTCGAAAGATCGATGTTTTTATAGCCGATTAGCTCTTTCTCCATCTGGGTGAGCTTCTTTTGGGAGGAAACGATTTCTTGGATGATGAGAGAGACGTGTTCGGAGATGAGGGAGATGTTTTTGTGGGGGGCATGGAGATGGGTCTGGTGGGTGGTTCGAGGGGAAGTGAAGGCGTAAAGAGCGAAGAGATTGGTGATGAGGATTGACAAGAGCATGATGAAGTTGAGAGCTGAAGAGCAGCAAGAAGGGGGCTTGAATCTTGCAGTTCCATCTCCTATTTTCAGTGAAACAGAGCCCATTGCAGCTGATGATGATGAGAGACAAGCTGCAAGTAGCTCAGAGAGAGAGAGAGAGAGAGGAGGGGTGTGACTGTTAAGTCTTACTTTACTTTTAACTGATAAAGAAAACGATGTTTTGTAGGAAAGTTGAGATTAAAGAAACCAAAAGATTCTGTCTGCTCACTGAAATGAGGAACAGATCGTTGTCGGTTTCTCTTTTAGATTAAAATGAGTGGTTTGGTTTGGTTAGTTGCATCAGTATCATGCATGCCACAAATCTAACCCTTCTGAAGGGGCACTCATTTGATCTTTTTGGTCTTTCACTGATTGAGTGAAGTACATAATTTGCACTTGGAAGAGGGAAGGTGTTTGTGAAGGAGAAGTGGCATTGTTATCCACTTTTGGAAATAGTGGTAAGACATCACTCTAGTCGTGATTTTAACCCTGGTGTTGCCAAATGTGACGTGAGAATATGAAAGATAATTTTATTTTTTTTCACTTTTTACAACGCAGATTCCATGCCTTTGGCCAAAATTCTATGTCCTTAGTGTACGAGTGTAGTTTTGAACTCGCAACGTCGGGTGCAAATCGTAGTTTTAGATCAACTGAACTACCTCTCAAGATTGTATAAAAGATAACTTGTAAGGCGGCAATTGTGGAGTTTGCAATTGTGGTGGACTTTGCAATTGTGGAGTCTGCTTTCACCCATGTTTGATGGAGGCCCACTTGGATGCGTATCAATTGGAGTGGAGATTGGAGGGGTATGTTGAGGAATAAGGTGTGGTTTCAAATTTTCTCTTTTTGGGGCATTTACCTTGGCAAAAGCCTGACTTACCTAGCGTGGTAGAGGTAGGAACTTTAGTTGTTCGAGAAAAATAACAAAATCTCGAAAAGGGCAAACATATATGTGGTTGGATAAATGTTGAATGACGTTAGGGATGAATCAAGGGTTTGGACTGATTTAGGTGAGCCCCATATTTACTTGAATGGGATAACCTAGGTCAAAGTCACAATCAAGGCAGTTGGGTTCAATTAATTGTTCCCTCCACTCATATCCTATCCAAATTGCATCTCGTAAACTAAGACATGGTCCAAGCAGAGGCAAAGATGAGCAGTCCAACGTTGACATGAAATGTAAAATTTTCACCTTAGGATCCATATGTTTTGTATAATTTAATATTTAGGACTGTATTTTTTAAATATTTAAAAATGAAAAATCAAAGGTGAATATTTAAGAAATACATTTAATAACCTCTCCTTAAATGAAAATTGTAAAAGATGAGAAACGAAATATTCAACTATCATGGATTTGAATTTATATACTCAACTCACACACTGATTTTCCTAATCAACTGAGCTACCGGCCGTGGGTCAAGTGCACAATGCTAATCACTCATAATCAATCCAAATCACACTCATCCATTACACCCTCAACCCCGCCTTTAAGCAGGAAAAAAAAAAAACAGAGTCAAAACATACCAAAAAATCCCATAAGTACTACATTCATATGCATATACTAACCTAATTCGGACATGGTTTGCTGACCATCTCTCATTAAGACAGGGTTTACAACAGCATTAATAAAATGTGCCGGACTCAATTTGGGCCCACACATACACTGTGAAACACCCCCCAAAAGGTCACTTGATCCGAACCCGACCCGACCCGACCCATCTGTCCACCCCCCGCTCTTTTTTCTACATTTTCAGCTCCGATACATTCTCTCTCTCTCTCCCTCCGAAACTCCAGATGCAGATCTCAAACCCTAATCTCGTCGTGTTTCTAGGGTTTCTTCTCTGCATCTTCATGGCGGAGGAAGCTCTCTGCATCCGAATCCCCAATCGGACGCCGGAATTCGCCGCCATCGATGACCCGAACCGCCCCCTGAATGTGGCGGTCTTCGCCCTAGGAAGCTTCTGGAGATCGGAATCCGTCTTCGGATGCTTGCCGGGCGTCTTCCGGACGACGGTCGGATACGCCGGAGGGACGAAGACCAATCCCGAGTTCAGAAGCTTGGGAGATCACGCCGAATCCGTTCAGGTCCGTCAGATCAGATCCGTCCTAATCTCTAGAAACCCTAGAGAAGTTGCAGATTTCTTGAATCTTGATTCTCCTTTTGTTCATGTGAGAGTGTTGTTGAATGATGATTTTGTTGTTTTGGATGGTTTGGATTCTGAGAATTTTAGGTGTAGGTGTAATGGTGCTTGTTCCGATCTAGTTGAAGTGATTTTGAGTTTGGTGATTGTGTTTGTGCAGATCAAACTACTCCTAAAACCAAAATGGAGTAACACCCTTAAACAGGAATGATTTTGTTGTTGAGACAAGTTCTGAAAAAGTTTAAACAAGAGGAAAATTTTGTATATGGGTTTTATTGATATAGAGAAGTGTGTGTGTCAAAGCAAATAATCTGGAGAATATTGAAGAGGAAACTTTGTGAAGAGATCAATGAGTTTTCAATTGGAATTCAGTTGCTACAAGGGTTCATCGGAACCTTTATTTAATTTTCTTGGCATGTACATTCTGATTGAGAAAAAAATTCAAGATGATGTTTCTTGGTGTATGTTGTTTGTAGACAATAATACAGTGCTAATTAGCTAAGCAAGAAATCAAGTTGATGATGAGTAGCAACTATAGAAAGGCTTTTGAGTCAAATGGTTTGAAGATTAACAAACTAGCACAAAAATATATGGAATGCAAGCTTGGAAGATCTGCAAGTAAAGAGGATGATCTGGTCAAAACTGAAAATTACTTAGTACAATGTGACGATTTGATATCTATTTGAGTTCCACTTTAGTCAGTATGACATTTTCATCTGATGGAGTTTGACCATAATTTGTATAGAGCTGTGTTGAGCAAGGAAGAAATGACAAAGAGGGTAAGTACATGCAGTTAAGATTCATATATTGAAAGATGTATATATGAAGTTACAGTTAAGGATAGATTTATGATTGAATAGATTAGAGTAATATATGAGTGGCCTTAAACAAAAAAAGAGAAAATGGAGGAATGTTGTTTGAGATGGTTTGCAAATAAAAGATTGAGGAAAGGAATTGAAGTGTTACAAGTATGAGAATCTTGTTTTAGTGAGAAATGACATGTTAGTTTGTAGATTGACATTCATATAGCTTTAAATAGGGTCAAGTTGAAAGATAGAACTCATAAAGACAATTCCAGTAGCTTGGAATGAGGGTTTGATGACGATTGATGGTCTAAACCTCATCATCATCAATGCCATCATCAAAGCTTGTTCCAACTATATTGGGGTCATCAGTCAACTTCATGAATTCTGTTTTGCCATTCTAGTCTATCTTGAACCAAGTCCTCGGATTGGTTGCACTTCTTCGGATCTATCCTACTACCTCGTTCCATGTCCTCTTCGGCCAACCCCTTTTCCTTGATGAGCTATCAACTTGTATAAAGAAACTTTTCCTCACAGGTGCCATTGCTGGCCTGCATTGGACATTGAATCATTTCCATTATTCATTCATCTGAAAGAATGTCCATTTTTTTATTGATGCTAAGTGGTGCTCACAAGAGAGGTTAGCCCCTATGATTTTTTTTAAAAGCACCTCTCTTCCTTAAGTACAAATATTAACAACTGATAGAAATGTCCCTAGTAATTTGGCGGTTTGATTTGCCACTCCCAAACTAAGCATATTGTCATGGTATTGTATGTCAGTTGTGGTCTGTGCTCCTGAATATATTACCCAAATACTGTCTTTGTGATCTTATTAAGGTTCTCCGCGTTCAACGCTAAAGTTTGTTTCTATCTAACCACCCTGCTGATGTGTCTGATTTTTACTGTGCATTCTATGGGAGCAAAAGGTTTCCGAGTTTAATACGAAATTGACAATTGACATATCTCCAATGTTTAAAATGGCTCTATCTCTTTGAAGGATTTTTCCACCAAACCTTGTCAAGGGGTATCGACCTTCTAAGGCAAAAACAATTTTATTCATCTCTATATTGTTAATTACATTTGCACCAAAAATCCTACTTTATATTGACAACATGGCTAGAAGAAATATGCAACTGAGAAACCAAGTAAAAACTGAATAGTAAAAAGGGAAACAACTAATTGCATAGATGCTGTCCAAAATTCAAAATCATGTGAGGCAACTTTCCATGTAGTTAGGTCTGGTCTTGGATGTACACAGTATAAGGAATGATAGAAGAATGATTGTGGTTGTATGACTTCCAAGAAACTGAAATGCACTTTCATTGACTAACTCAATCACCACTTAAACCGAGGCGACTTGACCAAGTAACATGGTTTTGTTCGAATCCAATGCAATTCATTCATCTCATACATACTGGCATTGTAACAGTGCTACAATCTGACCCGCCTCATTGCCGATGAGAATTTGATTCCATATTGTCATGGAGCACGACCATTTGCCTAATATCCTATTTTTAACCTAGATTCAAGTACCAATAAATTCCATTTTGATGCAAAACCGGTCATGTTATTGTGTTTCCTTTCAGAATATCATGTGATTTTGACAACATTTGTTCAACGCATAAATGAAATGCAATGAGGGAGCAACACTCTAACAGGAATTTAAGTTTTGCATTTCTTTTTTCGTGTGTATCATTAAATGGTTGGTTTCCATTCTACCTGGCAAGGGAGTCATAAGGTTATCAAGGCAGAAGACAAAACCTACGACACTATACTGCCTTTATAGAGGTGGCCATGCCCAATGAATGGTTCTATTTATTGTTGGCAAAATCATAAGGTCAGATTCAAACGGTATTTGATTATAATTTTCATATAATATGTTTCTTTATTTACTTAAGGGGGACTTTTTGGATAGTCAAATGAAAATTTTGGAGTTATGGCTTAAGAGTTTTGGAGCCCACGCCTCACATCATCTTTTGACTGTCATGTGCCTACTCTTCTTTCTCCTTCTCTTCCATTTCTTCTTAGGTGGATCGATGACTCGTTAAGCTTGCTATCCATCTGCATCAGCATCACTATTGTTCCACTCTTAATAGTTCCATGGGTCTAGAAAATGACACCTTTGTAAAGATTTATCAAATGATGTTTCTGAAACATCATACCATTCAATCGTTGATGTATTTTAACAAATCTAAGATTATTTCGTTTGTTATCTCATTATGAAGGAGATAAGATTTGACAACCATATTTGGTCATCATCACTGTTGTTGTCATCATCACCATTGTCATCATCTGCACCTAGGCATTGTCCTATTGCTCTGGGCCATAACTATATCCCTGTTTCTGTGTCTTTTGTACTTTAATGACTTTGCCTAACCTCTTCCTTTGTCGTCGTTATTTTTATAATTTTAGTCATTAGATTGTGTCAGAATGCTTTGCTATTCTTGTTCTTGGGCCGGCTCCTTTTGTTGATATTCCATAAAGAACAACTTTTTGGCAATTTGTCAACTGTACAAAACACATACATGCATGTTTACACTGATTTTCTAGATCATGGGCCCTACTTTGGATGGGGTTCCTCAAACTCATGTCGATTGGAAAACTGGAAACATCAGATTGCCTATTAAGAAGATTGTTGGGCTTATGTGTCCCAATTGTTGGGAGTTAGGTGGCTGGTTAAGACAAACTGTTAAAAGTGTCCATATTCATTGTGTGAAATCAGATGCTAGGACCATCTGATCCTTTTTAAAAGGTCTGAGTCGGTGTGCAATATGCCACATGTACGGTTAGTAAGTTGCCACATGTTCAGCATTTTTTTTCCTCTCATCCACAAGCTCAATCATCTATCAGCTTGTTAAAGTGTAGGATTTTTCATATCTTGGGACTTATTGATGACAAGTTTTCTTTCTTTCATTTAATTGCATGAATGGTTGGTTCACTTAAAAGATGGTCAGGGTGAAATCATGGTGGCCATGAGTGAGTCAAGAGCAAGAGGCTTCAGAGGGAAGAGCAAGAATGAGCCTTGTCTAGAAGCATCCTGTTACCACGATAGCACTATTTAATGTTTCAGATTATGATTTTATTGTAACTGGGCTTTAATTAAAGTAGAAGCCTGGAACCTGCACTTGAACTCTCATTGATTCCAGTTATATTTTGACATCCTAAACCCAGAGGAACTATATCCATGTTCAATTTTTGTGGAATACAAGTTTGTTTTGATGCCAATCTGTTGATTTTTTTATTGGCAGTCATGAGACTTTACAAAAAAAAGGGGGCTCTGCTTCCCTTTGGCTGATTGCATAACAATTTTGTTTGAATACCAATAACTTTCGAATCTGAACAAAACTGCAATTTTTTTTTAATTTTAACATTCCTTTCTGCTGACTGGAAGCTTAACCTCTCTGAGTACAAACATGTATCACTTATGATTCTATGAATATTGCACAGATTGAGTATGACCCAAAGTTGATTCAATACAAGGAGCTTTTGAGTGTGTTCTGGTCTAGTCATGACTCTACGCAGGTTTTTGGCCAAGGCCCTGATGTGGGTAACCAATACAGGTAATTCATGAAGGCCTTTGAGAGACAGCTTATGTATTACTTCGTATCGGTTTTTTGCCTACAAATAATAACTTGCCACACCCACAGGTCAATAATCTTCACTAATGGATCTGAGGAGGCTAGGCTGGCTTTTATGAGCAGAGAATGGGAACAGACCAAAATGAGGCCCACCATCGTGACCACACAAATTCAGCCAATGGGAACATTTTATCCAGCAGAATCTGAGCATCAGGTATCATCCATTGTTTATTTATTCTAGTTTCATAATTGAACTGAGAATTTTATTTATGCGGGCACCTGTGCATGTTTATATTTATAAATATCTCATTTCTGGCACTTAAAAAATAAAAATAAAAATATGTCAGTCTTTAATGATGTGGAAATAGAGGCATTCCTGAATTCCAGAAGTTGTGAGGTGTCATAAGAAATACTCCATTTATCATAGGCACCATGGTCGATCCTTTCTCAAAACCCAATTTGTCACTACATTTAGCAAGACAACCTTCAAATGAGGAGAAAATGGAACTAAACTCATTTTGTTTCATATGGAGTGGCAATCCACTGTCAGACTAGCAAGCCCATCACTTTTCTTAGCATCCTGCATGCATGCATGGATTGATTGCTCTGACCATTAAAAAAGACGGTTTATGTAACCATTAAAAAAATGCTATTACTATAGATGGGACTGTGTTGAGAGATGGTACAAGACTATAGGAAGATGTTTGGATAGGAGAAGGAAGATTTTTATTGAGGCTGCCTAGTCTCAAAGGGTGGATTACAAAAGAATGCTTAGTTAAGAGCTGCAACAAATTATTGGAAAGGTGGTTGGTTTGGAACATGTGTTCCATCATAATTTGAAATAATAGGTGAAACTTTTCTATATGGGATTTTTTTTTTCATGAAAAGTTCACCTTAAATTACTTTTTTTTTTTGTTAAGAAACTTAAATTACTTAGTCGTCTACTTCATACATATATGGCAGAGTGCTTAATGCTGCCATGCGGTTCTTAAATGGACGTCATACATATATGGCAGAGTGCTTAATGCTGCCATGCGGTTCTTAAATGGACGATAATGTCTCTCGACCTTTACACGTTGTGGGATTGCAATGTCCTTGTGGTACTGCAATGTCTTGAGTAGACATTGCATTTCTGCAATGTGCTAAATACAGAAAGCTACCATTTCCCTCATAGTGAAATTCTTGAAAACTTCTACCCAGTTCCTCGTCCTCCCTCTTCCCCTCAATCCTTCACTACCCTCCATCCCAGTTCCTTTTATACATTTTGTACATAAACTTACTCAGAGTGTTTCTACTGAAAAAACAAACCTGTTCAGCCTTTTGCTCATTTCTTTGAAATCTAGTTGTGTTCCTTTCTTGACTATCTAATCATAGGCCACCAATAAAAATAGTAACACTTTTGGGGAATAACATCCACAATAGAGCTCATCAATTCTTGAGGCTTGTAGTCAATGACTACATCTATTAGATCATCAAAAGCTTGCTAGAAAAAGGGATCTAGCAATTTTTTAAAGCCTCTTCTTTGTAGAGAGTGAATACGAAGTCAGTATTTCTTCTATGATAGTATAAACACAAAAGCAAGGTACGCCATTTTGATACAACAAACATTAGAAGTTCTACAAAATTAAAGAGGACATGTTTGGTGAACCTAAAAATGTTTGTGTTGATGCCCATTTTGTATTTGTGAAGCCTATGCCTGTTCTTTGGTAATTCATATCTTTGAAACTCTCGAGTCCCGCCATATATATAATATTTCTCAACACTCTCTTAGGTTAGTCGATTATAACTATTTGATTGGTGGTTACACCAATGTATGGTCTCGCATGTGTCAAACTAGGGCCATTTAGGAGGTGAGGTGTATAATTACTTAGTCGGGCCTCCTTGAGTAAAGACCTGGATTGACCAACTTGTTTGGATTGCACAAACCTAGTCTGTGGAGGGTCAAGCTCAAGAGCCTAGGCAGTAAGCACCTACCTAGCTCGACCTATTGATATACTTGTAATCATGACTGTCTCAGCATCTTTATCCTAGAGAATAAATGAGATTACCCAGCAATGAAATTGAAGGATGGTGAGGAATTGAGACGCAGGGGGAGGAGAAAGAGAAACTGGGTTTTCAGTATTTTCTTCATGAAGAAAACATACTTTGTCGTACCATAGACATTGAAGTGCCATATAGCAGAAGGAAGCACTCTGCTATAAATAAATAACATAGTGCTCTAACAAAGTCTTTCCTCATGCATTTAGCCCAATCTTACCAAGGCACATTGTTGGATAACATTGGCCAACAGAATCCTTGCCCTTGACCAGCTGCATAATGGCATGCATGAGATTCCAAATCTTAATTTTATGTGCAACTGGGAGTAAAAATGACCCATCTAATTCAATAATTGAAAATTTTGTGCCCTAGTTGCTGGCATTGTTTCAGTGACTTGCCACATCAGACTTCTCACTTATGGTGTTATGTGCTCTATTATCTTAATGTAAAAACTTTTGGAAAAAGAAAAAAAAAATAGTGTGAGACAATAGTAGATTGGTTGACATCAGCATATGAATGGGTACCCTCAAGATTTTCTTTTAGTATAATCGCTAGCTTGTGAGCTATGGACAACAACCAAGAGTCTGGAATTGAGAGAACCATGACCCACTTCATTCAGGTTTTTACTTTTATTTTTAATTTTTAATATATTGATATGAACTGTTGTCTTTTACCTGATCCCAGATTGATGAACAAGGGTCTATTATGGATAGGATTCTATGTTGATGATGATTAACCAAGTCATTTTTTTTTTTTTTAATTTAGTAGAAATAAAACATCACCATCATCATCGTCATGATGATGCTTGTATACGACATCATCTGTCGATTTGGTGTCTTGTGCATGCAAGCATCATGTAGGTGTGAATGTATTTTTTTCCCCCTTTTTTCTTTATTTCATTTTCCCTGTTGCTTCTGATATTTGTTTCAGTTATAGTTGCTAGTTGCTAGACATAACGTCCTTATCTTAGGATCGTGTCACCCAACAAATCAATAAGTGGCAGGACTTTAATGCTAAATCTAAATCACATGATCCCCACAGATTGATCCTGTATGGGCTTCCAGTGCCCACTACAGATTTAAAATAATAAAGTCTATATTGCCATCATATCAATTTATGGGCGCCCGGCCATATATGCCACTAGAATTAGATCGTGCAATAGAGTTGCCCGACGTGCTCCTTTTTGTTTGATCATTGTATTGATTTGTATCATTGGAGATGCTTAACACTCAAATTGGAATTTTTTTTTTCCCTTTCTTGTTTATTCTGATGGCTTTAAATTAGTACAGCTTCCTAAAGCTCTCTCTTATACTACGTGTGTTACAGAAGTTTGAGCTCAAGCAGAATCGATTTCTCCTCCAGCTAATTGGTAACATGCATGATGAGGAGCTCCCAAGGTCAACACTGGCAACCAAACTAAATAGCTATTCAGCAGAGCTCTGCCCGCCAAGAATTCAAAAAGATATTGATGCAAAGATCAATGACATCCTTAGAAAAGGATGGCCGATTTTGAGACAAGTCTAGTCTGGGGTAAAGAAGCTGCTTCAGATGTGATGTTTGTGGAGGACAGACAAAGATGTCATGATTAGTCCAAGCGTTTGTAACTGTGACAATTTGTCAGCTGTAACAGGTGCCAATAGGAAGTAAAAGAAAAATAATTACAGGGCATCCCTCATTTTTTGTATCATTTGAATTTTTGCCCATAGATTACAAGCTGTTCCATATTTTTGTATCATTTGAATTTGCCCAGAGACTTCAAGCTCTAAAATTGCTTGCATTATTGTTTCAATGAATCAACCTCTGTTATGAAATATTCAAGAAAATCCACATGGATGAGCCAAGTTAATTCTTTAATCAAAATGAAATCACCCTTCAAACATCCTCTTTTGTTTGCAGTAACAAGGAATGAGATCAGCAATAAAAACTGTTCCACCTAAAGAGAAATTCATAAAATGCTAAAAGCATCACTACACGTCAACAATGGAACTGTCTCAAGCTTCGGGGATTCAAGCAGTAAATGAAGGCTAAGTTCAATGGTGGCCCTTTGCCTCTGCCTTCTTCTGTGACTTTGCTTTGGCCTGAAAAAAGAAAGCAAATATCATCATCATTATCTGTTCATGTGAAAAAGAAATCCAGGGTCGATATTAAAGTAGAACTCACGTCGTTAAAATAGGACTACATGATTTTGAATATACAAATAGAACGGTAGAATCTCTATATTGAAACTTCAAATGTTGAAGTCCCAAGCTCATGGTTGATTTTGAACCTCCATATAAAATCTGTAGAATCTGTATAGGATTATATCATTGATACACTTGCAATGGACCGACCTACGTTCAAACGGCACAATATAGATTGGTGACCACAAACATGTTGATTGTAGACAAAAGTTGTTCAAAAATTACAAACCCTACAGCATTTTCATCTCTACTGCTGTTCCGTGAAATAGTGGAAAGAAAAGTCTATTGAGTGATGGCACAAGCTTGAAACATAGTTTCTATAGTTTTCCCCCAATCAGTAATCATAATTTATATTATGTTAGCACTTCTAACCTGCAAAACCTATAATATTATAACGGCAGATCCCACTGGGCAAGGCAGACGCTGCTTTCCAGCACTTCTCTTCCACATTAACAACTCAATGAAATAGTGGGGAATGTTAAGCAATGTAATTCATAAGATAAAGCTCTTTGTGCACCTCCATCTCTGTGATCCCAGATAGGGGCAGCCAGATTTGTACTAATTTTAGCCAATGTACTTAATACTTCTGTAAGTTTTTCAATATAAGAAACGCTTAAAAGAAATATCCCTGCTAATAAAATACTTAAAAAGAAATCCTCTAAGACCTCTCAAAGTCTAGCAGATGGAGGCAATATGTGAGGTGGTATACACACACAAATAAGCTTACAGCACTTCACTTGAGAGGCTGTCTGTTTGCAACAGGTATTATCTTAGGCAAGAGAAATGAGTCACTGGCTGGTTAAAGGATGCCGCCTCTAAGGAGTGGACAGTAAGAATTTAGTGTTGAAAAGGTTTCCCACCCTCAAATAAATGAATCCACACGTGGGAAAATTTGGTTCCACCATCACTCCGGTCCAAACCGGTCCCATTTCCTCCATATTCCCTCCCACCCTCCCCTCCCTTATATATTCCCTTTGTTTACATCGGTAGAGGAGTAAAAATAAAGAGTCAAATCACGTAAAAAGTAAAAATAAAGGGAGTTAAAGTAAAGGCACATTTTCACAAAGTTTACTTCTCTCCAAATTACCACTTGGTTGCAGTGGAAAAAGAAAGAAAAAGAGGCCAAAGGATGATTAGAAGGGCTAGTGGTGTCACATCCAAACTTTACTTCTCCCTTCCACTATTTACATCCAAACATTTTTTTTTTGAAAGCCCAGACTTGTAATTCGTTGTGGTGCATCCTATATACAACTTAAGTCGTTTCCATCCAAACATCAATGAAGTAAAAATACCACATCACCACTTTATTTCTAACTACACTTTTTCCATCCAAAAGCAATGAACTAGAAAATGTCACATTCATAGCCTACTTTTACTCCCTTACTACAACTATTGCTAATCGAACAGGCCCAAAGTGTATTTCCATGCATTTGAAACCCGGCTTTTAATGCAAAGGGGAGAGGTAGCAGCTATGATATAGAGAAAGAAAAGGGATCCATTTTCAGGAAAAAAAAGAAGAAGAAGAAGAAGAAAAGGGATTAAGGGTGCTGTTCTACATGGATCCAACTTCACTTTGTTGGGATATCTAGTTTGTGCAGAAAATATCCATCTTCTGCATTTGCAACCCACACCTTGCACTTCTTTTTTTTTTTTCTCACCATTAAGTCCCACACATCTTCTCACACAAAGAAGGTCCAAAACACACAAACATGTCCTAAAAGATGTAGACTGTAAATCTTCCGTATCTCCAGTTAGTTCAAACTTGGAGGAGGTTTGGATTCCTAGAATGTGCTAGATAGAGGAGTTTCTGACTACAGTTTTCAATTTTTCTCTCCCAGGATTGTTTCTGCATTCACTTTTCCTTTAAGATCTGTTGAGAGACCCCATCCCACTAAACTGATGTGTAGAGAAACTCATTGTTCCTAAAAGGAGCTTCCAATGTTATGGTTTATGGCATCAACAAAAAATTTGTGCCATCACCATAACATGTTGGAGCGTCTAACAAACTTTTACAGGACTGTCAGGACATGTAGGGAGGCACAATACTGTCAAACATCCTTTGCCAGACCACCGAACTAGGAATCAATTTCCATAGAAGACCACCAAATCCTGAAGCTAAAGAGTCAGGTAGTAGAATCAAAGCACTCCATGAGTATGCTGATGCAGCCACCCATGAAGGGCTGCAATTGAATGCGCTTTCAGATGATGGGCCAGATCTAGCTTATTAATGGTGAGGTCTATGGCCCTCAAACTTCTAGACTCAAAGTCATATGGAGTCTGTCCGCATAAGTGTGCAATATCACTCTTTAAAGTTAAATGAAGACCAGCAAACTTGGGAACAAGATATGTGGCGCCACCTACACATTTATGAGGAATACACATTTATGAGGAAAGTATCACAGTAGATTTAGATTCATTTGATTTATCTTGGTAGTATTTCATCAATTTGGAGTCATGTTTTGTTTCAAAATACTAATGGTAAAGATGCAATGACTTCACCTAGCTAAGTGTCAATTCCTAAAATTTTGGACAAGGGAATCTATCCAAATATGTGACAAGCTTGGAATGCAAGCTAGGGAATGTCTGCTAGAATTGATGTATTTCACTCATTGCTCTAGTTGTACTGTTGTAGAGACAATTAGTGATTTTTTGTGATATGTAAGTAATCTACTCATTCACTTGGTGTGCTCTGTTTGCCCCTATTTTTGTGATAGGGTGTTTTGCCTATGTTGTGATCCTCTTCATCTCAATATAATTTACCATGACTGATTAAAAAAACAAATCATGATATGGAAATAATGGTTTTGTGATTTTTCTTTACTTCGTTGTTCGAAGACCAATGTGGCTGAATCCATGTTCACGATTGTGCAATCTTGGAATGGTCAATTTCCACCCTCTTTGGCTCCCATTATATGGTATCAGAGTGAAGATCTATTCTTCAGATTCAAGTAATGATTGGATTTTTTTACTGCTGTCAAATCCATTATTCTCTATATTTTTCACCTTTTCTCCAATGTTCATAAACCCAGTTGAGAGCCCTAAAGTATAGGCCAAATCAACCCCAGCCCATGCCCCTAAAACCCATAGGCAAAAGTCCACCCCACTAGAGCCCCAAATCGCTCCCTAATCAGGCACCAACCAACAAATCTGAAAATCCCCAAAAAACTCCCAACTTCAAAAGCCTAAAATTTTCCCCAATTTTGCAACTGCTGAAACTCAATCCCAAAACCAAGCCCCTTTATTACCCTATTAGCCCCAAGTCTGGAACGCTAGAAATCTGTAACCAACCTGGCCACACATTTGATCAGCGTAAACCTTAAACAGAAAAAATGAAAAAGATAAAAGTCCTTGATTTCAGTCCCTTCGACCTATTAAACCCTTCCCAAACCTATTCTAAACCCAATCCCCGTTTGTGCACCACCTGACCCTTGCAAATCACACCCAAAGAGTCCCTGATTTGATCCCCAGTTGAAACCAAAACCTCTCCCCAATGTCCAGCCAAATTTGACCCAAATCCCTGCAGTAGTTAATCCAAAAATTAATCCCCCACCTCGCAGAACCTACTGCCTCAAACAGCCTATTTGAGGATCCCGGATTAATCCCAACTGTGACCGCTGACCTACACCAGCCCAATTTGCTAAATCACCCCAAACTGCACTGCCAATCAAGCCGATATATGATCCGTAATATGTGCACAACCTGACTGCTGATTACAGCAGAATTGCAACCTGTTACAGACCTCAGTTGATGCAGACCATGGGTCTGGCCTGCCATCATCAGTCCATGAATTCCAACAAAAAAAAAATACCAAGAACAGTAACCCAACAGTTCACCAGCTTACCTCATCCAATTTTCCCCAGCTTTCTCAACTTTGGCTACTTGCAGATTGCCCTACAGTTCTGTGACAGCAGGTCATAATCACTGTAACAGCATTTGTCAGCATTAATTCAGCTCTTCAATCCCTCTATTCCTTTACAAACAGTACTGGTCTATTTTTTTTAGTTTCTAATCTAAACTCTGCCTGTTATCGTCCAACAAGGTCAAATCTTCAGCATGTCTTTTTGAGAAACCCCAATTTTTCCATAATTATGGATCCAAAAAGCTTCTTGAACTAGATAGAACTAGCTAAAGGTTATTTCAATAGAACTAAACTGAAAGGCACTCCATGTAAAAATTATGGAAGAGGAGAACCCAATGGAGATGCACAAGCATGGAACGAAGTAGAATATCAACTTTATCAACTCCCACGACAATATGAAGTTACTAATGGAGGATTGATTAGGAATTCATTGCTGGCAGTGCTAAAAAACAATTTGAAGCTCATCGGGAGATGGTGGTTTTCAAGTGAAAAGAGTTACCAACCAAGAAGAAAAGCATGTACTACTTATTCTAATACATCATCCGAAAGAGAATCCTTTCCCATGACCAATGGTGTGTCTCACTGACACGAAATGTAAAGTGATCCATCAAGTGGAATATGTTGACCAAGTAATGAAGAGAAGTGCATAAGAAGACCCAAATCCCAATTTCAGATGAGGCAGAACCTGGAGCTCCAATCATAGTCCTAGTGCTAGAAAATTAGAAGACAGGCACAGGATTTCTTTCGAAGGGTAGCACTGATGAGAATAGAGAAGAAACAAAGGAACAAGGGAGGCAGAACATTGAAGATTCAGATAAAATAAATGAAAAGCCTAATCATCCAACTGATACAATTGTAACAACAATTTCAAAGAGCCATCTGGATCACTAGAAGACAAATTAATTGTCTTGATGTTTTCCACAAAAGAACAATTTGTAGAAGCCCCCACATTTATCTAGGGGTTCAACAATGGATAGTCAAAGATGTAAGGGTACAAATACAACAATTAAAACATCCAATAGCGCAGTCGTGTGTCAAAGCAAATACAGCGATCAAGAGAAAAGGCATCTACAATCTACTTCTAGTTGGAGGAAAAGATCAAGTGTCCAAGGATGCACAGAGAATGACTATGAACCAACAAATGAGGAAAAAATCATAGTAAATTTAGATTTATCTTATTAGTAATCCAACAGATTTAGAGTTGTTTTGGTAAGGAGTCTATTAGTAGAGATAGAATGAGGTCTTTATGTAATTAGGTGTCAATTTCTGAAATTTTAAAGAGAATCTATCCAGATCGAACATAGTTGGGACAAGGCTTTGATGATGATGAATCCATCTAGCTATTTGACAAGCTCGAAATGTAAGCTAGGAAATTTCCACTAGAATTATGTGCATGCATGGTAAGAAATAGGAGCACTCCCTTAGGATGCATTTGTGCGTTGTTGCAATTCCATGACACCGCATATTCCTTTTCCGTGGTGCGGTAGAAAAATGTTTCCTATCCCTTACAGGAAAGTTTTTCCCTAGAATTGAGAAAAAGTAGTTTATTTTTTTCCTCTTTCTGTACGGAAAAGTGTTGCGTTAAACAGCTAGAAAATGAAAAGCGAAGAAAATCGAAGGCTTTTCCATACCACTAAGGAATCCTCGGCGTTGCACAAATGTGTCCTTAAGGGCACATTTGTGTAGCATCTGCATATTTCAGCTTTCTTCGCGAAACGCTCTACCTTTCCTATACCCTTCCACATCGGAAAGACTACTCAATGGATTTGTGGAAAATCAAGCCAAAAGAAATGCATTTCCTCGTTGAAAATTGTTCATACCAAACGATATAAAAGCAAATCCACAGAAAATCATGTCATTTTTCCTTTTCTCTCCCGCGGAAAACACGTCATACAAACGTGTCTTAAGGAAACATTAATATAAGCTTTCTTATTCATGCTAGATGAGTTGTGTAAAGAAGCTAAGAAGGATCTATGTTTCTTTTCTCCCCTTGAGAAAAGAAAATTTTCCACATCAAGAGGAAACTTGGAAATAGTCAAAAGTTAATGTATAATTCTTTGGTAGAAAGAGCATCACAAATGGTTCTGCAATCCTATACCCCCGTATCTAATTGTTCTTTTCCATTATATTCTTCAATTACCTTCTGGACTTAAGGTGATCTATGGAATGCATGTGATGTAGCCAAAAAGAGGAAGATTGACCAACATGTCAATAACCGAAGCTAAAGCCCAAGATCGCACTATCATGACCATGGATTCATGACCGCCAATCTTCCAACAATCAAAGAATCACTCAAATCATTATTTCAATGTCATTAAATGACTGCACAACTAGAGCAATACATGAATATAGAGACTTAAGTGGACATTTCCTAGGTTACATTTCAAGCTCATCGCATTTCTAGATAGATCCTCTTCTCTAAAATTCCAGACCTGACACCTAATTATATGAAGACTCATCTCTTTCTACTAATGGACTTTTTAACCAAAAAAAACTCCAAATCTATTGTGGTACTAATAAGATAAATCTAAATCTATAGGGTAGTAGAACCAACCGATAATCTTTCTACCAAAAAAATCAAACTATTAACATTTGATTATTTTAAAGTTCCCTCTTGATGTGGAAACACATTCTTTCTAGCTTCTTCACAACTTATATTGTATCCCCACTCTAATCATGGAGAAAATTGGAAAGCTTATATGAGAGTTTCCTTAGGACACGTCTGTGTAACGTGTTTTCTACAGAAGAGGAAAGGAAGAGCGGTATGATTTTCGATGGACTTGCTTTTCCATCATTTGGAGTGTACAATTTTCCACAAGTATCACTTTTGGCTTTATTTTCTACGAATCTGCGGAAAAGCCTTTCCAATTATAAGGTACAGGAAAGGTAGAGCGTTTCGTGGATAAGCGTAAGTCCGCGGACGCTACACAAACGTGCCCTTAAGGACACATTTGTGCAACGCCGAGGATTCCTCGGTAGCACGGAAAAGCCTTCAATTTTCCTTGTCATTTCTTTGGTATTTGGTGCAACACTTTTCTGCATGGAAAGAGGAAAAAAATGAACTACTTTTCCTCAACACTAAAGAAAAACATTTGCGGTGGGATGGGTTAAAGAATTGCTATTCCAGTACTACGAAAAAGGAATTTGCAGTTCCATGAAAGTCGAACGATAAACAAATGCATCCTAATGGAAAGCTCCTATTTTTTTACCACGCACAAGTACGTGAACACATGCATGCATGACACACACACAATGCACTGCACGCACACTCACACAACCTAAAAGTAGATCAAAAGATAAAAGGTTCTTCAACCGACTGCCCAATAGCTTGTAAGCACCCTTATAAGTGGGGAAATTCTTTTCACTAATTTTCTGATCATATAGTCTTGATGAAACAACCAAGTGAGAAGAAATATCTACTTCCCATAGGCAGTCACTCAAGTATATTTCTGACTGCAACCAATCAAACAAAATTGATGTGGCGCAATCCATACCAACCCTAAGGGCATGTTCTTTTAGTGGATTTTTTTTACAAGAATTTGGTGTGTCGAGAATTCCATGACATGATGTGATAGCTTGTCCCTTGGCATTTGCAAATGCCTTGTTTCTTCACTAGAATTTTAGAATTCCAACCACCTAAAAGGTCTCAAATGGCCTTTAGACTGGAATTCAACGAATTCATGTTTGGGGAATTTCTAAATTTCCATACATAGTGGAATTCTTGGATGCTCCCTTGTACTTGAGCATCCATATATTCCACCAAAAGACAAAGAAACTGGAATTCCAAAATTCCCAAAGGTCATCTGAGACCTTTCATGTGGCTGGAATTTTGAAGTACTTGTGAAGAAACATGACATTTGCAAATATCAGGGGACAAGGTGTCACATTATGTCCAAAAAACCCCAACATGGCATGTTTTTTTGCTAGAATTCAAGTTATTCTTGTCTGGGGAATTTCTGAATTATCAGACAATGTGGAATTCTTGGATGCTTATTCCTGTCTGGGGAATTTCTGAATTATCATACAATGTGGAATTCTTGGATGCTCCCTTGTACTTGATCATCAAGAAATTCCACCAAACTGTAATGGGGCAGGAAATTCTTGACCAGAATTCTGAAATGCTTGGAAACAAACAAGGTATTTGCAAATACCAGGGGACAAGATATCACATCATGTCTAAAAAAACCCAACATTCCAAATTCCTATAAGGAATTCTAGTAAATAAACAGGCCCGGGCCTATTTGGTTAGAGAAATTCCTGACAAGGAATTGGGCTTGTTGGGGATTTATGACATGATTTGACATCTTGTCCTCTGGGCATTCCAAATGCTTTGTTTGTTGCAAGAATTCATAATTTGAAAAGGCAGAGAGCCTTTGAATTCCAGCATTCCAAATGATAAAAGGGGGGTTGAGCATTTGGAATTCTACTTTAGAAGAATTGTGAGAATTCTTGTATGGGAGAATTTTGAGAATTCCAAATGCTGCCCCCTAAAGTAGAATTCCAAATGCTCAACCCCCCTTAGCATTTGGAATGTTGGAATTCTGGGAATTCATAAGGCTAAAAGTGTCTTTTCATGTGGTTTGGAATTCTTAATTCTTGCAACAAACAGAGCATTTGGAATTTCCAGGGGACAAGATGTCACATCATGTCATAAATCCCCAACAAGCCCAATTCCTTGTCAGAGATTCCTTTAACTAAATAGGCCTATAGGCATTTGGAATTCTCAGAATTCTCCCAGACAAGAATTCTCACAATTCTTCTAAACAAATAGGCCCTTTTTAGAGAATCCCTGGAATTCCAACCCCTTTTCTTTTTGGTGGAATTTCTGGATGCTCAAGTGCAGAGAAGCATTCAGTAAATTCCACATGTCTGAGAATTCAGAAATTCTCCAAACCGGAATTCTCTTGAGTTCCAATAAAGAAACAGGTCATAAGGACAACCCTTGCAACTCTTTGGACATCAGCAAAGGAAGCACAGTCCATCACCGGATCACAAAAGAGAGTGCTTTAATAAAACAGACCAGACCATCTGGTCAGACAGGATTCATCCAAAACCAGTCCAGACTCCAAACCATTATGAGAACGTTGGTCCAACATGCATTAGCTGCATAGTGAACATATCAACTTAATGGTTCAACCTCTACCTTACTTCCCATAACATTGATCGATTAACACTGAAACAGAGAGAAAAGAAGGAAGAAGAAGAGCGGGGCGGGGGGGTTGGGGGAGGGGGGTATGTAATGGTAAATCAAAATGCCAGAATTCAACTCTGTTCATATTGTATACCGAGACTAAAGCATCTTTAAGTATGACATTGAAAGCTCATTCCAATAGTTCCCCTTCATAAAAAAAATGGTCATCACCTAGTGTGATCCCACCTAAGTAGGCTCCTAGGAGGGTTCAGACTGGAGACAAACCTAACCTTTGGCGATTTTGCATAAAGTGGCTGCTCGCAAGTCTCAAACCTTTGTTATCACACGCATGGCACCCGAGACTTTTTACCATTGCACCAAAGCAATGACCCCGATAGTTCCCCTTTATACGTCATCAAAACAATTCAAAACTTGTCATCACAAGTCACTAATCTCAATCTCAGCTAAAACCTACATCCACAACAGATTCCTAAGAGACGGAACCAACCCAGTTACATCAGAAACAGCACTAGTTAGACTAACTAAGCAATCACTTCTAACAAAACTTGTACAATGTCTTCAACACAGGCTCGAAGTAGGGAATATCTGCTGTGCACTCATCACAAGAGAGTTTATTGGCATTTCTTCTACAGATATTTGGAGATGCTGGGGCGATTGCCATGGTATCAGTAACTGATGCTCATGAGATGTACCATTTTCTTCATTTTGCTGCGATGTATTCTTACTTTTATTCCTTATTAAAAAAAAAAAAAAAACTCAGCCCTTTTCTTTAACAAGTAACATGACTCAAGCACAAAAACTTAGCATAATAAAACAATCAGATCCATACATTCAAAATATCTGATCAAACTCCAGAGAACAATTTATACCCATGAAATCAAAATCCCAAGCATCTGCAAGTCTAACAACAGTAAGGGCCTGTTTGTTTCATGCAAATTCAAGACTTTCATTTACAAAAATAGTTAAGGTTGAAACAAATGTGAATCTCAAAAAATGACCATAACTCTCTCTCTCTCTCTCTCTCTCTCTCTCTCATGGAAAATGAATCAAACTAGGAAACCTAATTACATCTGCATCTCCACCTTATATCCTTCACTCCTCACCTCATATCCTTCAATCCTTACCTCTTAAATAATCCTTTGATAGACCTCATCTGCCCTTGAATCCCAATGCAATCAATTCCTATGTATTCTAATGCAAACAAACATGCCCTAAGAGCTCATAACTCTCATCATCCTTGCAGTTTCTTCTCTCATCGTTAACTATCAAAAAAAAAAAAAAAAAAAAAACTCAATCGCACCAGTCCCTAACTCAACCCCACATAAACCCTAAAATCCATAACAAATCTCAAAAAACACAAAAAATTCACCAAATCACAAACCCTAGAAGCATCAATCGGATCGATCCAGAAAGAAATCACATCAAAACCAACAGATCTAATCAAACTCGAGAGAAACGGCTCTCCATCAATTTGGCCGCCGTAGAAATCCAGAAGATGGAGTGGATTAGGGTTACCTTGAGATATTTAAGCTTGACGCTTCCATAGACGACGCCGAAGGTGAACGCCGAAACGCGAGCCACCTGAAAAAAATACACCAGAAAGATGATGATGACGACGACGACGTGTGATTGCGGTAAAATTACGAGAATGGGGTCAGGAGAGAGAGGGAATTACGAGGGCAAGAGTGCTGGTGCCAGAGTAAGGGCCTGGAGGTGCCATGGGAGATGTAGAAGGGCAAAATCGTCCAATTGGGAAAGTTTCTGCAACTCTTGATAGTCTTGTGAGGTAGAGGGAAAAGGGGACAGCTGCTGCTCGCTCTCTCTGTCTTTTCCTTTTTATTTGGGGCAGAGAAGGGCAAAATTGGAAACGAGGAAGTGCTTAGGGCGGTCAATGGGCCTTAGATAGGCCAATAGGTCGGGTTTAACTTAAGTTCGCCTCTGACCCGTCTTTTTAGTACATATTAAAAAAAAAAAAATTTCTTTGAAGACCTCATGGTGTAAATTATTGTCTTGAAAACTCTACCGAGGGGCCCATATGGTGTGTGAATTCAGAACATCTACTAAGATGAATATCATCTTTTACTCTTCCCACACTTTATCCTAAGATTTCAGTTCAATACGAGTGGATTCATCGTAAGAAAAAACATATATTTTTTTAGCTATCGATGGTTCTTAATTCTTTGAGCTAAACTAATCTCTTCAGACCTAGAGAAAAGCCGAATAAAATCCCTTTGGCTCACAAGTGGTAGTACTAGTGAACTAAATCTTAGATTCCTAAAAAGAGGAACCAGGAATCGATACCGGGAGGAATCGTGATCCTAAACCCTCGGCGGATTAAACCACATGATTTAAAAAATATATATATATGATGGGGCACTAATATGGCACGGTTGCTGATGTGGCGTTAATCATGACAATCGAACGATAGGACACACTCAGTCTTGATGAAGTGATATTTGAAGGGATATATCATGGAGGGAATGATTTTATCTTGGACGTTCCTTATCGTTCCTTATTTTGAACACATATTAATGAGCCCCACAAAACAATAGAGTTTTAGATACTTGTCCTAGAGAAAAAGCCTATCATAGTTGTGATAGAGGATTTCGAGTAAAAAAATTTACATGCCAGAATATTCCTATGGGACCCATTTAACCAATCTCTCAATTTGTGAAGGATGAAAAACCTATTTTAGATCAACTTTCTAAGTAGGGTTGTAAACGGGTCGGTTCCGGTCTGGGTCCATGGTGGACCCGGAACCGGAACCATTAAGGAGAAGGTGGAATCGGATTTGGACTCGGAACCATTTCGGAACCGGTTTCTTGGCTCTGGAATCGGAACCAAAACCATATATGGGACGGGTCTGGATCCGGGTTCGGATTTAGGTAGAGAATGATATTAAAAAAATATAGTTTTTATGAGAGACTTTCGAAAATTGAGGTAATATGTCGGGTTTCGAGTCCACGGGTCCGAACCAAGGTGGAACCGGACACGAACCCATTTACTTTTCGGGGCCTAAATAAGGATCCAGACCTAGTTTTTAGCAGGTCGGAACCTACGGATAACCGGAGAATCGAGTACCCATTTACATCCCTACTTCTAAGGATAAGCATTTCGTGAAAGAATTTGGAATGAGAATCTCATATACTTACCACTCTTGCATAATAACTTTATATCATCATCTTCATCCATGGAAAGGAAACTTTACAATGGAGTCATCTATCTATTGAAATTAGAACCACTCAAATAATTAAACACCCTTCAAGTTATATATATATATATATATATTCGGGTTATTTTTAAATTTAACTTAATTGGAGTTGGTCCCACTATTAGATTAACCATTCAATAAAATATAATAAAAACCGTTTAGGCCCATAGTGCATTTTATTTTTAGGTGATCCATCTATTAGTGGAATCAACCACACCTATAATATAAGAAACATAAAATTTTTATTTTTACCAAATCCAATTCTTTCTAATTTACTAGTATAAGTCGCTGTACATTCCTAGGAGGACTCTTTGACTTTGAAACAAATAACCCATGCATAATCTGAATCAAGTTTGAATTGAGCCCACCCCCGCCACCCCAAGAGTTATTAGTCTTCAAGTGTATCTAGAATTGCAAAGCCATTCAAACCGAAGAAGACCACAACAAAGGAGGAAAGAAATCTATATAAACGATCCAAGGCCACCACAACTCTCACACTGATCAGAAAAACTAGAAGAGAAAGCGATAAAGATATTGAGAGAGAGAGAGAGAGAGAACAGCCCATATAAGCATCTACAGAAGAAGGAGAAGATGTATTTACATGAGAATAGGTTTTACGCTTCTCTGGTGATTATGAAGCATCAGGAATCGCAATATAAGACCTCTTGGAAAGACCCTGAAGGTCACATCATCAACAAAACCACCAAAGAAAATGCAGTGGCCCTGCTCAAAGCCCTCAGGGAAGACATCGTCACCTGCAAGGCTAGATTCGAGGATGTTGCCTCTCGATTCTCCGATTCCGACACTGCCAAGCGCGGTGGTAGAATGGGTCTCTTTCGCTCTCCTCTCCCTTAATTTTCCATTTATCTAAATTGGGTGTTTGGATGATTTCTTTTCCTTTTACTGTAGTAGTTTTAGATTTAATGATGTTTTTGGGTTGAAAGTTTTAGATTTTATGATGTTTTTGGGTTGAGTTGGATTTGTTTTTCAATTATCTGAATTGTTTGGATCTACCCCGTAGATAAAGTGAGAATGTAAAGTTATGGCATTAAAGTATCTTGATAAATAGGGCTGCCGTGTTATAGACTTAGATTAGGTGAGCGGAAGGAAACATGTTAATCATGATACATTACTGCCATGATTCTCATTAGTAAAATTGCATAATCACAGATTAAGGAATGACATCAAAGTTGAATGATAATTGTTATTCAAAGTGGTGCACCTTCTTTTAGGTCTCTTCCACTCTCCTATAACTTATTCTTAAATTATCTCCCTTGGGCGTTTGGATTTTAGCTTTTTACTATTATTTTGGTTGTTTTTTTATTAAATTCGCTTTGTTTTTTAATTATATAAATTGGGTGTTTGTGTTTGCATTTTTAGGCCTCTTCCACTCTCCTATAACGTATTCTTTGATTATCTAAATTGGGGTTTTTCCATATTGGATTGTTTTTCTGCTGTCGTTTTGGATTTAATAATGTTTTTGGATTGAAGTGGCTTTATTTTTCAATTATCTTAATTGGGATGTTTGGATTTTGGGTTTTTTTTTACTGCTGTTTTGGATTTAGTAATGTTTTCTGGACATAATTGGCATAATGGGTTTTTATATATTGGTATATATGATTGTGTGTAATGTGAATTAGCAACATCTGGATGGCAAAGATTCATTTTTTGATCATCCAATGGAATATATATATATATATATATATATATGATTCAACTCCGCCATGTTTTGAAAGACATAAATCCACTTGACTCTCTGTACATTGTTGCTGAAATTAATTTGAGCTTGATTAGAGGTTACCTTTGGCCTGATCTGGTCTGGATGCGGAATGACATTGCTTGTGTGAAAACCCTTGTCATGCTCTTGTAATTAGTTCTACTGCAAAAGGTATGAAGTTTGAGCGGGCCACATCTTGATCTGATCATGATTTTACTTTTTTTTTTTTTGACAAGTGGTAGTAAGCAGATAAAAAAGTAGCGAATAGCAACTATGCGAAAAATTGCAGAACCTCCCTGTCAGAATTCCTAATGTAAACCAAAAAACAAATCTTGGTAGGATTTTAGAATCTGCTAGCTGAATTTGGATTTAGAA
Source organism: Cinnamomum chago (assembly GCA_038049695.1). Classification (NCBI taxonomy): domain Eukaryota; kingdom Viridiplantae; phylum Streptophyta; class Magnoliopsida; order Laurales; family Lauraceae; genus Cinnamomum; species Cinnamomum chago. Next base: position 16,574,078 of record CP142453.1, read on the forward strand.
ATCTGATATTGTAGAAATTTTAAAGATTCCTAAATATAGGTAAAGTCAATATGCACCCTCAAAGTGGCAGTTGTGATGTGGGTGTTTTGTGGGCAAAACCCACACTTGATGATAATAACCTGAAGTCCTGTGTAACATTGCAAGTGACATTTGTTAATGAGGAAAAATAAAGAAAGGCCTCTGGCTCAGCAACTACTGGAAGCCTGTAAATGCTGGTTAGCGAATAGCAACATTTGTTATGAGTGTACTTTGAACTTTATTCATTCTAGTACCTTTTTGTTGAGTGTCAACGCTTAAGGTCAAAAGTGTGTTGGTCAAAAGTGTGTTCGAAAAAAACTATTTTGATGCTTAATGTCAATTTAGTTGATTCTTTTAGATAAGCAAGTTGTGTTGACAAATAGGAATATGGATTCAAGTGCTGGATCTTCACAACATATCTAGATTCTTACCATAAATCTTCTAGTTTTTAATGAAGTGCAATTCTTTCAGACAAGCAAGTTGTCTAACATATGAACATGGATTCAAGTGCTGGATCTTCACAACATATCTAGATTCTTACCATAAATCTTTTAGTTTTAAGTGAAGTGTGATTCTTTAGTTCAGGTTTAGTGAATCTGTGAGCCATATCGCTGTTGAATTAATCACTTCAAAACTCATATTCATGGTATACTGTTAGGCTCCGTCCTGAGTTAATCACGATTAATTCTAATTAATCGAGCTTAAGACTAATTAAGCTGGTTTACGTGAACTAATGGTGAATTATTGCCAAATGAAATTGAGTTAGCCTAAAGTAAAGAATTTAGGCTTAATGAAATAGTAACCAAGATTAGGAGAGAAATTGAATGAAAATGAAGCTTAATTAGACAAATGAAGGAATTGTGTATAAATACGAATTTATACGTATTTTGTCAAATTCGGAAACTCTTGATACTAACATGTGTATCTCGACGAGTACGATGGTTTTCATAAAAGACTTGAATTGATTCGATGAATATTGGATCAAATGGACCTTGAATTGACTTGAAGTGAAATTAAAAGAAATAAAAGGGGTCTAAATGCAAAAATGAAGCTTATATAAGCAAAAGACCTTCATTCATTTGATTCAAACCCTAGGCAACTTCCTGTGTCATCCGTTTCTTCTTCCTTCTTCAATTTCTTCTTCTTTCTTAATCATCAAGAGCGAATTAAAGTAATTCAAGTGAAGAGGACTTGATCTTCTTCTACTCCATCATCTTCTTAGAATTTTTGTGGAATTGGAAGCTTCAAAAGGAGGATTTCATCTCAAATCCAAGATAAACAAGGGGTTTAGTGTTTATCAAGCTTTAATTAAGGCAAGTGCTTATATATGTTTATGCTTGTTGAGATATCTTCATTGATTTTGTGAAAATAAATGATGAATCAAAGGTTAAGGAATTTAGGGGTTTGAAACCCTAATTATTAGATTATGTTAATTATAGTTAGATTAGGTGAATGATTATGTTTAGGGTCTTCTTGTTATTTTTATATGCTAATTGTCTATTAGGTTCATCAGAAGTGAAAGAAAGAGGGAAAGAATGGACTGAAAATCCATTAATCTAGGCCCTGCAGTAACAGAACTCTGTATTCTGTTGTTGCAGTGTGGCCGGTCGACCAGCCAGCAAGGCCCGGTCGACTGGGCACACTGAGTCAGGCTCGAAAGAGCCTGACCAAATTACCGTTCATCCAATTATCGGTTACAACTGCAGGTCGACCGGGCCTTGCCAGGTCGACCCGGCCCACTGGAAATTCCTTGCCAAGTGCATTTTCATGTCCGAATTTCCGAGACTAAGAGTTTAACCTTAGAGATTGATGTTAATCGTGTTTAAACCTTCCTAAGTGCTATGAGGGTTATTCTAATGCATCAAGTTCACTAAAAGTAATGTCATCGACAGTAATACATGCATTAATAACCACCGTTCACTTCAGGGTTGATTAGAGGATTGGTTTAGAATGAGATTGAGATTAATAGGAATTGTTAATACGTCTGGCATTACCTAGTGGTTTCCGAACTCATTATGGAATTGAATTGAAATAAATGAACAGTTACGAAAAGTAACCGTGAAATGACTATTCCTACTGCAGTAGATGAGATTGGGGTGTTCCGGAGCTCGTGGTGACACCAGTGATCTCTGATCAAGACATTGGGAGATCCCACCTTATTGGATCGAAAGGTCATTGACTGAAAAGTCATACATTGAAAAGCCATTAATAAATATTGAACATAATGAATTAATGAATATGAAATGCTTCCTTTTGAGAAAGAACTGAATGGAGTTGAAACCAATGCTAGTGTAGTTGCCAGTATTATTGTCATTATTAATTGTATTTATTATGGATTGCTTAGAACTGTTAAGCAATGAGTTGTAGGAGTTATGAACATGCTATAAATGTATGTATACCTTGTTGAACCGTCGTGTTCATGGTATTACTGATGATGTTATAGGCTCAGTTGCCCGTGCCGGTCCCTCCGAGACCGTCCCGCCGGCGGAGGAGGCCCATTCACTACCTCCAGGAGGTTTAGCCGAATGGACGTGATCCGAGAGCGTATACATGAAGATAGTTTGGAAACATTTTAAAGAGTATTTTATACATTCATTTTGGTATTGTACGTATTGTAAGTATGTCCCCTGCATTGTATTTAAATATGCTGTGGTTGATTATAGAAGAACCGAAACAATGTAAGGTGAACTTTACATTAAAAGTAAATAGTTTGATTCGTTTTGTTAAATGGTTGTCAATGTATATTATTGTATATTCCGCACTGTACATTGACAGGTACGTATGCAAGATCTCTTGTGGACTTCGTTTTAATTTCGGTTAATTCGGGGTTTACGGGAGTAAGTATGATTAACATCGCGACCCGGGGGTTAACCCTAATGACTCTGATCTCGGGTCCGGGTCGTGACATATACTCCTTCCCCCTTCTCCTTCACAGCTGGAGCCAAAGGAATTGATTAGGCTTTTCTTCTCTTGCACTCCACAAAGTGATCTTGTGATGAAGCCCCTGTTTGGGACCTCTGGACAATCCTGTCAATCATTTTTTGTCTCTGTTTGTGCCTTAATGGTTCTAACCATATCCTCCATTTTCATTCCAAAGGCAATATTCCATGCAGTAAATCCTCTAAGCAACTCAGAACTTTCTGCAGCAGAGATTTTGTTCTTCCATTGTGCAATGGTTGACAGCCTTCTGGAAACAGGCCTTTCACTAGAAGGTGTTGTTTTCATTGATTAGGAACCTTTGCCCAAGATTTCTTTTTATGTTTTCATTTTACGAGTTCATATATTACTTTTGCCTCCCAAGTTCCATTGTCCACATACTGATAACGAAGTTTCTTGAAACACTTTTTGTAAAAATTAAGGGGAAAAAAAAAAGAAGAAGACCTACCTAACAAGTACTATGTTGCGTCAAATCAACATCTCAACTTCTGAGTTGGTATTACTTTTCCAATATGTGATCTTTTTGAAGGGCCAAAACGCACCGTACACGGAGAAAGTTCATCTGTGTATTGGTTTGGTTTCATTTATCATGGTCGTTCTATCAATCCAGAGGTGCTGCATGCAGCAAAATCCTTGTCTTGTAAGCTTTTAGGTTACTAAATTAGGTATCTCTGTGGTTTGTTGATTTGTTTTCATGGTCTTTCTTGAGGATGTACTCATCCACGATTGCTCGTCCATCCATCTTGCTGTGTATTAATTAAAGTATATCCATATCATGTCAACTATTAAGGTTGAATTTCATCATGTCTTTGGAGAAGCTAATGAGATGGCAGTTTCCTTTAGGTTGTTCATCAATGGCAAGTAGGAATAGTTTTTGGCCAGGGTTTAGTTTGAATGTTGTTTTGGTATTACATACTTGAGTGCCAATATTTTGCTCTAGCACTTCAATTCTCCTTCCTTTGTATATTTCTTCTTTCAGCTTAGTTTTTCTTGTTACCAATAGAAGAATAAAGTCAGAGAAACTTCAGTCTCAAATCAAAGATTCTACCTCTTTTGTTCCTTTGCTTGTTTCTTTCATTGTTCTTGGCGATGTGCCTTCATTAATATTCCAATATGCCTAGTTCATAGTCAAAACTGTGCTAATAAAATGATGATGATGATCATTGCTTGCAGGTCTTTGGATGCGTGGCCAGCTGCCAAAGCAGTTGGAAGATGCTGCATTTGCTCTCAAGGGCTTTGAAATTAGTGAAGTTTTGGAGAATTATGATGGCGACGTCTTCATCATTCAGCGAACTGGTTGATTGTTGTCTGATGAAGACTTTATTATTACTATTACTATTATTATGTTTTAGAAGTTATAGGCTATTATTATTATTATTTAGAAGTTATAGGAGAGGACATGATTATTTCAAGCCTGCTGTCTTTCTTAATTAAAGTATATGCATATCATGTCAACTCTTGATAAATAATTCAGTACAATATATTTGAATAATTTTCATGAGCCATATAACTCCTGCAATGCGTGTTTGCATAGGTCTATCTTTTTTTCCTCCTCTTCTAAATTGTAATGTTGACAGGTTGTTAAAACTACAAAGAATGCAAAAGGCAGACATGCCAAGAACAGAAACTAAATGTCATTAACTAGAATCAATCTTAGATGTATCTCTAATAAGGACTAGAATCTGAAATTCCTAGAAATCGATTTGTTGATGATGCCCAAGAAATGAGGGAATACAAGGCCTTCATGAAAGGTGCTTTATGGGGTGCAGGAGGTGGTATGCTTTGGCCTTTGGCTGATGATGTCTCATTCTGGTGTCTCTGGTGCAAACCGCTCTTTTCACCTATGCTCTCCTGCATGTGAATGGTGTGAGATTTTTTATTCACCCTGTTGACAAACGTGGGATCTCCTGAATTAAGGGCTTTTACTGTTCTGTAGGTGAAGTTTACCTGCCAAGTGCTTTTTCCATTCTTTCTGCTGTGAAGGAGTCCAATGTGATGAGCCTGTGGCGTTGTTTCTGGGCCCATTTTGCAATGTGACTAGCTTGCAGTGACCTGGCAGTTGGCTTGTTTTGACCTGCAGTTAATGCAGTCACACTTGAGTACAAGGCCACTGCATTGGGCTTGGCCAGTGGGCTGTTCTAATCTTAGGCCTAAAGAACAGGCCAGGCTCAGTTCATCATCATCTTAGCTATCATCTCACAACTATAGGTCTTTGGCCCGTTTGGTAACACAACTGTTTGAAGACATCTCCTAGTGTAGATTGTTGGTGTCCATACACCTAACAGATGGAATATCAAAATGTGGGACTCAGCCAAATTTCACCTAATTGACATCAGAACCAATCTGAAACTCATCTAGATACCAAAATTTTGATCAGAGTCCCTTTAAATTAACCTCTATTTCATCAATGAGTCTGAGAGAATGGCCCACTGTTGATAAGCGTTCATCAGTTCTCTTATTGGTCATTTCTAACTATGACATCTTAGCCAATGAAACAAATGGTCAAAATTGACTTTTTCTAAGATCAGATTCTATTTGAATGTTATAAGATTTATTATTATTATTTATTTATTGTGAGGGAAGTTATTAAGTTGGATGGTTTGAAATGATAAATCTACATCAATGCTGTAGAGGATTTCGACTTAATTAGTAGCCACAATAATGTGTTTTAGGGCATGTTTCTTTAGAAGAACTCAAGAAATTTATGTCATTTATAAATTATCTAGAAGTTGTTCCCTAATGTTGAATTCTTGAATCATCCTCTTGGATGGAGATTTTTTTAAATGTCACAAGGTTATAATTTCGAGAATTTCAAAGGTCATTTGAGACATTCCATGTGACAAAAATTTTAAATTTTAGAAAAGAAACATGACATTTATAAATGCCAAGAGGGAGCAAGCCATCACATTATATCTAGGAATCCTTTAGGGCCTGTTATTTTTACTAGAATTCTAAGAATTTTTTTCTATGGAGAATTTATAAATTCTCCAAAAGTTGTCTGCTAAGTGGAGTTCTTGAATCCTTCTCTCCACAGTATCTAAAAATGCCAAGTGGGTTGGAGTTTTGAAATTTTCAAATGTTTACTTTTAGGGTGTGTTTGGATAAGTGTATGATATAATATCAACAAGTTTAAATGTTGTAATATTTCATTATTATGGAATAAAATAGTGTCATATTATTATTTGTGTCACTTATGGTGTTTGACAATCTTCACAAATTTTAATAAACTTTTGAAATGTTTGCTAATTTATAAAAAACTCACAAGATGATTTACCGAATCAGAAATGGAGAGAATATAATCAATCAACCCAACGCAGGACCCACTATTTAGTAATCACAGGTTTTAATAATAATGGTAGGACCCATTTATTGTAAAAAAAAAGATTAAATTTAAATCATGGGATCCAAGCAATGTTGTTTAATTAAGGTGGGTCCACCAAATGTTGGTAACTATACTATAATGCATCTAATAGTGATTATCACAAATGACCCTATCTAGTTTTTTTTATGAGAAATCATTGTGGGACTTATTTGATGTTGGTAGTTATATTAACGCTATGAAAGCTAGCAAATAGTGGGACCCATTTAATGATGGAAAATTGATAATTACAATCATACAATTCAATCCTAATAATAATGGGACCTGACTAATTTTGGTAGTATGGGACCCACCTAATGTTGGTAATCACAGTGAAAGCCCCGAACGTGACATTTGTAGGACCCACCTAATATTGATAATTAGCAAGGGCTATGTAGTGGTGATATGGCTAAAAGACCACACATTAAATTTGTAATCTATGTGGGGCCAATCTAATAGTGGGACTCATAAATATTAAAACTTATTGTGGGCCGTTAAAATTAATGGTTGCTCATGAACTCTCCAATAGTTTTTACTCAAACTCTCAATTCGTATTTAGAAAAGATTTTTTAAAGATTATTTTATACAACATATCCTTAAATAATGTAATATGAAGGTTTTTGAAAGAAAGTAAGATATTATAATATACTTTCTAAGTTATCCAAACACATTCCTTTTAGGTGAATAGATTACATTATAAATTAATAGATAATATAGTGGAATCTCTTAAAATATTCTATTTCCTAACAATCCCTTAACTTTTTGGGGCTTTTGGCGGTAAGTCCCTCATCATTTGCTTTTATAGCCTAAGGTCCACAATATTTTATCGTACCGGCAGCAGTCCTTTCATGAAAATGACACATGACTACACCAAAAATCGGAAATTGGAACGGAAAAGCGTTCCTCATCCTTCCGTTCCTAATCCGTTAAAGTGTTCCAATTTCCGTTCCAATTTGGTACCAACCGTTCCTAATCCAAATTGGAACGGAAATTGGAACACTTTAACGGATTAGGAACGGAAGGATTAGGAACGCTTTTCCGTTCCAATTTCCGATTTTTGGTGTAGTACAAAAAGACCCCTATACATGTCAGCAAAAAGGCTTCGCTTAAAACCGTTTGAAACCATTTCAGAGAAGCAAAAATCAGATCCATCTGAATCGCAGAAGCAAAAGGCGAAGCCGAAGGAAACTACGAAATCTAGAAGCAAACTCAACTAATCGAATACCTCCATCATATGAATCGTCTTCACTTGATTAGAAAAAGTACTTCTTCCATTCCTAAAAAGAAGATGTACAAGATAATTTCTTCTGAAAAAAACTAAAAACCTATTTTGATTTCGTTCTTATCTGATTTTATCTATTCTTTATGCTCAACTCCATATAGACAATGGCTATAACAAACCTTCATTCAAGAGAAAAAGCAAGCGAAAGTCAGATAAATTTGTTCGAAATTCAGAAAAGTTGTTCAAAACTCAGATAAATTTTCTGAGTTGTGCCAGAAGTTCAAGTAAGTTTGCCGAAAACTCAGATAAATTTATCTGAGTTTTCGGCAAATTTACCTGAACTTCGCCATAAGTTCAGATAAATTTGCCAAAACTCAGATAAATTTATCTGAGTTTTGACAAATTTATCTGAGTTTTCGTTCAGTTTATCAGAGTTTCTGTTAAATTTATCTGAGCTTGGCGACACCAAAAGTCAGAATACGTAAAATCAGATCCTAATAAAAATCAAAATCCAAAACAAGAACACTTGATGACCATGATCCAATCGAAATGAGAGAGAGGGAAAACAAGCAAAAGACCAAACTGCTCTATTTTAAATCAGTTGTAAAGAGAGATTTGAAAGAGACTTCAGATGAAAGAGTAAGAGAAAGTAAAACCGTTTTTTATCTTTGAAGAAATGAAAGAGAGAGAATCGGAAGTCACGGTGGCGACAGATGATGCTCTGCAACGGTACTCCATAACCATGGAAGGGAACTGAAAATAGAAAATGAGAGAGAAGAAGATGGAAGGAGTGAGAATAAGAGAGAACTTGGCCTAGGAATGAGGGTTGAAATGGACAAATTAGTCATGAAAATATATGACGTGGCCAATTATGGACCTCTCACAAAAATATCTCCAGCTGTTTGGACTATAGACATTAGAAAAAGAGTTGTTGGACTGGATGCTTTAGAAGACCGTACTTTGTGACTGTTGGCTAATTTAACCTAACTTTTTAGGTAGCTAGAATTCATGAATTTCAAAAAATAGAAAAAACACAACATCCAGAAAATCCAAAGGACAACCATCGCATCAGTCTTTGAATTCCCAATATTAAGGAGTTTCAGTTAGAACTTCCGGAAAACACACATGCCATTAATGTTTATTATCATGATTATATTCAATTTCAAAATATTTGTCCTATAAAATATTAAATGAACATCAGAACATATTGTCAAATTGATAGGGGTCATTCTTCCAAATCATTTAAATCTAAATCTGCTTTTGTGTGCAATGAGAAGATTAAGCTCTCCAAGAATCCTCCTACCCTTAACGTAAGAAATTAAAATCCTCTATGTAAATCAGTCCATTCCTTTTCTTATCTGCTAGAAAGGAAAAAAAAAATTGCACCACATTAAAACCACTATATAAGAGGGTGCACAGATATTCAAATATCTTTTTCTCTAACCATTGATTCCTCGCAACGTACAAACACACTCAAAGGGGCCTATTTCTTTATGGGAATTTGTGATGTTGAGAATTTGTAGATGTGAAAGCTTATCCCCTTGACATTTGAGATGCCTTATTTTTGTTGCTAGCACCTCTTCAAATTATAACATTTGAACAATCTCAAATCGATTTCTTTCAAAATTCTCATAATTCTAACATCCTTTAGATCTGTAGGTCCTTCACTCATAAAATAAAAAAAAATTAAAAAAAAAACACTTTTAGAGAATTTACAAATTCTCCATCAATAAATTCCTTGAATTCTTCCAAAGAAACAGCCCCCAACTTCAATTTGTTGTGAACCCATAGGGCAGGCATAATATAGATGATGGTCTCCTCATTTGTTGTGAACAAAAAATTAAATTTGATGTGAACCAAAGTTTTATATTAATATATCTCGTGGTACATTATTTTAAGGTGGGGGCATGGGTCTCTATCTTATCCATCCAATAGTGGACCCCATGAGCTAAGGATTATAATATGCTTATGTTAGCTGGTAGTCCATGGATCGATCACAGGTAGAGTATTCGTGGATGAGAATGAGATCATCCTCTCAGACCGCGGCGATGGTTACACCTGTTGAGAATGAGAACATCCATCCTCTAGGTTTTTTTTTTTTTTTTTTGTTTTTTGTTTTTTTTTGAGGAGAGGATTCTATAGTTCTAATTAGGGCTCATAAAAAGAGTTTTGATCATACTTGGGGCTGACAGGTGCATATGTCTCATTATAATGGGTGAGTCGTACATTAGGCATGAAGCATGTTAATTATTAAAAGGATTTTCCAGCACTTAAACACGCGAGTCTTGAACCCCCATTTCATAGAAATAAAAAGATACTATTTCATCAAATCTAAGAATCGCCAACTGTTCATGCGCGCGTGATGTTTACTCATGCGTACACTTGCAGCAGTTTGATTAAAAATAATATCTATATATATGGTGTACCAATTCTTACTAGGGTTATAAACGGGTCGATTTTAGTCCAGGTCTATGGTCCATGGTCCATGGTGGACTTGGAACTCGAACCGTTAAAGAGAAGGTGTATCCGAATCTGGACTCGAAATAGTTTTGGAATCGATTTCTTGGTTCTAGAATTAGAACCAGAACTATATATGAAACAGTATGGATCCGATCGATACAGGTGTAGATAAAGAATGATATTAAAAATAAATTTTAAAGATTGAGATAATATGTCAGTCGGGGAACGGTCCGAACCAACGTTGAACCGAATCCGGAATAATCGCTTGTTATCAATTTCCCACTATTGATCGATAAAAGCTCTTGTTCACAAGTGACAAAAGAGTCATAGTTGCGGACGAAGAAGCGAAAATGGGAGCGTCTTCATCTACAGATCAGGTTTCCGAACAAGTGAAGGAGGCGGAATCCATTGCAGCTTCGACCGGATCTCTTCTTTTGCTCCAAAACGCCTTCTCTAAGCTCTCAGATCCCACAACCAACTCCTCCATTCCCCTCAATTCCCTTCAGGTACCACCCACTAAACATCTCTCTATGTCCCCCCACAAAACCCCCTAATCTCTTCTCAATTCTCATCCCCTAAAAAAGCTTTTTTTTTTGTTTGTTTGTTTGTTTTGCATGTTGAAATCTTTTCCTTTGGGTTCGTTTGGATGTAACCAAATTATATTTGGTGCTCAGGTGACCATATTGAGCATTTTGTCATTTTAAATTGTAAAAGCAACAAAGAATAGGCAATCATCACGGTCATAAGTATTTGCCATATCAATCTCCGTTCTTTTATTCTTTTCTCTTGAATCATTGCATTCATGTCGTGTGCAACCAAAATTCAATCTAATATTTGTCCTTTCAAGGACGAAGGCACCTTAGCTATGAATCCATATTTACATGTAAGCTGAGCAACATACACTCGGTTTAAGAAGATCCAAATGTGGGACTCACGTAGCCCCCCATGAAGAACCTAAGCCATTCACACTCATTCAACCCCTCCCTTCCCTACCCCAGGTGAATTAGCACATGCCCAATTTGACACTCATCCAATTTGTGGGTTACCTCCAATTGATCATGCAAATTGTTGGACACATCCCACTTTATCTAACAACTAGGTTTTAGACAACTTTGAAGCCCTCAAAATCGTTCCTCCTTTGATTATTGGATGATTCCCATTTTGTGCTCCCAGGTAGGTCATATGAAGATGCTGCCAGGTGGTGCCCCGCGAGCTGGTCTGTTCCAAAAACAGGAATGGCCGAATGGTATAACCATCCTGTAAATGAAAATATATTTGTTTGTATGCATGTTTGTTTGTATAAATATATATATATATATATATAGAGAGAGAGAGAGATAAGGAGGTGCTCCTATGAGAGCATCTCTCACCTTATTATGAGAGATAAGGCGGGGGCCCTCAAATCCATATCCAATGTCAAAAACTTAAATGTGAGGACCCCCACCTTATCTCTCATAATAAGGTGAGAGATGCTCTCATAGGAGCATCTCCCATATATATATATATATATATATATATCTTGATGACTGTGTGGTGGGGATAGCAGAGGTAGAGATGCGGGAGGTCGAGGAATATAGAAAAGATAGGGATGAATGGGTAGGATCTCAATGGAAGATAGAACTCCCAAAATGCTTAGGGAAGGCCCAATTGTGCAAAACTTGCATTTCTTGTATTTCTTGTGATGTGATTATTTGGGGCAGGGACTGAGTAAGATGGACTAATGGAAAAAACTTGGGGTTGAGATCCAACGACGAGGGTCGCAGATATGATGATTAGGATCTTATGGAGATTTAGGGTTAGTGTACAAAGATAACTCATAGGAAAAGAAATAGAGAAAGATAAGAGGATACCTTTGATTTGGCTCTCCCGGAGGCGTTATGTCAGATGAGCAAGGTAGGGTTCAAGAAACTTAGAAATTGGGCTCTCACCAAACTCCAATCCAGGAGGCGTTAGAGATTTCTTGGAGGAGAACTCGAAGAAAGCTCATTTTCATTAATCATCAATCATTCATTACTTAGCCAAAGAGGCGTTACATCATTATATAGGAATATAAATAACCTAAGACTAATTTGGACCATCCAAACACACTAATGGCCAGGATTAAACATCCTAATAAGCAACCTAAAACACAATTAAAGGCCTAAATAACATAAAATAAATGGGATGGGCCCAAAGGCTTGGACAAGATAATTGGGTTGGGCCCGTTGGAGGGTCAACCCATGGGGGACCAGGGGCTTGTCCTGCATCACTGTGTAGGGTCTAGTGGATATAGGTCCTATGGGCACTGGTGACGTGCCCCGTACTTGTGTGTGCTACTAAACACCATGCATTGGCAGCACTGATCATTCATGGCTGTATCCATTGCTGGATTGGATCAGAATAACTATTTGAATCTGATGATCTCAAGCAATTTGCTAGCAGTCAGTAATCTCTAATCTCATACTTTGCATATATTTTTCAGGAATGTTTATGTTTGAACACCACAAATCCAGTAACTGAAGCATCTCCCATATATGAGTGCTTTCTAAAATTATTGGCTCATATAGGGCCATCCATAGTTGACCTGTTCTTCACTGCAGATAAAGAAGGAGTTTGTTGGGTTGAGTTTTTGACAGGTTATGATAAGTGTTGTGGAAGGATGCCATCATCAGCATGTCTTAACAATTTGTTCAGACTCTATTCTGTCACTAGTATAAAGGCTGGCTTTCCTTCGAAATTGGAATTTGAATCAGATGCTGCTGACAGTAAGATAAGTGGTTATCTCTTGCCAAGTGACGTGCTCATGCTTCTTTGGATGTGTTGGATCATGTTTCAAAGTTCAAGGGTTTTAAGGTCATCCAAGGGAAAAGCAACGGTTTTTCTTCCAGATATAAATCATTTAATACTGTCAGCCATTACATCATGCACTGAAAACAGTGAGGGTTTCAATATCAAGGACTGTGATATTTCAACCTTGAAGGATCATATTTCTGTACAAAAGCTTCATATGTGGGCCCTGACTACAGTTCCCGGCCTTGCTTATTGCTTTACTCAGTATGTCCGCGATAGACTACAAATCTGTGCCACTGCTGAGGTAGGACATTTCATCCTTCTCATTTTAACAAGACTCTTTTAATATTGTGTAATCACTTCCGATACTTACATGGAGTTATATTCATATATAGTTATTTTTTATTTTTTTATTTTTTTATATAACCATCGAGCATAGAACTAAGGCAAACAACATTATATTCATATATAGTTTCCATTATTAATGATACCATATGTGAAATAATCTTTGTTTAGTGGATTATTTTGAACATTTGAGCAACAGTGAAAAGATTTCTTTTTTAAAAATCTAAAAGGGAAAGAAAAAGAAAGTTATAGTGAAAAGATGTTTTGACTATTTCTAAGGTAACAGACCTATCTTCAACAGATGAATAGCAAGCTAAAGAGGCTTATATGGAATTTTTGTTAAGATGGAAACTGCAGATTTTCCGGCAGTGGTTTATTGTGTGGATGAGTTAATTTCAATTTCTATGTTTGTTACTTTGTTTACAGTCATACCACAAGGGAGTGACAGTTTTCCACCTGCCGTGTTAGAAACAGGGAAAATTATCATTCAATTTGCTTAGAATGCCATTTCTCAGGGCTTGAGAGCTAACTTTTTGGTGTTGACGTAACTCTTTTTTTTTTGTTTTGTTTTGTTTTGATCGGTCGTAACTCTTCTTATATACTGAAAGTGAGATGTCTGGATGTTGGATAGGTAACTTCATAACATGCCACTTGTTTACAGGTTCTGTAGTTATGTCACTGCGACACTGCCCTCTTCCTTTGTTAATTTGATCCTTCCTTTCCTCTGGGATAATTAATAGTTGTGTAGCATGTTCATAAAACAAAACTTAAGTTAACTGTACATCTGTACCTTCTGTTTTCACAGTTTTTTTTTTTGGTTGGTCTTTTAAAAAATCTTCAGAAAAGCTAACTGATGTAGATGCTTCAATGAAGGAAAATGGTGCAAGATCTGCCTTTTTACTGGAAACATAAGAAATTATAAATTAACTCGCTACATTCATTTAAAATGAAGAGAAGTTTGCATGATTTCTCTTTTATGTACTTTTTAGTGGAAACTTGAATTATTTGCTATATATTAACAGGATGACTTGGACAGTACCATTGAACCAGTTGGTGATGCTTCTTCCGCTCACGAGTGTGAGGCATATCTGCTTACTTGTGGAAGGGCCTGGGGAATCTTTCTTTCTCAAAAAAACGCGTTCAGTGAAGAATTATTAAGGGTGTGCATTCCTGGAAAAAGCATTGGAACCTATGAAAATCTTTTGTATCGGTTTGTCATACTGACTCAAGCTTGTCTTGCTATAATATCTGGTTATTTTACACTAACAATGAACTTGCGTTTGTTACCATCCCTGAAATGTTTAGGGATTTTGATAATTTTAATGGTAGTGGCTTGGAAAGTGCTGAGATGAAAATCATTTGGAAAAAAGGGTGCTGATATAAAATTTTCAAACTTTCTTGTGCTTTCTTTGTATGACCTACTTAAATCCATATTGTTGCTGCATGTATAATCTGGATACAAAAAGCATCTGTGTTGGACATTTATAAATCTTTTTGTGATCTTTACCCCTGGCAGGTAGTATTGGCAAATCGAACTGGGTAGATTGGTTAGGTCCCGGGTGATTGCTCATTGAAAATTTAATTTATGATTGTTTTTCACTAGGTCATATCATCATCATCATAATCGTTGTTATTGAAGCCTTACCTCATGTATCCGTGGTCATTTCTGTGAGTTCTACTTCTCTACTTGTACCTTCGTACTTCCTTGGGTTAGGTTTTTCATAACTCAACTACCTAACATGTCACTTTTACTTCAAACTTTGTTGGCCACCTCCTAATAGCTTGTACTTGCGACATTTCAGTTCTTTTTAGAAATTTTCCTGTCTTCTTAGTAAGGGTGTTCATGGGCTGTGTCAGGCCAGGTTGAGGCCTGTCCAAGCATGACCCTTTTAATTATCAGGCCTAATATTTATACCCAGATCCACCCAACAGGCTGAATGTCTGGCCCAAACCACCCCCCCCCCCCCCCCCCCCCCCACCCCCCACAGAAAAGAAATAGGCCCTAGGTACACATGCCTAAAACTGAGCGGATGTGGGGGCTAAGCTTGGATTGGACTCTGGCTGCCCTGGCCCATAAGCACCCTTACTTAGTACATGTCCGAAACTATCACAGACGACCTTGCGTTGATTTATACGTGCACATTTATAGTTATTATCCTTTTTTCTGTCACTTGACAAATCCATCTTAGCATTCTCATGTTTGCCACATGGATGAAGATCACTTGATTATTCAATTCACTCTTTTATTTGCATGATGGATCATGCATAATAGTTATTCTCCTATCAGGCTATGCTTTCATTCAATTAAACTCCCTTTCTGAGTTGTGCTTGATAAAAGTTCTTATTTTCTGTTTGTATGCACAAGCAGGTCATCTGAACATGGGAAGGGATTAAACAGATTTTGGTCTAGTGTTGAAGGTTACCTTGGACCACTGTTACTTTTAATATCTGCTACTTCAGAAAATGCAAGTGGTGGAAGATGGGTCATTGGCATACTTACTCAGCAGGGCTTTGAAAATAGAGATTCATTCTATGGAAGCTCGGGATATCTCTATGCTATAAGCCCAAGTTTCCACATATATTCCCCTTCTGGTATGCAAGAAAAGTCTTTCTTCTTGTATTGTCACTCTTGGTCTGGCTAATCATAGTTCTGTTTCTGGACAGGGAAGGACAAGAACTTTCTATATAGTCACTCACACCCTACTGGGAAAGCATATGAAGCACATCCGAAGCCTGTGGGTATTGGGTTTGGAGGAACGATTGGAAATGAAAGAATATTCATGGATGAAGATTTTGCTAGAGTTACTATTCGCCATCACGCAGTTGACAAAACTTACAAACCCGGCTCTCTTATTCCCAATCAGGTAGAGCCAAACTGTACTCAAATTAGATAAGAGACCAACCACCACCAACTGATTTCTGGTATTTATTTGCCGCTTAATCTGAAACCATTTTACGTTAGAATTTATATTGTTCTCCATGACACGATATTGATAGCTTTGTTTCACATTAAAAGAGTCTGAAGATGTTTGTTCCAATCAACTTTTCAAGATAATGCCAGACACTTAACTAGAAAATGAACTAGGATTCAGTGCAACAGAACATGTATACAGTTCTGATTCTTCAGAAAATGCATAGTTTTATGGTGCATCTGTTTTATACATTTGGGGTCCATGGTTCATTTTCATAGACTATTGATCTGGTAGCCCAACATCTACTACGATATGACCCCAAAACCCTCCATAATGGAGGATCCTAGCAATTCATCTTGTCTTCTCTGACTACTATTTGTTTGGATCTTGAAATGTGGAGTGTAGTGGGGCATCGTTTGTTGGAATGATCAGATTAACTGTTTGCATCACCTGTCACGGCCCCTGGGCCTGGGTGCATGAGGAACTCAAATAACCTATACTGTACATGGGTTTCTGCTAATTACAATCTATTACTGTTAACTGCTTGTGCATATCCCAGCTGTGGAATCATGAACTGCTTTAACCCACCTTCTTCTTCTTCTTCTTCTCTCTCTCTCTCTCTCTCTCTTTCTTTTTTCTTTTAAATTCTGTGATTATCCTCCATTTTGAACTGGAAGCATGCAGATCTTGCAAAGCAACCACTAAGATTGAGAAATTAGCTATTTCATTGTCCCTCGTCCAAATGTGAACTCTGTTTGTGCAGGGGTTTTTGCCTGTTGAAGCTTCAATTCTGGGGGTCGAAGTATGGGGCTTAGGTGGGAAAACAACCAAGGAAAAGCAAGACACATTTAAGAAGAGAGAATCACTCTTCTCAGAGCAGAGACGCAAGGTAGCTTAGTGTAGTGGTGTACCAACACGTGATGTTTTCAACCTTCTGTCTTACCAGACTAGAAATATCACTTTTCCTGTTTATTGCTGCATTGTGCAGGTTGACCTAAAGAATTTTGCCTGGGAAGACTCGCCTGAGAAGGTGATGATGGATATGGTATCTGATCCCAACCGAGTCCAACGTGAAGATCGCTAGAAACATAAATTATGATTTTAGGCGATCAGTTCTTTTCTCCTAAATATGGGCATGCATTCTCTGACCATGGATTATAATAAAACATCAACAGATGTCCTGTAGTTGGCTTGTGGATCTTGTAAATGTTAAATATTTGAATCTTCCATACAAATAGGAATGTATAATATATTTCTTAAAACCCGAATTGCATCTTAACTCAGTTGTTCAGGCCTGTTTGTTGCTGGTATCAATCCATTCTAGAACTTAGTAGTCTTTCAAGGCCATATCCGGGATCGTAATTAGTCCCTACTTATTTGTCTACTTGTCTGACCCAGATATTCAACATCCAAGAACTAGATCGATAGAATCATGATATGAATCTCGATCCGCAATGTTTAACAGCTGAAGTCTAAGGTCGACAAATCAATGCGACTTTGAACTGAAAAATGCTCTTCTACATATCAATGGTCCAAGAGTTAGGAGCGAGGCGACCAAAAAATTGAACCTTCTTATCCCTATCCCTGGAGATTAACCATGACCCAAGAGCCATAATGTAGGTGTCCCTGAATGAAACACAAAACGCAGCCTTCTGGGTCATCTGGATGTGAAAACTACAGGTGGAGAAAACTGTCAATTGTACAACTCTATACTTGGGATGATTCTCTGATTCTCTCCATCTATTTGCCTCGGACAAACAGAACCTGAGTATTCCCAAAAATAAAGTGGCTACAATGATCTATTAATTTGCTGTAATTCCATCCAGATTTCCCTTTTCAAATTCTCTTTTTCTTCTTTTAGCAGGCTGACTAACCTAAGATGCTCAGGCAAGAGCCCTTGTCCATAACCCTCCCAAATATTTCAAAATGATCAGCTCCCCTAATAAGTCATTCAAAGTGCAGGCAGCATATTTCAGTCTCTGCTGTATCTTGTTGTCATAGGTTAAACTCCAAATGAAGATCATGTTCTTGTCCCACTTCTAATCATTATTACTAGGGCCTGTTTGTTTGTTTGTTTGCATAGAGTACACACAAATTTATGCCCTCAATGATTAAAAATGAAGATCCAAGGTGATTATCCAAAATGGCCATTAAATAGCCGCCGCTTTTAAAGGGAAATTTAATGGAAGATGGGGAAATGAATACACCTAGACATCACCCTAATGACTAATAATTCAAATCGTTGAAAAGTCAAGCTCCCATCCATGTCCCTACCTTATATCCTTAACAATCCTTCAGTGGTCCTCATTTTACCATGTGCTCATCATGACAAAGACATGGTATTTACCCTGAATTATTTGTGTTCATCATGACAATGACATGATATTCCTTTGGTTGGGACTCTAGAACAATTGGCAAAACCTCCAAAAAAAAAAGAAAAAAAAGAAAAGGAAAAGAACATTTCCATGGTGCCATCCAGGATGATAATCCGGCACCCCTCCTGGTAGATGATAAAAAATTGTGTCTGTAGCATTTCCTTTCTTGCCACCATCCCCCTTTATTATGCACAGGTGAACATACATGTTTCATATTAAAAGCCATTCATTGGCAGCTGCATCAAAAAAAGAAGAAAGTTTTGTTTGGCCAATGGCCCCTTTCTGGCTTTTTCCTGGTGCCCAACAAATGGGTAGGCCTTGGCAGTATTATAATTTAAAATCCATGTAGTGAACTCAGTGGTTGCTGCCAGCCCCCACATATACTCATATTTTTATTTTTATGTAATATCCAAGATCAGAAACAACCCCTTTGGACCCTTTTAGATGTACTCTAAAAAGGCTATATTTTCAAAGCAGGTAATGGGAGGATTACGAGAGAGAGGAATTCTGTTTTGTCCATCTCCCATATAAAATCAAAATCTTCTCTATCAAGGAAATTCGGTTGATGGGAAGAAGTTGTGGAACTAGGTGAAGAAGTTGTGTCCGGATCCTGTAGGTATTACACAACCTGGAGGAGGGAACTCCACTATGGTGCACACAAAGATAATCCGGACTGTTCAAGATGAATCTTATTCCCTCTATATTTATCTCCCCAAGTTTCTGTTCAAAAGGAGAGGGTCCCACCGTATGATTGATCACATGATCGAAATTGTGATCAACACACGTCAATATCTAGTCAAGTTTCTGTCATGTGTTTGATCGTAGGTGGGATCCACTCCTTTTAAATTGAGACTTGGGGTTCTAAATATAAAGGGGATAGGATTCATTTTGAACAGTCCGGATTATCTCTATGGGGACCCCACAATGGAGTTCAATCTCATAGAGATATGGTATTTACATGAGATCTTTATAGTTGCATAAAACAAACAAAACCAAGAAACCCAAACAGTGCAATATATATCTATTAGAAAAAAATTAAGCGGTGAATAGTTCCCTAACACTTCCTTTACTTGTATTATGTTTACAAGTAGTAGAAAAAGAAGGGAAATCCAAGAAGATCAGTGTTTTAATTTTAATTTTTTTTAATATTCTTAAAACAAACACATTGCCTTTTGTCTATGATAACAAAACTAAAACAAATCATGAAATAAACTCAATCAAGACGCAGTCGGATAACCTAACCAATCTTCACTGAATAATAATCAGGCAAATTTTTTTCCTATGGGAGTCCCACACAAGGACAATGTGGAGTTTTCAATCCTGGCAATCCATAAAAGCAAGACCACCCTGTATTGAAGGCATCCACCAAGAATCCCACAAGGCAACTGTGCAGGACTGCTGCAAGAGACAATCCCCCTCATCTCATAATTGGAGCTTCTCAAACTAAAACCCTAGAATGTTCTTTTTTTCTCATTTAAACCCCAAGAATGTTATAAATTAGAATATAGTGTTGTCAATGCATACTATTATACTTGCAAGGAAAATAAAAGTTCATTGTATGTATGCATATGACTTAAGAAGAAGCTCTCCTTGCTTAGGAAACTCTTACCAAGCTGCTATTGACACTTGAAAATGGTACCACCATAGTAGGTTTGCATTTCACAAACTGTATCACTATATAACAGTCATAGGCAATTAGGTTTAAAGGTATTTCAAGCCAAGCCCAAAATCATGCATCACTGAAATTTGGGTATTCTCCATTTGTTTCCATGAAATCACATGATAGTAGAGAATGAAAGGAAAAGGCACCTCCTGTGAGAGTAGGTGATGAATGAAGAAGCCCATCAGCACTCCCAATATCACCCATAGTGAAATTGCAGTTATTCTCTTCTCTAGGAAAGTTGGTCTCTGCAAGAACTGTGCGTTGATTCCTTACAAATTCAACCCTTTTATATTCTGCAGTAGAGTTATGATCAGAACCACAGTTGGGTGTTGGAGCTCTTAATACAGTCCTGTGACCATGACCATTGTTCATTCTATTAACCACAACATCTGGGGCTCCAGAACCTTTGAGATCATTCGCGGGGAGTACAGGACTATGCCCTTGGAAGAGAGCAACATGTCCAAACAGTTTATCCTTCCTTGAAAACGTAGTGCCACAAGAGCACTGCCACTTATCTTTGCCGCAATGCTTCTCATGGGTCTTCAAATCTGCGATCACAGAGAACTTCTTCCTGTTGCAACGCTTGCAGATATAATTCTTACTGCAGTGACTCCTCTTATAATGGTTTTTCACACATAAGACGGTCTTCAGCGGCTGAAATTTCTTGTGCTTACGGTTTCTCTTGCACCCCTCGAATGGACATGAATACCTCCTAAAACGAACAAGATCCACCATCTTCATTCCCTTGTTGGGGTTGGCCAGAGACTCCATGGATTTGTATATGTCCCCATGGCCTCGCATATGCATTCGTAGATTTGCGTCTCTTTTAAAACCTTTGCCACAAATTACACAGAAGTGACTATGTGGGGCTAAGATTTCTTCCTTGTCTACCTCCAGAACTTCATAACAACCAGGTGACTCCACCTTCTCATACTGCTCTTCACCATCCTTTGCAGCCCCCCTTGTATCCAAATCTCGAGTAGGCGAACTAGACTCTGTATCTTGAACTGAACAGACATGTTTCTCTACCCAATTGCCATAATCATCCTCTGCTCCAACTGGAATTATCTTGCGATTTTCCTTGCTGCGGCCATCAGCTCCATCAATTCCCAAAGAGTAGCTACCATGCCATGAAGGTCCACTTGCATCACCTGCACCTGCCTTAACATCCACAGAACTTCCATTCCTCACCACCTCTTGCAAAGTCTGTGGTCCTAGCAAATGACCCAACTGACTAAAACCAGGAAGGCCAATCTCAGTCCTTCCATGAAGCAACCTTCCTGCTGTTGAAAGCACCTGGACGATTATGGAAGCGGTATCCGCCACCACAATCTGCTGCCGCATCAATAGCCCACCTGTATCCCCGCCTGACCATTGAACCTGAACTGTGGGATCAACGCTCTCTCTGATCATGGATCGGACCACACCTTGCAGCTGGTGGACCTTCTGCTCAAGGAAGACCAGATTGCTGAGCAGGACCTTGGGGTCACTTTCTTGGTAAGGCAGAGGCTGCAGCGTTGGGGGCAGTAGCCCGCCAAACTGCTGCTTGCCATGGTCTGCATCTGATTGTGTAAAGTCAGTTCCAGGAGCTGAGGTCTTCATAGAGGGGGAAAGATGGTGGTCTAATTCTGATGTAGAAGAAGAAAGTGGGTGACAATGGAGAGATTTCATGAGTATAAGTGTTGAGTTTTATTCTCCATTGCCATTGGAGAAGAGCTTCTCTTTTATCCTCTCCTCTTATGCTCCAATGAGAAAGATGCCTCCTGGGTCTAGGCCAATAGGAATGAAGGAGGAGGGAATCTGAAAAGTGAAAAAGGAAAGATTTTGCCTTCTTGGAAGAGCGGCATCAAAGGGGTTTGCAGTTTGCACTCTGCACTGTTGCTAATGTTAGCTAGCTAAGCTTGTCTGTCTCCTTGCTAATGCTGCTGAATCTTGATTAGTGAGTGCTGACTACTGAGAAATGGCTTTCTGTGTCATTTTCACAAACAACTGAACAGGTGGGCTAAAAGAGCATTGAATTTGAATGATTATTCTCACCTTTTTACCCAAAGTCTAGAGGAGATTGTAATTATTGGATCGCACCCACAGCAGAGCCCACCTGTTCAATGGTCCCTAGGGCCGGTTTGGATGTGTGGTGAAGTGAGCTGAGGTGAGGTAAAACTTCCATTATCCAGACAAGAAAAGACAATGGGTCATAGCAAAAGTACACAATTTCAAAAAAAATTCTATCTTTTTAAAAAAAATCAAAAAAGCAACTTCCTTTCTCCACTAAAAGACAAAAAAACTTCACTTTTCTTTACAAAAAGTAAAAAAGATTTCATACCAAACAACTAAAAACAAAACACCATCATAACACCTTATATTTTATTATTCCTTGATTTGATGCTTCATCTCACCCTACTTCAATTCACCATACATCCAAAAATGCCTAAGACATTGGATTTTATTTTTATTTTTATTTTTTGGTAAAAAAAGACATTGGAGTGTTGCAAGTTGTGACAGATAACATCCCACTTGCCATTCATTTTGGGTGGATAAGGAAACTTGTATTGTCAAGTGTCAAGTGTACAAACAGTGAAGGCCAAATCATATCTAAGATATTTTTCTATACAACCAAACAACCCAAGATAGTCAACTCTTAACCTACTTATGGGATGGTATCATGGTCCTGGACGCAGTGGAGTGGAGTTGGCCTGTACTTTTAGGCTTTCAAAGAGTCTTAAAGACCATTTTTTGGTCCACAGCAACACAAACAGGGTCTGCTACTATGTATTATGCTTGAGGATGGCCTGGCACCACCTGACCATGGTTCAAGATTTTGGAGCTCAGAAAGCTCCTGGACTGAGTTGATTTGGAGACGACTCGACTGAGCCAAAGTCATCTCAATCTGAATGTATAAAAAAAATGGAAATGATTTTTAACATTTCTACCCAAATTCTTACCAGGTAACTGAATTTGCTGAGCTTGTCCCAGTCCAACAAGTCTTGCTCTGAGTTAACAAAAGTCTGGCCAAAATTCTTAACGAGGCAAATTATCATCGAGTCCTTGGTTTTTCTACCGATCTGCGTAGATTGGCCGAGTTATACGAAGTCACAGAGAGTCCTAGAAATGAAACAGATTTAAATATTTTGCACCTGAGCTGGGCCTATGAGTAACTTCCATGCATAGGTTATATTAAGCCCAATAATTAATGGGCAGAACTTTTGGACAAGTTTCAGTCTAACCGAACCTTGCTATTACAATCATAATTGATAATAATTTTACATAATTGACCTAAGAAAATGACAAGCAGAAGATTTTATGATAAAATAAAGGACAAGAGAGAAGACAACAATGCAAATGATTATAATCATATTACATCAATGACCATATTATATTATTCTATTGACATATACCCAAAAAGAAGAAGAAAAAGATGGAACTTGAACAAACTTCAATGTCATGTGGAAGGTTTGCTAGTTAAAACCCTTTGCAGGGACTTCAATTGTAAGGGCTCCATATCTTTGGCTACAAAAGGTTTCACAGATGATCGAAGCGCTTCTGGTCCCTCTGTAGCAATTCGCTTGCACAACGCATCACAATTGCTTATCACTTCTGTGAGCCTTCCTTTTAGCTCACCAACCTGCACTTGCAATGGCTCAACTGCAAGAACATTTTCACAATGCAACATCAAGTGGAGAACACATACAAATTTTAAATTTCTAAGCATGTCATAAAATATATGTTACATAAAACCAGTAATCAGCCAATATAACCAATAATAGAATATGCATAACTCTCTGTGTGTGTAATTTCCTTCCCCCTTTTACTTTTGACAAATCTAACCAAGAAAATGTGTGGAAGAACCAGAAAACTTCCACACAAGAAATTAAAAAGATAGATTGAAAAAAACAGATGGGTCTGAGATGTGCGCGAGAGGACTAAGCCACCTAAACGCTACCCACTAACCAGGTGGGCAACTTGAATTGACTACAGAAAAGAATGGACCAACCATCCACTTTAAGTGTGCACATTTGATACTACACCTGATGAGTGGACCCTTCCTAATTTTTGAGCTGGGGCATGTTCACAGTGGGCTCCACCTGAACAAGGTTTCAGATGCAAAAAGTGTGTAACTTGTTTCCAATTGGCATGATTTGTGGCACAAGTGCACAACCTCTTCAATCTGTCTTCATTTCAATGCCCCTAGGTTGTCTCAGAAAGATTACAGAAACACAAATGTCACTAGTGAAAGACAATCCAATCAGTACTGAGAATTATCAGAAACAGCTCTCAAAATATCATGTGACCGCCTTCTTTCATTAGGGGGAAAAGGAGAGGAGAACAAAAGGCCTAAATCATGAAACAGCAACTGAATTAATTAGGTGAAGGAAAAACATCACCAAAGCATGAAGTTGATCTTTATAACCCCACCAGCAAAGGAATCTACCTCCATCTGTCTCCATCTAAGAATGGCAGAGGAACACCAATGTGGTATCTTCTCCTGAATTTGTAATTTTACCTGTCGGGCAATGTAGTCATCTGTTGACCATCTTTTTGTCCATTGTGTCGTTGCCTGAATTATTCAAGCTTTTTCTCCCCATGTTCGCCGCGTCATACCCCCTTGCCTACTTTCCATGAGCTTATGAAGTTTGGTTGGCGTCTGATTCCAATTAGAGGCCAAATCTTATGGAAACTTTTACCATTGGCAATTACATAGCGCGTTTCAAAAGCAAGGAATAAAGCAATTTTAGATAGCAAATATTCATCAATAAAACTGCTTACTGAAGCAATTAAGCTTGCATATTTTAATGACAACTAAAAGCGAATGAGTTCAAAGAAATCTCCTTATTAGAGTTAGAGCGAGAATTTACAATAGTCATCAGGAGCTCCATTCCCATGGTGAATTAAGGATTTTTTAACAGATCCTGAAACCAGGCAGTGGTGTAGAGATAAGCAGGAACTTGGCTAACCTTAATGGGCCCAGCCCTTGCATCTTATATGCATGTATTTGTACAAGCCCAATCATGAGGGGTAGTATCCAACTTTATATGAAACAGAACATCTAAACTAGTGGAAGCAAAGGAAGAAGCTCCACTGCTTAATGTTCAGAACTTTATAGCAAATAAGAAACTAATCCTATCCTACTTCCCTTTCACTATCCCAGTGCATTCGTCCTGAATCACAAAATCATCATGCCAAATATGAACTGTATAATCATCATGTACAAGTTGTCTAATCCACGTAAGATTCGTTGCCAGTTTTGGTACAACAGGGGACAAGTGGAAACCGTTGTTAGACAAGCCTATAGAAAAAGACAATAAGAAATTGCAAAGAAGCTGAGCTTTGTACCAACTGTTAGATCTCATCTGCAAACAGTATAGACAGAAAGCTGTTGAGTTTGCTTTCTCACACTTTTCTTTGCAGGGAAGGTAAGAACAAGCGGATTTGGAAGCCATCCACCTCAGGGGCTTTTTCGACAAAGTCTTTTTACTTAGCATTCTCAGTAGCTAATCACCCAAGAGCATCTTGTTCGTTAGTATGGTTGGGGTTGGTGCCTCCTCGTGTTGAGGCTTTCTGTTAGCAGTGGCAGGGAAGATCTCCACAACGGAAAATCTTAGGAGGAAGGGCATTTTGTCGGACTCCATTATAGATACTTGTGTTATTTGTGGGAAAGAAAGGGAATCTATTAATCATCTTCTTCTTCATTGCGAGGTGACTTCCTTTCTCTGGTTCTAGTTCATCAACTTGTGTGGGGTTGTGCGGTGTTTCCCAGGAACCCTGGCAAGTTTGGTGGAGGCATGGGTGTGGGGACCTTTTCGCGGTTGTGGTTTGTTGCTTTGGTGACTTATTCCATTTGCCATTCTTCGGGAAGTGTGGAAGGAAAGGAACGAGAGGATTTTTAGAAACTCTACCTCTTCTTTGGAGGATTTGGTTTCGAAGATTATTTTTTCAATTGCCAAGCGAGCTTTGGTCAAGAAGGATTTTGGATATCTCAAAGTGTTAGACTTGTTTCACAATTGGCAAGCCAGCATGGGGTGCGGTACTCCTAAAGTAAAAAAGTTCATTTTTTGGATTCCTCCTCCTAAAGGTATATTAAAATTTAATGTCGATGGTGCGGCGAGAGGCAAACCAGGGTCGGCGGGTATTGGTGGGGTGCTTCGTAATGATAAGGGTGAGGTGTTGCTTATGTTCTCTAAAAGTGTGGGGATTAGAGATTCCAATGAAGCGGAGGTTTAGGTTATTTTGGAAGCTCTTTTGATCTTTTCGTCTTCTTTCCATGGCCCATTGTTGGTGGAGAGTGATTCTTCTAATGCGGTGGGGTGGCTCTTGAAGCCCAATTCTAGTCCTTAGAAGTTACAATTTCACTTGAACGAAATGAAGAAGATCTCCTCTTTGGAAGAAGATCTCCTCTTTGGTCGTCTCTTTTTGTCATGTGATGAGGCGTGCCAATAGTATGGCGGACGCTTTGGCTAAACAAGGGGTGGATAGAGCTTCTCCATGGGTAGGTTTGTCTGTGTAATCTTTTGTTTTTGGGGGTGGTCTTGTTTGGTTTTTTATCTATGTAATATTTTGTTTTTAGGAGTGGTTTTGTTTGGTTCTTTTCGCTTTGGTGGGTAGGGTATAATACTTTTATACCCTTGTATCTCTGGTTTTCTTTCTTGTGTTGTTGCCTTTTTCTCTCTTTTAAAAAAGGTTCCGTTACTGATTATAAATAAATAAATAAATAAAAAACAACCAGAAAGCCAGTAGAGTCAAGACTATGGATCATAGAAGCTAACGCAACCTTTGACTTTCCTTCACTCCCTTCTCCCTTGATAGCAACACCAGCCACCTAATAAGCCTTGTAGGCTTGTTTTTGATAACCTCCTCTCTTAGGACAAAAAGTACAACCTATAATAACATGGCTTGATTGCTTAGAATAGACACAAGTTTCTCTATTTGTAATAAGAAGCAACATGTCTGTGGACAGTTATTAGATCATACATGTCTCTCGCTGCATTAGTAGAAGTACTTCTCTCCCTTTTCCTAGAACCACCACTCAAGCTAATGCAACATTCAACCTTATCCTTTTCTATGCATGGGGACATGATCCTACTCTCAGTAGACCTTGAGTGTAAATATTATGCAACATTTATTGATGATCACATCTAAAACATGAATAAACAAAAAATACATTTATTGATGATCGCACTAGATATAAAATCTTAAGTAGTATTTATTTTCGAAAAAAAAACCTCAATCACATGGTTGATACTCAGTTTAGTAAACGAATTAGAACATTATGATCAAATTCAGGGGGAGATTGTTCCAACAGTTTCTATGGGTTCAACATCAGTGAGGAAGAAGAATTAGATGGCAACGCCTCCTCAGAAGAAGGAGTTGCCATGGAGTAATCCTTTTTATGAAGAAGAGTGTTGTGAGCACACTCTGTCTTGTGAACTCGTTACATTTGAAGACCTTTGATTGTGGCTTTCCTGATTGATAAGGTCATTGCGGATCATAGGGCTTTTTCACCCATGGACTTGTCTGTACTAAAGATGCCAGTACCTCTTGAACCCTCAACGTCTTGGAGGTCACCGACTATGGCATGGCCAGTGTACGCGACGCAGGTTGAGAAAGGAGTAGCCGACGCCTTCGCCCTTATATGCCAAATGAGTCATAGAGAGAAGTTTGTACATGAGAAGTCATGTCCATTTACACCTGATCAAAATGGATAGCCAAAAGGAAAAATAGGCACACTCTTGAGTCTTAAGACAATCCAACCACTTTTCTTAGAATCTAATGTTCCAAGTAGCTTTTGATGTGAAGCTACCCAAATTGCTATTTATCTCATCAATCATGCTCCAAGTACTCTTGACCACCCTCAACTCGTCTGGTACAAATGAAGCAGGGCCATTGTGCGAGATGAGCCCTGACTTGTTCAGGTTTCCCTTGGATTGAGTTAACCCAATGCCAGATGAAATTTAAAACCATGTTCTTCTCCCTCAGTCTGAGAAATAGGAGGCCCTTCCTTTGACTCATTTAAACCAAAACACAAAAAGGACTAAAGTAGACATTCCGCACACCAAGATGATCTATCATGGTGGTTCCCCATGCTGCTCAGACAAGCTACCATAAAACTACTATTGAAATTGATCTTCAAGAAGACAAGCATAGAGGGGCGTAATGGGATTGGTAGAGATCTTGCAACTATCATCCACCACCTTACTTCATACACAGCTTGTTACAAAATACATTAATAAATGCCGACCAAAGAACACAAAGTGAGCCTCCCTCCGATTCCATTAAACAAAAATCTTCCTTAATGATCTTCTTAGCATTTAGGAAAGTCATAGTTTCTCTCTTTCAGTAAGGACTAAAAATAAAACATCTAAAGTTTTAGAAGAAAATGTCCTATAAGATAATGGAACCCAAACAAAGCACCATCGGTAAACGTGCAGGATACCTAGGGAAGGACATGCAATGTCCAAACCTTTTGATCAAGATTGAACGAGATAAATCAATAAATTATTTAGTAAACAGATAAAAACTTCTAAGGACAAAATATTGTTCAGAAAAGATCAGATTAGTGATTATCTTCAAAAAAGGGTCCACTACCTTCTGAAAGGTGGCGGGCAGTCGTCCTCATAGCTGAAACTGAGTAATTGAAACGCTTTAGAAGTTTAACAGCCAAAGCATCCACAGTTTCAATTTTGTTCTCTATCTCTTCCTAGAAAACAGTGAACCAATACAAGCACAATATACAGAGTCAAAATCTTCAGGTTCTCACAACGCAGAAAAATTAAAACAATAGAACATCCTGAAAAATTCGTGGGGAAATGAAGGTCGATTATATTATCAAAAAATGGGTTGTATCAGGATTAAACAACAAGAGCGTTCCAAAATCTCAATTTGAGTCAGGAAGCAACCAAAACATTCATCAACATGATAGACTATTTAGGTCTCATAAATAATAAAAATATAGAAAAAAAAATCATTAGAAATTATATGAACCCCATTATTATGGAACCCTAATATCTGATTTCCACACTAGATGGCTACGTTGTTTTAGCATGTGTCAAGGTATGAGATACACTTCACCCCTAAATCTTAGGATACAGGTCACTGCCATATAATTAACACTAGAACATTAATTAAAATATTTGCTAATTATTTATATTTTTAATAATAAATAAAATATGTTCCATCAATGTTTACACCCTGGCATGCAAGTCTAAAGTGTAATTTTCATTTGAAGTGTACTCCTCGCCGCCTGACGCATATGCCCTAGATGAAGCATGTACTTCAATTACAATTTACACCCCATATGAGGATGTATGCCTGATCAACACATCTTGTTTTCAAAAAAGAAGGCATGCTCAGAAGGGTTAAGCTCCAAACGTTGAGGCTTACACATCATGCTTGGAGAAATTGGAAAGCCTCGCCTACCTCGGCATTTTCAAATTTGATTCTCATATGGATGTGCCGTATCTAACATAGATCCCATACCCATATCCGGCATGGTTATTCACACTTCAGAGAGACCAGAAGAGTGTGATGTCAAGTCTAGATGGACAAATTGATGAACTACCATTAGAGGAAAAGAAGGGATAGCAACTTTGCTTTATATGTGAACAATGGTTCTCTAAATGATGTGTCCAAACCATGTAGACCATCTACATTAATTAAAAGAGAGTCACTTTCATTCTTTCTTGAAAGTGCTTTCTGTCCTCTGCTGCAGTCCTTATCCATGGTTACATAAGCTTTGTATATGATATATTTTTTTTACTGGTTCCTTCCTTAAGGTTATGCCTGATCCAAACACTCTAGTGTTAGTATGATGGGACCTCTTCTTAAAATTGCTGTTTCTCTTTTTTGGTTCACCTTCTTAACATTGATGTTGTTGATAGAATTTTGAATCCAACTCCAACCATACAATTTATAAGTGTAGCTATCACAGCATTAGACTCAGATCATGTTCAGAAATCAGTTGATGATAGTGACATACTAGCAACTCCAGATGGCTTTTAAAAGTGGAGCATTCCTGTAAAGATTAATGTGACAAGTATAGGCAACAAATGGAGCACACTATGGTAGATACTCTAAATATTGAACTGCCATGTTGGTAGTACAGGAAGGGTACCTAGGACCAACCATTGTGTAAAAGCTTGTGAGTCCAACCATGTTAAAATATTCTCCAACTGCATTCCCAAGCGAGGCTTATAGGCAACTTTGTCAATCCAACATGAGTGATTTCTAATTTCTTAATCATAAACAACAAGAAGCCTAGAGTTCTTAACCTTAACGGATCAAATGTAGGGTTAGGATAATTTTATTTCCTCTTACTAACAATCAGGAAATTCATAAAGAGGTACCTGCTTCTGGTTAATTGTTTTGGACTTTTCTTCTTGCCAGTCAAGGTACACAGTGAAGAGTTCTAATAGAACATTTGGGTCTAAAGTACCTGCAAAAACCACAGGAAAAATAAAATTCAGTTACATTTATCTCCAAAGAGATGCATTTTCAGGTTGTATTTGAATAAGTGAGGAGTTAGTGGAAAAGAATGCAGCATATATCAGCTAATTTTACAGATAGGAAAAAAGTAATAAACCAAAGCCAAATGAACCAGTTGCCAACCACTATTTCTGTCAGAATTGGAAAACAACTATAAAATTGTGAAACTATTGAGGCGTGCATACAATTAGATGTTTATAAATGTGGGTTTTAGTTAACTCAAAGAGTAGCACACGTAATTAATATTGACTAAATGTTTATTAGCATCAGGAGACCACAAGCTTCTACTAGAAGATTTTGCAGGAAAGCCAGATACAATATACATATACAGGATATATGAACATGCAACCCTAATAAAATAGGAGGTTTCAGTTCCCTTGATTGATCCAAATGTCATTTTTATAATATTTATTCATTTTTCTGAAGATGGACTCTACTCACTTTCTACTCATCAAGACTAACCTTCTCAATGTATATCCTTCTAATACCAATTCTAAAAGTGCAATACAAAATCTGTAGCCTACAGATGCATTTGGCTCTACCCAAATTGATCAACATTGCACAGGGAGTGGGGGGAAGAAAAACCCACAAAACCATCAATCAAAAACTTTTAAATGCACAGTGGGGTTTCAATAAAAAAAAACCCAAATTTAGCACCTCACACCAAAGCAACCAACAGAAAGACAGCAATGAATGAAGAAAAATGACTTCACCTGCAACCACCGAAGACGAAGCTGGTTTCCTCACGAGAATATCTGTCAAGCTATTATCCTCAGGAAGAGATTTCAGAATCGGCGTTGTCTGCCATGAACAGCAATAGATACCAACCACAACAGAAGAAGAGTCAAGAAGGCCAAAAGCAATAACAAGCTGAATTGGGTAAGAAGAAAAAAATGAAGAATAAACAACAATTAAGTAGAGATTGAAAGAAAAGTTACGATTTTTAGGGATCTGAGCTTTTCTAGGATTGGATCTACGCTCTCTGTTCTCTCAGAGACGGTAGTGATTTCATCAATTGGCTGCTGTTCATATTAATAGCGGAGAAATCGTGAGGTAGAGAAGAATTTGAGAGATTTGAGAAGGAATGTGAGATTGCAGAGAGGAAGGAAGAGGAAAGAGAACGTGAGGTACCTGAGAAGACGTTGAATTCAGTGTCGATTCTGCAGTACCCATTTCGAATTCGATTGGGAACTGGGAGCGTTTGGAAGCACAAATGCTCGCGCATTCCCCAATTTATTTGACTAGTGTTTTCCAAAAGAAACCCTATCTTTTGTTTTAATAACAGAATA
Source organism: Cinnamomum chago (assembly GCA_038049695.1). NCBI lineage: Eukaryota > Viridiplantae > Streptophyta > Magnoliopsida > Laurales > Lauraceae > Cinnamomum > Cinnamomum chago. The sequence continues at coordinate 16,605,902 of CP142453.1, forward strand.
AGTGCCTGTTTCTTTGCTAGCTTCCCTGTGGTTAGGTTATTTTATTGGCCTGGTGTGATGGTTTGTTTTTGTTCCCTCCCATGATGCCTCATTTATTGGTAAGAATTTCTTCTTCTTCTGTTTTTGGGAGGTATGAAATATAAATGCACTTTTAGAAATTTGAAATTTCTTAGAATCTCACAAATCAAATGAAAAATCTAAAGAGGGGAATTTATGGCAAAAAAAAAACCCATTGGAATATCGATGTACAAAAAAAGATCTAATAAATTCTCATATAGAGAAAAGGCCCTCCCATCACTTTTGTCGTTTGTTCTTGCTTTTAACTTGAGCATCGATATGCAGGTTTGCGTCTTAGTTGACGCTCGTGTTTTCTTTTTATTTATTTTTCTTTTTTCTTCTCCCTCATCTTTCTCCATTTCTTTTCCAATCCACCATCGTCAACACCTAAACTAATCCATTTACTAACCGCTCACTTTCGTCCAAACCACATCAACTAATCCTTCATTTTATTTTAAAAAACCCTTCTAATCTCTCTAGCCCCAACTAGGGTTTCTCTATTCCTCTCTTCTTGTCGTCTCTACTTCTAGATTCTTCTTCTCCACTCTTCTTTTTACAGCGAGAGAATGATGATATAATCTAAGGAAAAGGAAATGAAATGAAATGGAGAGAAAGAAGATTAGTGGGCACACTTCGAAGCAGCTCTTGAAAGAGCATCTGAAGCAAATTGCAAGGTAAAATTGGAGAAAAGGAAGAAAGAAAAAGAGGATGATTGAGGTGTTGAGAGTGGTATGATAAGTAAGAAATTGAGTTATGAATATGGATAAAGAGAAGGGAGAAGATAAACAATGAAGAGAAAAAGAAAAGACACGAGCATTAATTGAGGCACAAATTGATCATCAAGCAACAAGCCCATATCAACGTCCAAGCTAAAACGCAAAAACAAATAGCAAAAGTGATGGGAGGTCCTCATTTAAATGATAAGAGGGCAACTCCCATTGGGAACCGGATCCCCTGTTTCGTTCAAACAGGGGATCCCTGTTTGGACGAAACAGAGGGCGCCACGTAGGGGGCACGTGGCGCCCTCTGTCCCTATTTGGATGAAACAGGGGATCCTTTTCCCTCACATTGCTATAATAAATTCCTATTAAAGAAGGATACCCTCAAAATGAGGTCCAGTGAACTCCCATTAGAACTCTGATGATATTATTAAAGTTATATTTATTTGTTATAGGTGATGATTTTATACTCATAAAGGATAAAACTAGTCAGCATTCAACCTCATTAAATCCAACCTCCAACTGTTTATATTCCTTTGGATGATTTCCCAAACACCACTCAATCACCACCCCAACACCACCATGGCCATGGCCTCTCTCTTCCCAATCCTTTCCCCCCTCCACCACTCTGCAACTCCTCTTACCCCTAAACCCCTCTTCCCATTTCTCTTTTCCTCTCCCTTCAAAACCACACTCCCAACAAAACCACTCCTCACCTCCCCCACAAAACTCCAAGTCTCCTCTTCAACCACCATCACCCCATCTTCCTCCTCACCTTACTCCTCCAAATCCAACGATCAAGAACGCATCTTTTTCGATGGTGGGGCCCACTACGGTGATCTCCTGGCCAATCTCCTCTTGGGTTTCACCCTCCTCTGGCTCCCCCTCACTCTCGCCGCCGTCTCTCGCGCCTTCTTCCTCAGATACCGGTTCACCAATCTCAGGGTCACCGTTATTTCGGGCTTTACTGGTCAGGACCGCAGCGATTTCTCCTACAGAGTCATCAAGGACGTGCAGGTCGTGCCGCGTTTTATTGGGGAGTGGGGTGATATCGTTATCACGTTGAAGGACGGTACCAAGGTCGATTTGAGAAGTGTCCCCAAGTTTAGAGAGATTGCAGCTTACTGTCTTTCCATGGCTGGCAAGGGTCCTGAAGCTATTGACCCCATCAAAGGAGATGAACCCTCTTCATCCAAACCCAAAGGATTCTGATTTATTGGTTTTGATGGCAACGAGAAGGAGAGGAAGTTGTTATCTGATTTGGGTTTTTGGATTTGGGGCTGGAATTGGCTGGCTGTTGCTTGAATTGGGTTCCTGAAGAAGGTATGTTATTATGTATTTGATTTGAATTTTGTAATTTTGGTTTCAATGAATTGAGTTTTGTGGGTTCTGTTTATATAAATCATTTGGGGGTACTGTAGTTTTGATATAATCTGTTTATAAGCAGTCTTTTGAATCTTAATGCATTTGATTTGTGTAACTGGAGGAGAGTTCTTCCAGTGCTTGCTGCTTGGTGTTTAGTGAGACAGAATTAGATTTTAGATTAGGACGCAGAGGAATGAAGTGATTCCAAAAGAATATCACTGGAATGATATGATATATAATACAAGATGAAACATTATATTTCTAGTTAGTTACAGGACCTGTAACAATGACCATTGCTGCAAGATGAAACATCAGCTGCAATAACGCCAACTATTCACAAAAGGAAAAATGTCTTTGATATCAAATTGGGTTTTTAAGAGAACAGAAAGAAAACATCCAATTGAGACTCTGTTTCTAGGAAGATATCCATAGTCTCCTGTTTTTTTTTTTTTTTTTTTTTTGGGCATTGATGGCCGTTGCATCTGTGAGATTTGAGGACAGCTCAAACTTGAAAAATTGACTGTTGACAAACAATTGGCTTTAGTTTGGAAACATAGTTTCATTATGTTGGCTGAAAGAAATTACAAAAGGAAGGCGACATAGAAGTCCTGATAGGAGAACGAAAACATACACACTTGACCAGAATATTCCTCCCAAAGGCTTGATCATAGGCAGAACCTAGATCTTTCTGGATCCTAAAGTCCTAACCCGTTCCTATTAACATTACCATGACATTGTTCCATGTTTACATAATGTTGCACAGATCCTAGAACTTCACTCTAACCACACTTCCTCTTGGCTAGGCCGGATCCTTGTCTGAACATGTAGGCAACTCGAATTTGTAAATGAGAACTGTGCTTAGATTGCAGTGACTGCAGCCTTCAGTCGAACATCATGACTCCCAGTTACTCTTCCATCTGTATCAAGCCGTTGGATAATCTGGAGGCAGTTTCTCTCAATGATTAACTTCTGAACCTGTTGCTGCACAGTAACATCAAATCTTTTGAACATAGCTGTAAGTACAGCAGTTTTGTGGATATAACCTTTCTGGTCCAGTCTCCAACAATTCCTTCGACCCCAGCTTCGTGCTTTTGATTGTGCTTTCCTTTGTCATGACGGAATCCTTACAATAAAATTAATGGTCATATCAATGTCTTGGGAAATATTCAAATTGTATATGAACTGCTAAACTTTTCACAGGGTTTAAACCACTCTGAATTCCAAATCAGAAGCACGCACAGTTTGAACTACAAGCTAAACGCCAAACAAAAAACATTCATTAACAATAGCATTTTCAAAGTCAAAGGCACAAATGAACATTTGCTTTTGACTATAATCATTAATCAGAAAACTTCAGTAATCATAAGAGGAAATGAGGAGATTATGCAATACAATCAATTACAACATGCGTAATTGTACAAATCATAATAAGATTTTAATGGAACAGTAATTTATATAGCTCGACAATTTGAGAGATTGAAGTTTTTCATAGAGGATAAGAGACTTGCACAAAGAATGGAGAAATGATCTGAATGGAACATACTCAAAATGTTTCTCTAATCCAAAATGGCACACCCAATGTAGCTGATGATCACCAGATTGTGAGGTCATGCTTCTTAAGCGCTGCTATTGATTCTAATGCGAACCTGAGCATTGGAGGGAAGAAAAAGAGCCCAGTAAATCTTCAGATTAAGATCTAGGAATTATCCAAAACCTAGTAACATTTTGATGTACCCAAACATGATCAGTTTGAATATTTTGCGCAAGAGTAAAAATCCTCCTTTTTTTTTTCTGCGCATTTTAAACTGCATAATCCTAACCATATTTAGAAGCTGTTGTGCTAGGGAATAAAAAACAACAACAGCAACAACAGTAAATAGAAAGCTGAATTTTTTTTCCCTTTGGCTGGCATAGACTAGTTAGGATAACTTTTTAAGAGAAAACAAGATGGAGTATTTGCAAGAGGTTTTGACTTTTGACGTTTGAAGTTTCTATTTGCATGGAAATCATGTGACCATTAAAACACACAGTTAGAATGTACGGAAGAACCATAGAAGTATCCTACAAATTTTGCGAGAATAGCTACCAATTCCAGCAAAAGCATAAGAAAAACTTACCAAATCCTCAGTTTTATTCCATCAACATGCGAAATTTACATAAGCTAGAAGCCTGTATTGAATTCCTAGGAATTTACACAAAAAGGTATGTTTGCAAGCAAGGAGGTGACTGAAGGATCTAAGGAGGGGGCATAGATGGGACCATTACTTTTCTAGGATTTAATTTTCAGTGGTGATGGCTGGGTACTGGGTAATCATTTTCTATCAAAAAAGAGATTGGAGGTTCATTGCTAAGAAATCTAGAAACTCAATATTGTATTGAACGAATGGACGCTAAGCAGGGAAGAAAATGGGAGAGAGATTTGGTTTAAGGGTCAAGGATTTGTGCCTTGTGAGATGGATATGTGCAATGGGGCAAATGTGTAGATGTGCAAAGCTTATCGAGGAAATTTAAATGCTTTTAATTCAAATCTGGATTCACCTAATTCGTTGAAACTTGCATTTGAGCAATCATTTCCAAATAAATTGGGAATCAGTTTGATTTAATCTGCCCAAAGGTTTGAATCTGGCTACCATAATTATACTTGTCTAAGGTTTATAAAGAATCTTTTACAAAAAAAAAAAAAGAGGTTTATATAGTAACAAAACCTAGAATCCCAATTGGATACCAGTTTGATTAAATAATTTTGAAGAGCATACAAACACAGGCTTTTTGTTTGCTTCTCACACTCAGGTAAATCTAATTACCTGCAACTTTGTTGAGCTGTGATAGGCTGCTGCTGCTGCAAAAAAAAAAAAAAAAAAAAAAAAAACTACTACTTTTACTTAAAAAGGTAACTCAGGCTATCCAATTGCATGAACCCTCTCATCTACATGTAAACTGATTTGCCTGCTTTTGGTTTACAGAGATCAAAACAGGTCCATAGGGAGCTATAACTAACGCTTTTTTGGTCACCAAAATTTACTGCTATAGCTTCAAGAACATACTGGAAATGTTCTGAATGGGTCTGACTTCATATACTACACAATTTTGGAAAAACGTGCAAGTGATCTGTGCATGGGCCCTTTTTCTAGATGGGGGTATGATCATATATAAATGATTTCTTCTTCTTACAGAAAAAATAGTCCCATGTAGATGAAATTCCTGCACTGGCATTTCCTGTAATGGAGAGGTGCATGATGGTCTGAAGCATTCACCCAGAGTACCACCAATTGATTAGCCAGAGGCCAGGAACTGCCTTGATTGTACTGTCCTGGTTAGGTGTAAAGATGGATCGGGTCATTTTAGTCTTTGAAAATCACAGGTATGTGCTCAAGTTGAACATGACCCGCTGATTAATTGGTTTAGAAATGTCAACCCAAACCGTGAAATCTCAAGTTGGGTTAAGTTCTTGTTAGGTTGGCAGGTTGAAGAACATGTAAAGACTCAGCTGTAACTTGTTCTGTTTATTGATTGTATTGGAAATGTCAGTCTAAACCTGGAATTACCAAGTTGGATTTGGGTGAAGTTGGTCAATTGGGTCAGAAGTTGGCTATCCGATCTGGGTTGGAAATGGGCTGCGTCGAGGCAGATTCTGGTCTTTCTAATCCCATAGTGAAAGTGAGGCCTAATCCAGTCAATTTATAAATTGGTCTGAAAGTTTTTGCCTTGGATTTTTTAGTGTGAAAATAGGGGGTGTAGCACATTGTTAGACCATGGATGTTCAACTTTGTGAAGAAAATGCGTCTGCCCTTTCCCTTTCATTAGGGTAAAATTGATTGTCACTTGTAGATCTTCTTCACCTTTGACCCTTCGCCCTTCTAATCAATGGCGCTTTCTTAGAATATCATGAGGAGAATGCCAAATACGGCATCGTAAATTACAAATAAGCTAAAAGCCTATCCAGTTTAGGGGGTGTTTGGAAACGAGATATTTTAAGAGATTTTGCTATATTATCTACTGGTTTAGAATGTAATCTATTCACCTAAAAAGGAGGTGTTTGGATAACTTAGAAAGTATCTTACAATATCTCACTTTCTTCCAAAAACATTCATATTACATTATTCAAGGACATGTTGTATAATATAATCTTTAAAAAATCTCTTCTAAAAACGAATGGAGAGTTTGAGTAAAAACCATTGGAGAGTTCACGAGCAACCATTAATTATAATGGCCCACTATGAGTTTAAACATTTATTAGTCCTACTATGAGACTGGCCCCACAGTGCTTACAAATTTAATGTGGAGTCCTATAGCCATATCACGACTATATTGCCCTTGTTAATTATCAATATTATGTGGGTCTTACAAATGTCATGTTCGGGGCTTTCATTGTGATTACCAACATTAGGTGGGTCCCATACTACCAAATCAGTTGGGTCCCATGATTAACAAGATTGAATTTTGTGATTGTAATTATCATTTTACTATCGTTAAATGGGTCCCACTATTTGATAGCTCTCCTAGTGTTAATGTGACTGCCAACATCAAATGGGTCCAACAATGATTTCTCATACAAAAAAAAAGAAAAAAGAAAAAAGAAGCTAAATAGGGTCATTTGTGATAATCACCATTAGATGTATTATAGTATAGTTACCAACGCTTGGTGGACCCACCTTAATTAAACAACTTTGCTTGGATCTCCTGATTTAAGTTTAACCTTATATATTTTTTTACAATAGATGGGTCCGACCATGATTATTAACACCTGTGATTACTTATTAGTGGGTCCCATGTTGGGTTAATTGATTATATTCTCTCCATTTGTTATTTGGTACATCATCTTGTGACTTTTTTATAAATTGTCAAACACTTCAAAGGTATATTAAAATATGTGAAGATTGCCGAACACTATAAGTGACACAATATAATAATACGATACTATTTTATTCTATGATAATTAAATCTTACAATATTTAAACTTGCTGATATTATATTATGCACTTATCCAAACACCCGCCATCACTTTATATATCGAAGTTAAAATGTAAATAATTTCTGATAATCTTTCTTAAGTTTTGATATACTCTTCGCTGAGTTAACCATTTTTTTAGCTGACTCGAGTGAGATTGACGCGGGGGGGGGGGGGGGGGGGGGGGGGGGGGTTTCACTTTTGAACTGGTCCATTTCAACTGATCCAACTGGGCTGAGTTTCACTGAACCCCGTACTGTCTTTATTCTTTAGAACTATGCCTTCAATGGGGTACAATTCACTTACCTTCTGAGCCAAGAAGAGACCCATCCTAGGGGCCCAATTATTATTGCCCAGACTTGTTACGTAACATTATAGGTGATCGTGGGCCATCTCAAGCCTAACCCGATCTGAGTTCTGTATGAGTTGATTTGGGCTCTGTTTTGAGAGCTCATGGACTCCATCTGGGCCTAATTTCCAGACCCAGTTTTACATAGGCCAGACTTTGGTCCTTATAAACTTTAAAAAGGCCTGGCCCAGCTCAACATACTTCCTTCAAATGGCTGAGCCTGGGCCTATTTTAGGCCTTGGCTGAATTCATCTTGTATAACCTTTGGCCATCCGGCCCAGCCCCCACTGAAAGGTACAATGTTTTACTTGTGCTCTAGATTTGACAGTAATCCATTGATCCACAAGCCCACATGTAACTCAGTGGAGCCTGGAGGGCAGCACGTACAATAATGCCAGTTTTCTATTAGAATTGTCATAGATTTGCCTGCGAGGATCCAGATTCACTAGGAATCTGCTGCTGTGGTGGGCCCCTCTTGCAGCAAAAACAAACTAGACCTGGACACTATGGTGGGACCCTCTTTAAGAGGATCCAGTCAACCCTTTTTTTTTTTTTTTTGAATTATCTTAACATATCATGTCAGCATGACACCATGGTTACATACAGTAATGTATAAGAGGAATGCTAAAAATCAGATTCTCTCTGTAAAAGCATTCTTGGTTCCTATAACAGTTTGAATATTTGTAAATCACAGATGTAGTAACAATAAAAAGAGTATCATGTGAATATATTACTTTAATCTCGTCATCCTATATTAATTCCTGATTTTAAGACCTCTAAGTCAAACTGTTTTGTTTATGTATCTTTTTATTGTGGCTCAATTCTATGGTTGATGAAAGTTGGATCTTTATCAAGTTGAGATGACTGTCAACCAATTAACTGGATTGAGCATACTCCCATGATCATAATGATTCTTCCCACAGTTTTGAACAGTAGAAATTGGCTTCCATGTTTGGTGGTCTGCTCCAATTTGCATCCGAGTTCTGCTATTTGAAGTGCTTTCCACCTTTATATTCCACAAAGAGAAAGAAACCATTCTCGAAATACTACATCTATGATCATAACGACAGATTAAGAGCTTGATTAATTGCATTTGACTGAAATAAAGTGATCTCAAATCATGTCTAGTCAGGTGATATGCATAGATGGATAAGAGATTGCAATCCAGGTATCAGACAATCGAAAAAGGAGAAATGGAGTCTCCAATACTCTTTTTTGTTGTTTTTGCTCATTTAGCCCTTTTGGTGCTTATGAAACTCGACTATGCTTTTTTTTTTTTTTTTTTTTTTGCTAATGGAGGGTTTCCAACTCTTTGGGTTGGACTAATCCCTCCGGGCTCAGAGAAAAGCCTGGTAAAAGCCCGTAGCCCTCAGGTGGTAGTACTAGTGGATTCAACATTCGGTTCCCCAAGAGAAGGAAACTGGGGATCGATACTAGGAGAGGAACTGTGGCCCTGAACTATGAACTATACTTTAATAAATCAAGTAAGAAAGAATTCCTATCAAAGCAGCTAAAATTGGAAGAAAGAAAAATAAAGATAAAAATTCACAAATTATTATCAAATAATCTCGCCTATAGTGAAAAAAACTATTACCCTTACATTACCGTAGTAAATCAAACCCAAACTAGGGTCTCATCTACATCAATTCCACTTCTTATTTTTTAACCCTAGGGTTTACTTCTGAAATTCAACATACAGAAAGCATTATCCTCTATGCACTGTTGCTGGCCTATATTTAACTCTTATTACACTTAGGCCCACTGGCAGATAAACTTATTAAAAAGAAGTGACTAAAATTAAAAAAAGAAAAAGAAAAAATGAATGAAATCATCATATGTTTTATTTGTTATCAATGAGTGTTCCCAATTAACTGCTTCCGGTGGCCAATACACTAGTGACGTTTTAGATCTAGAGTTGGGCCCCACTGATGGTTTACAATGCCATGTACCAACTTCTATTGGATATTAGTAAAGGCCTTCTGTTTGTATCATTTACATATGTAAATGAATGGTTTCACAGTGTGTAATGGTCATGCATCAATCATCATCATATTTATTTACACTCATTTACGCATGTGAAAATGATAGATAAAATATAAAAATGCTGTGTAAATAAGTTATTTACATGCCAGAGTCTCCACAACTTTAAAAAGGTGCTAGTGCAGATCTCTCACACGTTGATCGCATTGTGGCCCCTGACGTCAAACACCTTTATTATTATTTTTTTTTTTCACGTGAGCCTCATATTTGTAATCCAAATCGTTCAACTTCAATATTAAACTAATAATCCTCAATACCTTCTAGATGAATTTATTGTATCGTCATACATTATGAGGAATTTGTGAAAAAAATCCGAACCTATATATATATATATATCTAATTTTCTACACTTTTGTGGGCCCCAGTTCAGGATTGGAACCATTCAATATTCTTTTATTAATCGTAAATGTCAGGATGTTTAGTTTCAAAACCTTAATTCTTCATGAATTTTTGAGAAATTTGTAAAAAAAGAAAACATGCTCAAAAAATTCAAATACATCTAAAATTGTTGAATGTACTTATTTGCTCATATGAAAATGGTAATTTTGACAAGCATGATAATGTGTTTCACATAAATGACATTTGCACATGTGACATTTTTATATTTAAAATTCATTTTTATATCACATGTAAAATGCTAATGTCCCCGTAGCAGTTAGATTAATGTGGTTCTTTTGGCCACCCTAGTGGTGAGGCACCTCCCTACGAGGGATGATCATTGGTAGTAGCACTGATGGAGAGGGACTTGGGTGCGACTATATGGGTGTATAAGTATTTATTAATGGAAAAAGGAGATTTTTATGAAAGAATTAAGATTAAACTCACAATTCATGAGGCAATAAAGAAACTTTATAAAGCATCGATTGAATGCTTTGTACGCGATGTCATTTTTTTCAATCAAAATACCTCACAATGTCGTGAGTGTACTCCCCATGTTGTTACCCCTTTCTATGAAAACCTGCAACTTTGTAAGCTCAACCAAGCTTCTAATTTCAAGCCTATAAATGACAAATCTCATGACAAAATGCTAATTTCTCTCTCTTCCCTGGTGTTAGAGAAAATCTCATGCATTGTCATATTAACATTCTATAACGAAATCTCTCGTTCATAGGCTCGAAATTACATCAATCTCATATTTTGGCGTTTGGGGTTTTCACCACAAAGGGGAAGAGTGACAACATAAGGATTACATCTTGTACAAAGCATTCTGTCAATAATTGCTAAACTTTCTTCACTGCCTTGCGGATTATAAGTTTAAGCTCATTTCTTGTAGTAAAAACTCCAAAAATAAATTTAAAAAAATGAGTTTCTTCCAGCATCTAAGCACTAGTGTTAGTCAGCACATTTGAAATAGCAGACAAATACATATACCGAGTACTGATCATTGACTATATATCTCTAACCAACCAAACCAAGGCAATCATTCATAGTCCATACATGTGTGAGCCACCTGAGTTGGGTCCCTCTCATCTCCCCTTGCATGGGCAAAAATACTGGGCCACACCACCAATCACTAATGGCTGAAATAGCACACATTTCACAAGCCAGGACGTGTTCCTATCAGTATTTCTTTATCCTTTCCGAGGAGTCTGTCTGTCTGCATTTTGGAAGTAGTGACATGCATTTTTCGGTCCGCTGCATTCGCGATCTTTTACTACAGTAAACAGAAAGAATCCTATAAGCCACGCATGGGCATGGCGCATGCAGTGTTATGAAATCACTGAAACGCCCTCATTTGTCTTTCCTCCACTGGAATCCGAGGCTCGCCAAAGAGATTCTTCTTGTGTTTGCTGCCAAACAAGGCAAATGAAAGGTTTTGTAAGACAACGACAAAAGATACTCACCTAAGAAATACGCATATCTAGCGATCATGTATCACGTGAAGGAGTTGAAAATGGAAAACTAAAAATCTCAGTAGTCCACTGGGAGGTCAGGAGCACAGCTCCAACAGATAGGGAGCTCATGTGCCTTAAATTTATTAAGGCTTTCTCAACACAGTTCTGCCTCCTGATATATTTAGTTTTGTTGGTCAGAATATGCTAAGTATAACTACTGGAAAAATAATCTTGCACGCAAAGAAAACCCCCTCGGATGCATAATGCATTCAGTGGTAGACCCCGGGGTTTTCATTTGAGGGGGAATGACCCAAATATCTAGTTGGGTTTTGGAGATAAATCCAAAATCTTTATGTGGGTTTTACACCCAGGATTTCTCATGTGGGTTTTCGAAGCGGACTAGAATTTTCAAGTGAGTTTTGAAAGTGGACCTGGGTTGGATGAGGGCGACTTCCCCCTAAATCAAGTATGTAGGTCTGCTGTCTCTTCATGCTTCGGCAAGAGAGACAACCCTATGTGATCATTCCATTCTCCTCACACTCACTAGCTAGCTGATCTTCTGTATCAATTCACGTTATGAATTATATCTACTGTTGTATTAGATTTTGGAAAAAGTATAACTTAGAAGAAACTATTAAGTGATATGGCAATCCCGGTGTTCAGCTGACTGGCACTAATAGACTCCTATTGTATTGGAATTAGGCGCCCCATCTTTTTATTGTTGTCAACTAATTAATCTCTTCAACGTTCGATTCTACTCTATGTTAGGACATTTTTGTGAATGCTATTCCGATCTAAGTGGTCTTATTCCTAACTTAAAAGAGGTGGGAATCTCTTGGCTTGTGTGCGCGCTTATGTGATATTGCAAAACTGATCCTTCTTTCTATGTGATATGATCATATCATTGATTTCCATGTGTGATTTGTGCTAGATCGTATAAAAAAATTGCAATATCAAATATTTTACAGGTATTTGAGTTATATATATATTTATGGAATTCTAAAAAAACGCCCTACTTTAAAATTGCCCCTTTTTCCGCCCATCTTTATCTTTATTTTTATTTTTATGATGGGCTTATGTTGAATCGATCTAGCCTTTTCACACACACTACCTCACCATGAATACTCACAAGTTCAAGTTTGATACTTATTCAACTTTTCATTATCGTTGGATTGAAATTACGATAAAATGATACCTTTAAACTATTAAATTTTAGGATCATGGATCAAAAGATTAGAATAATCTTATGGACTCAAGATTTTGCATATAGACGTAGGCCTCATATAGATCTTTCCATCCAATGAACTTTCATAATCATCATGCATCCAAGTGGGCTCAACTAGGAAGGGCTTTTTCTTCTAAAAAATGCTCAGGCACTGTGTAGCGCATATATATACACACACACATTTGGTTCAAATACTTGTTGGGGAAATTAAAAACTTTAAGAAGGAAGCTATTTAAGACTGTACAGCTCAACGTACAGCCAAAAGCCCTTAGTTTAAATCTCTTAGATTTCTCATGAATTAGCAGTCACTCAAACTCTCACGGTAGTTTAATTTTTGTAGGGCATTTTTTATGATCTTGCAAATCTTGCACCCATTCCATTATTCAAATGACTAATGATTCAATAACATTATTGGACCTCCTATGATCAAGGGTTACCTTATTTTATACTGAGGTAGGTTGCCCATATACCTTTCAACCATCAACCATGTTATAATAAACATGATTTCTGGTATATGCATTGGCCAGGCTGTTCTTTACACAGGTACAATCAAATTGGCTATTCTTGAAAATGACTTTGTATCTAAATATCTCTTATAAATTATTAGAAGAGAAATTTCCAAACTTTTGCCTTTTTTTATAAATATTTTGTGAAGTACTTTTCAAACGTAAAGGAGTGAAATTAAATTGATTTATCAATTTTAGCTGTTACAAGAGCCTTTACGTAATGATTTTGAACCTTTCAAGTTTCAATCAAGGAGATCAAAAGGTCCAATTCTGTGATGTTGAACTTCATCCCTCTTTGTCCACAAATGGTCTACCTGTGGTCCTATTTAGATATTTATAAATTGTTCATGCATACGGTTAATAGGGGTTACTTTCATGTGAGGATTATTTTGTTCTTTCTTCTTTGCCATAACTAATTATAGGAAAACAAAGTATTTATTAGATTTAAAGCAGGCAATAAATTTTCATAACCCAAATTGAGACTTTATCTTAAAAAAAAACATTGAAGATCACATGACTTGAATATTTTATAGAGATAACAGTATTTTAGATAACAAAAAACTATTGTGAGAGAATTGCAAAAAAAAGAAGATTTTGGAAAATCTCAGCAGTGTTTTTTTATTAAGTTTAATAGAGAATTAATTTATTTTCTATGATATTCTTCTGATAATATCTTGAGAAAATCTCAATTTTGAAAATATACATTTTCTCAAGATGATAATATCACTAGATTGATATTTGCGACAATGATAATAACATCATGGGGACTTAGGTTCATTGAGTCTTGATCTTCTGAGTGTCTCATTTAGATTTTTGCTGATGCGAGAGCTACACAACAAAACTCAACTATTGAAAATCTAAAGTGCTCAAAGACGGAGTCCTTGCTATGAGGGTATTTCCAAACTTTACTCTAGCATTAGTTGATCTCAATGTAAGATTGGGCATATAATTAAAGGAGAATATTCTCTTCGCATGAGAATTATGCACAGGAGATCTTGTATAGGTCGGGCCCAACTTTGAAAACTGCACTTGTGTGCGGTTTTCGTGTAAATCATGGGCACGCAAACTTTTTCATATAATTAACAATTAATAATATAATTAGTATAATTTCATGCATTATCATTCATATACTTAATTTTATGGTGGAATAGCTGAGACTAAAGTAAGATTTGATATATTATATACAATGATAATGGAGGGCGTATATTTTAAAAGGCTTTATTTGACTTTTACTATGCTAGTAAACTACCACACTAACCCTTAGAGCACATTTCCGCACCCTAATTTAGAGTGCTCATCTAGGTGAGACCCTCAAAGGACTCTAGTAGCTCATAGCTGGGTCTTATTAAAGTCTTAACCCATCGTGCCATGCGTCATGTTTTCTAACTCCTATGACACTGCATGACGTTAGTGCTCCATAAAACTATTGCAAAAATATTGTGGTACGTGGAGATTTGACGTGGCCTCAAACAAAAAGATACCTTGAGCTATGATTTGCATTTCAAGTAGATGAAAAAAATGACCTCATGCTGACATCAGTTTGTAAGCATATGATTTCTCCTCCCCCATAATATTTATATGATCAAATTTGTTGAACATAACATCACCTTTTATTTATATCACTTGTTCTAAATCTTTGCTAATTCTTATATTGAGGAGTACAAGTGAGGTTGACTACCCAAATATAGACCCCAAAGGGTTAAATCAGAGAGATAATTATGGTTGCATTGTATGATTTTGTTTCATCTATTTTCAATTAAGCCTCATGTATCTATGTGTGAATTGATGGAGTGACGTAAGGTTTGAATTTGCTCCCATAATTTATGTTCGAAATAAATATAGACTTGCTTGGTGTGTGTTTGTGTGGGTTGAGTAGGCACCACTCGAGAGATTTATATTACAAAAGTCATAAAAGACCAAAAAAAAAAAAAAAAAAAAAAAAAAAACTCCTCCAATCGCATGTAACTAATTTAATAGCCCATACCTTGAATTGCATTTGACTGGTTACTCATTTGAAACTGACAAAAAAAATTTCTTGATCCTCTCAAAAAGAGAGGAAGAAAACTAAAAAAGAAAGGGTAGACATGATCCCATTCTACCGATGTTACGGCGCAGACAAGACCTATCTACTTGAATTAATCCCCACCCTGATATGATCAAATTCACTTATGCCAAACGAAACTTCTTAAAAGCAATTGATCCAGATTTAATGCTTAAATGAGTGCAACAAATTGATATTTTTTAGAAAACAAGATTATATATTGTATATGTGATCAGCTAATGATTGACGTGATGATATTATATAGAGTGGGATTTGATATAAACAAGTTGGATCAAACAAACGTATCTAGTACACCAAATGGACAAATTAAGATATATACCAACCCATTTGTGGGGTTTCAAATTTTCATTCTTGTGTTTGTGGAGAAGAAACATTTCAAGAAATTTCATCCTACAAGAATGTTTAGCATGCATTTGGATGTCCCGATCCAAATGTTAAAGAGCTTAGACATACCTGCATTTCAAAACATTTATCAAAATGACTGATACATTTGCAGGAAAAAAACTCTGCGAAACATTCATAGGCATGAAGCTGGAAAAAAAATCTAGATTTGGTTTTTAAAATCTGTAATTCGTTACGGCGAGTTAACCAATCATCAATGTGTGAGGTGTTTTCCTAAGAGTAGGATTACGCTAGTCTCGATAGCAGTACCAGCTCAGCTCATTCCTATCTCAGTATCCAAGTTCGGCCACAATGCTAAGATCCATCTAGTTCGATAACAGTACCAGCTAAACATCTCTTCTCAGCTCGGCAAACAATGCCAACCTGCGCCAAGCTTGAGCCAGCCTCGATAAGAGTACCGACTGGGCTCATCTCGATCTCGGTATAAGGCACATCGGCAATAGTGCCAAGATGCATCCGAATATGGCTTCAGTATCATCTTCAGCTCGGTCCGTCCACAGAGATGAGTACTATGCCATGATTGTACTTTTATAAAGTTACGGCTACGTTGCAGAACGTGTTGACATATAAGACAGGCGCCGGATAATGATCAGGTGTCGTATTGATCAATCACATCCACATTAATACCGAAGGTCATCTCTTGATTCGACCAGACAGTATCTCCACCTACTCCAACTAAGGGTGCGCCAAGTGAAATCTCTACTATAGAGGGCTATCAATCGCTTATAAGAGATGCATTATTACGCCATATTATACATTGCATAGCACGTTACAGAACGCCTTGCATAAGAGCATACTTGCCTCTCATCTTCATCCTTTGTTCAGTGATAGCACTAACTCAGGCATCGGAGAGCCTTCGGCTGACGGCAGTCATGATCTTTGATCCCTATTTCTCCTTTTCTTTCAAGTCTTAAGGCGATCCATATTCCCCAAAGAAGTTTAAACAACAAATCACGAATCTCATACTAACCTAATCTGAGTCCTTAACTTTTAGGCACTCACAATTGGCGTCGTCTGTGGGAAGCGGTCAACAAAGTCATGTCTCTAGTAGCGGCAAAGGATCTGCAAAGCCCAGCCGCCATCATCGACAACCCCCTGTCGAGAGAGATCCAGGGAAAAGTCTGGTGCGACAGGCGTGGGACAACCTGTAACTCAGACAGGTTCATCAGCAAAGGAGGTGACAGCACCTCCCCGGCAAAGCGCTCCTCCACCGGAACACCCACAACAGAGTGTTGCCCTGCTGGAGACTCCCCCGCGGAGCAAAAGCTCCAGCAGCAGCCGGGTTTCGTCATTTCCTCCACCAGGTGGATCGCAATAGCAATAATGATGAAGATCCATCCCTTGATGGTACCAGGGCCCGCAGCCGCGGCCCTCGCATCTTTCGAGCAAGCTCCGCTACCAGGCATCTAGCTTCAAAGGGATCCCTTTTTGGTTCCCCATAGTCATTGTGAAAGCACGGGTCGACAGGGCGAACCAAGGCGAATCTCGAGCTCGAGCTCAGTAGAGCTTCAATTTCTGGAGGGATGATGTGAGGCTCCACCCTTGGTGGGCCCTCTAATTGCTATTTTATAGGCTAATTAATACTAATTTATGCTAATCTATGCTAATTATTGGTTAATTATGCTAATTTTTGCTAATTATGGCTAATTACTATTTAATTGGGCTAATTAGGGGTTGATTTGAGAGATTAGTTGATTTCCTAAGTTAGAGTTAGATTAGCTTAGTTGGGTTAGTATTTTAATTAGTAAGGGGTTTTTGGGTTAATCCTAGGTTAATTAGTGTGGGGTAGGCCTTAGTTGAGTTTTAATTAATTAGGAGGGTTAGTGTTAATTGAGCTTCTTCTAGAAGATTCCTACCAAAAGACATCACTAACCCCAACCCTAACCCTAATTGTATGAAACCCTAAGGGCTAATCTTGTCCTTAATCCCCTCCTTAATCTATATATAGTCTCTTCTCCCAATGCAAACCCTAAACCTTAAGCCAGCCCCTTTCCCAAGAAAACTTCCAGCAACTGATCTCCTTCATTTCCCTCTTCTCCACTCCCTCATTTCCTCTCCTACGTTTGAGCAGAGACAGCCACTGCTACTGTGCTGAATCTGTTTCTGGGATTTTTCCCTGGGAGCTGTTGCTGCTGTTACTACATTTTCCTTCTTCCTCTTTCATTCTCCTTCCTCACCTGAGCTACTAATTTTCTGCTGGAGGAATACTTGGAGCTACTACTGCTACTCTGCTGCTGTGTCTCCTTCTTCTTCTTCATTTCAGCTGGGAGCAGCAACCATTTCTCCTTCTTACTGTTGAGCTGGACCATTACTCTGCTGGGAATTCCCTCTTTGATTTCCTGCAGCCACTACTCTTCTTCCCTCTTCATTTCTCTCTTCTTCCCCTCTCATTTCCCCTCATTCCAGCCCCTGATACTGTGCCGGAAGCCACTATTTCAGTGCTGAGATTTCTCCCTTAAAGCTGCAGCTGCTGCCTCACTTCCTTCCTCTTCCCTTCTCATTTCATTCTCCAAGCTGTAGCTGCTGTTACTGTGCTGGAATTCGTTTTGGAGCTGTTGCAACGGTTGCTTCTTCACTTCTTCCTTCTTCCTCTATCATTCTCCAAGCTACTGTTTGTGCTGGAATTGTTTGAGGAGCTGCTGCTACTCTGCTTTATCTACTTCCTCTCCTCTGTTGCTGTTGGGATTTGCATCAAGGAACTACAGCTACTGCTGCTACTCTGCTGTGTTTCTTCTTCTTCACTGTTGGACTGGGTTTCCCCCTTTTTATTTCTCTCTTCCTCTCTACAGACCATTTCTTCCTTCAAAAGGCAAGTGCTCATACTCCTAGCTTAGCACATATGTTTTATTTCTTGATTTCAGTAGCTTCATTTCATGTTTGTGTTTAATTAAGTCTTAGAATACACCTTGAGCTCTGTTTTGTTTGTTTGGATGGATTGGCATTGATGGATGGGGGTGAAGAAGATCAATGGGTCCAAGTGTGGTTAATGAATGGGCTTTGGAGTTATTTAATGTTTAGAAATGGTTTGGTGAAGTTTGGAAGTGATTGGAGGTGATTTGGATGAAAAATGAGTCAAAACGGAGAAGTTGCAGAAATCAGTCGGGAGCCAAAATGCAGTGTTCCCGGTCGACCGAGAACACTGAAAAATGAAAAAAAATGGCTCTCAGTTATTTTTTCTGCAGACTCGACCTGACTCGACCGACAGTGTTCTGGGCCAACCGAGACGTGTCTGGGTCGACCGAGAACACTGAAAATTTGGGAAAAACTGGCCCTCAGCCATTTTCTTGCAGAAAATCCTATTTCTAATAACCAGGTTGACCTGATCTTACCGAGTTTGACCCGGAACACACTATTACTGCAAGAATTGACTGAAAGTTGGTTTTTCACCCGAAACTCAGACTCTTTACATCCAAATCAACCTGATACTTAGTATTTACATATAGAGAGTGTTTAAAGCTGGGACATCAATCTTTCTAAGGTTTTTGGAGTATGCGGTTAATCACCTAGGCCAGGTGTTTGACCGGACACGCTGGAAACCTTCAGAAATGAATTAAGTCTTCCAGGAGGCCTGACTAAGGTTAGTCAGTGCACTCGGTTGATCCACCCGGCCAGGTGATCAACCGAGCTCACTATACAATCAGGTTCGCCTGGAAAACCCTGATTTTCCAGTTTTCAACATTTAAGAGTTGTGATCAGTTGTGGGGCCCATTGACCATCCAAATGAGCATTTATCGATGTTCTAAGCCCGAGTCAACGGTGTGGCTCAACCTTGACTCGCGGGGACCACTGATTAGTGTTTTGGTTATTAATATAAGATGATTCGACCTCTAAGAGTTGTCAAAGATGCCCTTAACCACCTAAGCACCAAACATAGTATTTTATGGCATTAATGACTTCGTTTAGAGACCGAATTACCGGAGATGGACCTGAACCTAATGTGGCCCATTACCTAGGGTTGGACCGTTGCTTTTCCCCGTTGATTCTCTTATTGAAGTTCATACTTCACTGTTATCATTTATTGTCATTCTTAGATCTTTAGAGTAGCTGTTTACTATTAATTGAACACAAATGGAGGACCTGAACCTAGGATATCCAGAGGTGACCCGATAGTGTGATTTTGGAGAACATTGACCCGTGTCTGTGTCTAGGCGGGCCCTTATTGGGCCTAAGTATGGAGATGTGAACCCATAGTTGGAAGAGGTAGTTTCTTTTGGGATTTTAAGTTATATGGATTTAAATGAAACGTTTATCAGTGTAAATGGATTAGTTGCCTCGTTTGGACAGATTTAGACCAGGCCATGTGCTGATGGGCCTTGGTATGGATCCAACGAGTGAGCTTGGACCTTGAATGAAATCCATAGACTAAGTTGATATGTATGGACCTCATAGAGGTGTGGATAGGACCTTGTTCACGCAAGGCAAAGCCTAGACAGACACAGACCCTTAGAGTTATTCTCGAGTCGGCATGAACATTCACTCGGTTGATTTAAGCTCAACCTGTGGACTGATCATCCCCGGTAGGAGCTAGACGGGTGTTGTGAAGCTATCATGATGAGCTGTGTGGTTAAGACGGACGGTGTGATACCGTGTCCGGTCTTGAGTGATGAGATGATTAGTGATTTGCGGGATTAGTAATTCCCAGCACTGATGAGATTTCCCCGCCGCAACTGTGTTCAGTATGGGAGGGTCGCGGCATAATATCCCGCGGTATTTCAACTCGTGTGAATGTGCCACTTCGTTGTAGTAATTTAGATGTTTATCTTTATACTGATTCCTTATGATTAAAATGCACAACTGCTTAGTTCATTTCCTTGCTATTCATTTAATTTATTTACCTGTCTCTATTTCCTTCGATATATATGTTCTATGTTAGTAGTATGTTGTTACTTGCCAGATCTTTTAGATCTGACCCTTCATTGGTGCTTAGGCATTGACCCAGAGATCCCTGATGATGCATTAGCTCTAGTGGAGGCACCTGTCGCTGGAGAGTTCGCATGGGGCCCGGCCGATACGGACGTCGAGCCGGAGGGCGGAGATTACACACCAGGGTTTTGAGAGTCCTCTTATTTTGGGTTTGAGAGGCATTTTTGTAGTGAGTCGGGTAGAATCAAATATGTATTAACTTTGATTAACACTGAATCTTTTAATTAGACTACTGTTCTGCTCACACTTAATATATATCGATACCTATTGCTTCCGCATTGTTTAAATTGTTATGCTTCCGCAAGATTTAACCATTGAGTATTATGTTGGTCAAAAAGTTTTAAATTGGACCTCACTGCGGCCTACGATCTTGGAGGTTCTCGGATTTTTCCGGGAAGTAGCGCACCAACTTCGGGTATCCGAACGATTATATCGGTATCCGGAATTGGGGCGTTACAGACCCTTCCCCCAGAAAAGAAATGGCGGTCACGGAAACAGTTCCTTGACTGAGTCATGCAATCTTCATCCTTAAGTCCCGATTCGGAGATAGCACCAGCCACAGCTCGGGCAATTCCAATCGCGACAACCCCAGTAGCGGTCTTGGCGATATCACCAGCCAAGACTCGGGTAGAAGCACAACCCAACAGGTGTTTTAGCTACGGCCTCGGTGACAACACCGGCCACAGCTCGGACAGTCCCAATCTACAAAACTTCGGCAGCGGCCTCGGTGACAGCACTAGCCTCAACACAGCTTCTTCGAACATGAAACAAAGCTTCAGCAGTGGCCTTGATGACAGCACCAGCCTTCGCTACACAGCTTCAGCGTCGGGCCTCGATGACAGCACCAACCTCGACTTATAAAGCCCCGGCAATAGCCTCGGTGATAGCACCGGCCATGATCTGAACAGCTTCATTTACAACAGCTCGGTTACAGAACCAGCTGTACAGCGCCGTAGTTATGGAACTCGGCAAAGATCTCAGCTCGGTGACAACACCAGCATGGAAGAGACCACGGCTCGGTTACAGAACCAGCTGCAAGACGTTGCAGTCATGGAACTCGGCAAAAGTCTCAACTCGGTGACAACATTAGCACAGAAGAGACGACAGTTTGGTTACAGAACCAACTGAACAGCGCCACAGTTATGAAACTTGGCAAATGTCTCAGCTCGGTGACAACACCAACATGGAAGAGACTATAGCTCGGTTACAGGACGAACCAACCTAGTCACGGGACCAAACGAGCAACACACGAAGTTATGGAACTCGGCAGCTATCCTAGTTCGGTTATGGAACCAGCTATGCAATTGAAGGACCTAATCGCTTCCTATGAGAATCTAGTTCAGTTGTGGAACCAGCTATGAGTTCTCTCTAAAAAGTATTGGTACTTCCCAAAGTTATTTAAACTTCAGTGCAATTAGAATTCCGGTTGTTGAACTGAGTTCGAGTAGCCTAAGTTACTTCTGGTTAAGGAACCAAAGTTATTCTTACCCAATAGTCACTCAGTTCCGGTTACTGAACTGAACTCAAGTACTTGGTAAAAAATCGGGTGTTTGTGCTAAGAGCTCAATTGTGGAACGAAAGTCAAGCACACACATATTGCTACCAGAAGAAAGGAGAGAGCAAGTATGAATGTAAAAATTCTCTTCATTGATGAAAGAATCATTACAAAGTCAGTCCTTTATATACAAAAGAAAACGCAAAAATTCAAAACTTCAGGATTCAGTAGCCTCGACGTTGACGTCAAAAGGCTCGGTCTTGGTGGCTTGGGGAGCATCCTCAGGCGGAACAGCTTCAGCAGCAACTTCTACAGTGGGGGCAGAACTGGGCTCAGGCTCGGGGCGAGTGAACATTGGCAGGTCCTGATAGATAGGATGATCATTTGGGATCCCTGCCTTCTTCAGCGCAGCTCGGCACCTGAGCTCGAACAGCGTCGAGCTGATATTCTCGACTTAGGCCTCATATGCTTTTGTAGCCACATCCACCCTGTCCTGGAAACATGTCTCATTTCATCTTGGAGAGAGGCTTCGAGAACGGCTTTCTCCTTGTACGCCATTTCGAGCTAGGCATCCAGTTTTACCAGCTCGGCCTCAAGTGCGAGAATCTTCTTCTCCATGACCGCGACCACGCCTCTCAACTCGTGGGTCTCGGCATTCACATTGTTAAGCTCTTGGAGTGCAAACTCCATTTCTACCTCCTGGCTACTTATTTTCTCTTCCGCCGCCTTCAGCTCCCGGCTACTCCCCTCCAAGGCCGCAACGAGTCTCTTCCTCTCTGCTTCCAGCTTCTCGACCTTGAGCCACTTTCACGGGCCCTCTCCAGGACCACCTGAACCCTTTGCGCAGTTTGAAAAGGAAGATAAGTGTCAGAGGGAAGCTAACAAAGACTAATGCTACTCGAAGATCAGCGTCAGACACTTACCGAGAAGATTGACTGCAGAGATGAAGACAACAAGGTCACGTCGTCTGCTCCTTTGTGCCTCTGCATGCCGAGTGGCAGGGTGCACGCGTTGGTGAGAGCAGTAACGACTGACAGACTACTGGTTAGACGGTCTTCCACCGTCATGGGCCTCTCAAGCCCGTGTTGGAGGCTTGGCCTCCATAGAGCCTCCCCCGCAGGCTGAGGGACCAAGGCCTGCCCAGGGCCCTTCTCTGATGAGCCCTCGCCCCGGTGCCTCTTCTCCATCGGGGCCTTCTCTTTAGCCCCTTCAGCAGGCTGCTGCAGAGCTCCCGAGTTGCGGCCCTCAGACCGCGGCCTCTTCTAAGCTCGGCCTCCCTGTCTTAGGATCTCGGCAGAACGCTGCCGACCTGCGCCAGCGCCAGCAGTTTCAACAGCAGTGCTGGTGACAATAGCAGCACCACCTGTGCTAGCGCCAACAGCAACAGCAAAACCCTCTGCAGCCTCCCCGACGCTGCCCAAGATTGCTCCGGAAGATGGAGTTCGGCATCCAAAAAGTTTCGCCCCCAGGTATTTTACCTTCACAACAGGCTGCATTTTTTCCATCTCCTCTCCCCTTTCTTTTTCACGGGTGGAGGGAGACGAATAGCTCTCAACGAGCTGGGCCAAATCAACAGCCTCCGAGTTGGCGTGCGCGAGCTCCTTCCTCTTGATATACGTGTGGTACTCGGCTCGTATCCGAGCAAGGACCAGGCAGCTCGCCCGTTATGGCCGTGATACTCGCAGACGAGTTTCAGCCAGCTGTCGTTCTGCTTCCAGCCGGCACGCTCAGCTCCCAGCTTCCTCTGGTTGATCTCTACACGACAGAAGATAACATCAGCTCGACAAGATAACAGAAGGAAGAAAAATGAGATCACTCTGAGCTCGATAATTACTCGGAGGAACCCCGAAGTATTGAGGAATCCTGTACAATTTCTCTGCCTTGGTCTCGTCCTTGCCGAACTCCCAGTTGTCAAAGACGAACAGGCGATCGTCCTCGGCGTGCCTATTTGAGTCCTCCAGATCATGGACGAAGGGCTCCATGATCCAAGATCCATCTAGTTCGGTAACGGTACCAGCTAGACATCTCTTCTCAGCTCGGCAAACAATGTCAGCCTGCGCCAAGCTTGAGCCAGCCTCGGTAAGAGTACCGACTGGGCTCATCTCGGTCTCGGTATAAGGCTCCTCGGCAATAGTGTCAGGATGCATCCGAATCTGGTCTCAGTATCATCTTCAGCTCGATCCGTTCACAGAGATGAGTACTAAGTCATGATTGTACTTTTATAAAGTTACGGCTACGTTGCTGAATGTGCTGACATACAAGACAGGCGCCGGATAATGATCAGGTGTCGTCTTGATCAATCACATCCACATTAATACCAAACGTCATCCATTGATTCGACCAGACAGTATCTCCATCTACTCCAACTAAGGGTGCGCTAGGTGAAATATCTACTTATAGAGGGATATCAATCCCTTCTAAAAGATGCATTATTACGTCATGTTATACATTGCATAGCACGTTACAGAACGCCTTGCATAAGAGCATACTTGCCTCTCATCTTCATTCTTTGTTTAATGATAGTACTAACTCGAGCATTGGAGAACCTTCAACTGACGGCAGCCAGGGTCTTTGATCTCTATTTCTCTTTTCCTTTTAAGTCCTAAGGCGATCCATCTTCTCCAAAGAAGTTTAAACAGTAAATCACGAATTCCATACTAACCTAATCTGAGTCCTTAACTTTTAGGCATTGACAATCAATATAATAAATACTTGCCCACATTTATTCTTTCATGGAATTGATGCTCATCCCAATTTGACAATTATAAATTGATATTCATTATTAGATTGATTACTTTAACTTTGAGTACCTAACCTATGTCAACCTCTCTCAGCCATCCCATTTTTGTGGTAGGTATTGATCAAGGTAGACTCCATGAGATAAAGCACACATTCATTTAAATTTTATTAATATTATTGTTGTTGTTATTATTTGGATGAAAAGTATTCTTTTAAAGCTACAAATATATGAAAGAGAGACAGAGATACAGATAGAGATATGGTGCCTTTTCATCTGATAGACTAATTTCCTAATTGGACCACTGGCTTACACAGGTGCAAACATGTCCCATGCTCATCCTTTATTACAGTAAGTTGGGAGGTTTGATTGATTGATAAGAGAAATGTCATCTCCCCCCACCTAAATTTGTGAGCTGCTATTCTAATTGACACTGCATGTTGAGTTGTTGAATTCGAATAATAATTATGCCAACGACAATTCTGTTGCAACTATCTGTGTCTAATAATTTAAAAGGGTTGATGAAATTATAAGCTTATTATAGATGATACCTCACTAACAAAACAGGAAGATAAAAGGCCTAAATAATAATAGGCCTATGGCTCTTTGAGGACCAATTGATGTGGTCCTTGTTGGCCAATCATCTATAAGGCCATCTGGATCTATATATGCAAGTCAAGTCAGGTGTCATTGTTTATAGCCCATCACCTCCAACCGATGCATCACCTTCATTACAGCCCATCTCTTGCAACGATAATTATGACTCCGTCGCAGTCATATCCGTCTTGTACCTGCTATCCCCATAGTGGACCTGCCCTGATGGGTTTAGGATGCATGATGCATGCAGACCCGTCTCATTAATAAGATGAATGTGGAGTGGCATATTTGATGCAAGGGACTGAAATTCACCCACCCATACACATATTCCATACTTCTCTCTGTTAGGGGCATTCATTTGCTGAAAATTTATGATAAGAATTTGGTATGTCGGTTTTTTATTTTTATTTTTATTTTTATTTTTATTTTTATATGATGTGATACTCTTTTCTGACATTCATGTTTCCTTTAAGTGAAATTCAAGTTCTAGCCGCCTAAAATGTACCAAATGACTTTTTGGACTTTTTTAGAATTCCAATCTCCTTGCTTGTAACCCTCCCCAATCCTTGGAGAGCCTTTCAATGAAGCTAATTGCGATCTTAAATTGTTCTCCTACTGCGTGGGATATTTATAATTTTTTGTCTAACAGGTTCCACTCAGGGATTCTTTGAATGAGACACAGGATTTGGACTCTTAAAACAAATACTAAATGTTTCCAAAAACTGTTTTTATATAATTCTTCACTAATGATATTTCAAGTAGATAAGATACAGGTGGATATAGGTGAAATATGACTTTGGTGAAAAATTACAGGCACATATTTCAAACCCTTGAAAGCCACTACCATACCCTGCCACTTATTGGGGTGTCAGCCAACCTTCCCAGTTCAACTTGACCCAATGTTATTCTTAATACCACCATATTTAATCTCATTGACATTCTTGCAAGTGCAACCCATGCTCAACCTTCTTATTTTATAACTAATTAGGTAGCATCTGCCACTTTTCAATTATTTCATCTTCATGCAAGAGAAAAGAAAGCACTCAGATAAGCATTATACAGAAAAAGGGGAATGGAGTGAAAACTGTAATATACAAAATAGAGCATCCAACATCTCTCCAAAAAGTATCATTAGTTTTCCAAAGTGTGGACATTTTAAGAGAAAAATGCAACTAACCCATCAAACAGTCCCTTTCAGTCTTTGGTATTTCTCAGACCCAGGTCTCCAAGTCCATTACAATGGACCCAACAAAGAAAGTATCTTCTCCACAAGGAAACATTGAAAGTTATTGGGCCCTAATAAATGACGGATAGGAACTTGTACATTCTTTGATGCTTTGTGAATTGTGATTGTGATTCTATACAGCTTTTTGACTTTTCTATGGTGGAGAATAGCTCAAGCCTCAAGGCATGGAAAACAAAGCACTTTTTTCTGTCTTGAAGATTAATGTGTGTTGTACCATTTGCAGCGAAAGCTTCACATGCGTGCGTGCCATCCGACGGTTTAAGGAGGTGTGGGCATGTGAAGAAAGAATGAGGTCCCTGTAAATTTAAAGGCAACCGACATGACAACATCACACATGTTTACCAGTAGAAAGTAGAAACGTCAAAACGTCGGCAGATGCCAACGCAGATAGAGAGAGAAAGCTACATTCCACCAGCATTTACTGTAGCTCACTAACTTCCTGGATTTTTTTAACCGCTTTGTGTTTGCTCCCAGATCCAATGAGAGCATTGCAAGGGAGAGCAAAGATCCAACAACAGATTCTCATATATCTTAAAATAAAGTATCTTGAAATCTTTTTAAATAAACGATGTTTTGATGTTTGACTTATGAGAAAGAAGTGTTTTCAGAATTATGTGTTTTTCTATGGGGACTTTAGAAAATAGAAGGTTTTCTCTCATGACTTGCAAAACCCATTTTAGGTTAGCTTAGAACTTTTCTTTGATTTTTAGTTTGAGAGAAATAGAAAGTGGAATTGTGCTTTCTCTTTTTTTTCTTTCCTTTTGCTAGATTTGGTTCCTGAAATAGTACTTATATGAGAACCTATTTGCAGGGGATCCATCATTGGACAGCTGTGTGAAGTTATATATGTTAGGATTTTGTTTATTGACTAATTCATGGGTTGGATAAAACTCTAAGTCTTTTTAAATTGTAATTCTTATTTTTAGAAAATGACTATAAAGATAAAAGACTAAAAGGACTCATAAGAAGAAAGCTAATTGAAATAGAAATATTGAAATTCTGAATCTAGTTTAGAATGGGGCCTGCTCAAGCGCCCATATTTTCGTTCGAGTGGATGCAAGTCGAAATACCCCAGACGCCTGACAGAAGTTGTGTTGTGCTGAAATAGAACGTCATCTGCTTGAGCAGATGGAAGGTCCTCTTGAGCGGACAAGGTGACATAGTCTTACAAAAATTAGAAACATCTTTCTAATTGTGCCAAAACTGCTTGTTTTAATTCTAATCAAGTTAAGCAACCTTAAGCATATCCCAAGGGCTATTTAAAGGAGTTACGGGCTATTCTATAGAGACACCTCACTTCTCAAACTTTTGAGTTAGAGATTTAATTGAGACAATTCTTTTTTAGAGATTTATTAAAAAGTTATGCTGTTAAATTCTCTAGAGCCAGTTTCTTCTGCATCCTTTGTAAAAAAATCATCTTCTAGCGTAAAAGATTTGATGAGTCAAGTGCAAGATTGAGTTTGTTACAATCAACGGTGTGAAATCGTTAAAGCGTAAAGCGACACAAGGTAACTTCAGTCCTTAAGTAGGAGATATCTGGTGAGGAAATATGAGTTTCTTGTAATTATGAGATTCACAGTGCTTGATTAATGATCTAGTTTGGATCCGTAGTTTTTCACCCGATTAGGATTTTCCAAACAAAATCTAGTGTCTTTATGGTATGTGCTTGTTGATTTTATTTCCTCTATATAGTTATTTGTTTTGCCAACAGTTTGGTTGATTTGTTGAGTAGATCAATCTAGAGATCTTGAACCCGAAACTTTTAGTATACTTGTGTATCTCAAATGCAAATGTTTTTTTGTGTAAGATTGTACAACTTCTTTTCTTATATCTTTTCTTATTATAACCTGATCTCTACTTCCCTTATTTCTTTTCTATATCTTATTTGAGAAGCAACCGTGATCTTGAACCCGAATCTTTTAGTATACTTGTGTATCTCAAATGCAAATGTTTTTTTTGTGTAAGATTGTACAACTTCTTTTCTTATTATAACCTGATCTCTACTTCCCTTATTTTTTTTTCTATATCTTATTTGAGATGCAACCGTGCTACATGGATCGAGTGGGGACCGGATTCGGCCCCGTCACCCATAGAGGACCATTGGATCTTTCCCTTTGAGAAGTGGCCGGTCTTTGATTTGGTCATGCGCGTGCACCAAGACGAGCATTGATAACTGGTGAGTCCAGGCCAGCTAATTTTGGTTCTTGGGTTGACTTGGTTTCAGATTTGCATGACTCACTGGGTCATGCGGCAATTAGCAACCTCCTTGTTCATGAGCTGGCATTAGTAGCCTTTTCTCCCTGGAGATGCCTATTAATGTTGTTAGGTGCAGGGGCGGATCGAGGGGGGGGGCGGGGCGGGGCGGCTGCAGCCCACCCAAGCTTTCAGCCCAAAAAAAAAAAATTAAATTTTGAGTTTTGAGGCCCGGTAACTTACGACACACCTTTTGTTTATCTTTTGTCATACTTGTCAAGATATATTGTGAAGACATTTTCTTGTTGATTATGAGTAGTATAATAAAAATGATCACTCTTTTGGTATGATGCTTGTCGAAAATGAATTATGAAGATAGTACATAGATAGTTTTTGGTGGGACATTGTTGCTATTTTTTATAGTTTTTGGTGAGACATTGTTGCTATTTTTTTAATGTAACTTCAGTGCAGCCAGAGGCGGATGCAGTGTATTACCACTACCCCCAGTGGATTTCTAAACTTTAGTTCTAATTTTGGTAGGGCCCACTAATTTTTTCCATAAGGCCTCCAATGAATTTTTTTGGCCCCCAATGGATTTTTGTAGCCCAATATTAACTTTAAATATTTCATATTCTTGTCCTCTCCACTTTTAATTGTTTTAATCACTTTCTTGTAGTATCACCACGTTCTCAGTCTCCTGCAAGGGCCAGAGGCGGATGCAGTTCATAGTCACTGGGGGCCTAGGCCCTAAGTGACTTTTTGGGAAAAAAAAATTATGTATACTAAGTTAGGCCCAAATCAATTAGGCCGCCAGTGACATTGAACCAGACTTAGCTCCAATGAAAACTCGTAGAGAACAGTTGTGATAAATAAATATGTCTTGTTTTATTGCTTGAAATTATTATATTATATTTGTTCCATATAAAAGGTTTGGGATAAATCTACACACTATTTGTCCTTGCTAGGCATGATTTGCAATGCAGTGGAAATCTACAAACTACCTGTCTTTGAATGCATCTTTCTGTGTATTAGTTACTGATAGTGTATGTAAAAGGTCCACTACTTTTTTTGTATATTGTTTTTTCTCAAGCATGAAGAAAAAATCATTTGCAATCATATAAATAACCCAAAAAAAATTTCCAGGGGCGTTGCCCCCGGACCCCCTACTACTTAATCGTATCCCCAGTGATTTTGAATCTTGAATCCACCACTAAGTGCAGCCCCTCCAGATTAAAAATCCTGGATCCACCCCTGGTTTGGTGTGTCCATATCCATTTACAAGGGCACTAGCCCATTTGAACGAAGTCACTGTTGCACTTAGAACAGGAACTTGGTTTTGACCTCACATCTCAAGGTGTGCATGTACATGCCGCCTTCTTAGCATCATTTTGAAAATGTTTTATTCAGGAAATGAATAATGAAAAACTTCTTTATATGCTTTTTGTTAGAAAGTAAATATAGAGAAAGGAAAATGGAGATAGAGAGCGATCCTATAGATGTGTAGAAAGAGAGTGAAAATGATTTCTATATAAGTTTTTATTCATTTATTCGCGGGATGAAACATTTCCAGAATAATGCCAAGCAAGTCATTACTGAGCTGCAATATATCCTAAGAGTGTCTTTGTAAATAAGGTAAAAATGGGTGGAATATTTTAGAATTGTGCGAGATTAGACAAAATAGGGAGTAGGTGTAGGAGGTTTTCATCCGTTGGATGAGTATATGTGGACAAATAAGTGATACACGGTCAAATCTAAACCATTGATTGTATGGAGTAGGCTATAAATATGATGACCGCTACTTATTTTGTAACAAGAAGCGGTGATTAAGCAATAAAAGCTCTTAGGTCTGAATATTAGATCACCATTAGAGAAGGCTGATTTGCAAGCATAGAAGAGGACTTTATACATACATTTGTTTTGGTAAGTTAGCATGCAACTTTATACATACGTTTGTTTTGGTAAGTTAGCATGCACACTTTACATAGTCTATTAATTCTCAGAAAATGCCCTCCTGCGCACTAGAGAAGCTCTGAACTATCCCAAAGGAGAGTATACCCTTGGGTAACGATGGGCATGGATCTGTTGGATTGTAGAGTGTAGGAGCATAGGAGAACACGATTCATTAATTCTCTATTTTTGATTTGGAAAACTAGCTTTGGAATGATGTTTTTGAGTCCTTAAAGAAGCCAACTTTAAGGGCATATTAATTTGTGTAACACTTTTCCGCAGAAAGTGGACGGTTTTCGGTGGAAAACTCATTTTTCAAGTCTCTGGTGAGGAACAATTTCAAGGAAATGTTTTCCTGCCTCGTCGGCATTTTCCTTTATAATTGTGGAAATGAGTTTCCTATGAGAATGTATGAGAAATGGATTTTCTCAAAAAATTTCTTCCTATTTTCCTCACTCTTGTCCATTTCAACCCAAAACCCTACAAATCTTTCATTTTTTATTTCTTTAAATAAATTATTATTTGATGTTGAATAAATAATATACATGTTATGTTATTTTTCTTCAAAAAATTATTTTACCAAATAAGAAAATTTGATTTTCTATAAGGAATCTATAGCCGCGCCAAACAACAGTAGCCCAAATTCAAAGAGGAATTTTTTTTTGAACCAAACATGAATTTTTAATTCTATGGAAGTCCTATTCCGAGATTTTCATTTCTATGGAATTTGCTAATGTGACAATTTCTCCTTTTCGCGGAAAAGTTATGTATACAAACGTGCCTTAAAAGAAGGGAGAAATGAGAGGGAAAAAGGGCGCCCTCCTCACACACACCTCAAATGGTTTGTGAAACTTTTAATAAGAGGCCCCCTCAAGAAACATTGTTTGCATAGCTGCCCCTGAGGAAAATTTTCAAACCATGTCGTAGAAAATATTGCAAAGGGATTTTTCTTCCTTTTGAGATTTTCCCGAAGTTTCACCTAAGGTTTGCATCAACGGCGTTGTATGTTTTTACTCTTCCATTTATCATTTGCATGACATTTTCTATTTTATTTTTTTAATTTCCCCATTTTATTGCTAAGTTTGAATTGAGAATTAGATGAATTTTTCTTAATTTTCATGTCTGCCATGTACAAACACGTTTGGGGATTAGCTAGTTTAATTACGTGGGCTAATTTTTTCCACATGGGTGACATTACTCTATTCCAATATTTACATGCTCTACAACATTAAAACTTTCTCATGTGGCCAGACCACCTGCACGTTGAATTCTACAAAGTTCACTCGAGCTTATCTTTGATCATTGTAGCCCCTTTTATGGTCTTATTTCCCATGATTTGGCACCATGCCCAATTTTAAGCTTATAAAAACTTCTTTCATCGTTGAATTAAATCCAAAAAAATACCTGCGAGTAAAAAAACTATTAAACTTTAGGATTGTTAATTTGAGAGCCAGAATACCTTTACATGCGAAATGTCCTTACCATCCATCCTACCCCAACATGGCATGCATCTAAGTGAGCCCCGTGAGCTGGACTGCCTAATCACAATATGAAATCAATTAGTAGCCAAAGACTTTCCCTCTGCTATAATTAGGGTTGTAAACGAGTTAGTTTCGGTTCGAGTCCATGTTGGATGTACTGGGTTCGGGTTTTGGTAGAGAATAATATTAAAAAATATGATTTTTAGGAGATATTTTCTAAAATTGAGGTAATATGTCGGGTCTCGGGTCCACATGTCCGAACTACAGTAGAACCTGACCCGGACTCACTTACTTATCGGGGTCTAAATAGGGACCCAGACCTAATTTTTAACGGGTCGAAATCTCCTGAAATCGAAAAATCGGGTAACCATTTACGCTCTTTTTTGTCTTCATAAAATTAACCTTGAAAGGATTTTAGGAAATCCCTTTTTATTGTTGGCAGGTTCCTGTTAATTTCTCTTGTCGCAATCCACACATCCCATGCACCAAACTGGCCAAAGTGGTAACAATCACATTAATCTTAAATTTCCTAAATTGCCCGTACCTTCCACAAGATCTCCTTCTAAATGGCAGAGAGAGAGGGACCAATATCGAGGTTGTATGGTCTTTGGATCCTTTCCAATATCTCGTCTCTCTACAAACGACACCTAACACGATTATTCTATCTCTACTTCCTTGTTGTTTTTCCTTTCTTTTTCCCATCCAATAGCACCCCAGTGACCCCACCCAACACCTCTCTCTCCCTCTCTCTCTCTCTCTCTCTCTCTCCGTCTCTTCCCAAAGTCCTCTAAAACCACACCCCTCCATCTCCATTTCACCAGCAATGAAGTAAAAGAAAGGAAGTTAATTCCCCCCTTTGAACTGCTTCTACTGCTACTGCTACTGCTACTATGTGATACCCATAAGCGTTTCGGTTCTGTCTCTAAATCAGCTACGAGATATCTGGGGTCCTCTCCGATTCTCATTTTTCATTGGTAATGCCCGAATTCTCCCTTCTCCATTCACATACAATTATCTTCTTTTGGTTTCTTCAGCTAAAAGTTGGGATCTTTTTGGCTTTTTAGAGCTTTTGCTTCTGGCCGTGTATGTCAGAAATATGAAGAAAAGCTTTTCCATGGTTCTGCATCATTTTATTTCCTTGGCTGTTTCATTTTCCGTGGAAAATGATAATTCCAGACTTTCTTCTGTTTGTTTGGTGAGAACTAACATTTTTATTTTGTGTATGTATGGAATGGAGAAATTGATTTTCTACTTCAAGATTCGAGTCTTGCTGTTTTCTGCAAAATTCGTGGAAAATGATTTGAAGGCAACCGAAACCGAAACCGCGGAAAACTGTTTGCATTTGGAACAACCCAAAATCATTGGAATTCATTTTCCGCGGAAATAAGCAGTGAACTTGGGACGGATAGAGCTTCTTGTCTGATTACATGTGGAATTATTACAAGCCTCCGCTTCCAAATCCTTGTTGAAGGAGGAAATGTGGCGTTTATGTATGCCAATCTGAACCGTTGGATCTGTGGGCCCCAATGTGGATTGCTTTTTGTTCGAAAATCACGGTGATTAGGGTGATTATATACAAGCATCCAATTTGGGGTCTTTGAGTTGGGCAGTAAGAGTGGTGCTACCAGCGACCCTTTTCCAGCCACACTGATGGGGCCCATGGTTTCAATGGTCAGGATTTGCTTGAGTGTGTTATATGGGGTGGGGTTGTTGCCCACAAAGTCCGCTTGAAGGATCATGTACTGTTCATATGTGGTCCACCTCGTGGGGCCCACCTAAGATTATGCTTGGGATCATCCTAAGTCCTAACCCTTTATTTTAATTTTATCTAAATTTATGGGTCTTTTAACTCTGCATTTTTTAGATTTAATCCATCAGTGCTTAAAGTATAGATGAGTGTCAAATTGGGCTGGTGCCAATTCAGGATTTTTTTCTCTTTATTATTATGATTATTTTGCTCATTTTGCCTACTGGCCAAGAGTGATCCTATTAACCTGAAGGCCTGGGGATTCATCCCGGGGTATGTGTATGATACTGATGTGCCAACACCACTTAATCATGAGTGTGTCGGCCTTGTTGTTAGTATCATTATCATCACCGTATCATCGTCGTCGTCATCATCATCATCAACTTTGCGTTTGTCTATGTGTGTGGGGTGGTGGGGGGCTTGGTTTGACTGATCAAATGTGGGCATGGTAGCTCTATACCATTGTATTTGTTTTTGGCAGGTGTTAATTTTTATTTTGGAAGGTCAAAGTTTTTGGAGTTTAATTTGTCTTTTTCTTCTTTTCGTATGTGGAATTTTTTGGTCTATTCAATTGATAAATGCTTGTCCTCTCCAAAAGACTTTTTTTTTTTGCTGTTATTGTGATGGTGGTGATGTTATAATGATCATTAATGCAATTTTAGGTGGTCTGGGTTTAAATTCTTGGTTTATCTACTCTAAATTATAATGAAAGGCATCAGACTGGAGTATTATTGGGTTGTTGGAACTGTAGATGCCTTTGGTTCTATTGTTGCCAGTTCTCTTCTCTTAACAGTGAAGACATTGCCTCATCTACTAACAAATTGAGATTAAAAATTATTATAATTATCATCATTATTTTTCTTTTTTTTTTCCCTTTTCTTCCTAAGTGGGATTTTTTGGTGTATTCAAATCGTGAATGCCGGTCCTCTCCAAAAGAAGCTTTATTTTTATTATTAATTTGTGTTGTTGTTATTGTGCTGATGATCATGATGCTTTTGTTGTTGTTAAAAACCTTATAATGATCATTAATGCAAATTTAGGTGGTCTCATCTGAGTTTAAGTTCTTGGTTTAGTTTATCTACTCTAAATTACAATGAAAGGTGTCAGACTGGAGTATTATTGGGTTGTTGGAGATATAGATTACCTTTGGATCTATGTTTGACAGTTCTTTTCTGTTAACAGTGAAGACACTGACTCATCTACTCACAAATTGAAAGAAACGGAGGTCAATTGAATTTATCATTACTCAGAGGTTGTGATTGTTGGAATCCAAACTGCATATTTTATTGTCAACACTAACAATGATTTGTGGATTTGTTCTAAGATGCTACCTGGTTTTGCTGTTGCTCTGAGGGGTGGTTGGTGGAGTGTTTTGATTTTGTTCTTTGTTCTGTTGGTGATATCCTCTCCAACCTGTAATCATTTCTTTAAGGAATTTATCTGCCCATGAGTTTTTGATATATGCGGTTTCTGTTGGTGATATTCTCTCCAACCTGTTATCATTTCTTTAAGGAATTTATGAGCCCTTGAGTTTTGATAGGTGGGGTTTCCTTTGTCTTCACATATTTAGATATTTCCCTTTTCAGATATTCTTGACTGTGATGTCTTTTATCATCCATTTTTATGACAGTGCTGGTTTGATGTGGATGTGATTTTTTTTTTTTTTTTTTGTTCAAATGACATGGACATAATTTATGTCACCTGGTTAATTATAATTTTCCTTAGGACATGTCTGGACTTTTCAAGAAGTAGATGAAAATGGAATTAGTATCTGATAAGGTTCTTCTTTTCATATGGCAGCAAGAGCCCATGTCCACCACTCCTTGTTGCCAAAATTGATCATCCAGTATTTATTTTTTCGGTCGTCAAATAATCTATTTAGACCAGTGCATTCTTTATGCTCAATCCCTGCACTTGCTTCCATGTTGGAAGTGCCTACCCAATGCACGGTTCACACTGTTGCTCTCAGGTAGCGGTTTTACACAATCAGTATAGTGGATATCCTTATCTTATTACAAGAGTTACATCTGTGAACAACTCTATTTTAAGAAATACTGTTGATTCAATACCATCTCCATGAATTGGCGCTGGCCTTGTTTCAATCAGATTGGAGAGAGATTCACTGCTGCATTGAAATCGATCTTTCTGGTAACAGATCATTTCAATGAAGTGATGATAGCTGCTTATGTTTAAGTGACGGTTGTTCCATAAGTGGGCCCCACTGTAGAGATTACTAGGGACATGTGGGGTATTCCCATGTAAAGTCATGCAACCAGATCTGGGTGGGGTTTGGGGCTGTGGGGGATACAGCGTCTCAAACCTATCTTCATCATCGTTATTGTGATCTCCCCTCCTCACTGGATAATTTTGGGGCACCCAATGGATAATTGTCTTCAATTTAGCCAGTAATTCTTCTGTCTCCATCGTCATATTGAAATTTCACTTGTAGTTGGTGTTGATTATTGGCCTCTTATTGTTCACCACCATACTAATACTGCCTACAGGTCCTATATTCATACTCATAGTCATGAGTAAAAGGATGTGGATTTCGCTATCTTTACCATCTGTCATATTGAACACAGCTTGCTTGATATTCAACTTTTTTCTACTATAAAACAGTGGGTCTGAATTTGGGTCCGGGATACTCGTCTTCATCTTCAAAAAGCTGCATTATTACTTCCTTATGGTGATGATTGATCTTCATTAAGATGACCGTCTCATGGCCCTCATACTCGGTCATGGGTTCCACTATCATCATTGCCATCACAATCACCACCACGACCATCAGAATCCATTGTTGTAGAATGACAGTTACCAACTTAATGGTGTTGTGCACTTCGTTGTCTAGATTCACTCCTCTTTTTTTGTTCATATCCCATCTAATATATTTTTCTTGAGGCAGTACTGGCCAGTACATTCCCACTGATCTACATATCTGGCGACTCGTCCTCTCATTTCCAACTAGGAAAGTAATAGTGGAAAAAATGTGTATTTATATATGTTTTTGGTCGAGTTACTGTGGTCCAGTCTGTGTTGTGCTGGTCCTGTGCTAATCTGTGCCAGTATTGTGCTAATCCATGCCACTTGATTAGCCGAATCGATCTTGACTCAGCTGAGTTAGTGCTATTTAAACATTCTGGCAATGAACTTGTACGGGTGCCAGCCATCACCTTGTTGATTGGCATTTCATAAAGTTGATTATGCTTTATATCCATTTATTTATTACATAACTCATTGTTCACAGGCTGTTTAGATTGAGATGGACTTCAGGAGTTGGCCCTGGAAGAGAAAATCCTCAGGAAGAACGGTAACTGCGGCAAATTCCATTGTTGCATCTTCTGCTCGCTTTGCTGGAAACCCAGGGGTTAAGGTTTGTTATTTTCCATTATTATCTTTGATGCTTATTTTTTCCGGTTCAACTTTATCTTAGTTTGCACTGGAAGAAAACTTAGTTATTTAGGTTGTTTTGTTTATTATTTTGGAAATTAAGTTCTTTACTTATTGTTTCTAAGCTGCAGATTTGATGCAGATCTTTCAGGGTTTATCATACAGAAAGAAAAGCTTTGAACTAGACATTTTCAATTGATATGTTACCTGTGTTCTCAATCCTCCTTGCTGCAAATTTGGACTGTATAAATTGTTTTAGTTTTTTCTATGTACTTTAATGGCTATTTGCTCATCTTTTCTTTTTCTCCCAGTTTAAGAACTACTGAAAATACAGAATATGCTTTGTTCATGGGTGAGCATATATTTCACTAATTTTGCAAAGGTGGAAACTTTTTCATGCCCAACGTCCAAAACCACTATTGTATATTTGTAGATTCCAAGAAATTGCTTAACTAAGATCTGTTACGAATAGATTTCAGATGCTTCTACTTGTGGATATTCAAGCAAACTTGGTGATTGAATTATCAAGATTCTGTCAGTACAATTTAAGTACCCTTTGATAAAATGGCACTAGCCCCTATGTTGATGAAAGTAGTTTTTTTAAAGATGTTTTTTTCCCGATAACAAGAGATGAATTTATGTAAAAGGGAAGGAATTACAGTGCCAAGCCAAAAAAAAAGGATTAGATATTATACCCACCATTAAAAAACATGGGCTACCCATGGAAAAATTCTATCTACCCCTTGTTTAGGTAAACCATCAACCAAAGAACTTTACCGATGTGTAGCCCATAACACCACTTTAGGTGAGTCACTTTATGCATTAGCCTTACTTTCAAGATGTCGCCGTCGTCATCATCATCATCATCGTCATCTTAGCTTTATCCCATAATAAGTGAATAACTTACATTTGTCTCCATTATCATGATCATCACTGTTTTATCCCATTAGAAAGAGTAACTTATGTTTGGTCTCCATGATCATCATAGCTTTATCCCATAAAAAAGATTTACTCACCTTGGCCTCCATTTTGGTTTCAGATTAAATGATGCAGACAAAATATATTTGGGTCAATGTGTTGCTAAGAAATTGTAGATTTCTAAATATTACACTCAACTGAACTGCAATTTGAGGAACACTATAATCTTTATACCTATTTCGCTTTGTTCCCACGGCATAGAAGCTGGTCAGGTCTATTGACCTTCAGTTTCTTTGCATCTTTTGTTTCTTAGAAGGTAAGTGGAGTCCAGATTTGACCTCAACAATGACATATGTATGTGGTTTATTGCTCAGAAAGTTGAGCGCATTTTACCATGGTCTTCTGTTTTGCTCTATTCTATTAGGTTTGCTAGAACATGTACATTGACAATGGTTGTAGACAATTGCAGTGGCAAATCATATTTTTGATCCACCAGCAAATACTCGTGGCCGATTATCAGGTCTGTCACTGTGAAGGTTTAGATGCCCATGACATGGTGAAGGTGTTCAAATTTTGAGGTTCAATGTTTTTTTTTTTTTTTTTTTTTGTATATATATTTTTTATAATGGAAAACCTAAATGCTCGAACTGTAAGGGAACCAATACATTGATAGCCGAAACAGCAGCCAGCAATACTCATAAGTTCTCTATATTTGGTATAAGCTCCATACCTAACGCCATCAAATTGTCAACTATGTTTTTACTTCTTTCTACCTTTTAAGAAAAAGAAACTAAATTCTTTCTTTTATATGCAATGGAAACTGTGCATTGTTATTAGCTGTAGTAACATTTAAAATTATGCATGATATCAATGCTAACAAAACCTGAGCCTGAGGGTCTATATTTCTTCAATGATAAGTATATGTTAAAACTTGAGCCCTATTTGCCGATCTTGAGGATTGAAAAATGAGATTAATGTCTCCATACATTTTTTTCTGCTTTATGCTGAAAGGATTACTTTTTTCATGTTTTAAATTTTTTTATTTTTCCAACATTTGAGGCCATTTGCTATCTTCTCAGTCATGGTTCTTCCGCTTTCTAAAAACTCGCTTCTTATCATCAAGGAACATATCATTTCTCTTGCTTTGTTTAGAAGCTGAACAAAATTTGACTGAGAAATTACTTATCATGTTTCACACATTGTTACTATTCCCAATTCTTCTGACAAGGTGTCATACTGGTGATGACTTTTCCTTTCCTATTTTTCTTCTTAAAACTTTGTATCAGTACGTATCATTAACTGTAAATTAATTATCTATCCAGTGGACTCTTCCTGTTGTGTGGGTTTTATTTTATTCTCTTCAATTTATCTCTTGTGCTTCTGATGCTATATGGTAGGGCTAATAAAAGGTTTCTGTTGCTGTGATTTTTTTTTTTTGGTGTTCGTAGGATGATTCCAAGAACATAAATTATGTAAAAATTTCGGAGGAATCATATGCACATCTGACCGAACTGGAATGTCAAGTGAAGATATTGAATGAAAATCTGTCCTCTGCCCAGTCAGAGATGATCACCAAGGACAATCTGGTGAAACAACATGCCAAAGTTGCTGAAGAAGCTGTCTCAGGTTTAATGATATAACTTTTCCTTTTTGCTCAAAAGAGATGCTCTCCATGTGGTTATTTACCATTTTTCTTTCATACTTCTTGATCATTACTACGAATCAGAGTGCTTGCAGTTGAATCGCCTTTTATATTTTTTCAGTTCTTTTGTAGTATATTGATTTTTCACGGGTCAGGTATGCCGCCTTAGTGACTGGCGCGGCCAGGATTAGGTTCTCACAGCACCTGGGCAGGAATCTATCCTCTGCAAGAATGAGATTAGGATACGTGATTCAGAGAAGAATAATCAAATACAGGTGAGGTGGGCAGGTGAAACTCCCACTAGCCTGGACAGGTCAACATAGAGCTTCATTGTGAGGCTCACATTTCATGTTTGGTCAAGGCAGACCTTTGGATCAAAATGACATGCGTGAATTTCAACTGGCCTAAATTTCAATATGTCTGAGGATTGTTCATTGTTGGATTGAAGTAGTCTTTCTCACATATTCACCTAAGAATTTTATCTTGAGGTGACAGAGACTGCATGAATAGTCCGGCTTACAGTCTGATCTGAGTTTTTAATGAAATATCAGATTGCATAAAGTTTCATTTAGGTGCATTCGTTTTTCCAAAATGACAGAAACAAAGAAGAGAACTTCTCCTCTTTTTGAATTTTTTATGAGAAGAAAAAATGGTATTTTTCTGTGTTATCTTAAGGAGAACAATACTACTAACCAAGCTTGCTTAAAAGATCCTTACAATTAACATAAAATAACAAATAATTCTAATTAGAATAGAAGTCTTAAAGAAGTCACTCTTCTATTCTGAAAATGAATTGTACACTATAGAGTTTACTCATGTTTGTAAAACCAGTGGTTTTTCTGGCACTATAATTATTTCTCTAATTCATATAATTACCTAGACCTTCTTTTTTCTCATGTTCTCAGTTCTTTGGTCATGTTCTCAATTTTTGGATTTTCTCAGGGTTACTGTGCTTTCTATAATGCAGGTTGGGAAAAGGCTGAAGCAGAAGCTTTGGCATTGAAAAATCAACTGGAATCTGTCACACAGCTGAAACTTGCTGCTGAAGACCGAGCATCCCATCTGGACGGAGCTCTCAAAGAGTGCATGGGGCAGATACGGAATATGAAGGAAGAACATGATAAATTACATGAAGTCACTGTTACGAAAACCAAGCAATGGGAGACAATCAAATTTGACCTTGAACGGAAGATTGTTGATTTAGAACAAGAGATCCTCAGGGCTTCCAATGAAAACACAGCAATTTCAAGGTCCTTACAAGAGCGTTCTCACATGGTGGTGAAGATAAGTGAGGAAAAATCTCAGGCTGATATGGAGATTGAATTTCTGAAGTCCAGAATCCAATCATGTGAGAAGGAAATAAGTTCATTGAAATATGAGCTTCTTCTGGTTTCCAAGGAGTTTGAAATTCGAAATGAAGAAAAGAACATGAGTTTGAGATCTGCAGAAGTAGCAAATAAGCAGAATTTAGAGTGTGTCAAGAAGTTGACCAAACTAGAAGCAGAATGCCAGAGATTGCGTGGTCTTGTTCGAAAGAAATTACCCGGGCCTGCTGCACTGGCTCAAATGAAACTGGAAGTTGAGAATTTAGGCCGGGACTATGGAGAAACGATACTACATAGATCCCCCAGAAAGAATTCCAGCCCGCTTCAGGTGCCTCCTCCTGAATGTTCCCTTGACAGCATCCAGCAGTATCAAAGAGAGATCGAGTTTCTCACAGCTCGTTTATTAACAACGGAAGAAGAAACGAAAATGCTAAAGGAGGCTTTGTCACATCGTAACAGTGAACTCCAGGCTTCGAGAAACTTGTGTGCTGAAACAGAAAGGAAGCTTCACTGTATGGAAGCAGAGATGCAGGTTGAGAATCAAAAGAAAAGCTCCTTAAAATTCAGTGTGATCCCAACTGAAGCTTCCATGGGTCAGAATGCAAGCAATCCACTGATATTGACGGCCATGTCCAAAGATGGAGTCGAGGAAGGAACTTGTGAGTCTTGGGCTACAGCAAAGAACTCAGAGTCGTCTCATTTCAAGAAAGAAAAGAATGCTGACACGGTTAACACAGTCGACAATTCTAATCACTTGGAACTTATGGATGACTTTCTTGAGATGGAGAGGTTGGCACATCTATCAAATGAATCTAATAAAGTCACCTTCATTTCCAATGATGTGACTGATAGAGGAGTGGGAAATTCAGAACATAATGCCTTAGTTGCTGTTGTAAATGGAAGGAACCTCCAAATAGAACAGAAATCTGGATTGGCCTCTTCAACCAAGACAATGTCTGCTTTAGGATCTGATTCTGATTCAAAACGAACAAAGTTGGCAAAACTTAAATCAAGACTCGATATAATAGTTGAGTCCCAAGCCAAGGAAACAGATATGAGTAAGATTTTAGAAGATATCAAATGTATTGTACAGGACATAGAAGATGTACTGGTTCAGCATTCTGCCAATTTTATATTTGAGGAAACTCGTTCAACATGCTCTACTCGCAACCAGAACCCAACTCCTGAAGATATAGAGAAAAACATGGATAGTGCGAATTCTTCCATTCATGGCAGTAAATTACTTTCTGATGATAAGCAACATATAGATTCTGAATTGGCAAAAGCCATTACTCAGATTCATGATTTTGTAGTATCATTTCGTGAAGACGCTAAAGTAATCCAAGATAAGTGTTCTGATAATCATGAGTTTCATCGAAGGATTGAGGAGTTTTCTGTCTCTTACAATGAAGCTTTATATGGCCAAATTAGTCTGGTTGATTTTGTTCTTGGCCTTTCTGTTGTATTTGCAGCTGCCAGCAAAATGGGTTTTAAGATGTTGACTGAAAAGGGAAATGAAAGAGAAAACAGTATTTCTGATTGCATAGACAAGGTAGCTCTGCTTGAAAATGTCGTCATTCAGCATGATCCACCAAATGAGAGAATTTCAAGTGAATACACCCATGTTTCTCGCTCTTCTTCAAACCTTGAGTTTCTTCAAGAAGGAAGCTTGGGCCCTGGCTTTGAGCTGAACCTGGCATCAAATGGATGCCCGAAGGAAGAGTTTGAAAGATTGAAATTAGAGAAGGATAACATGGCGATGGATTTGATCAGATGTAATGAAGGTTTTGAAAACACAAAGCTTCAGTTACAGGAAATGGAACAACTTCTGGCGGAACTTAAATTACAATTGGCATCTACTCAAAAATCAAATAGCTTGGCAGAGACACAGCTCAAATGTATGACAGAATCTTACAAGTCACTTGAAAATCGTGCAAATGAACTAGAAACTGAGATGAACCTTTTGAGTACAAAATCAGAAATGTTGGATGATGAGCTCCAAGAAGAAAAGCGTAGTCATCAGGATGCTTTGGCCAAATGCAAGGAACTTGAAGAACAGATTCAAAGGTAGCACCAAAACTGCCTATAGAACTAATATAGTTTACGCTGCAGAACTAATTTACTAACTTTTCATTCCTGGTTGAGCTCATTCAAAGTTCTATTTATGCAGTACTACAAACAAAAGAATTATTTCTGGTTTCATTTTCTATAGTTCTTCTAATTTATTTGGCAGTACTCCGGTAGGTTCCAATGCCTTGTTGCTTCTGTCATTGACTTATTTTTATGTTTCTTGTGTAAAAGGATGGAGAGGTGTTCAATATGCTCCTTTTCTTCTTCTGCGGATGTTGACATTAAAACCAAACAGGTGAGGAATCCTGGTATCCAACTTTTAAAGTTTGAATTGTGCTTCACTTGCTTGCATTCATCTTTTCATCATGCTTATCAGCCTAGCATTATAAATTTTTTATGATTTATAGTACTGTTGTAACTCAAATCATCTTCTCATTAATCTTTACATGCATTGAAGACATTGTTTTTTAAATTCTAAAAGCATTTCTGAATGAGTGTTGATCTAATTTCTATAAACTACCATATCTTTCTGTCAGGTCTTTTTTGTAGCTATTGATGCCTCTTTATAAAAATAGATGATTCAATTTGTATAAGTCTTCTAGTGTGGTTGGGTGGATTTCAAAGAGCGGATCAAGGCCTTGAAGATTTCAGTTTTATTTTAACAAGATTAAAGAGTTGTCGTCTACAGTTCATGTGGATTCCCGCCATGAGGTTAGATTGGCAAACGGGGTAGATAGAACTTATCCCTGGGTAGGCTTCACTTCGAAATTGAGTGTGGGGTACTGGGGTATAATGTTCTTATATCCTTGTTTTTTTCCCGTTGTTGGGGTGTGGTTTGTATTTGGATTCTTTGATCCTTAATAAAATTTACCTATTACGGATAAAAAAAATTATAACTTTTAGATTTTCATTCATATTGTATATTTTCCACTTTGTTATCTCATCAAACATCTTTGGAAAAAAAAAATCAACCTATTAGTCACTTTTCATAATCCCATCCAATGTGGAAAAATATACCGAAAACCCGAAGATAATGTTCTTTGATATGGGCAACAAAAAGTTTCACCACATTAAATGGAACCAAGTGCAACAAACTAAGGAAACTGGGGAGTGGGGACATAGGCTTTAATGATAAAATTAGAACATTGCCAAAAAAATGGCAGTGAAGGTTTGGGAATGAGAGGGATACATTCTGCAGGCATGAAGATGGGGGCGAGTGTGCTGTCAGAACCATGGAAGATCTATTTATTAGGTTCTTGGTCCATTTGATAGGATATCCTAGGAAAAAAGGTTAGGCATGGCCAT
Source organism: Cinnamomum chago (assembly GCA_038049695.1). Taxonomy (NCBI): domain Eukaryota; kingdom Viridiplantae; phylum Streptophyta; class Magnoliopsida; order Laurales; family Lauraceae; genus Cinnamomum; species Cinnamomum chago. The sequence goes on from CP142453.1 coordinate 16,650,423, forward strand.
GTTCCTTCCCCAGTTTGAGGACAGCTGTACAGTATGATCCAGAGGGTCAATAACCCAAGACATCCATCATGACATTATGCATGTAGTAGGCACAACAATCCACTGCCATGATTTTGATTTTCTTCCACTTTAGCACCTATGTTGCATAGATTTTTTTCAAATAAGCAGTGTGCTGACGGTGGACACATATTGGACATAACCCATGTGTAGATTATCTAATGCATGGTTTCCTTTTGTATTAATTTAAACATTATTTTGCAATTGATAAAATGCTTTTGTGCCATTTCTTCTTTTATTAGCTAAACTAAAATATACATAGTGAATCCTATGTTTTTAGGATTTTCCCAGCACCACTATCAATTCCAATGCATTTTCCATGCTTATGGAGCTTAGCTTAGCATGAAAACTCTGATCATCTTTGGAATTCCAACTTTATGAACTTTTGTTGATTGTGATGTGCACGGATGCTTCATGAGAATTCATTTCAGTAGAATTTTAAGCTGGCTGCTTTTGGAACTTGAAACTGCTTGCACGTGGTCTCTCTCGGTTTCTCTGAAGAAATATATACTCTTTTGAACTCCTGTTATTTTATGAGGTTATTCTATTTATTTTTAAATTCTTTTCAATGTTAGATTCTGTATAACTCTCATATTAGGACAACAATAAAGGGATAGTTTATGATATGAAATCCAAGTATTTTCAGTTCGTCACTGGTTATTATTATTATTATTATTAGTGAATCAATGCTTAGAGTTGCATACACGTGCCAACCATATACAAGACCAAAGTCTTTAACTTAGCCCCAGCTTTTATAACAGTTGTGAACAAGCCTAATCACAGCATTTTGACTGTCCTTTTCCCTGGGAAAGAAAAAGAGAACGCCGAGATCAGCTTGAATTTTAAGGTGTTGCCTATCTAGAGTATGTCCTGCAGGCTAAACCATAGATGCACTGATGTGTCAACTGTGACTGCATCAATCTCTTAGATTTCTCAGAAATAAATTCTGTAGAGACATTAATCCCTTACAAGCATATACTGCTATATGTAAGTTAACTGACTGAAATATTGTTATGCATTTCTATGTATTTTGCAAGTATCAAATATCAGGCTAATTCCAGAGAAACTGTCGACACATAATCATTATCATATAATCACCCCATCTAAACAACCATACAGGCATATAAGCAGCCGAGAATGGAATCCCTTACATTTTGAGGCTCTGGCATTGCAGGAGAGAGATATTGCAGCAGCTGCAGAGAAGCTAGTAGAGTGTCAGGAGACAATATTCCTTCTTGGCAGGCAATTGAAAGCATTGCGTTCTTCTCCTGCTGATCGGTCTAGCACTACTTGCAGTAGAAGGCACCAACTAAATGAAGATCACTTGGGAAAAACCCCAAGTATTTTGAGCACACAAAGCATGGGTAGTTTTCAGGAACTGGATGAGGTGGAGATGGATGATGCTGCTGCTGCTAGCAGGCGTAGAACTGGTGGCGAATGCCCATTGATTGCATATAACATACCAGTGAGTCCATCTGACACTGAAGCAAGCTCGATTTCAAGTTCGCCCTGTCGCTCCAAGCGCCAGAAACAGAGGTCTATGAAGTCGACATCCCCTTCCTCTTCAATTTCAACGCCCGAGAAACATCGTCATGGTTTTAGCAGATTCTTTATGAGGGGAAAGAATGTCCACTCGGATTCAGGACTCAAGGGTCAGTAGTATTCTGTCCAGTGTTTGAAGCATGATAAGTTGATAGATGCACTTCAGAATTATCATATATATTGAAGATCGACGATTGAAGGCATGGGTTATCTTTTAGTCTTTGACAGTGTTTGATGGTTCATACATTTCAATGAGTACTTTCTAAGCCTCGAGAAATATCATTTCGATGAAGTTCAGCATCTTTGTATCAAAGATAAGAGTTTAGCATGAATGTTTATGTACAGTGTACATTAATAAAGATGCTTTGCTCTTGAATAAGTAGGAGTTTGTTGTTTACCAATCAAATCTGCCTTCTTCCCTAGATATACTGAAGATATTTTCTTTTCACCTTATACTCAAGAAGTGAATGATCATTGAATGTGTTAAGGTAAAAAAAAAAAAAACATAATACTTAACCTGTATCTGTGCATATTAACCTGTATTGGTGTATTGGTGATACATGTAAACTGGGTATCAGCTATATATGTTTGCAGTGGCTCTTTGAGAACTGATTCTTGAAACCAAAATACTTACTGCATTTTTTTGTTTATCTTTTGGCTGTCCCATCTACATGAGTAGAGTGGGGCTTGTTTTCTGCCCAGCTTCTTGCAGATGCATTTTTCGGTTTTGAGAGATAAAAAAAAAAAAAAAATTTCCAATCCAAATTTTCTGGCAGAAAGATGGAATTCTGCTATTCTACTAAGCTTCACGTGACATTTTCAATTATCCCCTCAAGGCTTCCACTAATTCAATTAAAATCCTTTGGCGTATTAATTGATAGATGTTTAATCCACAATTCTCTCTTTTAACTCCTGGTTTATTAACACACCCACATGCCATGTGTCACCAAATTGACCTAATTCAAATACAAACCCGAGCCAAGCCCAAGGACCTAAATCACAAAAGAAAATGCAGCCCCATCACAAGCCTACTTCTAGTTGGTCTTTGGCAGGCCCATTTCTAGTACCATCCCTACTGATGGGACCAATTAATTTCATCCTGTATTTTCCGTTTTGCTCTGTGGGCCTGTGGTGGGGGTACCTGGGTTAGAAGCTGAAATATCCAATTTGATGGTCCCTCAAGGCCCACTTTCTGGGTATGGGGATAAGGCTTTTGAGGTCTTTGGAAATACATGTGTAGTATGTTTTTGGGAGTTTTTGGGACATGAAGAATGATCACCTGGCCCAATGATTAGACACCACTCTATCTGTAATTGGGGTCTGGAACATCAGTGACTCTGCTGTTCCTAATCCTAACACATACACAAGCCCATTTCACAAGCCACCAGTCACTGCTTGGTCTGGTTTGAACATTGTCAAAAAATGAAAATAATGTCTCATAAATCTAAATCTGTTAAGATATCTTATTTTCAATCACTGAGAGTGATTTTAAGTAGTAATATGTGACTGATATATTTGTTTTTTTTTTTCCACTGAGTTGAATGAGTATTATAGCTCTAATGTGTGGCCCCTTTGGATGATCAACAGCCGAGATCACTCCACCAATTGATACAAGAACCCAATAAGGATGTTGTCCACGTCATCAGGGGATCACGTGGATAGAACTGATATGCTTCACAAGTTGAAGTGAGAGTGGGGCAAAGATCACGTGCTGATCATCCCCCACATGATTTTGGGGATTAGAGAGAGAGAGAGTGGGGCAAAGATCAGCAGCTACTAAGAAATCCAGATAAAAGCAAGTGAAGGAAAACAGAACAGACCCACATGCAAAGGAAATGGATTCCCCTGTTTGGTCTAAACTGGAAAGCCCTGTTTGGACCAATTACGGGGTGCCACGTGGGTTTGAGATGTCAGATCCCATCTCCTCAAAAAAAAATTATTCTCTTAAAAAATTCCTCTTTCCATGTGACACCCCTTGATTGGTCGAAACACGAGACCCCAAAGTGAAGGAAAACAGAACAGAACAGACCCACATGCAAAAGGATATCAGACAAACCGGTGCACCAACATTTATGCTATTTGTGTAGCCAGATATACAAATAGACCCTCATTCTTTTTCCAACTATTAAGAAAAGGTATTAACATAGACACCCCACCCCCCGATATGTTTTTGACACAAATTCCGATGGGTAGTTCAGTTCACTTAGGACCACGGTTTTATACTTGGAAGTTGAGGGTGATGGTTCGAAACTGCATTACCACACTAGAGCCACAAGGGGATTTACCCTGCTTTTCCTGGATCCCTAGTGATTATTCTGACGCAAAGGACTAGATACCCTCCGTTATAAAAAGGAAATATGTCTTTTGACAATAAAATACACCACTTGACCCTTAATTAGAAAAGCCATTTGACTGACCAATACATATGTAATACAATGCTAGGGCCAGTGCCTTTCTATTTGAAAAATCAGAAAAGATATAACTAATTTACCCATATATATCTGTCATCATATTTTGAACTATAGTTTCAACCATGATAAAAGCATTGGTGTATCAATTAAAACCTGGTTACAACCCATGCTATTTTGTCCTACCTTAGTTGGTTCAATCCACCCATTGATCTATGTGGGACCCACTGGATTAAAGAGTTATACTCATCGCTTGTAAGATATACCACGTACCAACCCAAAAGGGTAAGGTGGGTCAAACAGACGTAAGGGCTATACAAGAACATTGATAGGTGGTAGACTCAAACAGATTTATATATACAGCCCTATCAAAGCTACTACTTAGGCAATGTGAGACTTTTCCTTACGGAATTTAGCGGATGAATCACCCTACATGTCTTACCTTATAAAAAGAAATTGCATTAAATTTCTAACATTTCAGTACCTAGCAAATAAGAAGGCACCGATTTAAATCCAAATATTCACTTTTTTCTTTTCTTTCTTTGATAGCGAAAAAAAAAAATATATATATATATAGGGGGATATTTGTTATTTGAGGAATTTACCAAATAAATCCCTATAGGTCCTTATACCACTCATGGGGTCCCAAAATCCTCGTATTATTAGATTAGGTCCTCAAGGGCTGTATTTGTATTTTTCTTTGTATTTTGGCTATATGGCCGATATCGGCCATAATCAGTTCCAGCAATCCCGCGCTGTGGCCACTTTCCCTTTTCGTTCGACCATCATTTTCCCTCATTCCCTTTCGTCTCTCGCTGCCAACAGTCTCCCCCTTTCCAGTGGTCCCAAGCAGGTGGTTCCAAGCACTTTGGCGCCAATTTTTCGAAGGTGGCTGGCATGGAGGTACCTTTCTTCCTCATTTCAACCCTTTTTCTTTGTGCCCTGGATTTTGAATGAAGATGTCTTGTTCTAGGGTTCGGTTTCATGGCTCTGTTATTCTGTTCTTCTTCTCCTCATCTTCCCATCTTCTTCTCATCTTCATTACCCATTGTGCAGATGTGATATCTAGATCTCCAACTTTAAATTTGACATATTGAATTGTATATGGCCGATATAGGCTATATTTTATAAATCTCACCCAAACGAGGCAGTTTATGAATAGCTTCTTCTGGGTTGATGCGCGTGACTTGTAGAATAATGGAGTTAGAGTCGTGGAATCTATTGTGACGCACAAATCTATTGCTCTATTTATTTTAGCCAACAGATTACACCAATTTATAGGTGTTTACAGATTACTTGCAACTAAAAGAAAACTTCAACTGACTCAACTAAGCCACCACTACTTCCTATATTTGTGGCACTACCTATGAATGTGCAAAACAGGTAAAGACCTGATCAAACAAAGACTTGGTGATGACAGGACCCTTTATTGAAACAAAACTGACACAAATAGTTTGAGTTTATTCAATCTCCAACGGCCTTCCTTAAACTCAAACTTTCAAAGCTACAAACCCCCAACCCCAAGTTGTGTTTCAACACAAGTATACACCTTGTGTTTATCAATACTCAAGGACAACTCTTGTTGAATTGCTTCAGTTAATGTGGCAAGTGCAACACACTCCGGCTTACGTAAACAAAAGATGGTAAATGGTTTGGACCAATCACAGTATGTGTACTTCTGTAGATCTGTCAGGGACAGCAAATGTTAACTGTGTTGATGATCTTAATGGGCATCAGTTTGTATGCAAACAGATGTGAAGAAAGAATGCTGCCAACAATTGACAGTGAACATGAAAGGATCAACCCAGTGGAAGTCTAGGCCATGAACCATCCATATTTTTGACTTCTGGCCCTCTTTGGATACTTCCTATAATCAAGTTACCTTTCTCCTATTGCATGTAACTCTGACTACATGCAGTTGGTCATGACAGCCCAATTTAGAAAAAAATGGTGCAACTTAAATGTAAATCACGTTGTTGAACTGTGTGAATTATGATTTACATGGAAACAGAATTCCTTAAATTAGGCTTACAATGATCTAGATGGACCTTTGGCTTTATGGATAATAACCAGGTTAGAGTGCTCAATTTGGTTTATTGTTTTGTATGTTAGATTATTGTTTTGTATGTTAGATAAGTAGTGGAGAAACTCTCGTTCTCAACTTCTCACTGGGTATAGTACGCGATTTCATGTGAAAGTAATTTTTATAGCTAATTCATGTGGTAATCAAATCATCTGTTTGATGGGATAAGACTTTAATGATGATGATCAAGTGGTAATCAAATTTTTTTTTTTTTTGGGCTGGTGGATGTAGTTCATAGATAGTTTGCTTAAGTGGTAATCAATTTTTTTTTATTTGGGTGGATGAAGTCCATAGACAGTTTGTTGCTGGACTTGAAAAGATTTACGGAAGGCATAAGGCTACTGCTGGCTACAATGATGTTCAGTTGAGAATACTTCAAAATGATTATTTCCTTTGCATCGTTTCTCATTTCTATCCATAACTTATAATTTCATTTTATTTGTTGTAAGAGGGGAGAAGAAGAGTCAGAACACCCCCATTCCAAATTTGGGTTGTACATATCCTTTATACAGAATTTTCTTAAAAGGTTTCAATGCCTTGTCTTGTAGTGCCTTTCTAAGAGATGCATTTTCAGAACTCGCCTATTCGTGGTGGTGTGGGAAGTTGGTTTGTTTTTTTTTTTTTTGAGAAGTTATGCAGGTCAGTTAGTAGAGAGAGAGGAGAGTGGTCCTTATTCCAGAACAGGAGTCGAATTCCCAATCCTCTCATCCATGCCCTGGATGATAGCGATCAAACCATCCAATGCAATAATGTGCATGACAGACATTAGACATTTCACTGGAGATGCGCTCTTTGACAGCAGGTTTCCAAGTCTTAAAAAACATTACGACAGGCTATGTCACAGTCCAAGTTTGCATACATCTCTGCAATGAATGACTTTTGTCTGCAGAATTCAACAAGAGACTTCATTGCAACCTCCTGTTGTTTATATGAAGCCTCATGCCGGCTTTGCGCAAGCTTCAAAATAACACATGTGAACTTTTAATAAATAGTTTTATGTCAATTTTTTTTATATTTTTTCTTGAATGAATTCACATTCAACGTGTATGTTTGTAAGTTACCGACATTCATATTCTTTTGCAGGAAGGTGAAGGACAAGCCCCCAAGTCTCCGAAGGTTCTACTATACAACCAAAGCCTTCACGTGTCAGAGGGGATTCGGCAAGGAGAGGTATACTGTATCACATAAAATGAATTAAACATTTCAAAGTATTGATGCACATTGTTATTGGATATATTCGTTTTGTACTTGCTAATCACATTTGGCAATTGTTACGTTGCTAGGATTTTGGACGGCTGAGATGCATACCAACCAATCCGGACCGAAATATATGGCAGCTGACAAAACAACAAAAGGCATACGTGAGGCAGACGGGCCTCCACTACCTAGCAGAAATCGATCGCATGGTCATTGATCATGCGCTAATAACCGGTCTAGTTGAAAGGTGGCGCCCGGAGACAAATACCTTCCACTTTCCGTCGGGTGAAGCAACTGTCACCCTAGAAGATGTTGCATACATCTACGGCCTACCCGTAGATGGCCCACCTGTAGCTGGACGAACTTTCCCGGGGAAGTTCGTAGCGTCGGTGTGCGAGGAGGTACTTGGCATTCGACCGGAGAAGCGTGACTACCATGGTATAACAGTGAAGTTCAAGTGGCTTGAAGACAATTTTTCAGCTGCCCAACTTGAGAAACAAAAGAAGCATAAAAAATACAAGGATTACGAGATCCGGGCAACGCGAGCCTATCTCTTCTTTCTAGTGTCCGGTCAGCTCGTTTCGCAGACTACTGGTGCCTGTGGACCGGCCTACATACTAGAGCTGTTCAAAGAATTTAAACCGTATGCATGGGCACCGGCTTGTCTCGCGAATCTGTATAGGATGTTGACCAATGCCTCTCGATGGGGTCCGGAGAAGCTAGTTGCTGTGGAAGAGGGGAAAGATAAGCAAGGTGAACTTGAAGGGCACCTGTGCAGGACGCCAACCGGGCCTCTACAGCTATTACAGGTCTTTATTCTCATAGTGACTGTTAGTTTGAATTTTTAATTTAATTCGAACTAACTCTTTATTGTGATGTAATCTGGTGCAGATATGGGCTTATACAAGGATGTCAATCGGAAGGTGTCCTAAGCCAAAAGACTAGTGGCAGGGGGACATACAATTCCCACTATGCAAGACATGGATGAAGAGGTTGGCCGAAAATCCACCACTCACCTCAGTCAAGGAGGTGAAAGGACAGTTAAACAATTTGAAAGTTGACGAGGTAAAACAAGAAATTGACTAGCTCCTTAGTTCGGTGTTCGATTATATGCATTCTATTTTGCTGAGATACTAGACTAACTGTTTCGTTGTTGATGTGTATTGCAGTTCATATGGTAACCATATGAAGGGTACAGCCCAAAGTTTTTTTCAAAGGTCTCTAAAGTGGATCGTACTCTCCTACATTCGTCCACTGTTTTGATATGGTATTGGATTGTCGAGCGCCACAACACTTGGCGTGTTATGAAACAATTCGGGCTCAAACAAATAGTCCAACCGCCTTTTACAATGCCGATCTTAAGACGAGAAAGGACGTTCAGGTCTGTTGTCGATTATGCGGCAACGATGGATAAGGATGTCGTGTCGTCGTGGGGAGCAAGAGCCCAGCTTGGACTTCAAGGTGAGGCTTGTGCTGCAGCTGCGCAGTCCGAAGAGTACATGGAATGGTATACGAAGAATACGTTGATGTTTATTGGTAGAGGAGAGGCAACGGAGCAGCCTGCGTCCGATGTCCCTGCATCTGATGTCCCCACGGCCGAGGTGCCGGCAAAGGAGACCCGCACTGAGGATGAGCCCACCATCCCACAGAAGCATGTATATCAATTACACCCTATAATGGACTGTTACACTAGTTCCTTGATTTTTTTTTCAAACTGTCGATAATTCAATTACTTCTTTGATCAACAGGCTCAAGACATGGTCGCACGCATCGAACGGAGCCTCGAACGTTCTGCACGCAGGAAAACGCCACTCGACAAGCTATCCATGTCAATTTCGAAAAAGCTAGCTAAGTTTAAGTCGGGTTTTGGGACGAATTGGGAGAACTTCTCATTCGATGGATGCAGCAGCTCGGCGTCTGATAATGACGCCACGGAGAAGAAAATCTTGATCACATTTAAGCATACCAAGAGGCCTGCGCAAAAAAGCTCGGCTAAAAAGACTAAATCTGCTAAAAGAAAATCCACGGTCGAGGAACCGAACCTCGTGAGCATAAATGCCGAGGGATCAGGTAGCAGCAGGGAACAACCCCCGACTGAGCCAGCACCCCAGGAAAATGTTCAGACCCCACCAGTCAGCAGGAATTTGTTCGCATCCCCATTTACGGTATCCAGTGAATCTGCTTTGGTGGTTGCAGCGCCATTGGCCACCCTTGAGTCATTGGTATGGAGGATCAAACGGTTGCCCCGAATGCGCAAGATACCGTTGAAGTTTGAAGACTACACGCATGATATCGTTCGGAGCGACTACATGCTGTCTGATGGTGACAAATTCTTCCTCAAAGGTTTTCTAGAATACTACGATGACAGGTATGTTGGTTTAGTGGTGATCATGTTAATTTGTTGGATTGAAGTGCTTACGTGTGTTTGGTCATATTCACTGTTACAGGAAAGATGAGCTTGGTGATGTTTGCACATTGATCAAGGCAGATGATTTGAAGAATGTCCTTGATGAGGGAACTTGGATGGACACTAACATCATTTATTATTACTTTGAGATATTGAGAATTGGGTGTGATTCATGCTTCATTGCCGACCCGAGTGTCTGTGTAAGTACAAACTAAACACTGGTTGGGTAAATCCTTTATTATATGTACATTGGAATATTGTACCCACATTGATCAATTCAATGTATGCAGAGTTGGTGGCGCGATGGTGGTGACACAGCCATGGAGGCAGTTTTTGGGAAGTACGGGCACAGGGTGTTGGACGCGAGGGAAGCGCGAACGCTGATATTCATTGTCTACCAGAGGTCACATTTCACATTATTGGTCGGACTGGTTGATGAGAAGAGATGGGAGTTTTACAATAGCATGGAAGGCGATCGCCGATCATTTAAACATGCGCAGAAGTTTGTAAGTTTTTCTTCCTTCATGCCAAGAGTCAGTTTATCTCGAACGCGTATTTCAAATTCTTCTGTCCATTGCTGACATTTAGACCCGATGTTTTATGTAGATGAGATGGTTGGCCGAATGGTATAGCCATTTTGGGTGGAGCGACCCATTTCTATGGCCACTAGTTGAAAAGACGGACATCCCTCGACAGAACAATACGAGTGATTGTGGAGTATTTGCAATGGCCTTTGCCACTCACTGTGTCCACCGGCTTCCCATCGCCTTTAAGCAATCAGACATGCGTTACTTTCGAAGCAAAATAGTCGTGGAAATCTTCAAACGGAGTTGGCGATTGAACGCTAATAGACTGGGCTTGACCCACTTGGCATCACTCCCATGAAGAATTTGATCAGCCGGGAACTTTGAAAGTGGATTAGTCTGCATGTTATCAAATGTGAATCACTGGGCTTCATAACTCAGATTGTATAGAAAGATTGGTGGTTGTGGTGTTCATTTTCATTTGTATAGAATTTGACATTCAAAATGTTCTCAATGGGTTTTATTTAGACAGGCTGTATAGAACTTTCATTTGTATAGAATTTCATGGTTGTTTGTGTTTCTTGATGTGGATTAGTTGAAAACAGGCTGACTTATAACTGAGACTATTAAAGAAACAGGCCATGTAGACACTCACCGATATCGGTCAACATAACAACCGATATCGGCCATCACTCCATGCACATTTTTCCTTAACTGGGGCTATAAAAAACAGGTCATGTATTACTACAGCCGATATCGGTCATAATACCCACCGATATCGGCCATAATTACATACCCAGGCTCCCTTAACTGAGTCTGAAAAAAACAGGTCATGTATAACTATCGCCGATATCGGCCATAATTTCAAACTCAGGGTCCCTTAACTGAGGCTATAAAAAAACAGGTCATGTATTAATACGGCCGATATCGGCCATAATAATGACCGATATCGGCCATACTTTCAAACTCAGGCACCTTAACTGAGACTATAAAAAAACAGGTCATGTACAGAACGACCGATATCGGTCATACAAATGACCGATATCGGCATACATTCAAACTCACGCTTCCTTAACTGAGACTATAAAAAAACAGGTCATGTACAGAATGGCCGATATCGGTCATAAATAATGACCGATATCGGCCATACATTCAGACTCAGGCTCCCTTAACTGAGACTATAAAAAAACAGGTCATTTACAGAACGTCCGATATCGGTCATACTATTGACCGATATCGGCCAAAAATTCAGACTCAGACACCATTAACTGAGACTATAAAAAAACAGGTCATGTACAGAACGGCCGATATCGGTCATACAGACGACCGATATCGGCCATACATTCAAACTCAGGCTTCCTTAACTGAGACTATAAAAAAACAGGTCATGTACAGAATGACCGATATTGGTCATAAATAATGGCCGATATCGGTCATAAATAATGACCGATATCGGCCATACATTCAGACTCAGGCTCCCTTAACTGAGACTATAAAAAAACAGGTCATTTACAGAACGGCCGATATCGGTCATCCAAATGACCGATATCGGCCATACATTCAAACTCAGGCTTCTTTAACTGAACAGGTCATGTATTACTATGGCCGATATCGGTAGTATTAATTACCGATATCTGCCGTAATTTCAAGCTCGATAGCTATTGGATGGTTAGGAAGAGATAAAAGAAGGGCATGGACTTTTTGTACGCCGTATGCCTACTTTTTTTGAAACATTTCCAGTAGTTTTGGTGGACGGAGACGGAATTGTGAGAGCCGATGTTCCTTTTAGAAGGGCAGAATCGAAGTATAGTGTCGAACAAGTGGGTGTAACTGTTGAGTTCTATGGTGGCGAACTCAATGTGGTCAGCTATAGCGATCCTGCTACTGTGAAAAAATATGCTAGACGTGCCCAATTGGGTGAAAATTTTGAATTAAATCGTGCTACTTTGAAATCCGTGCTGTTTTTCGGAGCAGTCCAAGGGGTTGGTTCACTTTTGGACATTGCTCCCTCAATGCATACTCGGTTTCCATAGAAAGATTGGAATTTTTATTTTTTTTTTGTTAAAATGATGGTTGTTACCTGAAAGTTTTATGTAGGTGAGATTTGTGCTGAGGTAATTATCTTCCTGAGATCCAACATGGATTCAAACAAACAAACAATTAGACAGCAAACAATTGCAGTGGACCTCAAACAAACAATTGGACAACATTTTAATTCAAATACATGGATTAAAGATGACACCATTGATGTCAATTCATTATGTCCACTCGAAGAGGTTCAACAAGCAGATACAGATTCGATGTTCACATAAAGCGTGCACAATTAAAAAAGGATCACATATCATTTATGAAATACAGTAATACAGGACTCCCAAAATACACAATTACAGTCCACATTTGCGTACATCTAGGCATCATCAATGGAAGTGTATGCATCATCAAAGTACTCGCCACGCAGCTGCAGCACCTGTTGTTACAGGAACTGGGAGTGTCGTGGTATGCGTACTGTGATGAAATAAAAACTCCCATTATTAATGCATCATAAGGACAGCTATCTATATACATCATTAAGGGTCTTCAAAAAAATGCAACCAGAATACATGCCAAAATGTATATACATTCTATGTGGTTCTAATTCGTCAACTGAGCACGGGAGGATTGCGACAACTTACACGGTTGTGGCCTCTCCCCTTGCAATTTGAGCACGTTACTGCCCTTCGAACACGGCCAATATCTTCAGTCCGAATCCTGTTCTTTTTCGGGCGTCCGGGCTGTTTACTGGCCATTGGTGGAATAATTCTCAATTCGGCTGTGTGCTCCCATTGCTTGCTGTCACGGGTAGCATGAATCACTTCACTGTACGTTGTACGATACGTGCTCGCAAAATACCAATGCTCACAGAATTCGTATGGATCGTAGTTTCTCATTTTCATTGCAGCCAATGCATGGCAACACGGGATACCCAATATCTCCCATTTCCGACATGTGCAGGATTTCCGTTCAAGATCAACAACGTCAACATACTCCGCAGACTGAACCTGAAATTCTACGATGCCAGCCACACGAACATGCAATCGGCGAGCTTCATCCATTTCTTGACTGAGAACTTTCTCCGCATATGGGGTAAGACGAGTTGTTATGCTTTCAGACTGAAGATGCCGCTTTTGATAGAAGTCCATTAACTTTGCTCGTATCTCCTCAACTTGTTTCGTAATGGGCAGGACTCGCGTGTCTTTTAGGAGACTATTAGTGCACTCGGCTGCATTGCTAGTTAGTATGTCGTACCGACGGCCTTCTATGTATGCATTTGCCCACCGTTGCCGCCGAATTGCATCAATGTAATTGAAAGCCTCCTGGCTAACTGCACGGATATTTGTCATATAAGCCTCGTACTCGCATGGCCTGTATGACGTTGCTGCACGCCAAAATCTCATTACGATTGCCCCGTCACTGAAAGCAGCTTTGATGTTCTCAGCAATGTGACGGCAGCAGTAACAGTGCATTGCATGCGGTATGGTGTTCTTCAACGCTGGAATGAGACCCTTCTGCCGGTCTGAAACAATAGTAAGGTTAGTTGGCTCTCCTAGAGATATGGACAAGTTCGCAAGGAACCACTCCCAGCTATCGCGCCGCTCGGCTTCCGCAAAGGCAAAGGCGATGGGAAGTAGCTTATGGTTGGCATCATGCGTCATGGCAACAAGCAACACACCTGGATACTTGCCTCGGAGGTGTGAACCGTCTACAGCAATCACTGGTCTCAACGAAGACGTGTAAGATCTTATGCACGGTCCGAACACCCAAAAAAATCTTCTGAAACGGTCATCCGAAGTGGTATCTATGTTTGTCACAGTGCCAGGGTTAGTCAACTCAAGTTCCTTACAATAACGGGGTAGCAGCTGGAATGACTCTTCATATGATCCTCGCACAATACAAAGTGCCATCTCCTTTGCTATATAAGCCTTTCTGTAACTAATTATTGAACCAAACTCCATTTGATAGTCATTCATGATCTCCTTCGGTTTCAAATTCACATTCTGCCTGACCCGTTCCATGATGAACTCTCTAATAAGCGCCGAGGTTGCCTGTTGATGTGCCATGCCCATCAGTGGCTTTGAGCATCGATGGTTAGGATTGTACGTCCTAACTTTAAATTGTGGTCCTGATTCGACAATCGAAGCATGAATACGCCATGGACAATCCTGATCTTTGCATCGTGCAGTCACTTTGGTCATGTTGGTCTTCAAATGTTTAAGAGTGAAGTTACCGTATATTGCAAACTTCGCCAACGTATTCCGGAACATCTGTCGATTAGGAAAAACACGGCCAATCCACATCTCTCGTGCGGAGTTGTTGCCAAATTCCATTTCCATGTCATCAGGCTCCATTTTATCATCAGAATCAACTTTTGGAATTTCATTAGACCGTAGATCGGTATTGGTTTGATTGACTTCATCCCTGCAACTTTCGGCCTTGAATATTGGTTTTGAATGAAGCTGTCCATTAGAGGGATGTCGGTTAAGATGGATATCATCAGCACGCATCATCCCAAGGTCGATATGACCATCTAACGCCTCATTGCATACATCATCATCATCCCGCACAGATGGATATTGCATGTCTGTGTCATCGCGGAGATCAGCGGTGGGTTGTTCTCGAGGACTTGTTGATAACTTCACTTGTTCCCTCTTCAAACTGGCTGACGACCTGCTTGGCATTTTTGGACTCTTAAATCCTACTGCGGTCCTTCGTAACCTACAATGAATCGGCGCATAAATAAGCAAGTGCTAACATAAATAATTAATTTCGCATTTAAAATTTAGTGAGACAATTAGTAGGCATACCTGTCCTCTCCCCCTATACTTTCATTGTTGTTCGGACTATTAGAGACGTACAAGTATATCCCATTCGTTTCATTTCCGGATGCTTTGAACATAAGACGGACATCATTATTATCGTCAATGCTAGCCATTGAGAATGCCTGTCCGTTGTGATGAAGGTATTGCATGCTTAAATTCTGGATGGCTGTATCCCAATTTGATGATTCCATTGCTTCGTTAGCCAGGCATTGATAAGAGATGTCTGACGATAAATATTTCATTTTTTGTTTTCCTCCACTGTACACCGGACGGCTGATGTCAAATTGAAAGTCACCGTCATAGTGGAATATGAACAACACCTCTCTGTCTGACTTGCTATCATTAAATCACAGGAAAATTATGAAGATATCAGTAAAATGTAGGCAGATTCAAGATGACAATTACAACAGATCGGTATTAGACCCATTTCATTTGTCCCTAGCTGCTATTCAAAAAGTATTCAGATCGTATTCCACCTATTCTCCTATTGTTCATCAATCAGCAAGACAACCAACTCCAATTGGATGAGATACTGGCGTTGAAGTATCCATATTTGCAAGATCAATATAAAAAAATATACAAACATACAAACCAGACAATAACATTTATGGATTTACTGATGCACACTAAATATAAATAAAATGGAATGCACGAGCCACCATAGCTCCAGCTGCTGGATTGAACAGAACCCTGAAAACGACTACACAGAATGTTTCAAAATGACGCTCTCTCAAACAGTTCTAGGGTATTCATGATGAGTGTGGATTTTCGACAGTTCTAGGGTTAACAAGAATGAAATAAAGGAGAATGGGTACTCTATTGATGAAAGTGGGTTTTCCACAAAACCCTTCAAACAGAAAGTTCTTCTATAAGCATTAAAGAAAGCCTGGTTTAGAGACCGGGTACTCTAATGAAGACAGAGGATTTTACAGAGATCTAGGGTTAACAAGAATGCATTAATGGAGATAAATCAATGTTACGATGTCACATTAGAGAAGATAGTGCATTAAGATGTGTGTTTAATGTACAAACCTACCTCTTAATGAAGTCCAACAACCGATTCACAGAAGTTTCTTTACATGGTTTCTGAAAGGGAAAAAATCGCCATACAAAAGTCGAGGAGAGGAATAAATGAGAGTTGTGAGCAAAACACACTCGGGACGAGAGAAATAGGGATGTCGCATAACGGCCGATATCGGCCAATATGACTGCCGATATCGGCCATAAAGCCAAAATACAAAAAAAAATATAAATACAGACCTTGAGGACCTAATCCGATAATACGGTTTTCTTGGGACCCCATGAGTGATATAGGGACCTACAGAGATTTATTTGGTAAATTCCTCTTGTTATTTCCTTGCATAAATTGTTTATGTTGGCGGTCCTTCCTTTTTTTACCCACCAGACCACTAACTGGTGAAGGTGATATCTGTCTTGTAGGACAACTGGTACCACCAGTACAAGATTTGTACCCAGCCCGTGCCCACATTTGGCACATTCCACAAGCAACCTTAGCCACAGAAAATGGAGATTTTCTGGTGAAAATTTCAAGTGCAATAAAGATGAGCCTTTTGGCAGTTGTTGGGTTTGTCTGTTGGTCGTCTATAAGAACCTTCCTCTGTGTAATTTTGAGATTTGAGAATAAGGGACATCCAAACAAGGACAAGCAAGGACCACCATCTTCTACGGACAAGCTCATGGGTATTCTCATTTATGGGTTATGGTCTCGGCCACACAAGTATATCTGTGTTCTTGGGCTTGGTAATTTTTCTCAATGTTACCCTGTGAAGTTACAATACTCTTGGGAAAGAGATAATAAAAGACAATGTAGGATATGGATTTGATTCTGGATGTTTGTGGGTTTAAATATTGGTATAGGATTTGAATCTCGTGTCAGGGACCGAAACAATACAATGCATAATTTTATTTTAAAGAAATAATATATTATATGCTATATGTATGCTACGTTGGTGTTGTCGTCGTCATTTATCAAAGCATCGTTCCAATTATGTTACTTCGATTGTATAAATCTTGTTTTTCCATTCTAATCTATCTTCAGCGAAATTATGAGATAGGTTGCACTTATTCCGATTATATTCTTACTCCTTTCATTCCTATTCTTTTTGGCCTACCTATTTTCATATGCTTGTTGATGTTTAAATTTATGTCGCAAATACTAGATGGAGAATGCATCTTTGACATGAATGCATTGTCAAGGGAAGCCTTGGTTTGAGCATGATATTGAAATTTATATTTGTTTTTAACTCATTTATTAATCGAGTGGAAAAGCCTAACTAGATCTTAAATTACTATCTTGGGTTGACAGGTCATTGCTCACTAAGATGGGTTGGATTCAGGTTTGACTGGGGAGATTAGCTAGCAATGTGTGGATCCGGCTGAACATAACCCATTCATTCATCGAATAAGAAATGTCAACCTGAACCCAACCAAAAATGAAAAGAGGTCAACCTGAACTGAACTCAGAGAGATTGGGTTCAATCTGGGTTAGGTTAGAACAAGGATATATAATAATTGGACATCAAAGTAACATAGAATGGTGTATTATGATTTTATTTTGACTTCAAATGAAATAAATAGTTCATCAATGATACAAATTGCACAAATCAGATCTGAATTGGCTGAACAAAATACGTATTCTTTATTGGTTTTTGAGAAACTTACTCCTGTTAGCTGATACTACATGATAGTTAACACCATTTAATACTTAAAACTACATTGAATCATGTATTTTTACATGCGATCAATCGGATAATGAGCCGTCTTGCCATTTCAAATAAAGCTCGAGCTCAAGTTGATTATGAATCAAGTTGCGCTTAACCTTGCTTAATATGGATCTAAGTTTGAGCTACGGAAATGCACACACATATGGAAAATGTGAATATTTCCCTGGTCGATCCAAATCCTCGCACTTACTTTCTGCAGATTAACAATAATCCCAACTTAATATCCATCTGACTGCTACGAACCATTGGATTATATCAGTTAAAAAACTACACCTGATCAGCATATGCATCCCACAAAATTGGGAGCATTGTTGAAAGCAAAATCAGATTTTTTAAAATCTTATTTTCATTTCTATTTCGTATGAACCCTTCCTTAATGAACCCTCTTAACTATCATTTTGAGACAATTATCGTACGAACGGTCATAAAGCTGACAATAGCCCCATACAGCCCAAAAATGTACATTTACCGCAGAACTGTTCGATCCGCTGCGATATCCTAGAGATGTAGGATATCCCACAATCAGAAGAGGAAAGACTTGAACAGTTTGTTTTTTCTTTTCTTTTTTTTACTTGACCGTGGAACCACCAAACCACCATCTAAACCGTTGGATAACGGTATGAGTGTAAGAAACTTGCAAAAAAAAAAAAAAAAGTGGCTTATAATTTGTTTTTATAATTTGCAAAACAACGTGACTTTCTTGCAAATTTCTCGATAACCGTGATAAATCAACGGTTCAAATTTGTCGCAATATTAGTTCTTACACTCATACAGTTATCCAACAGTTTGGATGGTAGTTTGGTGGTCCCACAGTAAAGGAAAAAAAATAAATACACGGACTGTTCAAGTGATTGTGGGATAACCTACATCTCTAAGATATTGTAAGCTACGATATCCTACGTATTGAACAGTTCTACGGTAAATATATATTCTTAGACTGTCCTGAGGCTATTGCCAGCTTTATGACCGTCTGTGCGGTAATTGTCCCCATCATTTTCTTTTGTATTCCAACAAGACAGGTAAAAACAGGCCCATTAATGAAATGCCATGACACTCTGTAGTACCCCCTCATAATTAAATAGGTTAGTACCATAAGAACTAGATATGATGACCAAACTGACCATTTATTGCAATTTACCAAAAAAGAAGAAGACTTGAAAATGACTCCAATCCGTTTAGGACACTTCAAAAGGGATTCGATGATATCATGTTTGATTCCAACCCATGCCCCTAACCATTCATCCGTGGCCCATAAGTTTAATGACTTCATATTCAAAAAAATATTTAACCCTCGATCCAACCGTTCTCATATAATAGGTGAGAATAGTTCTCACTTGAATATTTCTCATACTCGAATGTTTAAAATTAAAAGACACAATATTATACAGACAAGATTTATTTCCATGTTTGACAATCTTCCGGTCACTATTGAGCTGGGGTTTGAACTTGGGCTTGAAATTTTTTCAGAGGCCGCTGGGCTTGAGCTTGATATATTGGCATGTAGGCCCTTGATCGCCTTGTCCAATGCGGAGACCTGGTTCTAAATGGTCCGGACTTGGATCCGGTCCATTATCACCCACTTAATTAAAAGCTTGCATAGGTGGCTTGAATAGAATTTAGAAATGCACTTTAAATTTTTATTTCTTTTTTTTCTTGATGTTAACTGCAGTCTCTCTCTCTCTCTCTCTCTATAATGAAAATGCTCAGAAAGAGTGGCCTCCTCGGATGTATGGACTTGTGGAAAATTTGTGAGGCTTGATAGTGGGGCCCACCTTTTAAAAACCTAACTCATTCAAAAATCAAAATATACGCCCCCATGTTTTACACACCTTAGATAATTTCACTCTAATAAGAGGTAGTCCCACCGCTAAATTTCTTTTAATATCTTATTCACAGCTTCAAGTATGAAAGTTTTTATGGTAGGCTCAAATCTTATTAAAGTGAAATTTGGCTTATATCCCGTACAGAGAAGAGACATTTATTTTGAAAAAAATAATATGCGGCCCTCACCAGAGAGACTTCTTGCAAGGCCGAGCCTTAGAGGATATATCTGAACTCAAAGGCAATTAATCATTTTAGCAGTAACAACATATCTTAATTAATGGCTTGTTAGTGGTGGGCCTTTGGGGCTTTACCAAAACATATCTTAAATCGTTTAATTTGTTAGTGGTGGGCCTTTGGGTCTTTAGCAGTAACAATGTCTATGACCTTGACCTTTGGGGATTTCTTGAAATCTCCATCCAATGGTAAAAGTCTAATTCATAGGTAATGTATCTCATCATGGAAGTGTCACTTCCTTTGTCTACAATACTTTTTTTTTTTTTCAATGCTTTTGTCATCATCAGAAGATAGTGGTGGGCCATCATCACCAAAGAACATCAACCCACAACCATACAATCTGCTACATCAGCAATAATTAAAATGGCTAACCAGTACAATGCATGGAATCTGGATCATCTGAGAGAATCACACAGGAAAAACTTTACAGCCAAAATAATCAAAATTGGGGCTTAGGCCTTTAAATCAAAAGTGGGTGCACCCATGCAACTGACATCCATTGTTGGATTGAATTACCTTAAAAACTCCACTTACAAAACTACCAAACTCCTAGGCCCTAAAATCATGAATTAAAGATCATCCAAGCAAAGTGATACTAGTAACATCCAGTCTGGAAGATTGAGTCCATTCCAAAAAGTGGGGTCCACCAAATCAATCTTTTCAATCACCACCAATATATCAAATTGTGCATCAGGACCCCGTAGCTCCTCTTGCTTCTAGGGTTCAATTTTCAGAATGGTCCAATGTATATTTTCCTTCCTTTCCCTGAGAATGTTTTGAAAAATTTGCAAGTTTGTGTGATGATCACATGAGGGTCCAATGTAGATGAGGAAAGAGTACTGGCCGACAGTAAGTCAGACACACGCACCCATTCCATTTGAATGTAACAAGTCTGCCCTACACCACCACCTCCACCACCCCACTTCCCAACATCTCTGGCTCTTCTTGTCCATCACCCAATTCAATTCATTTAATTCCAATACCCAAAAAGAAGAAAAACTCCACCAGAATCAACACACACCACAAACCAGAAAACACCTCCCTCTCCACCCAAAAAAGTTTAGGAGAAAAAAAAAAAAAAAACAACCTAAGAAAGTGGTGAAGATATCATCCTCTATCCAAATTATATAAATATATCTCAACTTGTACTCCTCAGCTTAAGCTATAGCCACTTGGGTAATTGGACTTCATCCTCAAGTAGAGAGTTATAACCATGAAGGAGATTTTTAGGAGTCTTCATATAATTTCTTCACATAAGAAGAGGTGCAAAAGAAAAGATGGTAAGGAGGAGGAGGAGGAAGAAGAGTCTTCTGATTTTGGGTTGCCTTTGGATGTCCCCAAGGGGCATTTCCCAGTGTATGTTGGAGAGAGGAGGATTCGGTTTGTTGTGCCCATCTGTTTCCTTCAAGATCCAGTATTTAAAATGCTTCTGCAGAGTGCAGAAGAGGAGTTTGGTTTTGAACAGAAGACAGTTTTAACCATTCCATGTGAAGAGTCCTTGTTTAGATCTTTAACTTCTATGCTTGATAGTAACTCCACTAAGCAGAGACGGCCTTGATCAATGGATTTGAATCCGTATTTTAAGGGAAGGAGCTCAGTTTCCTCTGTGTTTTGAGAGTGTTGTGTTCTTCACTAACTACAGAGAACTCAGTTTTTAAAATGGTTTCTCTGACTTTTTTTGCATTACTTGAGCAAATTGCTTTCCATGTATTTTTGAGCTGCACATAGAAGTGTGTATGTGTTCATGCATATAATATGAAGTTCTGCTGGTAACCTTCCTCTCATAAGCTTTCATAGTTGGAGCTACCTTTAATCAATCCAAATCATTCACACTTACCATTGACTCCACTTGAATTGACACTGATTCCAATTTTCCACTATTTTGGATATAATCATCATTGGATTTTACTGCAACTAATTTACACTGTGCATAGCAATTAAACTTTGAGAACTTAAAACTAATCGTAAAGTTATTTAATCAGCCTGATATCTCCCTATTTATTCCCCTCTTTTAGTACCAGTCTTTCCATAGATGTATCTCCTTGATTGTCAAAGTTTCAGGTGGACTCCAATAACTTTTTGAAGGCAGTCCATAGAAGCCAACCTTGTAATTTAGTGTTCAGTTAGTTTTCAATTTTGACCTAATTAACAAATTAGTTAGGTTAGATTAGTGCACTCTTCCTATTTGACCTCCCAACTTGACCTAATCTAACTACCTGCACTATGACGATCAGCACAACTCGACCGATATATAAAGGGTTAATACATATACACCCTTGTAATTTCATGTTAGCTTCAAGTGGACATTTTCAACCCTATCAACAAATAGGTCCTATATAGGTTAAGCTTGTTCAACATTAATTCTAGCCCTCCATGGTGATCTAAATTGGGTTCTGCAAGGAAACCTGCATTTTTTTACAGTCTGCAAGGAAACCAGACCATAGAGCACACTGGTAAGTGGATGGATTGGCCTTAAGTAGCTTAATTTAACCATGATATAAAACTAATAAAAATGTTTTAAAATGATGAATGATGGTCCAATCGATCAACCACTAATATTTTCTTAGTCTCACTGGTTTTAAATGGTTTTTGACCAATGCTTGAGTTTTACCTAAATGGATTGATGAAGGTACCAGCCAAAATCTATTGACTAGTGTTTCATCAGCATGTCCTGTAATGGATCACTACTACACAATGAGAGAAACAATTATGTAAGATAATGAATATAAACAAAGAGAATAAGTTTTTTTTATGTATTTTTTTTTGGTACTAAGAACTTATATAGAGAACAAGTTGATTCTAATAAACCAAATAATAACATGGTAGGTGATATTGATGCTCAAGAGTACATGATCTACTTATATTATTCTAGTATATTTAAGAATATACTAGAAGCAAATAGGGCCTGAAGAATGTTATGAGATATATACAGCTGCCTTAAAATATCAGCTAACAATTTGTTATTGGGCCATGGAAGACTTAAAAAGTCCAACTACAAAAGGAAACCCATCAACAACTGTATAAATTCTCTTAATTCTCTTCTTTAAGATGGATGTGAAAGAGGTGGTCCCCACTAACTAATTCTTCTCATCAGCCTACTGGTTAGTCTTTTCATCAAAACACTTTATATAAAGTGCATAATCACTTTTTGTTTGATCCAGAGTCTATTCATATTTAGGTGAAATGTCAGGGCATCACCAGAAAGAACAAGACCCTGGGTGGCATAAGGTAAATGCAGGACCGTCCAAACACACACATGCTAGGGTGGCAAATCCTTACCTTACCTTACCTGCAAACTTGATCCGATTTAAACCCAAAAGTCTTGGACTCAATTTAGCATTTACAAACAAATCACAATCTCCACCTCATATCCTTCACTCCTTACCTTTTTAATAGTTCTTCGTTTGCAACAATTTTACCAATAATTTCTACCAACTCAATAGTCCATACCATGCAATTTTTCCATGTTCTGTCAATCATGTCAACACTGTTCAAAAACAGCAATAAGGCTGTTCTCCATATTCATGTACTCCCAGCACCAGACAAATGCCATCTGAATGAAACATGAATAGAGGAGGTGTCCAGCTCAGAATGCAGTTTCTATAGCATACATTTATCCCTTATTTATTTCCCTTTCAACACAATCCAAAGAAAAAAGCTCGATGACAGTCAAGATTACTATTATTATTTTTCCCAGAAGAGGATCTAGACTGGATTTTGCCAACACCTACAAATTGTAACAGGAGATACTTTTTTCCCTGGGGTCTGGAGAAGTTGATGAAGGGGCAAAAGCAGTTATCTGAAAGGGTTGGAGTGTCGGAGGAGTGTGTGGTTACAAAAAGAAGAAGAGAAAAAGTGGACCCAGCTCTAATAGAAACAGCCTTTCCCTCTCTGACTGGACCTACTCAGAAAAGGCAAGGACTCAAATCAATCTCCTGTTTGAACAAAATGAATGGAATGATGATTTGATGGGGTTCTGCTGGATCTTGTAAATGTCGGTTAATTCAATCTGTTTGGTTTTGAAGAAGAAAGAAAAATAAGAGGCGAAGAACAATTTAAGGAGAACCATGTATGTATGCACCCCTCTGCAGTGTCCAGTGATTTCAGGGTCATCTTAAGGAGAACCATGTATGTGCCTCTGTACAGTGATTTTAGGGTCCACTGTAGTGGAGGATTTAGTAAAAACAGAATAAAATAGAATGGTCCTATGTGGGGATGTGACAGGTGGGGTTGGGGCTTGTTCTATTGTGGATTTTTACTGGGACCTGATCAGTTTCATTTATCTTGATCTGGCCTTGTATTTAGATCATGGACCTGTCCCCAACTTCAAAAACCTGAACTTCAAAATAAAGAATATTATATAACCTGGGATTTCAATCTTGAGGTATAAAGTAGCTAACGTACTGTACAACAGATAATATTATATAATATGTTTTAATGGAGTTTCTCATCTGGAGAATCATTCCATTCTAGAAATGGAATACCTACTGATTCTTGAACCAAGCAGGCCCTTGAGAAAGGGAGAGTAGGATGTTCAATTTGACCATCCACTTTACTTTCAACACTGAAACTAATTTGCAAAGTTAGTTGTTTTTTCTTAATTTTACTCCACCACACCATTTTATCCTTCTATTCCTCAAACTACTTTGGAAAGTTAACATGCAGATTAGGCATGCGCATGCAATGGATGCATAACAAAATGACATATTAGGGTCAAGTGGGTCCAAAGCTGCTTTCCTTGTTACTATGTTGAAAACCACATATGGTACTAGAGCAAATTCTTGGAAAGTAAAGCACAACTAGATGAAACTTTTTGACAATGTACTTGAAATCATGAAAATTTGTGAAAAGGAATCCTGACTTTACAGCTTGCATTTAGCCAAGTTTTCATGATGCCACCAAAGAGAGCTCTCCAAGTTTTCATGTGATTTGAAAGAGAAAAAGTTGGAACTAACTAATTTTAATTCCTAAGATAACCTTTTCCTGCAGGTGTCAAAACTGATCTTCCACCCCACTAGAAAAAAAAAAAAAGACTCTTGCAGAGAGTAGAGTCATACCATTCCTTCATATTACAAGTAGACATAAAATAAAAGATGGAAGCTTTAGGTAGTACAAATAGCTGTTAAATTATTCTGTGCACATTCTGCTTTCTTGGGTTAACTTGTAAAATTTTGAGTTGAACAACCTGCTATGGTTCATTTTTTTTTTTTTAATTTCTGTACTGAACCTAGAAATATTGTTTCAGATGTGACAACCATATACAAAGCAAAAGTTGGTTATTCATGTGAGATTCCCATCTTTTAGTTGTTGTTCTTCTTTTAAAAGGTTGCTTTAATGTTGATGGCAATCTTAGCGAAACTTCAAGAAACTAGATACCACTACAGAATCTCTGGAGACCAGTAACTCAGTGATGACCCTGACAGGCTCATTTCCATTATTTTTTTCATTCACTTACGATTTGACGACTGATGCCTACCTTGCTACTTGGAATTCCACATGTCATTCTCTTTGATGTATAGTATAAAGAAGATCATTATGTAAAATAAGATAGTTTCCTCTTCTCTGTTGTTCTTTGTTTACATATATATAGTTTGTTTTTCTCTGTTTTTCTTTGTTTCTTGGCAAATCAAACATAGGGAATAATCCCTCAATACTTTCTTCACAAGAGAGAAATTTCAAAGCAGAGAAAAAATACCCCTTCCTCTATTAATCAGCTCCCACAGGGCGCAAAAGCACACCTCTGTGAGTAATCTCAAGTTACAATATACAAATCTAACCCAGGAAATTCTCATGGGTTTTGGGTCAGAAGCAGTACACCAAAACAAGCAAAAGAGAGAGATGAGAGAGAGGAAGGATAGGAAGAAGATACAAAAAACATGGCCAGAGCCGGTGTATCATCAATATCTTCTTCTACCTCTTCAACAGCATTATCATTTCCATATTTTTTAACCAAGCATGGAAGTTAGAGAGCGAAACACTACTTCTTCACAAGGGATAGTTAGACCCATGTCATGGTCGAAGCCAAACTCCTCTTCTGCTCTTTGAAGTAGGCTCTGGAACTCAGGATGGGTCAGGTAAGAGATTGGGATGATGAATCTGCTTCTCTTCTCTCCAACATAGACTGCAAAATGGCCCTTTGGAACATCCTCAGGAAGCCATTGTTCATCTGAGTCACAAGCTTGCTTTCTTCCCAAGCTGGAGCACCTCTTGAGAATTTGCTTAATGACAGCAGTTTGTGTAAGCTTGCTTGATTTCCTGATAGCCATTGGTGCCTAGAGCAAATAGAGAGAGAGAGAGAGAGAGAGAGAGAGAGAGAGAGAGAGAGAGAGAGAGAGAGAGAGAGAGAAATGTAGAACTAAAGAAGTTGGAGGTGGTGGAGTTGGAGGTGAGGAGCAGAGCAGGGTGAGATGGGTATTTATGGAGAGAGTTTAAGAACAAGGGCATGTGGGATGTGGGGGCAAAGGACAGGCGACAGACCATGGGTTTTAGGGGGTGTGTTACAAGGACATGTTTGGTACTAAACCTATTGGTCTTAATCTCATTGCTCCTCCTCCAAATGACAGGATGGGTCCCCTCTCTTTCTCTCTCTCTCTCCCTCTCTCTCCCTCTCTCTCCAAACTTCAAGGTTCCACAATTAGCTGCATTTACCTGGGGAAGTATGTGACACCCATTTCCTGATTTCTTCCCTTTACTTGTATTTTTGGGATTTGAAGTTTTTAAGTTTCAGTTTCATAGTTTCAACCAGACCAACTTCCACTTTTATAGGCTCTGTTGAAATTGTTTTCTATAGGGAATGGTTTCATTTCCAAGTCACTGTCGCTTTACTGTCTCCACTTTTGGGTGAATTTGGTTCAGCTTTCCATTTTCCAATTTCAATTACTAAATACCCTCTTTAACCCTTTTACTTGCTTTTGTTTTAAATCTCCCATGACCAGCCTTACTTTTCTTTTCTTTTCTTTGCGCCTCTCTCTCTCTCTCAATCAAAGATTGCACTTAAAGCAACTGTTGTACTGGAGAGTACCACCTGCCATGGTTTGGTCTTTTTTTTCTATGGTAGGGCCTGTGATTCCGTAGAGGGAAAAATCAGTACTGTCGTGCTTTTTTACGGGGCTTAATTTTGCAGAAACCATGTGTGTTCTACTGCTGCTTGCAGGTTTTGACTCAGGCCATTGAATGCCTGATTAAAGTTCATTTATGCATTTGAAATGGCTTCATTCCAAATAGGATGATACACTCCTAAAAGAAATAGCATTATACACTATACAGTAAAAATTGAAGTTTTAGCAACTATTTTGCATGAAAATGATATTGCACGGCCTGTTTGGTTGCAAGCACAAGATAATATGTTGTCCGAAGAATTAAAAGAAAGTAAAATGTTGTCCCCCATGAAGTAGTGCTCCCAAATTCTAATGGCAAAAAAGCATTTTGTTAAAATTGGCTTTTTACTTAGTCAGCTCAACAAATTCGAGCCACGTAAACTTAATTAATAGAAAATTATGAATTCCTAGAGACTACATCAGCATTTCTATTAAGAATTTCTAACAAGAGGAATTCCTGTTAAATTTGCTCTCCATGAAAGAGGCTGTATAGTCGTGTCCCTTTCTTTGTCTACTCTCATTGTCTTTTAGAAGGTAGAAGAAGAGAAGGAAAAAGAAGAACAAAAACACAAGACAAGTACAAAATGACAACATAAAATTCCTGAAGTGTCAAGTGAGTGTGTGACTTTGAGTCTTTTGTTGAAAAAAAAGATAAAAGAGAAAGATAGTCTGCATTGGATGACTTTGAGTTCCTAGAGAGCATTGGACCTAGCTACTTTGATACAAATGGAGTCCAGGGTCCAGTCACATGAATAAAGAAGAAAAGAAGGAAAGAAAAAATGAAGTTCATAGCGCATTTTCTGCTGTCTGGCCTATTGATATGAAACGGACGGCTACCAAGTACAGATTGAAGTTACTATTTCCATTGTCTACTTCATGAGTTCATGGCCTTGAGAATTGAGATTGTACAGCTAAAAATTTCTCACCTTAGATTTCCAATGAATTTTATCTTTTATATGTAGCTAAATCAAAAACCCATCTGGTGTATGATAAATTCAGTGGATTCCACAAACTCTATTGTGTGTTATATTTATGAAAGTTCTAAATAACTGCAAATTTTTTTTCCAATGGACCTAAGTTTTGCGTACAATCAAATCCCAAAATCCAGAGAGCATCTTGTATTTGATAAAATTAGTTGGCCCCATAAACTCTATCACACATATCATATTTTAAGAAGTTGTGGAGACTATGATCCTGTAGAACCATAAACCATAAACCATGGGGAAAAAATGGAGGATCAATCATGAGACAACACAGTGGTAAGAGCATCTCATTCTTACTAAAGTTCTATGGATCGACCCCTGGTATAATGAGAACATTGAAATTAAGTATGGAAATGGGTAGTGTTTAAAGGGGGTCGTGCCCAACCCTCTCTTATTAGGGGCAGATTTTATAGTGGTTTTCTTGGTTTGGGACAAGTTTGGATTTCATTGATGTACTCGTCCCGCCCTATATATAATATATGTATTTATTTCTTTTTAAAGTGATAACCAAAAAGTCATGTGGTTCAAGTAGTGTCAGCCATTAACTTAACACGTGGGAACAAAAGGTGGTACGTTTGATCTCTACACGTTCTTTCCCATGCATTTACATATTTTATAAAATTTTAACATATAAAATTGATCTAACCCAGCCCAAACAGGGCGGGTTTGGTATCACATACTAGTGACCCGTCATGGGACAGGTCGGGTTTCAATGAATCTTAAGATGAGCTGAGTTTAGATTTATCCCAAGCCGTACCAAACTCACCCCGTGTAAAAAATGATAATCATGCATGAGGTCTGGCGGGCTTGTCCAAGGCATCTCTTTTGATTATAAGACCTTCTGTTTAGGACTGATCCATTCCATGAGCATGAAAATTAACTATATACACCTTTTGTGTTCAATATCTTGGGCCTTTAATCATTATTAGCCCAGCTCCACCACATTTAACAATTGGGGCAGAAAATTCGGCCCAAGTATAGCCTAAAGGCTTAAGACTAAAGCCTACATCTAACCTATTGTGGGCTAGGCTCAGGCTAGCCTGATCCATGAGCCTATGTGGGGTGCTGTAGATATGCATATAATGCTGGGTGTCAACGAGCCAAGTCAACCTAGGCTCGGGTTAAATCAGTCTACCAAGCATCTTCAGTTTGGCTAATTAAGGGCTCTGCTTGAGGTTAAGCACAAATCAGCTCTTTTGGACTTTGTATATAATTATATTATTTCTTCATCATCATCATATCATCATCATCAAAGCCTAGTCCCAATTATATTATTATTTATCTATAATAATTATATTATATTCAAGTGGAACAAAAAAACTATGGTAAATTTCTTTATAATTATTATATATAAGCGATCAAGCCAAGCTCAAGGTTAATTTGGCTAGGCTTGTTTACCAAGGACAAGACGAAAAAGACCCACGGTTATCTCTCTCTTTCTTTTTGGTTAAAAGACCATTATGATTTTACTTGATTGTCATGTATTTAGGTGGACCTCACAAAGATAAGGGTTTGAGACTTATCTCAATTGCAAAACATGATGACAATGAGGTGACGGAAAGTACTGTTTTGAGGGCCTTGGAGGTTTTTAAGTTCTCACCATTATATAAAATTAGAATGCTGCTAAATTTCCACATTTCCACAATCAATTTAAACGCCTAATTCTTATGAGTGCAAATTTGGGATAGTACAATTCACAGAGCAGTTGTAAGTTCAAATGGTTTTAGAGTAATCATATGAGGGGCCATGTGGGCCCACATTTCATGGTTGGGGATGGCAGGGCCCCACACATTTTGGTCGTGAGGATTGTCCATTAGAATAGAATCCGAAAAATGTCACTAAATTGTAATTGTCCAATGCACTGGTGAATGTAACTCCAATTGGATTGGAAATCCATAACGTTAGGGGAGGAACTGCAAATCTATTAGACATCATGGATCACCAAAATGTGGGCCTCATTTTGGTCCTACTTGGCTATTCTTAAGCTTTAAATGGCTTCAGCTGTGGGGCTCACCCTGGCCTTTTAATTTTTTCTTGGGTGAAGAAAATAATTCATTGATACAAAATGGAAACAACCTTGCCAGGACCATCAACAAAGAAACCCCCCCTACGTATAGAGATTGTTTAGAAACCAATCCAAAATTTTCCATTCCAAAAATTAATCAATACTAAGGGAGTAGCTAAGGATAAAAAAGAAAAGAAAAGGTGAGCAATCTCATTGAACCTTTTAAGAATGTAAGAAAATTTAGTAGAGACAAAAGGTCTCGAAGAAACAATGGAGTTCGAGATAATAGAATTGATCACTCAATCTCCACCATCATTAATACTTTTAATAACTTTCAAAGCATTAGAGAAAATATGGGCTTTGGTAAAACCAAGATCTTTTAGTTTTCTTAGAATATGATTAGTTGATATTGTAGTTGCTGTTGTCATTTCTTTTTTCTTTTATCTTTCTCTTTGGATACCACCCAAGGAGGCTAAACACTCGAGAGACTCGAACTAGCGTGGGAGTTGTCATGGTGGGGAGGTAACTACTGTGGGGCAAAGTAGCTCCGCAAAAAAATACCTACGATCGATGTTAATCACGATGTACAAACTCAATCAAACAATCAATCAATCACACACAATAATACAACAAGATTTATGTATTTCGGCAAGATTGCCTACATTCATGGAAAAGAAATTTGACTTTCCTTACTCAGTCCCAAGTGGTTCGGCAATCACCGATACCCACGAGGGAGAGTTCTCACCACTGACGTTCTGATCCTTTCAATTTCTTTGAAAGCGTAGGGTTACATATTACATCATATATATATATATATATGAAACTATTCAAGTGAGAACTAGTTCTCACTATGCTTTCGTGAAAACTATTGGTGAGGCCCACCTAGAAACCAATTCAAACCGTGCATAAACAGTGACCTCCCTTGATAGTGACTAATCCTGAGGTTTGACACTCATTCAAATGGACTAGACTGTTTGATGTATGATTGAATCTTTTTTTAATATGAAGCCATTAAATTCGTGGGCAATGGATGAAAGGGTTAGAGGCATAGGATTAGTGTCACACTTGATACTTAGGTGCTCTCACATAGATCCTTCCATCACCTCTGGTCCCATCCTTAAATGGGACCCACAAATCGGCTCCATAAAAAGTTCTCACAGTTGACTATATTAGAACAACTCTCACTAGAACAAAGCCCATATATATATATATGAGAGGTGCTCCTGTGAGAGCATCACCTTATTATGAGATATATGGTGTTGACCCTCACATTTAAGTTGTTGGCACTGGATATGGATGTGAGGGCCCCCACCTTTTCTCTCATAGTAAGGTGAGAGCATCTCCATATATATATATATATATATATATATAAGTATGGGGGTCTTCACATTCATATCTAATGCCAATAGCGTAAATGCGAGGGCTCCCACCCTTTACTTTTATAATGCCATGAAAGTAACTCTCACAAAAGCATCTCCCCCCGCACATATATATAGGGGTGGGGATGAGGGATTTCAAAGACTCCCCAAGACCCTTCTCTTTGTAAAAAATTAGCTCCAACAGTGGTTTTTATCATCTCCATTTAAGTCCCAAAAGTTTAATGGTTAATAATCCATTCGGATCCGTACACGGTTGATCCAACGGTCCAGTAAATTCGGATCTAACTAAAAGTTGGTGGACATGTATAATTTGGATATAAATTTAGCCTATTCTCGAGTGCCACCTATACAAAATGCTATCTTTGCTTTTTTTTTTTTAATTTTAAGGAAGCAATTGAGAGTGCAATTAGCTAACATCACATTATGTTTAGGTGGTGCTCGAAGATAAGTCAAAATTGTATTTCCATATTTTGTTGAAACAGGAACCGGACTCCACACATGAACAAAAGAAAAGGATGAGGATCTACAAGAAGAAAGTTTAGAACAATTATGACAACCATATTAAATTCCCTAAGAATATGGGAAAGGCTAATGGATTCAGAAATTTAGAGAAGGACTTGGTATCTTGCAAAATAGAGACATGGCCCAATCAAACTTTCTGTTGACTGCTTGCGCCACTATGAGTGCTTACAAGATAGGGTGAGATTCAGGGAATCCAAAATCCTACGTGCAGCTCTCACTTTTTAACGTCTTTAGCTGGAAGAAACATTTGTACCTTCTTCAGATCTTACGTAGACAAAACTATCATTAAACCAGATAGCAAATCTAAACTTTGATTTTCACAAAAGCTTTCTAAAAGCAGCATTAGCCATATCCTTTTCATTCAACATTCTAAAGACTGGCTTTGATGCATTTGCTTAATAAGTCTTCCAATTTGACACTCATCCAGCTTCATTCATCCCTTTAATGAATAGTTCACCATTCTAACGACTTTTTAGGCCCAAAAGCTGATGATTCTATGTTTTGCACGCAGGTATACTGTAAAGGGGACCTTCAAAACCTCTTATTTCACGAGGCCCACCTACTCCCAATCTCCTATATTGTGAGCACCACCTAGACACAAGACAGTTAAAAGGAAGAAATATGGTTACCTTTGCCCCTATTTAAAATGGGTCCGGTTTGTTTTTGAGAAATTTCTCCTATGAAAGGACTGCGTATTGGCTGTGAAAGCTGCCATTAAAGGAGGGCTGTCTGATGGGTCACTTGTGTGGTCCTGGAACCACATCCACTCCTGCTTCAATCAGACTTTTAACTCTGTTTCTCTTCCCTGGCTATGTTGCACCAGGTAATTATTTCCATGTTCTTCTGCTCAGAAAAGCCACCCAACTAGTTACTGCTTTTACCTGCCCCTCTTGACTTTTCACCTTCCCTACTTTTCAGAAAAGCAAAGATAGCATTTTGATAGTTTTCTGAAATAAGTTGTAAAGTTTTGATAAAGTTGATATATTGTGGGATATCATCAGCATGTGGTGATATCAATATGGTCGTTTTGTGCTGATGCCACAGAGATGAATGCAAAACAGAATGTAAAACCTTCTTTACATCCAGTGATACTGCTGTACATTGTCAATATAAAATGAAAAGTTCTTTAGATACCATAGAATGTTTCTTTTTATTACATCACCTTTGCTCAAAATTTCACATCATCTCCATTCATGAGTACAATATTTCATCTCTATTCACAACATTTCATATCCATTCTGTATACATTCACAACCTTTCATAAAAAAAAAAAAGAGAAAAAAAAAACCAAGAGGAAAATGAAGATACAGTGCAATGACGCTAAATAAAGAGAAGAAAACAAATGAAAGATAAAGAGAATCGAGGACTGGGACCATTGAAGAGGAAGCAGCTAAATGAATGGGGAAATGGGTGGAAAAGGTAAGGAAGAAAGGGATTTATGTCCGACATCCGTTGATATCGTTGAATAAGACAACATTTGGCGATATCACCTCTAAGAACAAAATATTAGAAGAAAAAAAAAGAAAGAAAAAACTAGCGGGAGTCCTTTACCCATTAATATAAAATGTTTGGTGCCCTGAAATGTATAAGGAGATTTTTTTTCTTGCATCTACACTACTGATTTCTTACCTTATATAATTGAACCATTAAGGTCGATCCTCTAGAAAGAGAAGAAAAGTAAGGAAATGTTTCTCCAAAAATACCTTTTCTAAGGAGAAAAGTAGTTATTCTTACATCTACTTTTTATTTATTTATTTTATTGGCAAAATGTTGGTGGGATTGAACTTGACCTAAACCATTGTCACTCTTCCTTAGCAGAAGGATTGAATCTAGATTCAACCTCTGCCCTATTAGAGTTTTAGACTATAAACTTGAGACTGGATTCAACCCATCTGGGCTGTCTAACAGTGGAAAACTTGTACTTTCATTTTCAGGCTCATCCCTACAAAATCTGACCTGCATGATCATGTCTATTTGCGAACTTCTTGTGGTTCCTACTATTAAATGTATCGGCCCTAATGTGTGATAGTACTATGATCTTTATAATTAATATTGCTAGGCTCTCTCTCTTCTTTATTTTTATTTATTTACAGAACTTATGTTTTCAAAAGATAATTCAAATTTAAATTAGCAGTAATCTAAGCTTACATTTCTATTGTCATATGCTTATTAAGTCACTTTTGGATCAGAGCAGACCAGGCCATCCCCATGCGTAGAAGAACAATCTAGCTTACGGGCCTACCTAAATGCATGACAATTAGAGATAGGGCCGTGGTCTAAAAGGTCTCCTTATAACCTTAACCATGCAAAAATGAGTATTATTTGAATCACAAGTGCTTCAAAGTAGGTAAAATTAGATGCTTTCAGAAATGCAAGTGATCATTCCAAGATCCAGAAAAAAAAAAAAAAACAGACAAGTGCCTTGAGTGAGTGCTAATTGATAGGGCAGAGTGTGCAATAGATTTCTCTATTAGATTGATCATAGGTTGGGGCCAGGTGGGCCCCACAATCCATGTGGTTTTTCTTGCACAGAGACAGCCTGTCAATCCATGAAAACTAATTTGATTTTTCACAGGATTTTCTTAATAATATTCCAAGAAAATATCCTTGACATAATTTCCTGAGAAAAGATGTACTCTTGATGGTGGGCCCCACCCCATGTTCTGTGGTGGAGGTTCATTGATAATTGGGTGGCCCACCACTCCATTGCAAATGCTGGGGGGGGGGGGGGGGGGGGGGGGGGGGGGGAACTACGGTATTCAATCAGAGAAAAAGGGGATTTGTTGGGGCCTGATGGTGACTTCGTCCTGTGTCAGTCACATGAAGGCCATGTTACTCTTGCCTCCAAATGAAGGCAATTTGGTGAGATCATCCAAACCGTCCAATTCCTTTTTCAAATTCTAAGTGTAAATGTCCCTCAATTAATCCGATGGGGTAGCTCAGTTGGCCTAGGATCACGGCTTCCTCGTAGAGGTTGAGGATTCGAAACTAGCCTTGATTAACCCGATAGGGTAGTTCAGTTGGAGTATGACCACGGTTTGCTCCTGGAGGTTGAGGGGGGTTGTTTAGTTCACCGAGGACCACGCTTTGCTCATGGAGGTTGAGGGTTTGAAACTGCCCGACCACACTAGGGTCATAGGGGATTTACTCGGCTCCCCTTGGGCCTGTAGGGATTGGTTCCGTCCAAAGGATATAAAAAAAGGTACCTTGATTAAGAAATAATTAATAAAATTTAGTTGATGGAGATCATTGTGTCCGTTGGCACTCTACTTGATTGGGGATTATTATGACTTTAATACCTGTCACCAACTATATAGATTAGACATCATTATAGGCATGGAAAGTCACCCATTATTCAAAAGACTGATACATATCGGTTGTATTAATTGTCCCAAATTAGAATCAACTACACAAATTATGTTTCTTTTTTCCAATCTATCATAACCTAAATGAATTATGTTACAACTCCAATCCACTCTTTTCCTTTGGTGGGCCATCAATTTGTATAGAAAAACTATTCTATGTCAATTTGTCTACATGTAATTAAGCTCCAGACAGAAGATGCAAATGATGCCAGGGACGAAATGTTTGGTAGAGTTCGACATGGAAGCTGTACTCTGAGAAGGAATTCCCTTAAATTTGAATTTCTAATTATGTTGGAAAATAGCAAGAAGATGCTGGAATGGTGGTAATAATTATGCTAATTAGGAACTTTTCCTAATTTACCCTTGTTTTTTTTTTTTTTCTAGGAAGTGGGTGAATGGTATGTGGATTGAGAGCTTTTAGCATGACTGTTTTCCCATAACGTGCAGCATTAATTAGTCTTTTATGTTTTAAATTAGAATGCTATGATTTTCGAATAAATGTAGCTTATTGTAAAAGCATTTCATTTACTGTGTCACCTGTAAATCAACAGTCTTGAATGTGGTGAATCAATGTGACTGACATGTACAAACTAGATACTCAAAAGATGGATGTATTGGGGGTGGCCTCAATATCAATATGATCTAACCATCCTTGCCCTCAAGGTCCAAAGTATCAGTTCAAAGGGTGTAGATGTTTGTGGAGGGATATATTGTGGGATATATGGGTAAGAAAAAGAAGTAGAAGAAGAAGAAAAGAAAAGGGAAACAAAGGAGTGCTAGTAAAATGAGTTTTATAAAGTTTACTTAGTATTTGAAATTAGAGTTGTATAATAAGTAAGACACCAACAAGAAGCCAAGTAGTGAACTCCAGTTTGGTGGTTAAAATGTTTTCCTATCTGTGATGAGTTCGTTCATCCTTCAATAACCTATTTCTCGTTTGATTGATCTGTTGGTGGGCATATCTTTAATTGGAGCAAGCCTTTATTAATATTTAATATAGACATTGATTTCTTAAAGTATGGTGTGGGCCCCATTGATGGATCCACGCGCCTAGAGAACCTCAGAGAATCTGAACTCAAACCAAGACCCAAGAATTCAGATGTCCAACTTGACTTGACTCAAAATTTCTTTCCAATTTTAATCAACTGGTAGCTCAGTGAAAAGATGCTTTCTCTCTAGAAAAACAACTAAGAATCAATCCCCAGGTAGTATAGCACAAAGGTGAGGCAAATGAAGCAAAACTCAAGTAAAAAAGACATCATTTTCTAAATTGAATCTTTTTTTGTGAAATAGGGTTTCATCCACCAAACACAAAATCATGAAGCAGAAAAATCTATACTAGCAGACAACCTCAGTTTCTCCTCAAAGTAGAACTAATTTAGAAACTCAGATAATTCCACAACCAATCAGATCTTAAAATATAGCAAAGTGTAACATAAAGGGCCCACGGTCGTGGGAATCATGTAAAGGTGATTGGAAAGAAGAAGCCCAACTTGAATGGGACATGGGCAAAATACCTGTCCACACAACACATCCTTACCAGAGAATCTTTCCATCAACAGACAGTGATAACTAACAGTATAATGTCTGTTATAGGGCCTGCCTATGAAACAATTTCAAACACCCATCACCAATACATGGGCTGGGCTTATCTTTAATGGATTCAATTTGTGATCTTATAATGAAAGCCACTGATCTTTGTAGGAAACTGCCATGGATTGAAAAGAAAGAGCAGGTCATTTTAAGAATAGTAATTAATGAATTATTAGATCTGGACAAGAGCCCATATCACAGTTGAAGGTGTCTAATGGAAGTTACTCCACATGGTTCTTATCTGCAGCCTTGCTCATTTTTTGGGCCACCTAGCCCATCTATGATCAAGTTATCAAGATTCTCCACTTGTCATTTTCTGTACACCCAATGGAGCATAAGGGGAAGTTTAAAAAAAAAAAAAATGAAAAAACTTTTCAACCAACCATGAATAGAACTAAAGAAGAGTACTTATGCCTCTTCCCTCACATTCCTTCCACTGTATTTTGGCATTTTGAGCACCACATTCCTTGTGTTTACCTTTCAACTATCTCTATTGAATTTCTTGGTCTTCCTTTTCCTTCAGAAATCATCTGACTTCCACTGATAAGATTTCTTTAGGAAGAGATTAGACAGACTGATCACTCAAATAAAAGATTAGATGTGAAAGCACATGGCATTGCACCACAAACCAAAACAGGCAACCACTCCATTATTGTTCACTTTCATGAAATAAATTTCGAAATATCCATGTTGTTGAGAGAAGAGACTGGTTAAGGCTTTAAAAGAGAGTCTGCATGTGGGGTAGATAAAGATTATTGGTTGGTAAAACAACCAAGAGCCCTACATGGTTGTTAAGAAAAAAAATATATACAAGGACGAGTAGGACATATACAAGAGTACCAAAAAGGTCAAGAACAACAAGGACTACATTTAAGAACTGAAAAGAATTTCTTGTTCCCTGCAAATCTCAATCTCAGCGTCAATTACCAG
The DNA here is from genome assembly GCA_038049695.1 of Cinnamomum chago. Lineage (NCBI taxonomy): Eukaryota > Viridiplantae > Streptophyta > Magnoliopsida > Laurales > Lauraceae > Cinnamomum > Cinnamomum chago. The sequence goes on from CP142453.1 coordinate 16,688,173, forward strand.
CAATTATTTCCAGATTTTCATGGAGGATTTGATTGAATAAACAGTACCAATAGTTACCATATGCATACATGCAAACATGGACAGACCTACGTACATCCTTTTGGGGGCAATTAACCCGTCGGGCCTGGGTCCGCTTCCCAAACCCATATGAAAAGTTTGAGTGCGCTTCCAAAACCTACATAAAAATTCTGGCTCCGCTCCCCAAGCCCACGTGAAGATCCTGAGTTTGCCCCCAAATTCCAACTACTTATTTAGGTCCGCTCCCCTCAAACAAGAATCCTTGTCCGCCGCTGCACAGAACGCAGGTTTGAGGCCCACATTGTCTTGGTGGACCAATCGATAATCACGATACGTGATGAAGAACTGTTGGGAAAATATTGGTATGAATTGACCTGCAGATTTGTAACCAGGTCTTAGGGTTTACTTTATTTATCTCTTTATCATAATAATACAGTCCAGTGACAGTAGCTTAGCAGGGAAAGGGACATCAAACTCCACTCTGTTTTTTGGGTCCAGTTAGAATGGGGAGATATCAGTCCTTAGTGCCTTAAAAAAATAAGGTTGACTAAGATGGATAGATTAGGACAACTAAAAGAAAGGAAAGGAAAGGATGCAAAAAATGAAAAAAAAAGAAAAAAAAAGAGAGGAATTCACCGGTCAATGTTTTCTCTTTATTATTATCATCATCAGCACCATCACCATTGAAGCTTTTTTCATCGATCTCGGTCAGCATCTATGGTTTCATACTTCCAACTAATCCCTGTTTATGGAAGTCATAATCTCTATCCCTCCACAATTTTACACATCATTTTGCTCATTCCAAGCTTTAATTGGTCACCCCATTATGACTGCAAGCCTAGCTGGATCGGTGCGTTTCCGAGCTGGGAGGTTTGGGCCTCCTGCAGTACACAGCTGTGCCTTTTGAGCTTTGAGCAACCATGATGCCTGCATTCGTGTCCAATGGGGATGTATTAGGCCTGTAAACCTTGGGTCCATTTACTTGGCTTGGCCTGCTTCACCATCTTTTCATGATTTGAAAAATCCCCATCCTCTTTTGACTTCCCTTGGATGAACATTTCAATTTTCCTCTACTTCCCAAAGTCCTCTTTATTCCTTTCCTTTCCTTTCCTTTATTTATTTATTCAATTCAACATCTACAACTCAACTTTCCAGCTGAAACTGTATCACCATTCCTCCACGATAGGCATAAATAAAGCCCAGATGATTTCAATGAATCATTGGTGAACCTGAGTTCCTGAGTGGTCTTGGTGCCCAAGCAGCATATCATGTTGTATTATATCTGGTACTTCACTTTTGGTGTGTAAAACCCGCATGTGTAAATACAAGGATACACATAGGTACATGAGTTCCAAGTTGAAGGATTGGAAGATAAGTAGCTAAGACGTGCATGCAAATACAAGGAGACATTGCAAGATAGTTTTAAAACGTTACCGCATTCTTTTACACAAGATTTTGTAATGAAAAGTCATGTGTGTGCTATATACAATATACTCAACAGGTGGAAATCAACAAGTTTTTTATTGCTAGATGGCAATCAATAAATTGGAGCAAAAACTCTGCCCAAAAGGTGTTATTATATGGAGGATTTAAGATAACTTCTTAACTTTCAGGGGACTAGAGTGAGAGATGGACAGTGCATCTCAGTTACGCAAGGTTCATCATACAAAGATCAACACTTAAAAGAAAGTAGATAAAAGTCCTTGCAAAGCCTCATGGCAGTGGCAGATTGCTGCACTTGTAGATTCGATAAACTACCAGTTACATATTAACAAGAGAATGCTTACCAAAAGCCTCCACTTGTTAAGGATTAGTAGGTGTTCATGGTTTAGCCAACTAACAGTAACAAATTCGTAGGACAAGGTCTATTGACAAACACAGAACAAGGTAAGAACGCAAGAATTTGAGACAAATGCAGGAATCAAATAAGCCTCATACCAAATGGATATAGTGATATTAATCATGTATAAACAACTGAAACCCTTTGGGCATGGTACACAAATCAAGATTTAGGCAACCCTGGTCCTGACAAGGATTGTAATACATTACTCAATCTTTGGAATCTACTCCAACTTGGAGCAGAGAGTGCATCTTGTGGTATTAGAAAATAAAAAATAAAAAAAATAAAAGGTAGCCCCAGACACCATCAATTATAAAAGATGTTTTATGTTTTTCTTTTTTATAAATCATTCACATGCTTAATTGTATTGTTACAAGATTTAAGCATAAACGTAGATTTTATGGTCTCAAGTGAAAAAAAACATTCAAGTTACCAATCATAACAAAATTCATACAAATAATGAAAACATTCCAGATTTGGATTCGGTTTCAATGTTTAAAAGAAGCATATAGATGTAAACATACATGTGGAGGAACATTACCAATCCATTTCTGAGATCCTAACCAAAACAGGACAGTATCCTCTGGGGGCCTTCCTGTTCTTAAATAGCAAGGAGTTAATGCCTTTTCACAAAAGCTGTTGATCCCAAAAAAAAAAAGATTTTAGAATCTTCCAAACAAAGACTTTACAAGGAATGCCAAAAAAACCAAAATAGAGCATGGATAAGCTGGGTAAGTTTGTTAACTGGTTCTGCAAAACATTCCACCAAACGACGCTTGTTATATCGAGACATTGGAGGAATGGTGCCTCGTTCGTTAAGGCAAATACCCAGTTCCCTACATCCTCTTCTCTCTGTCTCCCCATTTTCTCCTATCTCTGTGCATATGGTCAAAGGCTTCTGAATGCATCCTTCATCTCATCTCATCTCATTTTTATACTGTCACAGTAAAACTCTGAACCAACTACAGTTTCAGCATTCTGGAACCTTTTCACAATCGATTGATGAAACACAACCAGCATTTGGATCTACAGGCCAAGGGCTCGAATTGAAAATCACTGCAAATTAGATTCAATTTCTGATTCACATCAACGCTTATTTTCTGTCATTCAGTAAGAAATCTAAAATCAGAGAACCTCTGCTTGTTTCCTAGATTGCAATGAAAAGCAATCCCATTTGATTTGTGAGCTGTGACCCCAACTATTTTTAATCTCTTTTTTCATAGATCCAAGATACATATGTTTCGTTCCTCCCATGCTGCTGCAACAATGCTGCATGTGATTCACCAGTGACTGGAGGACTGGTGGATTGGATATCAGGTGGCGGGATTGTCTGCACTCATTAAAAGGGCAACAAGAAGATGATTTGGAGAAGACATGAGAGATCTGACCTGAGATGGTGATATAGTTTTTGCTTGGTCTGGATATGTGAGTATCGTAAAAAGGGTTGGATTGAGCAGCATTTTATTTTTAATGAAGACAACCAAACAAGCTCTCCATAGCTATTCATATTCTCAGCAGAACCAATTTTCATCATCCTGGCAGAGGAATGATGCCAAACAAGCCCTACTATATTGATTTGATTGGTAACATTGTAACTCAAAAAAGTGTTTACATCTCTGCACATAAGTAATGATAGACTGGCATAAATCATCTCATGGGTAATATATCAAACTGAATTATTTGTTTTAGATCAGGTTGGCACACACAGCTGTAAACTTATTACACCTGCATTGAGTCACCATACTTTGTGAACTGGTGCATTACAAAATAGTGACCAAAAGAAGAGCTGAATCCAATTTATCTGATCAAACGTGCATTTTAAGCTGGTATACTGAACGACAAACAGCACAGGGCCCAAGAAGTTTGTAAGATGAGTTACTGAAAGCCCCTTAAATAATGTCCAGAATATGTATTTGCAGTGGACTCAAAGACTCCATTTATATTCAAACACACAGATTGCCCCATTTTACAAGCTTAATATGCATTTTGGAGCATCTAAAATAAAATAACATTCACCACCTTTTCATTAAGTTCTGCACAGTAATATAAGTAGATGACAAGTTGAATGCAATTCCAATCCTCAAAGCAAGTGAAACACATAGAAATAAAGCAGGAAAAAGGACATTGATTTATAGATCAAGGGTTCAGTGAAAAAGTGGACATGAATACATTTCCATCTCCTGTTACTTTGTAGTTAAATACAAAAAGACACATTGCGCACAGGCCCTTCACTTAAGACAACGAGATGGTCAATCAAGTATCAAAGGCTGGGTAACCCATAGCCACTTTTTTTTTTTTAACTTTTACATGCTGATGAACACCGAATCATTGGTTCCAAGTAGATTTACTGACCAGAAGCAGATGAGAGTTTCAAGTGTTGAGGCTGGCCATCCATCATACTCAACTGTCTCTTCAGCTTAGCGATATGAGCCTGCACCTGTGAGAAAGAAGCATAAACATTGTCAAGTACACTTCTGATAAATAGACAGTGGCTGCAGTAGTTCAACCAACCAAAAGATAAAATAGAAAGACTGGCCAGCCTAAGAGGGGATGATTTTCTCCTATGCACCTCTGCACTGCCGTTCATCAAGCGGGACCCAGTGAAATTCCAAAGGGTCCCCACTTTGGTGATGATCCAGCTGCGGCGATGTGCACTCCCACAGTAGCATGTGCGCGGGAGAAAATTCCCCGCCTACGAGGTACTAGTCAGTCTTTACAATGTACACAAAGAAACATCAACTAAGAACCAATCCCACTCAATTCGAACACCACCAAAGATCAGAAACAAATATTATCCACCAACTGAATTGAGCACGAGCCTTTCTAGCTTTGGACCATACACTGTTGTGTAACACTTTGATAATTCCATTCCACTGCATAAACAATAGAAATGCCACTCATGGTTGAAAATTGTGGTTGCAGAGGGCGTTGCAATTGGACTTGAAATCCAATACAGAATATTTTCCCGCTCATGTAATCTTTTCTTTGTCCACAGAAAATGCGGCATGACTTTTCTTTGTCCACAGAAAATGTAAAAAATAAAATAAAATAAAATAATCCATAATATTGAAAAAAGCTAAAATCTATTTTCCCCATTAGGTCTCAGTTTTGGAGAAATTAAAAAAAGTAAAAGAAAAAAGAAAAATGTGTTTACTCGGTTTATGTATTTGTATGGTCAAACTCAAGTGGACTTTAGCCGCTTATATTGAGAAGTGTGTACATAAATTGCCAAGCAAACCTAAAAGATAGATGATTGATACGGCAAGTTTTGAAAAATTCTTTCACATGCTCGTGTACTATCAGCCAAACCAAGTTGGCCTGATTTGATCGGTGTGGTCAAGTCAAGCTGAATCAACTGAGTGGTCATGGTGTGTGTTACTCACACATGTGGCTCTTGGTCTCCCTCCAGTGTAAAATAAAATAAAATTTTGCTTCCTTCACAACACATCGCGCACACCCACCCCCCCCCCCCCCCCCCCCCCCCCCCCCAACCGGCTCTGGGTCTCCCTCCAGTGTAAAATAAAAAATAAAAAAACCACAACTATCTAGTTTCATTTCTCAATGTTTCAGGTTCTCCATGCAAAGAACAACAAAAAAAAAAAAAAGACACCATTAAATGCAGATTTCACAGATAGTTGTTCTGTGTTATCCTTGCATGAGCATGCAAGATCCACATGCCCACATTTATTAGCATTCAGATGATCAGAACAGTCATTATTGGGCATTCTCATGATGCGACATAGCAAATCCTAAAAGAATAATCTGACCCTCTATTGGAAGCATTAATATAGAACAGTAAGTTATTCAAATTAAAAACCATAATCTTAATTGGTTCTTACCTCAGAAGCAAGTAGTAATATATATATATATATTTAAATAGTCTAGCACTCTAGCTAGCTAGTTAGTTAGCAACTTAGCATTATACCTCTTTATAATTCAGCTTGAACAAGATTACTTTACAAGATAAATAGATTATATATTTACCCAGGAAAAAAAAGATAAATGGCTTATACAACTATTCACAAACATCTAACACTCACATTAGACAATCTAGTCACTACACATGACAACATGTTTCATTCGTGTTGATACATCTAGTTTTGGTTCGCTAATTCCACAAGGTGCATGTGATGATTTACAGAGGAGAGAGTTCATAAAATTCATCACTAACAACTGATGATACAACAAGAAGCAACTAAACTTCAAACAGTACTTGAATAATAATTGCATGAGATGGCAAACAATACAATCTGACCTGCTGACGAGCAGCTGAAAGTTTGGAAAGTTCATCAGCCTCCGAGAAATTTGTGAACCACTGGCTATGTGAATGTTCTTTGGTATCACCTCTTCTCCTTTCACTTGAATGTTCATTTGGTCCTAGAGAGAAACAAAAACAACTTCATTCATTGAATTCATGCTAAAGCAAGGTAGATAACACATGTACATCAACGACTGATACCTGCAGGGGGTAAGTTTAAACTAGAAGGTAGCCTTGGCACAATTGCTACTGGATGATTCTGGATTCGAGCAAAGAAAGCTTCAGTAGGCTCAGAAAAAACAACCTCATCATACGATTCTACCACAACAGGTTTCTTTGTTGATTGAGTTCCAGATTCATCCTCAGGATACAACTTCAGATGGTGGTATCTGTAAAAGGTATAAAGAAATGAATCACATTTCTTGCAATATGAATAAACTAATAGCTGATATATCCATACGATTCCAGTACATGTCCAAAGAGCAAGAATACACAGCATGTCGTGAGAAAAAACGAGATTGACTTTTGAATTTTAATTTGCAATGGAGTCTATCTCTTTAGCTGAGTCAAATCTCTCTAGGAGAGCTTTTCAACTAAGACTCTATCTTTGATTTTATGTAGAATTCTCCTTCCTATGTTTGAAATTTGAAAAGTGTGAAATTCTCATATAGGTCCACAAGGAACTCACAAGTCCAACTGCTTGTCAGAAACATCACTATGAAAAACAAGGGTAATGGCGATCTCAAATTCTCCCCATCCAGACTCAGATAATTCAAAAGGAGCAGACTCAATAACTCTTGTGGGATTGTTGAAACTGGGATGGAGATGAAACACCACGCGCTTGATTACTGCGCTCAGATCCTCATTTGTTGCTCCACGAACATAAACTGTCCACTTATGCGATTGATACCTACATAGGTACAAAGAAGGATTACTCCAAAAACTAACAAAAGAGCTATGATACCTGGATAGTTCAAAATAGGCACCCTATGGTGTTGTATTTTTTAAGTGTGAAATTTGTGTCCTAGCTGTATACATGGTGTCTCCCTACCATATCCACCCTGTATCTGGGTGTCATAGCAGAAGAGAGACTTTGAACTAAGAACTTGGTGCAAAAGCAAAAAAAAAATAGCCATACTTACTCACTCGCCTTTTTACCGAGCCAAAAGGATATTGTTCCGTATGCTATAGGAATGCTAATCTCAACATCCTTGAGCCTTTTGGATTGAATCTACAACATACCATATGATGAAAAAGTGAAAGTGATTACTGCATAGATTACAGGTTATCTAAAAACCAAATGGGTTCAATCCAAACACTTAGTATGTAATCAGTTTGACTAAAATTTCTTTACAAAAAAGAGATGATATAGTCCATTTATGAAGTAAAGAGGAAAGTAAGTAAAAATCATACCTTTTTCTCTCCTTCCTCAGTAACGCGTCCCATCTTAGCACGCTGGCCCTTTTGGGAGGAATTTCCATCGGACTGCTCACCAGCTCCATGTTTCCTTGCTGGTGCCGTGTGGGGCATTTTTTTTTTTTTTTTTCGATCACACAAATCAAGTGTAAGAGATTCCTCTAAGGGCCTGTTTGTTTCACACCTGATACATACGCATTAGTTGTTTAAATCGTATGTACTGACTACAATCCAGTTTTGAAGGGTGTGTAATGAATACATATATTGTTACAATTACAACGTTTGTTGGTTATAACCAATTACATAGCACCTTCATTCAAATCACGCATTCTAGGCATGATAAATCTGACAGAAAGCCTAACTCCAATCAAACCGTTTCAGCCCAAACTACATATCACAGCTGCTAGTAGCAGAAGCAAGTATCCACTTTCATCTCCCACCCAAAACAAAACCCCCCCTTCAAACATCAAGGGCCCATTCCACGAGAAAAAAACATGCAACAATGAGCTAAATAGGACAAACCAAAGTATGAATCTAAGAAATTCTAAGATCGGGACGAGAGAAGGAAAATGGGGAAAATCTAGGGTTTTGATTCGTGTAAGAACAATTGGAGAGAGATAGAGAGAAAGACTAAGGAGGAAACAGAGAAGTTGCAGAGAGAGGGAGAGAGATTACCTACGATCTGGAGAGAAGCGACAGGACAGGAGACTGCAACCAAGCGCGAGAGGGGATTTTTCTTTCCTTCTTTGGTGAATCAAGCGCGAAAGGGCAGCAATCTGAAGGAATTTAGAAATACGTTACGTGAGATGGTAATTGGATTGGCCGGCCCATGAACGTTTGTAATTGGGGGCCCGGTAATCTGATTCCCAAATAAATAGTTGAATAGCAAATGTTGAAATTTGCTCATTATCTATATGCTGGATTCAATACATAGGTAATTACAATTACATTCATTGTAAAGGGCACAATATCAAAAGAGGTTTAGAAAAGAAAATTTTTGTCTACCTAAGAAGAATCTTGATTTTAATAGTGGAAATGACTAGGGGCGGACCCAGGAATTCTTCATTTTATGGGAGGAGGGCAACATATGAAAAAATACATATAGTTTTCAAAATATATAGTAGATTTTTTTTTTTGAAAATTTTGGAGCTCCATATGTAAAAATCTATAATATTTTATGAAGAAAAAATGGTTTTCAGGAATTTTGGAGGGCCATATGTAAAAACCCTTAAAATTTTCTAAGAGGGGGTTAATAAAAAGGAGAGTTCAAATAAGTTTTTTTAGTTTTAATCTTATTTAAGAAAAAGACTTAAATTTTAAAACTTTTCAAATTAGCACATAAGTTTTCTAGTGTGTTTTCAATTAAGGACATCCGGCCATTTAATGGTATTTTATGGCCATTTTTTTTGTCAAATATTTTTTAAATATCTATATCCAAATTACCCTTTGGATCTAACCTTAGTACTTCCATTTATGTCATCTTTGGCCAATCCATTTTCTTTGACTTGCATTGAATTCTTGTGTATTTAATTAATCTAAAATAAAGAGCCCCAATATGATGTGACATCTAATGGTAGGGGTAGTTTATTTGCATATAATACATAGGAATTGATTACATTGTAATTCAAGATCAAATAAGCTTGTGAAAGGCATATTAAAGAGGTGAGGGTTGAAGGTTTTTTTTTTTTTTTTTGGTTGTGGGGTGGGTGTAGGTGTTGGGGTTGTAGGATGTAAGGTACTGATGCAAATGCAACTTATTCTTTTAGAATTTGAATTACTAGGGTGATTGTTAGGTATTCATTTTCCTTTCTCTCCTTAATTTAATGGTCATTCTTGCAAATGTAAATTTCCAAAACCATCAAACAAATGTTCCCAGAAGACTACAATGCTAAACTATTTGCTTCTTTACAAGAGGTGGAAACATAAAAAAAAGAAAAAGGAAAAAAAGAAAAAAAGGGAAGCCAAAAGAAAATTGCAACAACTAAAAGAAAACTAAATTAAAATATAATATTTAAAAGGTCTTGGTTCACAAGATAAGCATCCAAATTTAAGGGTGTAGTTGTATCAGTTTATGATCTATTTTTACTTTGCACAAATTTTTTTTGAGCGTAACAACACCAAAAACAGGAAATTGGAACGGATTACCGTTCCTAATCCTTCCGTTCCTAATCTGTTAATCCATTCCAATTTCCTGTTTTTGGAACGGATTAACGGATTAGGAACGGTTACTACACCAAAAGCAGTTGCCGACCTTTAACCTTCCCTGCTAACGTCAAGCCGAGAAGCCTTTTGGCCGAAATGGACCCGTGCCTTGGTGGAATGCACCAGCCCTAAGGCAATCTCGCTGGCCGAAATGGCTTCATGCCTGGGTGGTATATATACCGACCCGAATGCAATCTCATTAGTGGCCATAATGGCTTCATGCCTGAGTGGTATATATACCGACCCAAGGCAATCTCATCAGTGGCCGTAATGGCTTCATACCTGGGTGGTGTATACTGACTCAAGGCAATCTCATCAGTGGCCATAATGGCTTCATGCATGGGCGGTATATATACCGACCCGAAGACAATCTCATCGGTGGCCGTAATGGTTTCATGCCTGGGTGGTGTATACCGACCCAAGGCAATCTCAACGGTGGCCGTAATGGCTTCATGCCTGGGTAGTGTATACCGACCCAAGGCAATCTCATCAGTGGCACTGTTGTCGAGCTGCCAATGGTCGCTACCAAGTTCTATGGCTTTGAATTGAGCAACAAGAACGAAGACTGCTTTCATTGATCTTGAAAATTTTTGGATAAAGATTAAAAATAGAACTTTTTGAGATGCGACGCGTTCCATGGTCGTGGTAACTGTCGGCCATCCATATCTTCAAGTCTATAAGCTGACTGTCCAGCATTGGAAACCACTTTGAATGGTCCATGCCAATTTGGTGCTAGCTTGCCTTGATTTGGATCCTTATCACCTGAGAATGTTTTCTTCAGAACTAGCTCACCAAACAAGAACTTTCTCTCTCTGGCCTTCTGGTTCTAGCCTTTGGCCAACTGCCGCTGATAGGCGGCCAATCTGATTGCTGCTACTTCTCTTCGTTTGTCGGCTAGATCCAATTCTCAAGCTAGATTTGCTTCATTCTGGCCTTGATTAAAGAGTTCGGATCTCAAAGTCGGGAGGCCGATCTCTAGAGGAATGACTGCCTCCATCCCATAGGCAAGGAAGAAAGGCGTTGCCGAAGTGGAGCGCCTCGGAGTCGTTCTGTAGGCCCACATGACACTTGGAAGCTCCTCTACCCACCTTCTTTTAGCTCGGTCCAGCCGCTTCTTCAACCCATCGAGTACCACCTTATTAGAGATCTTTGCTTGACCATTGCTCTGTGGATACGATGGAGTAGAGTAGCGGTTCAGGATGCCGAGCTCTCAGCAAAAATTCTTGAAGAGGTAGGAATCAAAATGAGTCCCGTTGTCCGAAACCAAAGCTCTTGGAATGCCGAACCTCGTAACGATGTTTTTCCATACGAAATTCTTTGAGTCTTGTTCCGTAATGGAAGACAATGGTTCTGCCTCTATCCATTTGGTGAAATAGTCGGTGGCTACTATCAACCACCTCTTATTCCCCGGAGCTCGGTGAAGTGGTCCTACGATGTCCAGCCCCCATTGGGCGAAGGGCCAAGGGCTGGAGAGTGGACTCAAATCTTGTGCCGGTTGATGGAGGGAATGAGAGAATTTTTGGCACTTTTCACATTTTTTAGCATATACTTGCGCATTCTCTGCATGTACGACCACCAGTAGCCCTGACTGATGGCCCATTCTAATGACCTTCCTCTAATATGGCTTCCGCAGATCCCTTCGTGTATTTCGTAGAGGAAGTCTTCGAGTCTACTTGGACGAACACACTGAAAGTATGGGTCAGTGAACGACTTCCTGTAAAGCTTGCTTTCGGGAGACAATCAGAACTGGGCTGCTTTGAGTCTGATTCGGTGAGCTTCACTTTTGTCGTCGGGAAGCTGGTCATCCTTGAGGTAGGAGACGATTGGGTCCATCTAGCTCAGGCCAAGATCAAGGCATAGGACTTCCCGAGGTGGATGGAGCTTTATACTGGGCTTCGCCAACGATCCGACTTGGATGGTTCTTTTCTTTCCTGCTTCGACAGCGGAGGTGATGTGAATTAAATCAATCCATTAAAATTACTGCAAGTGCACAGTTATCTTGTTGAGATAGTGGCAATTACAGGTCGATCCCACAAGGAGCACTACTAAGTTAAAATTAAAAAATCTGATTTAAAAAAAAAATCAAAGATTAATAAATAATTGAGATCTAAGAAAAACTAGAAAAATTCTGAAACACAAACCAATCAAATATATAAAACAGATCAGAGCATCCAGAATCCACTAAGCAAGATAATTAATCTATCCATGCAATTATTCTACTATTTGTCTCAAAATAACTCATATTAGAAACAAATCAATGTTTCAGATCCGGAGGATTTGTCTTTCGCAAAAATCAATTTTTAATAAAAAAAATAAGGTCGACCCAAGATCTCCTTCTCCTCATAAAAGAATGAAAAATTATAAGCATAACTCATCAAATTAAGCATAAATTATCAAATGATCTCAGCCCTAAGCATAATCTATCAAAATAAGTATAAATCATCAAACTATTTTCATTAGAAATCAAAACAGAGGCTGCCTAAGGCATGAAGACAGATCTATTATTCTAATAGAGCATGCATTTAAAAGAGACAAGAAAGTAATAGAAAAATAACATAGATTAAATCAAAGATCTACTTAGCTTCATCTGTGTGCTCCAATCCAGAAATCTAGTCAGCTATTGAAAAGAACTCCATAAGTAATTTCATTGATAGCATCTACTTGTACAATGATCTCTCAGAAATCTTTTTTTTAAAAATCCTAATTTCTGGAACAAGGCTCCAGAATACCCAAAAATAAGAATTAAATTCTATTAATTAGAGAAAGAAGAGAAAGAGGAGAGAGAGTGATCATGGACGTCCAAGGGGAGGCAGTTCCTCCCGTATGCTACTTTTTGGTTCCTTTTATTTCTCCGGTTATCTATCAGATACATTGAATCTGGACACATTCTCTGCAGATTTGGTTTATCTTCATTGATAAAGTATATCTCTTATCTTTTTGAATTTGAATGAGGTGAAAGCTTCTGGAAACCTCTGGGTGGCTTGGCTAATCTTCAAATGGAGTCCCACAAGGGATGTGCAGCAATTGATTATCAACGGTGTGGATTTAATTTGCAATCCCGTATAAAAATGAACATGAAAATCTCCGGACCCATAACTCTGTCAATATAGCTCTGTCAATATAACTTTGGGCTCCACGAATATCTACTCTGAATAAGCTTTCCAACGGTAGGTAAATTTCATCGATCCGACGGTCGGATTGAAAGTTATGACCATTTGAAGATGATTTATCCTGAGAAAAACGGGATTAGCTTTTAAAATTTGATTTACAATAGAATCTATCTCTGCACAACTTCCATTTTTGAAAGGACATCAGATGTGGATGATTCAAACTCTTCTTCTTTTGTTCCAATCAGAATGATACTCTTTGAATTATCCATTAATAATTTCAAATTTACAACCACTGTGGACCCTGCCATGTGAGACATTTCATCTGTTTGAATAGTGGGCCCTATGAGAAGTCTTCTTCTGTAGTTAGGATTCTTCATGTGACATGATGAGTGGACCCCTCCTTTGATTTATTTGCATATGGCTTGTGTGTGGACCCATATGGTGAATTCTTCAATTTACTTCAATTCAATAATGCAGGGCCCAGGATGACTGTGTGCTTGAAAATGGACTCCGTGACAGAGGTCTGCAATTCTCATTTTCTGCACATTCTAATTTAACACATTAAATAGTGAAGAGCCCATATTGAAGCGGGACCCATCCGGACAGAGTTCTACTCCAACTGGGACTCTTCGGAGAAAATTTGCAAAACAATCTAAGTTAATGCAAAAAATGTACGAAAAGTATGAAAATTCAGGCTCCTAGGTGAAAATGCATGAAATGATGAAATTAGATAAATAATGATGCAATTCACCTAATTAAATCTCTAATTCATCTTAATATGGTGCGTAAATGTGCAAATTCATGAACTCAACAGGAGGCTAAGTTAGCAAGGGCGTCGGCGTGAGAATTGGACTCTCTGTTCGTCACCAGCTGTAAATCACTGAAGACCACTAGCTATTGAGCTCCGAGGATTTTGGCGCTGTTGAGTCCTGCTATTAGGGCTTCATACTCAGCTTCGTTATTTGACGTTTTGAAATCCAGGGTCAGAGCCTGCTCGATGACTTGTCCTTCTAGTGACTGGAGGACAACACCAGCACCAGCTTTTTTAGAAGTTGAGGACCCGTCGACGAAGACTCTCCAAGCCGAGGCAAGGCATTCATTCTGAGATTGAACAGTCTCCGTGGGTGCTTTCTCATGTCCTTTGCCCCCCAATTTGGTGTCGAGCTGGGTTGGTGCCAAACTGGGAGAGGCGAACTCCACGATCAAATCTGTCAACACTTGAGCTTTAACCGTCGTCCTGGGTTGGTATTGAATATCATACTGACCCAGCTCAACGACCCATCTGGAAATTCTCCCTGAAAAGTCAGATTTTTTAAAGACAAATTTAAGTGGATGTTCCGTAACAACCACAATTGTGTGAGTTTGAAAATAATGGGAGAGCTTACGCGAGGCAATGACGACCGCCAACGCGAGCTTCTCCAATTGTAGATATCTGGTCTCGGCATCAAGGAGGGTTTTGCTCGCATAGTAAATTGGTTTTTGAAGCTTGTCTTCCTCCCTGACGGGGACCAAGCTTACCGCATCCGAAACCGCCAAATATAAATACAAGGTTTCTCCCTGTTTTGGAGTTGAGAGTAGGGGTGAAGAGAGATAGGTCTTGAGTACCTGCAATGTCTGGTTACACTCTGGGGTCCATTGGAATTTTAAATTTTTCCTTAGAAGAAGAAAGAAGGGCCAACACTTATCTGATGATCTGTTGATGAAGCGGTTCAGTGCGGCAGCCATGCCGGTGAGCTTCTGGACTTCTTTTGCAGTGGTCGGACTCTGCACTCTGAGGATGGCGGATATCTAATCTGGATTGGCCTCGATTTCTCTTCGTGTGACCAAGCTCCCAAGAAATTTGCTGGAGCCAACACCGAAAGCACACTTGGAAGCATTGAACTTGAGCTTGAGCTCCTTTAGAATGTCGAAAACTTGAGTTAGGTCTTCCAAATGATTCTGCGCTTGCTTGGATTTGACGACCATATCGTTAATGTACACTTCAACGATTTTGCCGAGCTGCACTTGGAACATCTTGGTGACAAGCCGCTGATAGGTCGCTCCCGCGTTCTTTAGCCCAAATGGCATTACTTTGTAACAGTAGGTGCCTCTGAGTGTTATGAAGGCTGTTTTCTCTTCATCTGGTTCGTACAACGGTATTTGATGATAGCCCCGATATGCGTCGAGGAAACTCATCCAGTCATGGCCAGTGGTGGCATCGATCATTTGATAAATTTTAGGTAGAGGGAAGCTATCATTGGGGTAGGCTTTGTTGAGGTCGGTGAAGTCGACACACACTCTCCACTTGCTAGTTTTCTTTTTGACCACCATTGTATTGGCCAACCAGACTTGGTATTGGACTTCTTTGATCACTTTGGCTTCCAGCAACTTGTCCACCTCCTCAATCACGGCCTCTGTCTGTGGTACCCCGGCTTTGCGAGCGTTTTGCATCACTGGCTTGTGGTTGGGGTTCACGTATAACTTATGGCACATGACCTCGGGGTCAATGCCAGGCATCTCATAGGGCATCCATGCGAAGACTTCTCTATTCAGCATCAAGAACTCGACGAGTTCAGATCTTTCTGGCTCGGTAAACTGGCTCCCGAGCAGGAAGAACCTTTTCGAATGATGCGGGTCGATCTTAATTTCTGTTAGATCTTCCACGCTCTTCTTCTTTGGGTCTTGACCGACCACGTCCAGTTTTTTCTCCACTTTAGCCATGTTGACCTATTTGGGCTCTCGCTCTCCAGGAACCACGACCATCAAACAATGTTTGGCTATTTGTTGGTCTCCTCTGACCGTGAGTCCGTGACTATCTCTATTCTGCCATTTTTGTCCTCTAGTGGAAACTTCAACTTTTGGTGGTGAGTAGATGGTACTGCTTCCATGCTATGAAGCCATGTCCTGCCCATTATGGAGTTATAAGGGGATGGCGCGTCAGCCACTAGGAAGTCTGTCATCACGGACGCTCCTCCAACTTGAACTCTGAGGGTCATCTTCCCCTTAGGGTACACTGGCTTGGCGCTGAAACCTATTAGAGGAGTTCGGGCCTCTTGCAGGTCTTTTTCTGAAAGCCCTATCCTCTTGAAGCAATCGAAGTAGAGGACCTCGGATGAACTATCGGGGTCGACGAGGATCCTCTGTACCTTACAGTTTCTTAGCTTCAGGGTGACAACAAGCGGGTGGTTGTGGGGGAGCTGGACTCCTCCTAAATCTTCATCTGAGAACCAGATCTTCAGTCGTTCCCTCCGAGCTCTTTTGGCAGTTGATTCGAGCTCGGTCGTCATCACCTATTTACAATGGGAGGCTTGCTTGGACTCGGCACAAGCTCGGTTACTCCCCTTAGGAGGGGGAGCCAGGTGAATGACGTTTATGAGCCTTTCGGACTCATCACTGTCTTGGCCTTTTTCTTCTTGGCGCGAAGCTCGGTTGTCATCCCTGGTACCCCCCTTAATATAGTCCTTCAGATGTCCATCTTGGACGAGCTTCTCTAGATGCGACCTTAGTATTCTGCATTCTTCGGTTTTGTGACCGCTTTGTTTATGATAAGCACAGAATCTGCTCTCGGGCGGACGGGTCTCCTCTCATGGGCTACGGTCAGCTGAAGTACGATTTTGACTTGATCTTATTAATAATCTTATGAATAGGCTCTTTGAAGATGGTATTGACGGCTTTGTAAGGGTCGATAGACAGCCTGGGCTTTTTGCTGCCTCCTGAGGTGGATGCTGAGGTCTTCGTCGAGCTGGCGGGAGCCCAGCGTCTGTCCGGCTCCTCTCTTCGAAACAATCCCTTATCATTCTTTGATGGTCTGCCGTCTTGGTCCCTCTGTCCGACACCAAAGCTTTCTTGAGCTCGGATTTGGTCGTTCTCTTGAGCAATGAAGCGGTTTACTCTGGCCATTAGTGCCGTTATAGATGTCACGAGGTTTCTGGCCAGATCTTTGCGAAGATCATTGTCTGGCAACAGAGCATTTTGGAAGGCAAAGATCGCCACTTCGTCTTTGGAGTTCTCAATTTGGTTGTACACCGTCCAGAATAGCTTGGTGAACTGTGTGATATTCTCTTTTCGTTTCATCTTCAAGGCCATTATATCCGCATCTGTCTTTGGCATGACTTTGTAGGTCTGGAATTTCTTCATGAAGGAATGCTGGAGCTGTTGCCAACTCGAGATAGACCTCTGTCGGAGCGCGCAGAACCACTTCAGGGGGAGGTCACCCAAGTTAGAGGAGAAAACTCTACAGTTCAAATGACCTTCGTCTCCCTAGACGGACATCCTCTGAGAGAAGTGTCGAAGATGTGCAGCCGGGTTCGAAGTCCCAACGTAAGTAACGAACCTCGGGACGGTGAATTTCCTCGGGAGGGGGAAATTTGTGATGTCGCGAGTGAAAGGGGACGTGCCGAGATCAATGGATTCGCAGACATCCCGCTGGTCTCGGGTGAGACCGGCCACCTTTAGATTATGCTAGATTGTCTGCCTGATGCGCTCGTCGAGCCACTCTTGATCGTCGTATCTGGCCTCTGGTATGGTTTCCGTCCCTTTCCTCGAATGGCTGCGACTGGTGCTTGAGCCTTCATCACGAGCTTGATCACCCCTCCTCTGGTTCAAGTGAGTTCTTAGGTCTATCTTGGGAGGAGCAGTCTGCCTACTATGAGAAACCTTCTCCTCGTCACGTTGCCGCGAATGCTGTCTGGTTGAGCCCGCTGCTCTCTCCTTCAGCTGTTGCTAGAGCTGATAGATTAAAGCGTCTCTCTCCCGGATAATGGCATTCTGTGCTCGAATCTCCTCAAGGGTAGAATCAAAGTCTTCATCAGGATTATAATCTTCATCATTGTCATCCTCATAATGGTCGGATAGAACCGACCTGTCTACTACTAGGGACTCACTCCGTCGAGCTCGACCTGGCAAAGGATCCTCTCTAAGATGCTGTTGAGAGTCTCCTCACCGGAGGGATGCCGTTACCCCTCTTGAGAGTGACTCCGAACGAAGATGGTGCTCCTGGATGTTGATTGGGATGAAATGACGCTCGTCGAAGTTGTCTGCAACGACTTTCATCCCAGACCTCTTCTTGGCAGGAAGGATGATCGAGGACGGTCTTGCACAGCGTGCTTTGGATGTTCCTCCGCTTTTCGCAGCTCTCTTAGTCATGGTGTCAGGGAAGACTTAACAACCGCTTCCCACAGACGACACCAATTGTAAGTGCAAAAAATATAACTCACAAGATTAGAGGGAGCCTGTAGGACTTATCCAAACGACTGTGGAGAGCTAGTCGCTTTTGAGACCTGAAAGGAAAGAGAGAACGATCAGAGGAGCCTGACTGTGGGCAGCGCAGGGCTCTCCGATGCTTAAGTTAGTGCGGAGACTAAGGTTGAAGAATGAGAGAGGCGGAGTAACGGCTAGGAGAGTGCATGCATGCCTGGTTTGAACTGGTGCATCCTTTATAAGAGAAGAGTCTCTAGATAATTGATAGTGGGCCTAATGATTTGACTGCTAAGGTCTCATCAGCCCACAAAGTAATTAATGAGGATCCATCACAGCCCACATTGCATTAAATGATGGTCCGATTAGCCAATCTTTGCATTAAATGTGGTCACATTGGGCCTGACCTTGTCTTGACTTGTTGGCGGCAAAGGTCCATTCGGTTCCTTTCTTGGGCTCTGCCCTGATATAGCTGTAGCCGCTGGATGCCGCTTTGTCAGGGATTTGATAAGGGTTATGGACGGCTGGGATGATGTATCTGTCCCATCAGCGCGTGCTCGTATCCTACCACGTGTTTGAAGGTAGGACACGACTGTCAGGGCCTGTCTCGGTTGACAGTTCCTCATACAGCTACAGCGAAGGCGCGACTGAGGCTAAGGCACACGGCCGAGACCGAGATGGATGTGCTAACAGCAGAACCCAGACGAGATCATATGGTTTTCTTACCGAGACCGGCTAGAAAGAGATGCCGAAGCCGAGGTGGTGCCGAGACGGACATAACCTTCGAGTTATGCTTAGTTGGTGCTTTTACCGAAATCAGACTTAGCTTTGGCATTACGAAAATGCCCCCACACAAAAAGGTTTTTGAGGTGTGTCTATTTATAAAGCAAACCTACCTCTCTGTCTCTCTCTCTCCAGACACTTTAACATGCACAGATGTTCTAGTGGAGACGGCGGTGGGTCGGTTAAATGGATGATCCACCCGACCCACCTGTTAGGGTCAGGTTTGATAGTAGATTTGTTCAGTTTAAAACGGATATGAGTGTTTAGATTTTCATTTGGGTAATTGGGTCTTGTTGGCGCCACGTCTTGGTTAGAATTCTGTAAATACCTCACTTTCTGGTGGTAGTGGATTTGTCAAATTTGACCGAAGTCGACCAGGCATGTGTGAGTCGGATCTGGTTGAGTTTACCTCCAACCTTAGCCAACCCGACGACCCATTGCCATCTCTTGGTGCAGGTGGTTGGGGGACCTTTTGCATGGGTCCGCTGTGGACCATGGCTCATGGGGGTTCACGTGGTCAGCTCGTTTCCTTGTAGCGTGATTGTGAAGATTTTGATTCGTCCAGCGTCAGCATTTAGTTATTATCTCACATCATGTTTCTGTGGACTGCCCACAAAACCTTCCAATTTAAACTTACAACGGCAGTTGCAATGGCTTTTCCTCCTCCTTTATGTCAACAGATAAATGCATGTTTTTGGGCAGCCACATTCGTGTGGCCCACCTAATAATCGATCATTACCATATTAATTGGCAATCATCCTAAGTTGACTCTAATCTGACTGTATTAATAAATAATTATCCCCTCATTGGATAGACTAAATTGAGGCCCTAAGATCAAGGGTAGGATGATCTTTTCGATGTGATATTAGGCCAAGAAAAATTCACATCATAACCCACTCATTCTTCCTCCACTGTGATTGGTTATTTCGATGCATCTGAGTAGGCCCCACTCAGTTCGGGTTGTGATTTTGAAAAGCACCTTCTTTTTTTTTTGCTGCAAGCACTTTTGAGAGGAATTTCCTTTGTCCGGAATTCTTAGGGGTTGTTTCTGAAAATTAAATATAGGCGAACATTTTCTTACGAGCAGACTGCATATGGCTTCAATGCTGTCCAGATTGTGGTGCCTGCATAGAATGGTCTATAAATAGGACGGGGAGATGGAGAAGTGTCCATATGGATGAAGGGGAGCAAAGAAATCAGCCCCATCAGATTAGCCTAGCTCTTTATTTAATATCCTTAAAGTCTAATTGCATCTTAATTGTAGATTCTCTTTTTGGAATTCAATCTAACCGTGAGTGAAGGTTAAATGAGAGTAAAATTAAGTCTGAAATCATGGATGATTAAATTACCAAAGGAGAGCTATATTGCACATGAAGTTGCACGTAAGAGAACATTCTCCCTCTTTCATGAGTCACGAGTAGGAGTTTAGAGTTCTTTTTTGTGTGTACAGGAGCCCACTCGTGTCTTGGAATTTCCATTCACAATATCCACAAGAGTGTGCCCCTCCTGAATTAAATGCGTAATTGGAAACCCCCTGCAAGAGTTTTATGGGTAAAAAATATTGCCTCAAGATCTATATTTCAAGTCCCTGTAATTAGAAGGTGTTCTTTTACGAGCAATGGAATGCGAGAAAAATGGATTTGTGCCTTAGCTAGTCACAAGCCTATTCATGAAATTCATGGGGGCGTCCCACCTTATGGAGAATAGGGTTCGGAGCTACTGCGTCCCAATGCTTGTAGGATATAGTTAACACTACCCTTGTAATTTTGGATGTTCATGGCCAAGTTGGGCTCAGCCAAAATATGTCGAAGCACAACCCATTGAGTACCGCTCCTTTGTTGTTGTAAATGCCTTTTTTTTTTTTTTTTATAAGGAATTCAAACTCATGCACTCACACACACTACTGCATTTCCAAACTAGAGGAAATGAAAAATGGTATGATAGGCAAAACGATTGCTTTAAGTGTTTTTTTTTTATAATAATGAATTTAGAGAATAATTATTTGAAAGGTAATAGTTAATCCTTTTACTTAAATTGATCAATCTAACAGTTTAAATTACTTCCATTGAAGTGCAAATAGGCAAATCAATATTCACGAAAGAATGTGTGATATTAATGGTTTATGGTCAAACTAACGTGGGCCTTAATTAAGGCCATTTGCATCAAAACTCCTCAACATAAGATCATTTTTTTTTCTGTTAAGATATTCATAAATCATTTTATTGAACATTAAAATAAACTTAGATGATAGTCTTGTAATATTTTTAAAAATAATTATTAGAAAGTAATATTTAGTGCCTTAAAATAAAAAAAGGTGTTTATTAGATTAGTTAATTATAAAAACAATCCATTATCACCAAATATAATTATTTATTAGGTAAATGACATTTGACATTATGGCCACGGTGGATGGTAGAACTTCTTCTTCTTCTTCTCCTTTTTTCCTTCTAGGAATGTTTAACGAGCATAATCTTTTGTTACATATATAACAAATCTATCAAACTTTTGTGATAGGCCATTAGGCCCTTCCCTCTTGGACTTTACTTTATCTGTAAGGGATAACTGGGATTTGGGCTAAAAGGAAAAAAGATTTTTTTTCATGAAAAAGGGCCCTGTATTTTTACACAATCTAAAGAAGGTCCCTATTTTTTGTGCCTTTACTAAACTGGCCCTGATTAATAAGAAAATTATACAAAAAGTAGGAAAACTACAAAAGTTTTATTTTTGACCAATTTACCACTTACATAAACTTAAATGAATCAAATAATGATTTTACTGAAATGCTTTTTGGGCTTTAGGGGACTGTGTTTGATCAAATATTCAACCCATTCACAAGCACTGAGACCCTTGACTGGAATTAAACCAATTTCATACTATTTTGGACATTATTTACCCTTAAATCTTATTGCAATAAGCTTATATGTACAATGCATAGCGATTCACTAGGATCATTTGATCAGCTTGATATCACAATTTTGATCTTATATGTCTAATCTTAAAGGGGATTTTACCAGATCTAATTAGAATCCTATCATAATCCTAAATATCCTAATATTAGGGGTGTACTCATAGGTCATGTTGGGCCAGGCCAAAACTTGACCATGTTAGCTCATATAGTGATGGAGCCTAATATTCAGGCTTGGATGCAACACACAAGTCAGAGAATAAAGCCTAAGCCAAGTACAATTGCAAATAAATGTACCTTCTTGTGTTAAATATGTTGTTGGCTCAGGTTGGGTCTCCAAGCCCCACTCTTTGATGCAAGTTGTTGAGGGCCTGTTGGTGGTTGTTGGGAGGGCCCAATTTAGGCTCTTGGATAGAATTTATAGATTGTGCACTGTTTTGCAGGTGATATGATTTGAATCCGTGTCTTATTTTATTTAGAAATAAAATTAGTTTTAATAGTTAATATAAGCACCTTCTCTGCTTGCACATCAACTGAAGTTGGGTCAAACTTAAGGGCACATTTGTGTCTCAAGAGGATTTCGTAATAGAAATGAAAAACTGATTTGATTTTCCAAGTCTAGTCTTCCATCATTTATTGGGATAGTTTTTCAATGCGTAAAAGAAAAATTAAATTCATTTCCTTTCGATCGAGATTATTTTAATTTCTTATGGAAAGCTAGGAATGTAAGACTTTTCTCTCGTACTCTACCGGGTGCGCAACCCTCTAATTGCACAAACATGCCTTAAAAAATAGCAAAAGTAATTTGAAGCAAGAAAAGAGCTTCCTAAATACAAGTTTCCTCAAAGTGACAACCCAACGCTTATTAGGCCCTTTATACGAGGCTTATTATCAGGTTTGTTAGACAAGTAAAACAGAAGAGAATTTTATTAAAGAAAGGATGAACATTCTTCATTGTAGGCTCATTAACAATGGAGGCAAAATTCTCATATACAGGACTCCAGAATGGTGTGGGTTTTTCCGCCGTCCACAAAAAGAGACCCCCACATTAAGCTCTAAATGGAATTCCTAGCCATAAGCTGGTGGGAGTCCCACTCCCACAGGTGAAAATCACCCAAGGATGTAGCACATATCTTCATTATAAAGTTTTCTTTTCTTTCACAAAAAAGCTACTTAGAAACAATTGTCATCTTGTTTAAAAGTGACAACCGATTATGGCAGAATTAACATCCGTGGTGGGTCTCACCTTTTGGATTTGGTCACACATGGCAAAGCAAGTGACATCACCACCAACTGAAAAAGCATGATTCATTCTGCACTAATGCTCTAGCACATGCACATACTCATCTATTAGCTACAAACATCTGAGTTAGGTAGGCCTAGCTAGCTTTGCTATCATCATCCTCACCTCTTACTCCTTTCAGCAGATCATGTGGATGGAAAATGTTTGCTAGTTTTTGTTCAAGCTGCTCTCTTTCTCCAATCACTTGTCCCTGAGCTGAATGTGGTCTATTTGAGCGCCCCTTATTTGTTTTCTTGTGTAAGGTACCACTTCCTGTAAGGAATGGATGCTCCATAAATGGCCGATCCAAATCCAACCAATAAAAGAAGAATTCTGATAACCAAATAAATGGAGCACTTGTTATATGCACTTGTCTATGTTGCAAGTGCAACCACGTGCATGTAACCATGTCCGATCATGTTATAAGCCACAAGGTACCACTAGTTTGATGTTCGAAATTAAACAGTGGGCATCTCGATCAATGAATGGAAATGGAGCCTTGTGTCCTACCAAGAAAATAATAAAGGGCAGGTGTTATAGATGGAGGGGATTTTTCTCCTGCTGCACATGTCCACGTTGTCACGATGGGTACCCTAAAATTTAGGGGGCTGGTTTTCGGGTTTGTTTGGATAAGGTGAAAAGAGGAGACAATGAAGGTGGAGAAAATTTTTATGCCTCTCTATCAATTGTTCAAATGTGGATCTTATATTGTGTTAGGACCCTTAGATACACATTGTTGTACCAATTCTCTAATAGCTCGAGCTTTTGGCATTCCTAGTTATTACCATGGTATTGGAGCTGGTGATAGTGTGTTCGATCACTGGAATGTGTTTTTATTCATTTATGGTTGTTTGGCGTATTACCATCCATGTGAAGAGTCATGTGAAGAGTCTTATACATAAGGGGGGCTGTAAGGACCCTTTGATATAGATTGTTATGTCATTTTTTACTACCTCAAACCTTTTGTGTTTCTGATTATAAACATGTTGTATTGCACGAAAAATCAATATGTGTTGATGATTTTGGCCTAGTGTTTATTGCTACTTGCGTAGTACGAATGTGATTTCATATTCAGCTAAACTGGACTACTATGCTGCTAGGTAATGAATGTGCACATGAGACAAGAAAGCATCATGGTGTTGTAACATAAATTCAAGACTCCTTATTAGGGACAGTGTTTTGCATAGTCGGCAAGCATGTGCATGGTCCAAGTTGCTCACTTTGTTAGCCCTACCTTAGAAGCTTTAGACCTCAATGACCATCATAATTAAGAATCCTAACAATTTGTTTGGCAGATATTATAAATGGGCGATTAAGAAAAACTCTGTTGAACATTTTTTTAATCAATATGAAAATTCCCAAAAAGGTCAACAAGGTATCCCATATGACCATGAACACGGTGAAACACAAAACTTGAATAACTCTGATTGGGCTAATTATATATATATATATATATATATATATATACATAGGGCTGCTCCACTACACTACAACCCTCCTTAATATCAGCTGCAGGCATGTGAGGGGAGCAATGTAGGGCATGTGAAGGCATGGTTTCACATGCCTTCGGCTGATATTAAGGAGGGCTGCAGTGTAGGGGAGCAACCCTCATATATATATATATATGAGAGAGATGCTCCTAAAAGAGATATCTCTCACCTTAGTTAAGAGATTGAGTGGATGCTCTCACATCTATCTAATACCAACAACTTAAATGTGAGGGGGTCCAACGTCCCTATCTCTCATGAGAGATATCTCTCATAGGATCATTTCCTATATATATATATATATTAAAAAATAAACACTTATTCTAAAGCCATTATAAAGTCTGCACTACCACTTTCATTATCTCAAGTTCTCTAGTATAGCTTCATAGTGCAAGGCAATTTTGTCCATTACGTTTTCAACCACTAGTGAAAGAGGGACTTATAGAAAAAAAGAAAGAAAAAAAAGAGTAACGTTAGGCGCTTTTGAGATTATTATTATGATTATTTTGATAATGAAGGGTGTTACACTCCTTTGGGCTAGAGGGATACGGGTAAGTCTCTTGCGGCCCCAATAGTAGTACAGTCTCATACCCTCAACCTTCGTAAGCAAACTGGAGTTAAGGTTGTTAGATAATACTGGGACCTTTTCCTAATAAAATAGGCTCCTTCAAAATGGCGTTTCCTTTTGCAACATCGAAAATTAATGAAATGAGAGTGAAAATTCACAAGCCTATTACTCCAAACATATTCCTCATCCATCCTAGGGCCCTCATGTAGTGATCCTAAAAAGATCCTAACCCTCTAAACAGAGACTGTGTGGTCCACCAATGGTTTTTTTTTCAAGTTCAGTCCCTGCTAAGGGTTGATCGCTAACGAGGGAAATCCACCACCACAGCCGTAATTTGTGGGACTCTGGTAGTTTCGAAACCCCCGACCACCACTTAATATTTAAGAATGGACACCACTTCTTTACACCCAAAGCATCTACCACCCGAAAGCTATGACACCACCAAGTCGTAACCTGGAACCTCTACCAAGATTCGAAGTGGACACTTCCAGGTTGCAACGAGGAGCCCCTACCATGAAACATATAAACATATAAGTGATGGTTAAAAGATATCTGAGTACCCAAGTAATTATGCATTTCGAGTGTGACACTTAAAAGATACATGGGTCTTCCATCTAGGCATAAAGAAGCATCATCACAAGAATGAAATACAAATTAAGAATCTTAGAAACAGTTGAAGAGAAACGAAAAAGAAAAAAAAAAGAAATATTGTATTAGATGATAATTATCCTATACAGAGACAACTTCCTATTTCTCCTCAACAACTATCAATACACTGGTTGTTCAACTTAGAAGTGAGACGTATGAATGCATCCTCCTCACATGGGATTGTAAGACCACCCAGTTGATGATCAAAACCGAACTCCTCTTCTACCCTTCCAAGCAAGTCTTGGAAAGATGGGTGTTTCAAGTAGGATATGGGGATAACAAAACGCCTCTGACTATCCCCAACATAAACAGCAAAGTGGCCTTTTGGGATGTCTGCAACAGGACCCGTTTGGTTTCTAGCAGGCAAAGACCTTCTAACCATCTCCTTAACATGAATCATTCCAGGCAAACGAATACCCATGCAATAAGAAGTCTCAGGAGCTTGGTTTCAAACTTTTGGAGAAAAGAAGGACTAGAGGAAGTAGAATCTATGAATGAAAGACCGGATGCTTGGTAAGGTTATAGATATTTATATATATCCATACAGAGAGTGGATGAGAGGGACTACTGTAATAAAATCATACCATACGTATTTTCTGTGGGTGTGGGTGCAAGAAATGTGAATGGGATCGATTAGAGGTAATAAAGCTTGAATGAGGTGTGTGTGGGTTGACAAAAGCTGCATGTGGGTTTCACGTGGCCTGGAAAGGCAGCCCCCACAGGAGACCCTTTATCTGCTGCAATCTTTTCGATGCTCTATGCCTTTTAGTCTAGTCTTCTGTGTACGTGCTGGCACCTGCAAGTCCTCTGCGGTACCAAGTGGATTGAATGTGGAGTGACTTTATCAGCCTTTTTAGTCTCTTTCGTTGGCCCCATCGTTTCCTTATCTATTTATTTCTGTGAGCATTATCTGGTTAGCTTCTCGACCTAATCACAGGGATGATAGTCTCAGGATGTGATGGATCCTCTTAGCGGATTGATTTGAAGCCATAATTGAGTTCCGCCTTGAATTCAATCAATTCAAAACAGCTCTACAATAATGCCAAAATTTAACAGCTCAAAACACCTTTCTTGGGTTAGGAAAGGTTGGATATATGATATATATTGTAAGAGCTTAAAAATTACGGATTTAGTTAGAAGAGGATCGAGCTCTAGATTTGGTGATCTTTGAATGATTATGGGAAATGATCGGGCCTCCGGTCATCTGAAAGGAAAAACAAAAGTCAGAGCCACTGGTTGTAGACAGCCGAAGGCACTCCGATGCTTGAGTTAGTTTTTTAACTGAGGGAAAAATGAGGAAGAAGAAGTATGGGGGGAGGCTTGTTGCGTACCTCATGTAGTTTTTCTCCATACATTATATAGGCGTGAGAGTCATCATCGGACTGGACCCCTCAGGGAGAGATGAAAGTCCCATCAGCGTGTACATTTCTCTCCTGAGTGGGGGTAGGTAAAAAGGGAACGTCCCATCGGATCATCCCTCTATACCTATGGACGTGACCCTGAGATAAGGCGTGCCACTTATCTAGGTTTGACGCCTATTCTATTTGTCAGTTCGCCGTCCACCGTCATGGTAGCGCATTTATGGTTGAATGACAGGAGGCCGAGACTAGGCTAAGATCAGGCCGCAGACATGGCCACCGAGATGGGCTCCGTGCTTCCCCGAGATGGTGCTTTTGCTGAGCCGGGCAACACCAAGACTAAGGATAGTCCCGAAATCGGGGAGTGGCCCCACGTAAATCCGTAATTACGAAATGCCCCCACACATATATTATGATAATTATAACAATTTTTTTTCTTAAATTAAAATTGGTTTATGTTTGATTTATGATGCAATTAAAGTTAAATTATTTTGAACTTATGATTTGATTAAATTATCTTAAGATTCGAAGAATCTTTTAATTTAAATTCATAATATTTATTGTAATTTAATGAATATTATCATCATCATCAAAGCTTGTCTCAATTATGTTGAAGTCAATTACATGTATTCCATTTCTGTCTATCATGTGACAAATTTAGATAGATTATACTTCTTTATTTCTAACGGCCTACCAACAATAACACAGCACAGCACACCCACAGAAATGCAAGAGCACAAAGGGACAATGCACAACTATTGATTAATTAGGCACCAGCCTGTTTCTCTTATTAATCAAAACTGGGAATTACACTCTTACAATTGTTTACAAGTACAATTACAAGCCAATCTCGGAATTACTCTCTGCCTCCCAAGTTTCCAACCTTGTAGCCATTTATATGGAAGCCTGACCATTCACTGCCTGCCACCAAGGATAACTGTTGCAACCATGGACCAATTAGAGAGTGCCAGCACCATTCCAGACCAACTGCATTAGAACAGTTATTCTCTGCACAGTTAGAAGCCACCTGCCTTCTAACTATTGGTCCAACTCATCTGCTAGTCAGCCACTGCAACTGCACAACTGCTGTGCATGTGGCTGCCACACAAGACAACAACCACCCTGCTAACTGCACAACTGCTGCACACATGGCTGCCACACAAGACAGCAACCACCCTGCTAACTGCACAACTGCTGCACACATGGCTGCCACACAAGACAGCAACCACCATGCTAACTGCACATCTGCTGTACGCGTGGCTGCCATGTCAACAAGCCATCCTCACAAGCACCAAACCTTAGCACCAGCCCAAGGGATGCAGCCAAGCCATCACCGTTCGGACCACATGGGCCCAAGCACAAGGATGTGGTCCCCACGCACCAATTTTCCATCCGAGTCCCACCAACGTCCCACCAAGGCCATTGGTTTACTGCACCGCAGCACCTGCACGTTGCCGCTCGCAGCAACTGTAGCACCTGCACGTCTGTCTCTCGCAACAGCGTGTTATAACAACGGCGCACACCACGTGCAGCGCTTTACTGCACACACCACATGCAGCACCGCACCACGCGCGCGTCTGTCATCGCACGTCACCGCACCAGCGCCTGAGAGACACAGTTCATCCGCACCAAGGGACAAATGTACAGCAACTACCTTCCGAAACACAGTCCATATCCACCAATGGACTGTTGGTGCATCGGTTGGGTCTAGCACCAACCCACCGACCGTGAATGACAGGAGGCCGAGACTAGGCTAAGATCAGGCCGCAGACATGGCCACCGAGATGGGCTCCGTGCTTCCCCGAGATGGTGCTTTTGCTGAGCCGGGCAACACCAAGACTAAGGATAGTCCCGAAATCGGGGAGTGGCCCCACGTAAATCCGTAATTACGAAATGCCCCCACACATATATTATGATAATTATAACAATTTTTTTTCTTAAATTAAAATTGGTTTATGTTTGATTTATGATGCAATTAAAGTTAAATTATTTTGAACTTATGATTTGATTAAATTATCTTAAGATTCGAAGAATCTTTTAATTTAAATTCATAATATTTATTGTAATTTAATGAATATTATCATCATCATCAAAGCTTGTCTCAATTATGTTGAAGTCAATTACATGTATTCCATTTCTGTCTATCATGTGACAAATTTAGATAGATTATACTTCTTTATTTCTAACGTACCACTTCTTTCAATGTACTCTTTGGCTTTTCGAGCCATTTACCTATATAGAAAAGCTTCTTATGAGTGCCTTTAATGGCTGGCATTAGAATCATGTTAAAACTATTTCAAACAAGTCTCTTTTAATTTATCGCCTATTGATGCTACCTTTAAATGCTCCCAAATATACTCGTTTCAAATTTTATTTTATTGTACTCTATAAATAGCCAATACTTATATTAAAGTTATCTCATATTTGTTTATAAAGTTTCTTATTTTAATTATGTACTTCAAATGTGATCAATCTAAAAGTGGTGAAATTCAATGAAATTTTCTTGGAGCTCCTTAAGCATATGACAACGGAGAACCTGTCTAGATATGGTATGACAGTGGTATTTTGCTGATATGAGTTTTAGATTTTCAATGAGCTGGGGTTGGGTTGGGTTGGGTTGGATGTTGAAGTTCTTCTTCTGGAAAATTTTATCCGATTGGATCCATTTATGAAACTGTTTCCAACACACTTATTTAGAACAGGATAATGGTATGAAACTGACTCCACTTCTATCCATGACATAATGAGTAACAAATTTCTTAAACACAACTCAGTGTTAGGCATGGGCAGGTATTGGCCTATATATCCCTGCCAAGTCCAAACATGACCCATTGCCATCCTACTCTTTTTGGGTCTCAGTTCATCCTTTTATGTCACTTCAACTTCAAATTAAGCCTAATGACTTTCTTTTCTTGATCATTCCAAAATAATTTTATAATTTATTGCTATGGTTGGAGTCATTTAGATGAGGAGAAAAGGTTTTCAAACACTAATCTAGACATTATAATCATCTAATGTCGAAACGTTATCTGCTGATATATCGATTTGAGATAAATATTTTTATGTGTGTATATATATATTTCCTCCTTTTCTCTAGAAGAAATAATTTAAATTTATTTGAAAAAGGAAAAACTTTCTAGAGTTTTCTTGATATAAATAGAATATTAAAATAAAATGTAAAGGTGCTGAAAATAGAGTTTTTTTTTTAATTTACTGAATTCTTGAAAACTTGGTATCAAGTACAACCAAAATCTCGATCTATGTATCAGGCAATGCAATTTGATTTTCACTAGTTTTCAAGTGTCCCCCAGGTTCCTTACGCTTGCAACACTTACTACTTAATAAATCTTAAATGTTAGTTATATCTAATGAAAATATTTGCCTGCGCACAGCCTCATTCAAAAGTGTCCATCCGGACCGTCCCATAGGTAGGACCCATGAATTGCACCGTCATACAGCATCCCTTTAAGAGGAAAAAACTCATTCAAATTTACAAAGTCACATTCTTAAATCTAATTACCTAAAATATACGTCTCCCTTTAATTTATACCAAATTTTACTATAAATGGAGCATGGTCCACGCCCAAATTCATTTCTTGGGAGAACATGTTTTGTATATGATTCACTGCCTTGAGATTTTATATTTTTAATATATTTTTAGACCTATTTTTTTAAGTGATAACAAGATTAATTTTAAAATGTTTTAGACACAATCAATTTATGAGTTGGTACTATTTCAATTAAAGTGAAATTTGGTTTTAGAGCTCATAGAAGGGAAGAATTTATTTTTACCTAAAATTATGTTTCTTTACTAGAATTCTTGACTAGAATTTGTTATGGTTTTTTGACATGATGTGACATTTTGTCCCGGCCATTTAAAATGTCATGCTTCTCTCACTAGAATTTCATTTCAAATTTCAATCACCTAAAATGTCTCAAATGACTATTGGAAATTCTTGAAATTTCGCTCTTTATTCATTTTATTGGAATTTTAAAGGCTCCATCAAAAGAGGGAGTTGGAATTCTACCTCAAGGGAACAACTTTTGGAGAATTGAAATTTCCAAAATATGAATTATTGATATTCTGATAAAGAAACGTGCCCTTGACTTAATTCGACAACCCAATCCAAAGCAAATAAAAGTTTTTGTTATTTGGGTCTGGGTATGGCTGGATCCTACCCAAACCCGCTATCCCTATGCATCACTTTGATTTAATCAGGGATCCCAAATGTTGGATGCACTAGTTTTATGTATTAAACCTGTGGATTAGAGGCTGATCTTTTCTGTAACAGGATTGGTCATCAAATTATCCAGTCAGGATCGTGGTAGACTGGATGGGTAATTCACAACACATGTTATTAGTATTAAGGGATTGTATTAGATCAGGAGCCCTAGGCATTTGCAAAATCTGTATCAGATCTTACCTATGGACTTTTCCATCACTAACATTTCCACCATCATTAATTGGTCAGCAGTCCCAAGGAACCGGACCCTTGGCTTGCATTAGATCCAGCAAAATCATTTTAGGCCTGTTGCAAATAGGATTGAAGATGGGCTGAGAGAGGCCAAACCATGAACAAATCCAACCCATTTTGGCTAGCTTTTCTTTATTGGAGAAACTTATCTCTGGTCCCAATTGAGCCCAACATGGGCCAAGAAACTCGATTCTGAATTTGAAATGATTTAGGGTTCTTTAGTCCTGGGCCTGGCCAAAGACATACATTAAAAATGTTTCTATATTGTACACATCATATAGTCCAAATTAACTTGGCCCACTTCTAATCCCTGCCCTATCTAATGAGACTGTGAACTACAAGTCCAGGTATTTAAATGCATGAACCTCTCTATTCACGTGTAAAGGGCCCTTCCTAAATGAGAATGTGAACTACAAGTCCAGGTATTTAAATGCATGGACCTCTCTATTCACGTGTAAATTTAGTTGTAGGCTAACCCAAACACTTGTCCTAAAACTACCTCCAAGCTCACAGTTCAATCCGGCTCAGAATGGTCAGTCTGAGTCAAGCCCAATAAACTGCGAAATAAAGAGCTCCTCAAAGTGTCCTTAAGCTTCAATCCCTAGCCCAAGAATTCCTAATCACTATTTCGATGTTGAAAATTTTCATTAACATCTCTGTGTACGTAAGAAGCAGCCCAAAATTTACTTTAATCATAGTGATATAAATGGATGTATCAATCATATATTCAATACAATTATTATTCTACACCATGAATGAACTCTGATATTGAGTGATCTTTTGGACAGTTTCTCATATAGAGTTGGTCTATATCGATCATAACTTTGATCACTTAAAAGATGGTTCCCAAAAGATACGTAAGTTTAAGCTAGCTGCCATCAGCAATCAATTTGAGTGAACTATATCATCCACCTGATCAGCTGGCCCACCCATGTGCAACCCTACCCAAAAGTAGATCGGACAGCCGACATGACAACCTCCAGGTTGGATAATTCATCAACTAGACTCATATGACCCTACCTATGCTAAGATTCAAGACATACTAGTCCATACCATAGTTTGAAATTCTAATTGACTCACTCTTAGCTTACCATAGTTTGAAACTCGAATTGACTCACTCTTAGCTGGCTGAGTCAATTTAACTCGATAGGCACCGAGTCGAACAAGTCTAACCAAGTCTGTTAAGAGCTCAGTCAAACTTGTAAACAAACTCAATGCCCTTCCGAGTCACTCAGGCAAATGAGTGCTAAAACTAGGGAGCAAAACAATACTGTAAATAAAGGACCATTGTATGTAGATCAAAGTCTAATCCTGGAAAGATTTCATAAATTAGAGAAGTGGTGTGTTGCATCATGACCCAATTTGCCTCGAGATTAATTGAAGCCAATCCTTCAAGTTTTTATGCTGAAAGAACAAGTTTGAAGCTTATAGAACAAAATCATACATCTCTATTTCTATTTACAAATCTTCCTTTGAAGGGAAGAGAAAGAATCCTCTCTCCCTCCTTTCTAACAAAATGTCAAACATATTTGACTACCAAATTCCTCTTATAAGCAACTCAAGTGAGAGGTGAGCGTTACAAAGGCATCTTCTTTGCATGGGATTGTGAGACCACCCGTTTGGTGATCGAAACCGAACTCTTCTTCAGCTCTGCTTAGTAAGCTTTGGAACAATGGGTGCTTCAAGTAGGATATTGGAATCACAAACCGCGTTTGGTTCTCTCCAACATAGACGGCGAAGTGGCCTTTGGGAACATCTGGTGTTGATTGGCTTCTTGATAGAGATCTCCGCAGAATCTCCTTTGCATGAAGCATTCCTGGCAAACGGATACCCATGATTCTAGTTGGAGTTAAGTATACGTACTCTTCGTTGAATTGTCTCAACAAACAGATTTCAAGGCTTGAAGAGGTTGGAGGATGAAGTTTTTTGAGTGAAATGAGATATGGGTGGGTGTGTATTTATAAGGAGAAAGATCATATGGATTGAGGGGGTCAAGGGTCACTTGTTAAAGGGTTTGTTGTGGCCTTGTGGGGCACATAGTTCGGGTCCCTTCATGTGGTGTTGCTGTTTGTTTACAATACATCCACATTGCAGCTCCTTGTGTGCTTTCCTTGAATCAGGTGTGAATTGTTCTTGAATTGGTTAACATAATGCCCTACCACTACAGGAAACTTAATGGACATACAGTTAAATAGCCAGTTGTCATATATGTTTTTGTGCTCCTAGTGCCCATTACTGATTAGGTATGCACAGGGCCGGTTCTCAACTTTTCAGGGAACAGGGCAAGAGTAAAAGTTAGGTCTCTTCAGCCATCATATATGATAATATCATTGGTGGGCCCCACTGATGTGAAAAATTGGCAATGGGTTGATGCCCAAATATAACTATTTGAAAAAAAAAAAAAAGAAGAAAAAGAACTCAGACCAGAATTTAAGCATCGTATATGGGGAATAAAAAATTATTGGTGGGTCCCACTAACAGATGAGAAGAACGGGTAAAGGGTTGAAGGCTTGATGATCTGTTTGTAAAAAAAAAAAGCCCCAAATCATCCCAACGCTAGACCAGATTCTCCCAGAATTTCAGCCATCAAATATAAAATATATATCATTGGTGGGCCCCACTAATGGATGCTCAAATTAGTGATGCAATAAGCACTCTTAGATGATTTGATGATGGGTCTATTGATGCCCAGGACGATGGAATCCATTGGATGAGCCTTGCCCCCACCAAATGATTGAAAAGAAAATAAAAAGTAGAAGCCAGAAGGAGAGGGATTTTGGGCCCTCCTGAAAAATGGGCCCTGGGCAAGGGCACTTACAGCCCCTATTCAGGGCTGGGCCTAGGTATGCAGGGTTTGGACCTGAACTTGTAAACCCTACTTTTTTAGGAGTCAGATTTAGCTTAGGCTTAAGTCTTATTTTAGCAAATTTTGGGTCAGTATATATGAACTGGGGCTGATGAAAAAAATAATTTTAAATTAGAGGCACAACTTGAAGTTCTGTCCAAGTAGAGCTCAATTTGGATAGTATAGAATTTGGGCTGTGTAACTCAGGTTTTGAATTGGATTAGAGATGGTCCATCTGGAATTTGGCCATGCTAATGTTGGCCTAAAATCTGCAGTGACCTGCTTGAGTTACATCCTTAACTCTCAAAGTCCGGATCTCCTGTTTGGTCCAACCAGGCCTATTTGGACCAATCAGGAGGTGACACATTATTTTGTACTTAAAAGACGGAGCTGACTTTTGAAGACAACACCGATTTTTAAACTTAATAAGTTCATGTGACACTCCCTGATTGATCCAAATAGGGTTTCAGGGGATCCGGATTCTAACTCAGGCCAGGGACACTCAAAGGAGTCTGAGCTACAGTCTAGGTCCGGCATGGACCCTAGGACTCCAATTTGAGTCGACATGTATGGGAGATGGACTCCTACTCGTGTTCCTAATCTTCAAGTTCAGTCTAGTGTGGGTAGGCCCGAGTCTGCTTGTTAAAGGCCATTTAAAATATGGACCCAGATTTTGTCTATGAGACCAAGTACGAGTTTATGAAAAATTGACAGATTAAAAAAAGTCCTTTATATGGAGAATGCATGTTTTACTTTAATAATACAATAATCGGAGGGTTGGTTGGTTTGGATGAGTAAAAAGGGTAGAGGAAAAAAAGAAAAAAATGAAGGTTGAGTAAACTCTCTATAGCTTAAACTTGTACTGGAAATAGTTTTCTCTGTATCCAAACAGACCCTCTTTTAGTAGTGGCAAATGATTGGGTTTGGAGAAACTCAAATGGTCTCCTGGGGATGGTCCAGAACTTGGAATTGGAATTGGACTTGAGACCGTAGACCACCGGCCCATGTTTGATGATAAAATCCATACTCTTCTTCAGCCCTACCTAGCAAGACTTGAAAGGAAGGGTGCTTCATGAAGGATATATATTGGAATCACAAAACATGTAATTGGCTGTCACCAACAGAAAGTCAAATGGCCTTTGGGAACATTTGGGACTGCACCCAAATGACTTCTAATGCGACATCTTTGGACTTTCTCTTTTGTATAAATCAAGCCAGGGAAAAGGATACCCATGATTCTAATGATTATGCTTTGCTTAAATACAGCAGTAATTAAATTTAGACTTTGGTAAAGACTAGAGAAAAGAGATGAAATGAAACATAACCTTGCATGTGTATATAAATCACAGAGACATGAAATTTTTCAGAGGCACAAGTCAAGTGGTTTCCATATGGTGTTGCTAGCTACGTACCTTGTTTGGATTTCATGTTTTTATTATAAGAGGTTATAATGTCTTCTAAACATGTTTTGTTACATGTTGCAAATATCATTATCGGATCAATATATATATATATAGATGATAACATTTAGATAATTTAAAATTGAGGAATGTTCACGTGCATCTTTCCCTCACTACAAGGTGAGGGACACTTACACTCACAGAATTGAAAATATCAGTGTGCGAAAGAGGAAATTATATATGGTCATATATGCTGAAAAGGAAAGTTTATGTGCAAAGAGGGAAAGCCACATAAGTGTCCCTCGCTCTATGATGAGGGATGGATGCAAATGAACATTTCTATTTAGAATTTATAGTTTTCTAGGATATTAAAAAATAAATTAACTATGACAATAACAAGAACTCTATGCTTTGACCTTTTGGCTAAGAACTCTATGTTTTTTTATAAAATCATCTTGAGCTCTCATCACATTTTTTGTTTTCTAATTACAATAATTCATTTCTCTTGATAAACTATATTGCAGCAATATCATGATAAGATGATTACAAGAAAAACATTTACCAAAAAAAAAAAAGAAGAAGAAGAAGAGAAAATAGGAACAAATTCAATATATGTACACTTTTTTGCACTGCAAATGATAAGTAGTCTGCTCACTGCTGTCCTCAGAAAGATTCAACTGCCAGACCATGTGATGATGTTGTTGAAAACATACAACTACCAGGTCATGTGATGTTCTTTGAGAGAGAAACGAAGATGATGATGAGAAATTTTGGCCCCACAAAAATAATCCAACATCATGGTGACAGTAAATTCATAGACCTGTCTGATTTCTTATCAACTCTTTCTTCTCCAAAATGAAAATTTTAGAAATTGGGATAAACAAATGTCCACCATCTGCAAAATCTCAAGAGATAATGTCCATCAGATAATGCCGAGACCAAGAAATGTGAAAAGCAAATACTAGAGTAGAGTATGACACTGCTACTCATTCACCACAACATGCTACTAGTCCTACATAGTACATAGATACATATGCACCCAAAAATATACATACATGCATGTACATATGTGTGGGTCACTTTACGGAATGGCTGGGCCCTCCCTAATATGATGGTCAGGCCTGTGGGATCCACCTGAAAGCATTATAATTACGGGGATTATGAGTTTTGGAAGGTCACCCCATGACCTACCTCTGTGCATAAAGTGAGGACTATGTGCAACGTGTTATGGGAGGTACCGTTTTAAGGGGCCTCAAAGTTATCTAAATCCTAGTTGTTAGATATAGTAGGATGGGTGCCAAATTTGCATGATACATCCAAAGGCCTAGTAAACTTGGATGAGCCTCTGATTTTTGCGAATGCTAAATCAAAAGGGGAAGTGAGTGTTGATAGGTGTAATTTAATCATAGGATAGGCCAGGTGCACCCCAGAGGCCAGGTAGTGCTAGGGGTGTAAACTGGCAAAGCATTGCCCGCTTTTAGGCCGGCCCAGCTGTGCCTGGGCGTGCTGTGCTGTAGATGGACTGGGCTGTACCACCCACGGGCCGGCCTACATGCCTCTCCAGATGGGCTGGGTTTTGCGGTGTTGCTAATGCCCAGTCACCGCAGTCAACGGCCGGGCACGGGCCCACACGATCGGCCGAGTTTACACCCCTAGGTAGCTCCATACTAATTGGGAACCACAAACTTTTACTAAGCTTGTTATCAAACCACAAATCTCTTTTCTTGTTATAAATTCCTTGGTACACTTGCTTGCAAATCAACTGAGTTCTCAAAATATTTTTTGATGTTGTTTTTGAGAATTGGGGATGAATTTTTTAGCTAAAAAAAAAAAAAAACTGTAAAGACATGACAGGCTATCAAGGATATCCTGTATTAGCTGTCATGAGTCATAAGTGATTTTGGGTTGCAACTTTCAAAATCTAGATCATGATCCAATATGATCTAGATTCTTACCCATTTATAATCTTGATTGTAAACCAGGACTAGGGAACATGAAGGGCTGTACCACATCATTTCCATGCTTATGGATGCTGTTCAACAGACTAGGAAATGGGTTTTATGGTTCATATTTTATGAAGAACTATATGAATTGATCATATTTAAGAGGGCAAGTTTTAACATTTTTTTTTAATGGAATATTTAAGAGAGCAAGTATGAGGAGACACGCCAAAAAAAAAAAAAAAAAGTGGGGAAGAGATACTAAGAAATTGAATTTTGAAGCTGATTAGAAAAATGGCAAATCTCTGAATGTCTATTTACATATATTTCGTGGGAATGGAAGATTTTTCTTCACTCTATTACAAAAATGCCAAGTGATCAACACTAGTTCATCAGGATCACCCTCCTTAAGCTTTTCACAAAAGCAAGAACAAAATGTTGGGCCTTTCATTTCCATGTCAAGCTTACAAGCAATTCAGTTGAGAAGTGAGAGTTATGAAGGTCTCTTCATGGCATGGAATTGTGAGTCCACCCATTTGATGATCAAAGCCAAACTCTTCTTCAGCCCTGCTAAGCAAGTCTTGGAAGGATGGGTGCTTCAGATATGATACTGGAATCACAAACCGCATTTGTCTTTCCCCGACATAAATGGCGAAATGGCCTTTTGGAACATCTGGACTTGGAATGAACTGACTTCTAGCTAGAGATCGGCGTAGAATCTCCTTTGCTTGAATCATACCGGGCAAACGGATACCCATGATAGCAGTAACTACTTTTTGCTGAAAGGCTAACAAATGGATTTCTAAGCTTTTGATATGAAGGAAGGCTTTAAGAAGCAGGAGAATGAATTTTGAATGAAATCATAACATGGGTGTGTGTGTGTTTATATAGAGAATCAATCAATCATGAGGATTGAGTGGTCAAGAGATATTTGCAAATGGGTTTGGTGTATGTGGGGCAAAGTTTAGGTGGAGTTCAAGTGCCTTCACATGGTGTTGCTGCTTGTTTTCTTTACATCTCACATCACAGATTGCAAAATCTCTTCCTTGAATCATGACACTTCAGGGAACATAGAACCCCACCAGTTTATGGATAACAAGAGAGCCAGTTGTGTGATGCTCAATAGCTCTCCCTTCTCTTATGTGTAGTTAACTGTAAACCTTAGCACTTGAGTAGATCTAAGAGGGGCTCATTATTTGGTGATCCAAGACCACTGATCTGATGGGCCAGAGTGGGAATAGACCAGTCCCAGAACTCTACCAACCAACAAACATAATTCTTTGAGGACAACCTACATTGATACATTTAGAGTACATCTAAGACTTGAATGTTCTTTTGAGCTTTTTTCAACCATGGTAACACCTACGGATCATTGGTTTGGACTACTAACTACTGAGACTTGTGTCCAGTAGGCACTTGAAAGTGCTTCTTAATCCATGATTTTTTAACAACTTTCTTTTCTCTCTTTATTCCAAGATATAATTTGGCATGTAAATTCTTTATGACATGTTTTTCTACGAAGTTACTTTTATGCATCTTCATGAACCGATTGGAGGTTACACAGTTCATGCATATACGATGATTCATGTGTTCCACTAACCTATGAGCAATTTACTCTATTTTTTAAACTTCCTTTCCTTAACAAATTACAGGTGATTAGGTTTATAGGTAAAATGAATGCTGGGCAGCTTAGCTCTGAGAATCCAAACAGGGCCAAAGTATGTAAGTTCTATGCCACTAATGATCACTAATTAGACAAGCATATTCATCTATCTGAAGGACTTTTGATGAACTAAATGGATGGATTGGTAAAAGGTAAAGCTATTAACTGGACCATCTATTTTCTTTCTGAAACATTTTTCCTGAAACAGGGTTACAGATTTTCAGTTGTCATGAGTTTTGAGGGTTGTGGTTCATTCATAGTAAACTAATACATGAGCAGGTAAAAAAATGTCTAACAATGTATATCTCCTGTTTATTACCGGGTTTTTCTTTTTTCTTCCTTTTTCTCTTGCCTCAGTGGCAAGGGAGAGGCAGTCCAACCTGTGATACCAGGGATCGTCCCCTGGTAGTTCCTGTGAAAGTGAGATAGATCCCTTGCCACTGAGCTATGATTAGTTGGTCACCTAATATTGGGGGTGTGGCTATGAATTTCTTTTAGTAATGATATTACCCAAAACACTATTTATGGGAAGTTGATAAGCGCTTAGTCCTGCAGTTAACATCAATGCATCTGTATTACTGTAATTGTATAACAACTTCACTGAGAGGAACTCAATCATCACATGGATGACTTGACATGGTATCCATATGATTCAATCACCAAGTGATTTGTTTGGGATTTATTGTGAGACACAGATATAGTTGTTTCATGCGGTAATGCAACTAGGTTTCCTTGTATGATTTTCATACGAGAAGGCAATATCTCCTGTACAGTTTGTAAGTATTTTTTAGTGTTGGATAATTCATTGGGTGGACAAAACATGGGAGTTCATGTAATTTACAATTCTTAGTTGGACCACTTCGTGTTGAGGAAGAACTCCAAATCAGCAGGAAACAGGGGGAGTTTTCAGCGTAAAGACAGACCGATCGATCGGCCATGTAGGTCCGATCAATCACCCAGAAAAAGGCCTCAGTTAAAAGTCAGACCAATCGATCGGACAGCGGCGAAGCCCCAGCTATTTTTTAGCATCTTCTTTCTTATGCTCTGTTTCCCAATCCTATTCAAACCCAAACTCTACCATACGAGTCTAAGAGCTTATTTAAGGGTTTAACCCCTTCAGAAACCTTACCTCTCTCTGATCTAAACCCTAGATAAATTATCCTAAGAGAGATTTACTTCCTCCAGAGAGTTCTTGTGAGATATTTATGTGGTGAAGCCTTGTTCTCTGGAGAATCCACATCCATCTTCCAGCCAATTCGCCTTGCTTAAGGTGTGAAGATTGAAGTACTGGAGAAGGTGAACGGCGTGGTCGTCGGCAAGATTCACGGTGGTCCTTAGGTTGTGATCAACTGTAAAGGAGAGTGAGTTTATCTTGTAACCTTTGAGTTAATAGTGCTTGATCTTTCTGGACCGGTGCTAGGTCCCGTGGTTTTTTCCCTTCCCAGGGTTTTCCACGTAAAAATTCTTGTGTCCATCTTCTTGATTGGTTGATTGATTAACTTAGGTTTTTATCTTCATATTAGTATCTGTGCTGGGATTTATTTTACTTTCTGTTAGGATTGTGTTTATCAACCCTCCAGGAATTTTCACTTGGTATCAGAGCTGATTCACACTAACTTGTTGTGTGAGATCTTCACAGATTTCTGATATGGATATTATTAGAGATGGATCATCAATTTCCAAACCTCCTCTCTTGGATGGTTCGAACTACCATTATTGGAAAGTTCGAATGACTGCGTTCCTTCAATCCATAGATCTGGATGTCTGGAACTGTGTGGAATTTGGTTACACCAAGCCTACTGTTGTCACTGATGGCAACGGGACCATTGAAAAACCCATGCCTCAATGGACCAAGGATGATAAACAAGCCTTCAATTTTAACAGCAAAGCTTTAAATGCAATTTTTAATGGTGTTTCTCCTTCTGAATTTCGTCGAATATCTATTTGCAAAACTGCTAAGGAAGCATGGGATATATTAGAAACTGTCCATGAAGGTACTCTCAAAGTTAAGCAAGCCAAACTTCAGAATTTGGCTACTGCTTTTGAAAATCTGAAAATGGATGAAACTGAAGTGTTTGATGATTTCAATGATAAACTGTCTGCTATTATTAATTCTACTTTCTACTTGGGTGAAGTCATTCCTGAACATAAAATTGTTAAAAAGATTCTCCGATCTCTTCTTGAGAGATTTGACCCAAAAGTAGTAGCAATTGAGGAATCCAGCAATTTGGATTTAATCAAAGTTGATCAATTAGTTGGCAACATGCAAACATTTGAAGCCAATATCAGGAAAAAAAAGAAAGCTAAAGGGATGGCTTTGAAGTCTCATATGGAGCATGATAATGACTCTAAACAAGAGACTGAAGACCCAAAACTTGATGCCCTCTTTCTTAAGAAGTTCAAAAGATTTTTGAAAAACGACAAGAAGGATTTTAGAAAGAATTTTAAAAATACTGCACAAAAAGGGCAGAATAAGCCTTCTTCGTTTAAAACCAATGCTGGTCAAAATC
This sequence comes from Cinnamomum chago, assembly GCA_038049695.1. Taxonomy (NCBI): domain Eukaryota; kingdom Viridiplantae; phylum Streptophyta; class Magnoliopsida; order Laurales; family Lauraceae; genus Cinnamomum; species Cinnamomum chago. The sequence goes on from CP142453.1 coordinate 16,730,056, forward strand.
TTGAGAAAAATGTGTCCAAAATCCCCCCCAAGAGTACACACTGTTATGAATGCAAAGGTTTTGGTCACTATGCTTCTCAATGTGTTAATAGAACTATTCTTTGTTAGATAATTAACAGGATTTAGTGGAAGCTTATCAGAGTCTCCTAAAACACTATAGAAGGATGACTCAATTGAATGATATTCTGAAAGGAAAATGGAAGATTGCTGAGAAAGAAAATCTTGTTATTAAATCTGAACTCAATGAAGCTCAAGGTAAAGTATCTCAACTTGAAACACAGCGTACCATTCTATCTGACAAGTTGATTTCTGTAGGAAATGAACGTGATTCACTTCATGAGCACTATCTTCAAGCTAAGAAAGATATACTAAGTCTTATGAAAGAACTGGACTCCTGCAAAGCTGAAAATGCTAACATCTCGGACAAGCTCAAGATGACTATTGCTGAATTGGTCTCTACCAAAGCTGATCTTAATCGGATGAACACTGGGTCAAAGAAACTTGATGAAATTCTGGGTGCACAAATCATGTCAAGCAGCAAACATGGCCTTGGATTTGAATATGGTGCATCCTCCTCAAATAACCAAGGTAAATTTGTTCGGGGTAATACTCTGTTTGCTATTGAACCTACTGTTTCTCAACCACAACATGTGAACCCCAATATTAAGAAGCACATGCCTCAACGTAAATATGTCCCTATCTGTCATTTTTGCGGAATCATTGGACATATCAGGTCTCATTGCAATAAATTACATGAGAAACTTCGCAATGAAAGAAGAAACATTAATTTGATTCCTTATAATGTCAAACGAAAATCCATTTGGATACGTAAATCTGATCTTTGTTGCAATGTGGCACTCACTGCTCTTAAGGCACAAAGTTCACATGTTTGGTACTTAGACAGCGGGTGCTCTAGACATATGTCAGGGGATAAGTCTCTTTTCACATCCCTTGAAAGTCATCATGGAGGTAATGTTCAATTTGGAGATGGAAGCAAATCAAAAGTCATTGGTAAAGGATCTGTCAACTTACCAGGTATGTCAACTATCAATAATGTCTTTCTGGTTGATGGACTGAAGGCAAATTTGCTAAGTATCAGTCAATTCTGTGAGTCTGGTAATGAAGTTCATTTTTCTCTAAATACTTGCACTATTGTTGACAGTCATGGAAAACATGTTCTTTCTGGTAAAAAGAATTCCGATAATTGCTATGTGGTTGCTAATGAAAAAGTCTTGAACTGTAATTCTGCTACTGTTAATGTTGTTGACCTTTGGCATCAAAGGCTAGGTCACATTAACCATTATGACTTGGAAAAACTCTCTAAACAAGAATTGGTTCGAGGTCTCCCCAAACTTCAAAAACCAGATAACCACGTGTGTGGCCCTTGCCAATTGGGGAAACAAATTAGAGCACCACATAAAAAATTGGACATGCTGACTACCAAGAGACCACTAGAGCTACTTCATATGGATCTTATGGGTCCTTCAAAATCTGCAAGTATTGGGGGCAAAAAGTACATTTTTCTTACCGTTGATGATTTCTCTAGATTTTCTTGGGTTCGCTTTCTTAGAAATAAATCTGAAACCTTTGATGTATTCCATTGCTTATGGCTTCAACTTCTTGCAGATAAGAGTGAACAGTATGGTGGAATTGCAAGAATCAGATCTGATCATGGCACTGAGTTTCAAAACTCCTCTTTTGACTCTTTTTGCACTGAAAATGGAATTAAACATGAGTTTTCTGCCCCGAAAACTCCACAACAAAATGGAGTTGTTGAAAGGAAAAATCGGGTTGTACAAGAAATGGCTCGAGTCATGATCCATAGTAAGAATGTGCCACAAAGGTTTTGGGCAGAGACAGTTAACATTGCTGTATATGTGATCAATTGAGTCTACATCAGGGCAGGCACAAAGAATACTCCCTATGAATTATGGACTGGTCGAAAACCCACTGTGAAAGACTTCAAAACTTTTGGGAGCAAATGTTATATCTTGAAAGATCGAGAACATCTTGGAAAGTTTGACTCCCGAAGTGATGAAGGGATTTTTCTTGGATATTCCTTAAATAGCAAAGCTTACAGGGTGTTTCACTTGCGTACTTCAACGGTCATGGAATCTATCAACGTCATTGTAGATGACACTGGACCTTCTCACTTTTCTGATGATGAAGATGAATTTCCACTAACTCTTCATTCTTCTCCGCAGGATGAACAATATGGGACACAACATACGGAACCACAAGATCCAGTCACACCGGATCAAGAAGCTGTTATTCCTGACACCGAATCTGAATCTGAAAGTGAAGAGTTTGGACTGAAAAAGAAAGGTTCTGCCCAAAGAACATCAAGTCATCAACAATCTTCAAGCAAGGAAGTAAGTCCTAGAACCCAAAAAGGTCAGGTATTCAGAGATCATTCTCTTGACAAAGTCATTGGTGACATTCATGCTCCTTTAAAAACTCGTCAGCAAATCCAAAGTGAGGTAAATTTCTTGTGTTATGTTTCCTCCCTTGAACCCAAAAACATAAGTGAAGCGCTTATTGACGACTCCTGGATTAATGTCATGCATGAGGAGTTAGGTTAATTTGAGCGTAACAATGTTTGGAAACTTGTTCCACGGCCCAAAAATACACATGTCATCGGGACAAAATGGATATTTAGAAATAAAACGGATGAATTTGGACAAGTCATTAGAAACAAAGCTAGGCTGGTTGCCCAGGGCTACACCCAGGTGGAGGAAATTGATTTTGATGAATGGTTATGGTTTGTTGCATATTATCAGTACTTTTCTCTCCTGGCACATAGATAGTTTGGGTTCGTAGCCTTTTTAACCCGAGCCAGTACTCCCTTAGGGGTATTTACATACCTAGTGCCCTACAGACATCTGTTTTGGGAGTCATTGGCCGAATGCTCGCTACATGGGTTAATTAGAAAGCTTAAAGGACCTAAGCTTAAAAAAAAAAAAAAAAAAATGCCGGAGGATCAGGACTACCTACGAGTATGTGTGATAGCTGTTATATGATTGAAAAGTTTCATTAGAGAAGGCTACCATACTCATTAGTGTGAAAGTCACCTATGATGAATCTTATGTGTTCATTTACTTCTAAAAAAAAAAAAAAAAAAAGGAAGTTGAGTCTGTTGTGTGTGATCCTATCATTTATCTAGAACAGACTATTTTTCAAAATTCACTCGCTATTACACACTTATGCTTGGCACAAGATTCAGTGTATGATCATGGGCCCGTTTGATAAATTTACTAATAAAGTCAAGTTAAGTTAAACATCCCATCAAAAACACTTTTTACAAAAATTCCCTCCATCTTTTCCAAAAAAAGTCAAAAAGCAACTACATTTACTCACTAAAAGACAAAAAATCTACATTTCCCCATACAAAAAGTCAAAAATATTCCATTCCAAACAACTAAAAATAAAATATCATCATAACTTACTTATATTTTATTCATTCTTTTCATTTCACTTCACTCCACTTTATTTTAAAAGTAAATTACCAAACGGGCCCTAAGGGACACACCATGCTCATTCATTCATCATCTGACTTGTTTCTCAGTTCTGGACCAGGACCGATCGATCGGCCTGACTAGAACGATCGATCGGCCATCATGTCAGTCGTTTTTAAATCAGTTCAGGTCATTTCTCTTCGTTTGCTTCCTTTCCTCTTCTTCTCATTAGCTGCCCTAGCACCATTTTACCTTTCTCATTCACGGTTTTCTTTTGGGATCACTTGCTCTAAGGTATGTTTTCTCCTCCTTCCTCTCTCTCTTTCCATTTCCCTTCATTTTCTAGTTTTGGTTTTGATAGTTGAGTTGGGTGCTTAGACTGTGGTGATTTATTTGTGGATGTTTAAAATGGAATGGTTGTGCTACTGTTTTTCTTACAATCTATATGTTGAATGTACTCAGTTGGGAGTGTGGTGGTCTCATTGTACATCCATTTTTGGATGATCCATTTCTAAGTTGGATGTTGCCTCTTTTTATCTATGATGTGCACACCAGGTGTTTGGTTGTTTGCCTCAACGACAAAATGGCTCCAAAAGTTGCTCATCCTTGCAAGAAAACCTGCCATCGTGGAAGCTCATCATCTGCCCCTACTTTTGATGGTACTAGATTTCAGAGTTTGATTAAAGAAAACTCTTTTATGAGTGTGTTCTCGAAGACGCAAGTCATAGTTGAACGTCCAATCCGGTTGGCTAAAATCGAAATTGATTTCAGTTTGTGGCTCCGTGAAAGGGAATGGGATTCCCTCTATCTCTTTGACCCCACAGTCTATGGGTCGCTTGTACAGGAATTTTATAACAACTTTCATGATTTTGGAGATGAATCTTTTAAAACATTTGTTCGTGGGATCGTGATAGAAATCAATCCAAATTTCATAGGCCAGTTTCTTCAAATTGATAGGAGTATTGAGGCAGACTACCCGACTCCAGATCCCGATCCAGATGATATGGAAGATCCTGTAGCCAATATAGATTGGGATGAAGTGGTCACCACCCTTACTGGCGGTAGAAAGACTACATGGCCTGGTGGCACTTTGAAGCAGAAGTTCCTCACTCCATCCTACCGGATGCTAAATCTGTTTGTTTGCTATAATCTTCAGCCGAAGGGGAGAACTTCTGAGGTGATTTTGGAAACCGGTTACTTGTTATATTTGATTGGGACTGGGCGGCCTATCGACGTTCCTCTCACTATCTTTAAGCACATGTTGGCTGCCCCCCTAGGTGCTGCATCTACTTCTCTGCCATACGGAGCTCTCATTACTCGTATACTCTTGTCTAGAGGAGTAGCACTTGGGCCTCATGATTCTCTAGTAAAAGGGAGAGGGCCAATTACCTACCGCACTTTCAGTTTGTCCTCCGCCCATGTTGATGACAGTGGTGATGAAGCTCCACTTCAAGAAGAAGAAGCTGCTCCAGTTGATCATCAGTTTTAGTCTGCTGTGCCTTCATATTTTCAAGACTTTGAAAATCGCCTCCTGGATCAGTCTACACAGATGGAGCTACTTGAGCATAGGATGGACTCACAATTTCAGGATGTGTTTACGCAGATGAGGCAACTACAGATTGGGAGTAACCGGATTGAGGAAAAATTGGACACTCTTCTTCATCGATTTCCTCCTCCTCCTCAGTAGTCCTCAGCAAGGAAGAAAATATCGGCCGATACGAAGCGTATCGGCCGATATATCGGCCGTATCGACCTTGGCCGATACGGTACAAGAAGTTATCGGCCGCTACGGGTGTATCGCACCCGTAGCGGCCGATACTGGAGCGTATCGGCCGATACTTTAGTGTATCGGCCGATACGGGCCGATACGTACCGTATCGGCCCATACACGTGGGGGGGGGGGGGTATAAAACCCCCCCTTTTGGACTTTTTAGGGTTTTTTACCCTTGTCTTTGTTCTCTTCCCCTCTATAGTTTCCATTTTCACTTCTTTGTGGTCCCAAATGTCTCCTAAGTCAAGAGTATCGGCCGATACATGCCGCCACGCTACGTGGCGGCCGATACGACGTGTATAACCCCCCCTTTTGGACTTTTTAGGGTTTTTTACCCTTCTCTTTCATCTCTTTCCCTCTATGGTTGCTGTTTTCACCTCTTTGTGGTCCATCTTGCGTAAGTTAAAAAAAAAAAATCGAATCGGGGCTGCCGCCCCGAACCCCGCCTTTATGGTCGGCGGCCCGGAGGGTGGCCATCGGACAGCCCTCCGGGGCTCGGCCTCTTTATCAGTACTTTTCATATATTGAATGATCTATCATGAATGCATGCAACATATAATGTTTATGTTCATATTAAGCTAATTTTGATCATCAAAGTTTTATACTTAGGGTTAGGTCTCACCACAGTGACCCTAACAAAGTAACAATTAAACACTGATATTTTGCTCTAATAGTACTATCATGATGTTTACATTACATATTGTTCAAATGTATGAATATAAGTGTCTCCCAAATCCCTTTTGGTGGTGATCAAGGTATTCCTAATTTCCTATTTCTCTCACTAACTCTCTACTCCCTTTGTCATTTCTAAATTGGTGTTGAATGTTGATTGTTGATCACTTCATAGTTCATTCACTTGATTGAATTTGAACCTTGAATGCTGAAGTATTGATATTTGATTGTTCAATGTTCACTAATGACCTAACTCTTAAGTCTTCTTAATTCTTATGCCTTTATTTCATGTTCTAATTTTTTTCTATTTAGCTTTCCATTACTTTTTAAGTTAACATGACTAAGAAACATGAATACATGTGAAAAAACTAATCATTACTATTATTTTCTATTTATACAGCGATACAGGACATCATATATTGAGGGCACCGCTACGCCCCCTTTTCTTACTTACTTTTGCAAAAGAACCACATTTTCTTTCATTTTACAATTTTCTGGATTTTCTGGAATTTTTTCAGATTTTTTTGGCGATTTTTTAAAATCGCACCGCTACGCCGATACGTATCCCCCGCTTCGTATCGGTTTGGCGGCGGGCCGCTACGCCCGCCGCTACCGATATTTTCATCCTTGGTCCTCAGCTACTATCTTTTTGTCCTCCAAATTTTCTGTTATGACTGGCCTAGACTGATTATGTGTTTCTGACTGTCGTGTCTCTCTCTTTTAATGTTGTCTGTTAATTTTGCTATCTCTGTTACTTTTTCTTACCCTTGTCAATTTATGGCCAAAAAGGGGGAGACAATGTTAGTTTAGTTGCTTTTCTCTTTAATACTTTCGTCTATTTATCTCTATGTGTGCGCTTAATTTTCATATCATTTGATCACGATCTTCTGTCATAGATTGTCGGTGACAGGTACTGCAGGTATCAGCAATGGATGATGGTTTTGCTCGAGTATCGTTTTTTTTTTGGGTAGTTTCAGGGTTAATTTATTGTATTAGATGTTTTGTCCATGAATTGCCAAAGGGGGAGATTGTAAGTATTTTTGAGTGTTGGCTAATTCATTGGGTGGACAAAACATGGGAGTTCATGTAATTTACAATTCTTAGTTGGACCACTTCGTGTTGAGGAAGAACTCCAAATCAGCAGGAAACAGGGGGAGTTTTCAACGTAAAGACAACCGATCGATCGGCCATGCAGGTCCGATCGATCGCCCAGAAAAAGGCATCAGTTAAAAGTCAGACCGATCGATCGGACCTGCAGGGCAGATCGATCGGATAGCGGCGAAGCCCCAGCTATTTTTTAGCATCTTCTTTCTTATGCTCTGTTTCCCAATCCTATTCAAACCCAAACTCTACCATACGAGTCTAAGAGCTTATTTAAGGGTTTAACCCCTTCAGAAACCTTACCTCTCTCTGATCTAAACCCTGGATAAATTATCCTAAGAGAGATTTACTTCCTCCATAGAGTTCTTGTGAGAGATTTATGTGCTGAAGCCTTGTTCTCTGGAGAATCCCCATCCATCTTCCAGCCAATTCGCCTTGCTTAAGGTGTGAAGATTGAAGTACTGGAGAAGGTGAACGGCGTGGTCGTCGGCAAGATTCACGGTGGTCCTTAGGTTGTGATCAACTGTAAAGGAGAGTGAGTTTATCTTGTAACCTTTGAGTTAATAGTGCTTGATCTTTCTGGACCGGTGCTAGGTCCCGTGGTTTTCCCCCTTCCCAGGGTTTTCCACGTAAAAATTCTTGTGTCCATCTTCTTGATTGGTTGATTGATTAACTTAGGTTTTTATCTTCATATTAGTATCTGTGCTGGGATTTATTTTACTTTCTATTAGGATTGTGTTTATCAACCCTCCAGGAATTTTCACAGTTGCTCTTTAAATTAATACAACACCCCACAAGCCAGTCTATCTCCAACTCTGAAGTTAAAACTAAATCGGTTTTTCAATTTATGTCAATGAAAGACTACTATAATATATGCATTTCTGAAAATTCAAATGAATACAAAATAAACCATACAAAAACAGTCCCATTGTGGTTACTTTAGATTCTGTAATGGCTTTATATGAATTGATCATTTTTAAGAGAGCTAGTGTAAGAAGACGAGAAAAAACTTGGAGAAAGAGAAAGAAACTACGAATTTGAATTTTGAAGCTGACAGAGCAAAATGAAATTTCTAATTTCTCTGATTGTGTATTTACATATATTCCTTTGAGGGGAGACTTTTCTTCTCTCCTTTACAAAAATGTCATTCTGGTTTGGCAAATGCAAGAACCCACAACTAGTCCCTCAGGACCATTCTCCTTCTAGCTTTCGGCAAGGATGAGAGCAAAATGTTAGGCTTCTCATTTACTTGTTATGCTCACACACAATTCAGTTGAGAAGTGAGAATTATGAAGGCATCTTCATGGCAAGGAATTGTGAGTCCTCCCATTTGATGATTGAAGCCAAACTCTTGTTCAGCCCTGCTTAGCAAGTCTTGGAAGGATGGATGCTTCAGGTAGGATAATGGAATCACAAAGCGAGTCTGGCTTTCCCCAACATAGATGGCAAAGTGGCCTTTTGGAACACCTGGAGCTGGATTAAATGGACTTCTAGCTAGAGATTGGCGAAGAATTTCCTTTGCTTGAATCATACCAGGCAAACGGATACCCATGATTTTCGGTTACTACTATTTGCTGAAATGGAAACGAATGGATTTTGAGGTTTTTTATAGGAAGGCAGGCTTTAAGAAGCAGGAGGATGAGTTTTGAATGAAGCCACAACTTGGGTATGTGTGTTTATATAGAGAATCAATCAATCAGGAAGATTGAGTGGCCAGGAGACATTTTGTAATGAGTTTTCTGCATGTGGGGGGGTGGGGGTTAAAGTTTAGGTGTAGTTCATGTGCCTTCACATGGTCTTGCTACTTGTTTGCTTTACGTCTCACATCACAGATTGCAAAATCTCTTCCTTGAATCATGCTGCGACACTACAGGGAACATAGAGCCCCACCAGAATACAGATAAAGTTGTGTGATTCTCAATAGCTCTTCCTTTCTCTTATGGATGGTAAACCTCAGGCCTGGTGTATTTCTGATGGAACCTCATGATTTGGTGACCCCGACCACACATCTGATGAGTCTGGATGGACCAGGCTACAATTCTCCTAACAAGCAATCATAATGCTTCTTAACAACTATGACACATATATATAGCATATCAAACATTAAGGATGTCCTCTTGAGCATTTGTATGACCCCTAGGATCATTGGTTTGGACTACTGACTGAGACTTGTTCCCTGGAGGAACTTAGAAGTGTTTTTAATCCATGATAATTTGAACAATTTCTCGTTTCCACTTCTTATTTGAAGATATAAATTGACAAGAAAGTTCATTCCGGTCAATTTTGATTTTGAAAAGGACCTTCGGGTTTTTTGTGAACCTAGTGGAGGAAACTCGGTTTACATGAGTGATGGTTCATGGTTTTGGATATCCAGAGTTATGTTTAAGTTAAACTTGATCTCTTCCTGAGTGCAAGGCTACCAATTCCCTAGATCCAAATGGGGCAAAAAGTTAATAGTATACAAGTTCATTACTAGTAATCAATAACTAGACAAGCATATTAATTTATCTGGAGGACTTTCGAGGAAGATAAATGGAAGTTAGGTACAAACTACAGAAAGGAGACTGATTAAGACATTACCTTGCATGTGTGTGTGTGTGTGTATGTGTGTGTGTGTGTCTGCCTGCCTATATAGCTAATCATGTGGAATCCAAAATTAATGAAATATTTTCTTACCGATAAAAAAAAAATGATTGAGTGGTAATAGGGACACATGAGAATTTTTTTTGAGCCATAGGTCAAGTGGTTTTGCATGTTGTTGCTACTTGTTTGTGTTTCATGTTTTTATTATAATAGATTGCAATGTCTCCTAAACATGTCATGTTACATGCTGTTGCTAATATCATTAACTGGTTAATATTGGCCGGAGATAATATGCTGTCCTTTGAAAGATTCAACTACCAGGCCATGTGATGATGTTGTTGAGAAAATACAACTACCAGGTCGTGTCATGTTCGAGAGAGACAAATGAAGATGATGATGAGAAGTTTTGGCCCCACAACAATAATCCAGCATCATGATAACAGTAAATGGTTAGACCTTTCTGTTTTTTAGAAATCTTTGCCCTCCAATAGGAAATTTCCGAAATTGAAGTACTATCAATCACATATTACTAGGACTGAGAGGATGTAACAGTCATATAGTAGAGAAGCTCACACTGATCCTAGTTCACCACAAAATGCTACTGGTCCAACATAGATACATACACAACCAGACAAAAAAACAGATAAATGTACATACCTAAATGTGGTTCCTTTCAGAAATGGCCAGCCCGCCCATAAGCATGAAGGCCAGCTCTGTGGGGCCAACCTTAAAGTATGACAATCATGGGGTTAGAGTTTTTGAAATGTCTCCCATGGAATCTCTCAAGGTACAATTTTAAGGGCTTCAAAGTTGTCAAAATCCTAGCCATTAGATAAAGTCAGATGGGTGCCAGATTTGCATGATCAATCCAACGGCCTACAGAACTTGAATGAGTGTCAAAAAGTGTCAGATTTTGGCGAGTACTAATTCAGAGGAGACAGTGAGTGTTGAGGGTTATAAATTGATCATTAGGCCACAAGGTTCCATGCTAAAGGACCAAGAACCTTACCAAGCATGTTATAAAACGATAAACCTATTTTCTCGCTATAGAATCCTATAGTCACACTAGCATGAAGACTAACATTTCTAATCTCTCTCTCTCTCTCTCTCTCTCTCTCTCTCTCTCTCTTTGTGGTTGTGAGTTTACAATAATTTAATGTTTTGGTTCACTTAGTAAGTGTCAATTTACTAGCTTTTTGTTAAATGGTATTTTATAAGTCTAGCCAATCCAAAACACTGCTCTCGCCAACATATTCCAACTTCTTCAGAATAAGTCTAGCCAATCCAAAACACACCATCTAACAGTTATCAGTGTATATCGCCTTGATATAGCCTCTGTATTTTCTCATTATAGAAAGTTTACATCTGTGAAATCCCTTGATCACATGGATTATCCTAATTGTAATGATTGTACACACACATGGGATCTAATCTAATGTGGGTCCCATATTATATACATTGATAACAGTAAAATAAGAATGTAAAGCTGTTCTATCAGTTTTTTGGTTTCTCTTTTCTCTCTTGTTTTGCTACTTCTTGGCTTTTCAGTTGTGTACTTTTTTCCCTCTCTTCCAAACTGATTTGTTGGGGCTCTGCTTCTGCCTCCTCTGTAATTTGTCTCTCCTTTCCTAATACACTTCTGCCACTCAGCCAACAAAAAAAAAAAAAAGTCTAACCAATCCATCTTTCCCTCTCTTTAAACCTTCCATTTAGGAGGTCTTTATTAGTCTTAATTTGTTTTGGTAGGCTATCCTCAACAGTGTGCTCCACTAGTACAACTAGGAGTTTCCACTGCAGGCCTCTAATGATTTTGGGTTGCAACTTCCAAAATCTAGATCACAATCCAATATGATTCAGATTCTTATCCATTTGTTACATTGATTTCAAATCAGGACTCTGGACCATGAAGGCCTAAATGACACAATTGCTGTGTTATGAATGCAGTTGAACAAACAAGGAAAAATTAAAATCAAGAGCGCATATGAGTTGAACATATTTAAAAGAGCATGAGGTGGAAAAAAAAGGAAATTTTGGAAAAAAAATTTAAGAACTTGAATTTTGACTATGAAAGAAAATGACTAATCTCTGTCTATTTACATATATTTCTTGGTGGAGGAAGACTTTTCTTCTCTCTTTTTTACAAAAGATGCAAAGTGGTCCATGACTAGACCGTCAGGATCAACCTCCTTCAAGCTCCCCGGGAGAATTTGGAACAAAATGTTAGGCCTTTCATTTCCTTGTTATGCTCAAAAGCAATTCAGTTGAGAAGTGAGAGTTATGAAAGTGTCTTCATGGCATGGGATTGTGAGTCCACCCATTTGATGATCAAGGCCAAATTCTTCTTCAGCCCTACTAAGCAATTCTTGAAAGGATGGATGCTTCAAATATGATATTGGAATCACAAACCGTCTTCGGCTTTCCCCGACATAAATGGCAAAGTGGCCTTTTGGGACATGTGGAGCTGGAACAGCTTGAATTCTAGGTAGTGATCGACACACAATCTCCTTTGCTTGAATTATACCATGCAAATGGATACCCATGATTTTCAGTAACTACTCTTTGCTGAAATGTGAACAAATGAGTTTTTAGGCTTTTGATATGAAGGCAAGCTTTAAGAAGCAAGAGGATGAGTTTTGAGTGTAATCACAATTCACAACATGGGTATGTGTGTTTATATAGAGAATCAATCAATCTTGAGGATTGAGTGGTCAAGAGATATTTGCTAATGAGTTTACTGTATGTGGGGTAAAGTTGAGGTGCAGTTCAAGTGCCTTCACATGGTGTTGCTACTTGTTTTCTTTACATCTCACATCACAGATTGCAAAATCTCTTCCTTGAATCATGTTGCGACACTACAGGGGACATAGAGCCCCACCAGTATACAGATAAAGTTGTGTGATTCTCAATAGCTCTTCCTTTCTCTTATGGATGGTAAACCTCACGCCTTGTGTATTTCTGATAGGAGCTCATGATTTGGTGACCCAGACCTCACATCTGATGGGTCGGATTCTGGATAGACCAGGCTACAACTCTACCAACGGGCAATCATACTGCTTGATAATAATTTACTTTGATACAAGTATAGCATATCTAAGATTAAGGATGTCCTCTTGAGCATTAGTACAACCCCTAAGATCATTGATTTGGACTACTGACTATGAGAATTGTGCCCAGCAGGAACTTAAAAGTGTTCTTTTTTTAATCCATGATGATAATTATAACATTTTTTCATTTCCACTCTTTATTTGAAGATATAAATTGACAAAAAAAAGTTCCTTCTGGTAGATTTTGATTTTATAAAGGGACCTTTAGGTTCTTTGTGAACCAAGTGAAGGGAACTCGGTTTACACAAGTAATGGTTCATCGTTTTGGATAACCAGAGTTACGTTTAAGTTAAAGAGCTTCTTGCCTTCCCTGTTTTTCTGTTGTAACCCATTACTTGTAAGTAGAGTTGCAGGCGATTAGATTTGCAAGTAAATTGAGTGCAAGGTAACCGATTCCCTAGATCCAAATGGGGCAAAAGTATGCAAGTTCCTTACTAGCAATGACTAACTAGAGAAGCATATTCATTTGTCTGTTGGATTTTTGAGGAAATTAAATGGACAGTTAGGTACAAACTAGAGAAAGGAGATGGAATGAGACATGAACTTGCATGTGTGTGTATGTGTCTATATAGCTAATTCTATGATTGAGTGGTCAAAGAGACACATGAGTTTTTTTTTTTTTTTTTGGAGCCATAGCTCAAGTGGTTTAACATGGTGTTGCTACTTGTTTGTGTTTCATGTTTTTATTATAATAGATTGCAATGTCTTCTAAAGATGTCATATTTCATGTTGTTGCTAATAACGTTAGCCGGTTAATATAGGCTGGAGATAATATGCTGTCTTTTTAAAGATTCAGCTACCAGGCCATGTGATGATGTTGTTGAGAACATACAACTACCAGGTCATGTGATGTTCTTTGAGAGAGACAAATGAAGTTGATGGTGAGGAGTATGTTGTTGAGAAACATACGACTACAAGGTCATGTGATGTTCTTTTAGAGAGACAAGTGAAGATGAAGGTGAGGAGTTTTGGCCCCACTGCACTGATTCAACAACATGATGACAGTAAATGGATAGCCTCTCTACTTGTTATAAATCTTTGCCCTCCAAAAGAAAGTTTAGAAATTGAAGTATTATCAATCACATGTTACTATGACTAAGAGTATGTAACAGTAAAATATTAGAGAAGCATCACACTGGTACTGTGTTCACCACAAAATGCTACTGGTCCAACATAGATACACACCCCCAGACACAAAAAGATACATACATACATAAATAAATGTGGTCCCTTTCAGAAACAGCCAGCCCGTCCATAAGCATGAAGGCCAATTCTGTGGGGCCCACCTCGAAGCATGACAATCATGGGGTAATAAGTTTTTGCAATGTCTCCCATGGCTTCTTCGGAATGGTTTTAAGGGCCTCAAAGTTATCCAAATCCTAGCCCTTAGATAAAGTCAGAGGGGTGTCAACTTTACATGATCAATCCAAAGGCCTACAGAACTTGAATGAGTGTCAAAAGGTGTCAAATTTTGGCGAGTACTAATTCAGAGGAGGTAGTGAGTGTTGAGGGTTATAAATTGACCATAGAACAGGTAGATTGCATACCTTCCATCTGGGAGGTTTTTATTTGCCTTGATCCTTTTGGTATGCTATCCTCAATAGAACCCCTAATATCAACAGTGGACTCCACTAGTAGAACTATAAAGATCCTTTGAAGGCCACTAAATGACTTTGGGTTACAAATTTCAAAATCTAGATTGTGATCCAGTATGAGCTACATTCTTACCCATTTGAAACCTTGATTGCAAACCAGGACACTGGACCATGAAGGCCTGAATGACATCATTGCTGTGTTTATTATTTCAGTTGAATAGACTAGGAAACGGGCTTTGTGGTTACTTCAAATTTTGTAAAGGAAATGTATAATTGATCATATTTAAGAGAGCATGAGTAGACAAAGGCAAATTGAAACAAAAAAAGATATTCAAAATCTGAATGCTGAAGCAGATAAAGAAAAATGAATAATCTCTGAGTCTCTATTTACATGTATTTCTGGGTCGGGGAGATTTTGCTTCTCTCCTTTACAAAAATGCAAAGTGATTGACAATTAACCTGTCGGGATCAACCTCCTTCAAGCTTTCATCAAGTATAATAACAGAATGTTAGGCCTTTCATTTCCTTGTTATGGTTATGACTTAGAAGCAATTCAGTTGAGAAGTGAGAGTTTTGAAGGTGTCTTCATGGCATGGAATTGTGAGTCCACCCATTTGATGATCAAAGCCAAACTCTTCTTCAGCCCTGCTAAGCAAGTCTTGGAAGGATGGGTGCTTCAGATATGATACTGGAATCACAAAACGCGTTTGTCTTTCCCCAACATAAATGGCGAAATGGCCTTTTGGAACATCTGGACTTGGAATGAACTGACTTCTAGCTAGAGATTGGCGTAGAATCTCCTTTGCTTGAATCATACCGGGCAAACGGATACCCATGATAGCAGTAACTACTTTTTGCTGAAAGGCTAACAAATGGATTTCTAAGCTTTTGATATGAAGGAAAGCTTTCAGAAGAAGGAGAATGAATTTTGAATGAAATCATAACATGGGTGTGTGTGTTTATATAGAGAATCAATCAATCATGAGGATTGAGTGGTTAAGAGACATTTGCTATTGGGTGTGTTGTATGTGGGGGCAAAGTTCAGGTGTAGTTCAAGTGCCTCCACATGGTGTTGCTACTTGTTTGCTTTACATCTCACATCACAGATTGCAAAATCTTTTCCTTAAATCATAGTTACATAGTACAGGGAGGATAGAGCCCCACCAGTGTACAGATAGAGTAGTGTGATTCTTAATATCTCTCCCTTCTCTTATGCCTGGTAAACCTCAGGCCTGGTGTATTTCTGATTGACCGACTCTGGACATATGAGACCACAAGTCTACCAACAGACAATCATAATTCTTGACAACAATTTACTTTGAAACATATATAGCATATCTAAGATTAGGGATGTCCTATTGAGCCTTTTCAACCATGGAATGACCGGTAAGATCATTGGATTGGACTACTGACAAATAGAATTGTCCCCAGTAGGAACTTAAAATTGCTTTGTTTTTTAATCCATGATAATATTAACAAATTTTCACTGTCATAATCCATTACAAATAAACAGAGTTGCAGGTAATTAGATTTACAGGTAAACTAAGAGCATGACAACCATTCCCAGGATCCAATTGGCATTGTTTAAATCAAAATAGAAATCTGTGCTTTCTTAAGAAACATATTATCTTGGGCTTTTGTCACAATTTTACTTTTTATCGCAATAAATTCATTTCTGTTGATAAACTGAATTGCAGTACTAGCATGATCAGATGATTTCAATAAAATAGCAAACAATTAAAAATATATACTTTCTTTTTGCACCGCTAATTGCAAGTAGTCTGTTGTACTCTGAACGATTCACCTACCAGGTCATGTGATGTTTTTTGAGAGAGACAAATGAAGACGACGATGAGGAGTTCTGGCCCACATCATGGTTACAGTAAGTGCATAGACCTGTCTCAACTGTTATAAACTCTTTGCTCTCCAAAATGAAATTTTAGAAATTAAGATAAACAAATGGCCAATATCTGAATTCTGAAAGAGAAATTGTGAATTGCATATTGCAAAGACTGAAAGGATATGAAAATCTACTAGTAAAGTATGGCACTGGTACTTGTTCTCCACAGAATGCTGACGGTCCAACATGGATGCATAGGCACCCAAAGTATGTGGGTCACTTTAAGGAATGGCCAGACACTCCTAATATGAAGGCCAGGTCAGTGGGATCCATCTGAAAGAATTATAATCATCGGGATTTGGAGTTTTGGAAGGTCTCCCCATGACCCACCCCTGTGCATAAAATCGGACCCTCCATAATGTGTTTATGGTAAGTACTGTTTTAAGGGCCTCAAATTTGTCTAAATCCTAGCCATTAGATAAAGTCACAGGGTGCCAATTTTTCATGATGAATCCAAAGGGCTATCGAACTCAGATGACTGAAATTTTGGAGAGTGCTAAATCACAAGAGGAAGATTGATGATAGGATAGGCCATGTGGACTCTAGAGGCCAGGCAGTTCCATGCTTAGGGACCACAAACTTTGACCAAGCTGTTATCAGACTATAAATCCCTTTTCTTGTTATAAATTCCTTGTTGCACTGGCTTGAAAATCAATAGAGTTACCCAAATATATATATATATATATATATATATTTTGTTGGGAATTGAAGATGAATTTACCACTTTAAAAAATATTGCACACACTTCACTGGCTATGAAGGATATAGAGTTGTAGACAGTCACCAAAGATGACAACATAGAAAAATTACAACATTAATGAGTTTCCAACAACTATTTCAGGTTTGGACACCCTATTTTTATCCAATGTGTCTGCACCATCACTCCAATTTTCTTGGAATATGTATGAGAACAACAGGGTTACCTAAATCAAAACCCATTGGATCACAATTCAGTGTTTAGTTATTGGGTTGTGGGTGACAAAATGTAGAAAAATCCTAGTTTTGTTAGGGTAGTGTGAGATAATTTAACGTTTTGGTTCACTTACAGCCTACTAACTTTTTGTCAAATGATCTTTTTTTTAAGTCTGGCCAATCCTATCTTTGCCCCTTCTTAAGACTTAAAAATACTTTATGATATCTCAAACTAGAAGAATAATTAAATTGTATGCCTTCCATTTGGGAGGTTTTTATTAGTCTTGATCTTTTTGGTATTTTTTCCACAATAGAGCCCATAATATCAAGAGTGGAAGGATAAATTGAAGGCCTCTAAATGTGTTTGGCCAATAACTTTCATAATCTATATCATAATCCAACATGATCCAGATTCTTACCTATTTGTTCCCTTGATTGCAATCCAGGACATTGGACCATAAAGGCCTGAACAACAAGGAAATGAGTCTCCTGGTTCACATTTTATGGAAAACTATATGAATTAATCCCATTTAAGACAGCAAGTATGAGGTGACAAAAGTAAATTGTGGGAAAAAAAGATTCTAAGAAATTGAATTTTGAAGCTGATAAGAAAAATGACACTCTCTGATTGTCTATTTACATATATTTCATGGCCGGGGAAGAATTTTCTTCTCTCCTTTACAAAAATGCCAAGTGACCAACGGCGAGTTCATCAGGATCAACCTCCTTCGAGCTTTCCGTGAGAACAAGAACAAAAATGTTATGCCTTTCATTTCCTTGTTATGCTCACGACACACGAGCTATTCAGTTGAGAAGTGAGAGTTATGAAGGTGTCTTCATGGCATGGAATTGTCAGTCCACCCATTTGATGATCAAAGCCAAACTCTTCTTCTGACCTGCTTAGCAACTCTTGGAAGGATGGGTGTTTCAAGTAGGATATTGGAATCACAAACCGCGTTTGGCTTTCCCCGACATAAATGGCAAAGTGGCCTTTTGGAACATCTGGAGTTGGAATAAAGGGACTTCTAGTAAGAGATCGGCATAGAATCTCCTTTGCTTGAATCATACCAGGCAAACGGATACCCATGATTTTTGGTAACTACTATTTACTGAAATGCGAACAACTGGATTTCTAAGCTTTTGGTATGAGAGAAGGCTTTAAGAAGAAGAAGGGTGAATTTTGAATGAAAATATGACATGGGTGTGGTTGTTTATATAGAGGATCAATCAATCATGAGGATTGAGTGGTCTAGAGGCATTTGCAAATGGGTTTGTTGTATGTGGGGCAAAGTTTAGTTGTAGTTCAAGTGCCTTCACATGGTGTTGCTACTTGTTTGCTTTACATCTCACATCAGAGATTGCAAAATCTCTTCCATGAATCATGTTTAGACACTGCAGGGAACATATATAGAGCCCCACCAGTTTACAGATAACAAGAGAGTCAGTTGTGTGATGCTCAATATCTCTACCTTCTCTCATGTGTAGTGTAAGTGTAAAAAATCTCGTGGACTTACTTAGGTAGAATTAATGTAGAACTTTTGGGAAGGATTAGCTGCCTGAAAACCTGAAAGGATAGGAGAAGCGACGGTCAGAGACCCTGGCTGCAGTCAGCACAAGGCCCTCCGACGCCTGAGTTAGTGCTGTCACTGAACAAAGGGTGAAGTGAGGTGGAGAAGAAGAGAGAGAGCTTAGAGTAAAGGGGGTCCTTGTGTATCTCAAGCCCCCTTTCTCTAATGTTACCTTTCGCATAATATAGAGGTGGGGAAGTCCCATCAGAAGCTTCCTTAGTGGAGGTAGGTGAAAGGGAATGTCCCATCTGAACATACCTCGATCTCTGGTTGATGTGACCGTTCAGCGCCCATCCTATCTGTCAGTTCGTACTGCAGCGTAACTGTCTTGTCATCTGGCACTGCTGCCTAGATGGAGCACCTGGTCGAGATGGAGCACTTGGCCAAGGTGAAGCACGTGGCCGAGGTGGGAGTACCTGGCCGAGATGAAGCACTTGGCCGAGGTGGGAGTACCCGGCCGAGGTGAAGCAGTCTGACACTGTTGCCGAGATGCATGAAGCCGAGACCAAGATATGCCTAGCTGGTACTTTTACCGGAGTTGAGCACGGTTTTGGTATTATGAAATTATCCACACATGTAGTAAACTGTAAACCTCGGTACTTTGTGAAGGTCTAAATATGCTTCAAGACCACTGATCTGATGGGCCAGGTTGTGGATAGACCTAGCCCCAGAACTCTACCAACTGGCAATGATAATGCTTTGACAACAACCTACACTGATGCATTTATAGTAAATCTAAGATTTAAATGTTCTATTAAGCTTTTTCAATCATAGTAAGACCCATTAGATCATTGGTTTGGGCTACTAACTGCTTAGAATTGTTTACAGCAGGCACTTGAAAGTGCTTATTAATCCATGATATTTTTAACTTCTTCCTTTTCTCTCTTTATTTCAAGATGAAATTTGACATGAAATTTATTTATTATATCTTTTGATTTTATAAATTGACTTTATGGATCTTCATGAACCAAGTGGGGGCAACTCAATTTATGATAATATGATTGTTCATGGGTTTGGCTAACATATGAGCAATTTCCTCTTCTTTCTTTCTTTCTTTTTCCTCTTGTGCCTTAACCAATGTAAACCACTGTAGGTGATTAGGTTTACAGGTAAAATGAATGCTGGGCGGCTTAGTTCTGAGAATGAAAATAGGGCGAAAGTACATAAGTTCTCTACCACTGATCACTAATTAGACAAGCTTATTCATCTATCTGGAGGGCATGGGTTCTTAGGTAAAAGGTAAAGCTATTAAGCTGACTGTCTATTTTTTCCTTTTGAAAACATTTTTCCTCAAACAGGGTTATGGATTTTCAGTTATCACAAGTTTTAAGGGTGTGGTCCATCCACAGGAAACTGATACATGAGCAGGTAAAAAAAAGAGTCTTAATGTACACTTGTATATCTCTTGCTTACTATAGTTTTTTTTTTTTTTCACTTTTGCTATTGTTGGGAAAGTCCCATATCCCACATCGCCGAAGTAATGGGTTTCACGGGCCTTCATATACCTGTTTGGGCCTTCAACCTATCAGCTTAAGCTTTTGGGTTGGTACATGGTATCTTGAATGGTTTTAAAGACAAAAGTAATGGGTTCAACAGGCCTTCGTATACCTGTTTGGGGCTTGCACCTCTCAGCTTAAGCTTTGTAGTCTCCTTGGTCATCACTGTGAAAGTGAAATCCCTAACAGGGGGTTTGGCTATGAGATTTTTTTACTGTAGTCATGATGTTATCCAAATACCAGTTAAGGGAAGATGATAAGCACTCAGCCCTGCAGTAAACATCAATTTTTTTTTACCGTAATCGCATAATGACTTGACTGGAAAAACTCAGCCATCAATTGGATGAATTAGCATTGTATCCATTTGATTCAGTCATCAAGAGAATGGTGCTGCCACTAGTTTCCCTTGTAAGATTTTCATAAGAGAACAAAATGTCTCTGATGCAGTTGTGACTTAATAGTAAACTAGCACAACACACTGCATGCCAGTATATCTCCATCTTTGAAGTTTGAACTAAATTGGTTGTGTGGGGATTTCTACATGATACCAAGATTATCATCCCATCTTAGTTAGGTCAGCACCACTTCGGTCAGCACCCTCTCAGCTATGTGGAGATTTCTACATGATACCAAGATTATCATCCCATCTCAGTTAGGTCAGCACCCTCTCAGCTAGGTCAGCACCACCTCGGCCAAGTGAACCACCTCGGCCACGTTCTCCACCTCGGCCAAGTGCTTCACCTCGGCCAAGTGCCTCACCTCGGCCAAGAACTCCCACCTAGGCAGCAGTGCCAGAATGCTTGCCAAGACGGGTACAAATAATTGTACCTCTATGGAAACCCAACCACGTTACAAAACGTGTCGAGTAATGATGACATGCATCTGGTAGAGATAAAAAGTTGTCATTATCTGCAATTAAAGAAGTAAGGTCCGATGGGACAATGCCTTCACATACCCCCACTAAGGGAACATAGTACTGGCTGATGGGACTTCCATCTCCATCTACCTCCAAAAGTCAACTCTTCAGCCTATATATACATAGAGGTAAACTAAAAAAAAAGGTACGCCAAGGCTTACACTCAGAGACACCCTTCCTCTTTTCCTTCTTCCTCCATCCTTTGTTGAGTTGTGGAACTAACTTAGGCATCGGAGGGCCTTGCGCTGACAGCAGCCAGGGTCTCTGATCCTTTGTTTCTCCTCCTCTTTCAGGTTTTCAGGCAGCTAATCCTTCCCAAAAGTTCTACATTCATCTAAGTAAGTCCGCGAGATTTTTTGCACTTACAATTGGCGCCGTCTGTGGGAAACGATACGAAAACGCCATGCCTCCGAGAGTTAAGAAGGGCGGAGAATCATCAAGGGCCTTACCACCGCCACCACTTGTGTTGCCAGAGCAACCGTCGGTCCCTCGCCAGAGGAGATCCCGGGCAAGATCTGGTCCAGCAGGCGTCAAGGGGCCTGTGTCTCAGTTTGGTTCGCCTTCAAGGGGGGTGACAGCACCTCCCAGGCAAAATAACCTTCAACTGAAGCAACCCCGGCAAGACGATCTTCAATTAGAGCTTCCTCGACAAAATAAAACTCCAGTGCCATCCAAATCTCGTCAGTCTCATCACCGAATTGACAGTGAAGATGATGATGCCGACTCTCTCCTCACGGGAATCAGGGCCCGAAACCTTGTTATCCAAGAGCAAGACGAGTTGATTCGTCGCCTCCAGCAGCAGCTACGAGAAAGGGCGGTAACTTCAGTTTTGCCCCTAGGCGTAACCGAGCTGTGGGCAGAAGATAAAGAAAAAGTCACCAAGACAGAAGAACAACCATAGGGACAATCCCTTGGTTCATCTTGGAAAGTCTTCATCAACGGATCCTTGACTGTCAAAAGTCAAGTTGAGAGCAGCTCGATTTTAGTTGCCTCCAGAAGGCACAGACGAAACACCAGGTTAGAGAACTCGGTGGGTACCTCAACAGCTTCGGGGTCTCGGTGATAGCACCAGCCTCGGACTGAACAACACCAGCTTGCTAACACTAGCTCGGTTACAGCGTCAGCTCGGTGACAGCACCAGCTCGGTTACAGCGTCAGCTCGGTGGCAGCACCAGCTCGGTTACAGCGCCAGCTTGGTGACAGCACCAGCTGTAGACACCTCATTTTGGCCCCCCATGATAGCCTTAAACACTTATCATATATAACGATGCCCCCATTTCACCCATGATTGAATGGTTAATGGCATGATTCAAATTAATTAATGACGATGAAGATGCTTGTTGATAATTTTAGACTTAGTTCGGCAATTCATAGAAATTGTGAGAGAAAAGGCCGAATCGCGTTGAGATCTCGAGTTCAACCCACTACTCATACCAGGCATGGACTACAACACTATTCCAAACCCTTTCCAGACTACATAGAACACACTCATATTGTTCCTAGAGAAGCTACATATGGTTTGCCTAAATACAATGTGATTAACATGAGTGAAAAGGTTAGAATCATTGATCCAAGTATCCCTTATTTTCCTGACCTCTGACCATTAGGATCTATAGACCACAAGATTCTACGTTCCGAGAGCTTTCCGACGATATATAGAACGTCCAATTCCGGCCAACGGATCAAAAGATATGACCCTCGGAAGACTACATAAATGATACCGCACCAGGGACACACTTGGGCGCCCATATAAGTGCGCCCAAGTTCCAAGCTGCACTTGGGCACACACACAGGTGCGCCCAGGTTCCAAGGACACACAGGTGCGCCCAAGTCGTGTGTGCACCCAAGTTTTGAAATCCACTTGGGCTCCCCCACAAGTGCGCCCAAGTCCGATTCCCTTTGTTTTAGTCCAAATTCAACTCGAACCAAACCCTAGGTCAACTGAACCCCAGGTCCCTGCCATTTTCCGACCTATGATCACTATGATGTATGGACCAACAGCACCATCCAACACCACACATCACATAAACACACCAAAAAAAAAAAAGAATCAAAACTGCCCCCTTAAATCCATAAAAAAAAAAAAAAACACATAAATATTTCACCAAAAAAAAAAAACTGAATCTAAATTAACTAAAATACTCAACAAACCCAATCACACCAACTAATTCATTAATTTCCACGAATTGCACTAAATCCACTTTTTTCCCCAAATTTTTCCAAAATCCTGTTAGGCATTGATCTCCCCATCAGCACGTCCATTTTTAATTTAATTAGAGGCTAGGACCTTTCTCCCCAGGCTGAAGCGGACCTGCCTCACCATTTCCATGAAGACCCATCACCTGTATGGCCATCACAGCTAATGGTAGAACCTCATTCCACATCTTAGAACTTCATTTAAGGAAAAAGAAAGGAGATAGAAAACTTGGAGGTCTATCCCATAGAATTTGAACAAACCTAATCCATGGTCTACTCCTAAAGTTATCTTTGATCAATAATTATCCTCTTTGCAAAATTAGGACCGGACCACTTGGGTTCAAGATTTTTGGATAAAAATAATGAGAAGTGAAAGAAAGGGGACCATGTCCAATTCAAGAACTAAAACACAAAGAGCCTAAAAATCACAAACCTTCAAAACAATACTAAAATGTGTAAAAAGTCTAAGGAACTTAAACCTGAACATAAATATGATAAAACCCACCAACACACATGGTAAAACAACATAATTAATACAATTAATCTAAAAACAAACAAACAAATCAAACTTAAACAATCGACTTAAACAAGAAACCCCACTTACTCAAATAAAAGATGAGTTGAAAGCTCTCACATTTAGAGTTTGGAATTGAAGAAAAATATACAAAGGAGAGTAAAGGGGCTCTCTGCACACGAAATGTGGTGCCAACCATGCTTACACCCATTTCTGCCCCGAGAGCCTAAGAAATTGGCAAAAAAAATAAAATTTGATGACCAGACCAAAAAAAAAAAAAAAAAAACAAAAAAAAGAAGCAAAAAAAAAAACAAAAAAAAGGGAAGCTAAAGAGGCACACACAGAAAAGCACGACGCACATTGTTGAACCAAATATTGTCCCATCACAAGGGGTCCAGTCACGTCATGTGCACATTAGTCCCATCACACATACATCTAGCATTGTGCATTGCATCCTATGTCATCTCCATCAATAGAAATTAAAATTGTTATTTCTGCAAATTATAATATTAAGTACTGACAGGCAAGAGAGCAGAATTTTTTTAGTGTTTGTCCACTGCAAATTTACAACCCAAAAATGAGAACAACAAAAGTGATTCAAACACACTGATGGGGATGAATGACACAAACTTCTGCAAATGGACAACGAAAGAAAGCGACAATGAGCCCCGTCGTAGGACTCATGAAAAACTCTTGAGGTAAGTACACCTAACTATGAATTTTCATGATTTTATTTCACGTCTGGAAATTGAGTCGCCGTAGGCCTCCCTTAAGCGCTTATAATCGGTACGGCGACCATAATACCGTGCTATCACGAATTATGATGTCTGCCGACTCAAATCTTGACGTTGGAGAATGGAATCCGTGTAACTCGAAACTCTCCATGATAAGCACAAAATGATGATCGAATCTATCCCAGGTTCTCATCTAGGCTTGGGTGAAGACCAAAATCCCTAGAGAGTGACGGTTATTCCGGTGGACATTTTCCATTGATTTAGCTTTTTCGATGCATACTCGAGTTTCAAAATAAAATCACTTTTCAAAAAAATGCATCTCATTCTCACATGCACCTTACACCATTGCTTGAACTATGTTTGTGATTGCCTTCAAGATCTCTATTATTACTAGTTAGTTTTAACTATGCCTTGAGCATTCAACTATGGATGAAAGTCAAAAGACATTATATATGACAAACTAAAAAAATAAAACTCTATTGCAAGAACAAATGAAATTCTAATTGTGACTTAACCAATCCAAAGATTGACTTCTGATTCAGACCACCGGGACACAGTACCCACCATCACTTTAAATTAAGCAACCGGGGCACAGTTCCCAACCCGCCACGTGGCAATACCACGGGCACCGAGGCACAGATCTCGGGTTTCCAATCAAATCAGTAGGCACGTAACTTCTTCTTTTTTATTTTTTCCCCTGAATCAGGATCGATCCTAGAAAAGTGAACATCACCTTTAGAACGAGTTTACAATTGCATACATCCGTAGGCAGCCACTCCCGCGAGCTCAAAAGCTCCCGTGAGTCATGAGTGGTGTGTCTACTTTCTTTGGAGCACAACTCTCCACGTGTTGCTCTCCAAAGAGGGGCATACTGTAGACACCTCATTTTGGCCCACCATGATAGCCTTAAACACTTATCATATATAACGATGCCCCCATTTCACCCATGATTGAATGGTTAATGGCATGATTCAAATTAATTAATGACGATGAAGATGCTTGTTGATAATTTTAGACTTAGTTCGGCAATTCATAGAAATTGTGAGAGAAAAGGCCGAATCGCGTTGAGATCTCGAGTTCAACCCACTACTCATACCAGGCATGGACTACAACACTATTCCAAACCCTTTCCAGACTACATAGAACACACTCATATTGTTCCTAGAGAAGCTACATATGGTTTGCCTAAATACAATGTGATTAACATGAGTGAAAAGGTTAGAATCATTGATCCAAGTATCCCTTATTTTCCTGACCTCTGACCATTAGGATCTATAGACCACAAGATTCTACGTTCCGAGAGCTTTCTGACGATATATAGAACGTCCAATTCCGGCCAACGGATCAAAAGATATGACCCTCGGAAGACTACATAAATGATACCGCACCGGGGACACACTTGGGCGCCCATATAGGTGCGCCCAAGTTCCAAGCTGCACTTGGGCGCACACACAGGTGCGCCCAGGTTCCAAGGACACACTGTGTGTGCGCCCAAGTCTCTGGTTACCCTAGAACCCACTTTAGTGCACATTTAGGTCGGTTCTTCACCACTCTTCATAGTTCCGACCCAATCTCAATCCGAAAACGATCCAAAACCAAACCCCAAGCCCATTCGACCCAGAAGATAACATGGGCGCACTTGTGTGTGCACTCAAGTTCTGAAATCCACTTGGGCGCCCCCACAAGTGCGCCCAAGTCCGATTCCCTTTGTTTTAGTCCAAATTCAACCCGAACCAAACCCTAGGTCAACTGAACCCCAGGTCCCTGCCATTTTTCGACCTATGATCACTATGATGTATGGACCAACAGATTCTACTTTTCAAGAGCTTTCCAACGGTATATAGAACATCCAATTCCGACCAACGGTCCAAGAGTTATGGCCCGCGGAAGATAGCCCTAACGATCCCCCCAGTAGAGACCACTTGGGCGCCACCCTAGGTGCGCCCAAGTTTCATCCTGCGCGCCCAGGTGTCCAGTTGGCTTAGAACGGAGCTTGAATACATATTTGTGTGGGTTTCGCTCTATCTTTCGCAATCCCGACCTGACCTCAACCCGAAAACAGTTCGAAACCGAACCGAAAGCCCACTTAGCCCCAAAACCAACATGGGCCCATCTATGCATGCGCCCAAGTTCCGAAGCTAACATGGGCGCACCCATGTGTGCGCCCAAGTTCCCCGTAACCCTAGACTTGCCTTGGTTTGCGTGAAACCTCTGGAAACTCATGCAAACAGCAGCCCTAACCCCTTCTCCACGAAAAAACCCTTATATAAGGATCTCTTATGTCATTTACAAGAGGGAGGCTACCAAAAAGAATAGAAAAACTAGAAGAAAAGAGAGAAAGAGAGAGTGGCCACCAAAGAGAGAGCTTTGGATCTAGATGAAAGGAGAAGAAGGAGCTTTTGTTTCCCAAGATTAGCAATGGAGAGAGCTTCCGAAAGCCATGGATCTACGCGAAAACTTCAACCTACGATTCCGACCGGTATTTATAGATTAGGTTCTCTTCCATTAAATCCAACATCATTAATGTTTAGAAATATGCTTAGGATCATGCATGCATTATAGATCTGCATTAATAGTAGTATTTTTCAGTAGATCTAATACTTAGTAATCATCCATCATTAGTAACATGCTTAGGATCATCCCTACTCCGTAGATCTGCATTATTTCTTGCATTCCGAACTCGTGATTAGGATAGACTTTGCATCCATTTCATCTTCATTAAGTAAAATCCGAAAAAAATATATATAAAAATAAAATAAAAAAAAGTGCAACAAAACACTTGGGCGCAACTATCTGTGCGCCCAAGTGTCTGCAACAGTCTTCAACCCCGAGTTTCATAGTAAGCACAATTTATTTCTTAGATCCAAACTCGTTTTTCATACATATTGTTATTGGGACCTTCGGATCTATAATCTTGCATCCCAAATCGCGCGAAAAGTATCGAGAAAAGAAACAAAGAAGAAGAAAAGTGCAGGAAAAACTTGGGAGCAACTGTGTGTGCGCCCAAGTTTCTGGATAGGCTTTTGGCCCCGACTTCTCGTTTCGCGTGTACTCTGTTTCTTAGATCCGGGCCTACCCCTATAAAAGTTAGTATTAAAGTCTTCGGATTTGAGAAAAGTGTTAAAAGGATTAGAAGGAAGACCAAATATATCGCAAAAGATAAAGGGAAAAAAGAGACAGTGAACTTGGGAGCAACTGTGCGTGAGCCCAAGTTGTGCAGAGAAACTTGGGAGCAACTGTGTGTGAGCCCAAGTTGTGCAGAGAAACTTGGGAGCAACTGTGTGTGCGCCCAAGTTCCTAATTCGTTTTCCGGCCCGCCTTTTCATATCTATGCATTCCATTTAGCTTGCTGCTTTATCTTTGTGGTAATTTCAATTGACTACTGAACTTCTAGACTTCGAAGTATCAAATTATCATCATTTTAGGTTCGGATAAATTGCATAAAATACCAAAAAAATCAAAATCATAAAATATTTCTCCTCTCATCTTACTCTCTAGTAATTAGAGAAGAGGACACAAAAAAGAAAGTAATTAAAAGAAGTATTAGAATTATAAAATTAGACATTAAGTAGCTAATCTTAGGATATTTCATTCGTGCCTAAGTAAATCAATAAATTTGATCAACTCCTAATCTAAAACACTTAATTAACTCAAAACACCTAATTAAAATATCCAATTAAAACCCATAGAATTAATTAACTAAATCCCTGAAATTGATTAACAACTCTTAATAAAACCTTAATTAACAAACCTTAATTAAAATCCTAATTAATAAGCCTAAATAAATTAAAACCCTAATTAACCAACCTTAATTAATAAGCCTAAATAAATTAAAACCCTAATTAACAAACCTTAATTAAAATTTTGATTAACAAGCCTATATAAACCAAAACCCCTAATTAATCAAACCCTAACAACAAAACCCTAGCCACAAATCCCTAATTAAGACCCTAATAGAAACCTAATTAAAGACAATAAGACTCAGCCACACCCAGAGAATAGAGACATTCCCCAACCAGAATACCAAATCCGACTTAGAAGCACCCTAGAATTGAACGAACTAGTAGCTCCACAACAGGCAGACACTTAGGAGCAACCAGAGGTGAGCCTAAGTTATTCAGCAAAGATAGGAGCAACCATAGGTGCACCCAAGTTACTCGGGAAACATAGGAGCAACCAGAGGTGAGCCTAAGTTATTCAGCAAAGATAGGAGCAACCATAGGTGCACCCAAGTTATTCAGGAAACATAGGAGCAACCATAGGTGCGCCCAAGTTTATCTCCATTACCCGGGACCTCCGAAGCCGTATTGTATTCACTTTGAACCTTGACCTTAATCAACATCATAAGACCATCACAGAACCAATAACAACCCACAAATTAAAGATTTAATTAACTTAAACCCAACCGGAATCTCAAACCGAAATCGGACGGGCGAACAATATCAAGGCATCACTTGGGCGCACACACAGGTACACCCAAGTTTACAGAACACCTAGGCGCACACACAGGTGCGCCCAGGTTTCCTGTCTAGCCCAAGTCGCGAATCTCGGTTACAATTCGAATTCCGGACTTAAACCATTAAGATAAATCAATCCAGAACCTAAAACAACATTAAAACAGAGACTTGCATCAAGTAGAAACTCCCCGAATTCCAAAATCAATAGCGATACCATCGTCACCAACCTAAGCACACAAAACCTGACACTTGGGCGCCACCATCTGTGCGCCCAAGTTGGCTGAGTAACATAGGCGCAACCATAAGTGCGCCCAAGTTCTCCGTCAGTCCTACTTCACCGATTTCGACATCTTTCTACCATTTGGGACAAAACCTGAAATTCCAGAACCTAAAATAGAACCTCAACATATTTAAAAACACATTAATCAGAACCTTAAAGCATCCCTAAATCACTCTTAATCAACTCATAACTTAAAACAAACCCACCCAATTTAAGACCATAACCAAATTCCTTAGGCATAGAAATTGCCAAGCTTAGGCTATTTGCACCCTAGGATTATATCAGATTCCCCCATTAGATAAATTAGAGTATTAAGCTTCGTCCCACCACTTTTCTTGTTCCGTCAGGGGATCGGGAAAGCTGATGTGGGCGGTCTAGGACCTTAGGTTAGGGTTAATCCGATGATCAATAATAAAGCATTAATCACGTAAATCCAAGTATCAATATAAAAAATATCAAAAATTATGCTAGCCCAATATCAAAAATCCATAAAAAACCATAAAACCAACAAAATAAACCCAAAAAGATTTTTCCTTTATTTCTTCCTCCACCTCAGGTGCAGATATTTAATCGAACTTAATGATAAAAGGGAACAAAGAACTGACTTCAAAAATTGAATAAATGAGAATAATTAGATGAGATGAGTGATTTCACACACTTTGCATATTTTTATTTCGGCCCATCGGCCACCCTAAATCAATCACGGCCCATCGGCCACTCTAAAACAAACACCGGCCCATCGGCCACCTTCAATCAATTACAGCCCATCGGCTTTTCACTTTATCACTCGTGTATCGCACATGAAAAACACAGAAATCACAAGTCAAAGTCTCATTTGCATCATCATTTTGGTTTGAAAAAGTCAGCCTTTAAACCCTATTTTGCCAAGGGATTAGAAGGGGGTACCCGGGAACGGGGCCGATCCTCTTCTTAAATATTTGGCACCTCCCCCCTTTTTATTTTCTTTATTTTAATTATTTCATTTCACTTGGATATACTATGATTTTGTTGTGTGAGGATTAACCTTATTTGGACTCTAACTCATAACCCTGAATTGACCCTATATTAAAGAGACCCAAAGAGACCCAAATTAATGTGATAGGAAAACCGTCGTGTGTTGCCGGCAGCACATTAGACGAGAGAAGAACCCACCCATTTATTTTCTCCCATTTTTCTTCGGCTTTTGTCGAAGAACGGTGTTACGGCCGTTACCGTAGCTGGCAATCGTGATCCATCGATTTTGAGGGTAGTCGGAATCCTCATTTTCGATGTAAAATTTAAATAGCACATATAGATGAATGGCGATTTCCCTCCCCTAGGGGATCAAAATTCACATCCGACACCAGCTCGCTAACACCAGCTCGGTTACAGCGCCAGCTCGGTGACAGCACCAGCTCGGTTACAAGGTCAGTTCGGTGACAGCACCAGCTCGCTAACACCAACTCGGTTACAACGTCAGCTCGGTGATGGCACCAGCTCACTAACACTAGCTTGGTTACAGCGTTAACTCGGTGACAGCACCAGTAACTTCAGCCAGAAAGATCGCACGTCGCCAACCGACACCATGATATAGTGTGAGCTCCCAACTCAATATTCAGAAAGCCCTCTCATCTTAATAACTCCCGACTTCAAAGAGTTAGAACTCTAAGAAGTCAGGAGCTAGGGGGCAGTTGTGTGGGGATATCTACATGATACCAAGATTATCATCCCATCTCAGTTAGGTCAGCACCACCTCGGTCAGTACCCTCTCAGCTAGGTCAGCACCACCTCGGCCAAGTGCCTCACCTCGGCCAAGTGCCTTACCTCAGCCAGGAACTCCCACCTAGGCAGCAGTGCCAGAATTCTTGCCAAGACGGGTGCAAATAGTTGTACCTCTATGAAAACTCAACCACGTTACAGAACGTGTCGAGTAATGATGACATGCATCCGGTAGAGGTAAATAGTTGTCATTATCTGCAATTAAAAAAGTAAGGTCCGATGGGACAATGCCTTCACCTACCCCCCACTAAGGGAACATAGTACTGGCTTATGGGACTTCCATCTCCATCTACCTCCAAAAGTCAACTCTTCAGCCTATATATACATAGAGGTAAACCAAAAAAAAAGGTACGCCAAGGCTTACACTCAGAGACACCCTTCCTCTTTTCCTTCTTCCTCCATCCTTTGTTGAGTTGTGGAACTAACTTAGGCATCGGAGGGCCTTACGCTGACAGCAGTCAGGGTTTCTGATCCTTTGTTTCTCCTCCTCTTTCAGGTTTTCAGGCAGCTAATCCTTCCCAAAAGTTCTACATTCATCTAAGTAAGTCCGCGAGATTTTTTGCACTTACATTGGTCTTCCAATTTATTTTAGTGAAAGACTTCTGTAATAAATGTGTTGATGCAAATTCAGATGCAAGATGTGCATTTCAAATGCCTTAATCAAATGGATACAAACAAAACCTACGACAGCAGTTCCATTGTGGTTACTTCATATTCTGTTGATCATATTTAAGAAAGCAAGTATAAGAAGACATAAGAATGAAATTGGAAGAAAAAAAAAAAAAAGGAAATGAAGAATTTGAATTTTGAAGCTGATAGAACAACATGAAAAAATCTCTGATTGTCTATTTACAAATATTTCTTCGTGAGGGGTGATTTTTACTCTCCTTTACAAAAATGTCATTTGGGTTTGGCGAATGCCAGGACCCATAACTAGTCCCTCAGAACCATCCTCCTATCCTTCCATGAGGATGAGAACAAAGTGTTAGGCCCTCCATTTCCTTGTAATACTCTCACGAGCAATTCAGCTGAGAAGTGAGAGTTATGAAGGTGTCTTCATGACATGGGATTGTGAGTCCACCCATTTGATGATCAAAGCCAAACTCTTCTTCAGCCCTACTAAGCAAGTATTGGAAGGATGGGTGCTTCAAATATGATACTGGAATCACAAACCGTGTTTGGCTTTCCCCGACATAAACGGCGAAATGGCCTTTTGGAACATTTGGACCTGGAATGAATTGACTTCTAGCTAGAGACCGGCGTAGAATCTCCTTTGCTTGAATCATACCAGGCAAACGGATACCGATGATTTTCAGTCACTACTATTAACTGAAATGCGAACAACTGGATTTCTAAGCTTTTGGTACGAGAGAAGGCTTTAAGAAGAAGAAGGGTGAATTTTGAATGAAAACATGACATGGGTGTGGTTGTTTATATAGAGAATCAATCAAGCATGAGGATTGAGTGGTCTAGAGGCATTTGCAAATGGGTTTTTTTGTATGTGGGGAAAAGTTTAGTTGTAGTTCAAGTGCCTTCACACATGGTGTTGCTACTTGTTTGCTCTACATCTCACATCAGAGATTGCAAAATATCTTCCATGAATCATGTTTAGACACTGCAGGGAACATAGAGCCCCACCAGTTTACAGATGACAAGAGAGCCAGTTGTGTGATGCTCAATTGCTCTACCTGCTCTCATGTGTAGTAAACTGTAAACCTCAGTACTTGTGAAGGTCTAAGTACGGCTCTTGAATTGGTGATCCAAGACCACTGATCTGATGGGCCAGATTGTGGATAGACCTGGCCCCATAACTCTACCAACTGGCAATGATAATGCTTTGACAACAACCTACACTGATGCATTTATAGTACATCTAGATTTAAATGTTCTATTGAGCCTTTTCAATTGTAGTAAGACCCATTAGATGATTGGTTTTCGTTACTAACTACTGAGAATTGTTTACAACGGGCACTTGAAAGTGATTATTAATCCAAGATATTTTTAACGTACTTCTTCCTTTTCTCTCTTTATTTCAAGATAAAATTTGACATGAAATTTATTTATGATGTCTATCGATTTTATAAAGTGGCTTTATGGATCTTCATGAACCAAGTGGGGGCAACTGAATTTATGCATATATATGATGGTTCATGGGTTTGGCCAACATATTAGCAATTTCCTCTTCCTTCTTTCTTTCTTTTTTGTTTTCCTCCCTTGCCTCAACCAATGTAGGTGATTAGGTTTAAAGGTAAAATGAATGCTGGGCAGCTTAATTCTGTGAAGGCAAATGTGACCAAAGTACATAAGTTCTCTACCACTTATCACTAATTAGACAAAAAGCTTGATGTAAGTCATACTCTAAGGAGAATCACTAATTAGACAAGCTTTTTCATCTATCTAGAGGACATGGGTTGTTAGGTAGAAGGTAAAGCTATTAAGCGGACCGTCTATTTTTTTTCCTTCTGAAAACATTTTTCCTGAGACAGGGTTATAGATTTTGTACCATAATCATGAGTTTTAAGGGTGTTGTCCATCCATAGTAAACTGATCATGAGCAAGTTAAAAAAAATAGTCTTAACGTACACTTGTAAATATCTTGCTTATTACAGGTTATTTATTTATTTTTTTCGTTTTCCCTTTTGCTATTGTAGTCCGACCTGTGATGCTAATGGATTAACCCCTAGTCGTCCCTATGAAAGTGAGCTCCCTTGCCACTGAGCTATCAGTAGGTCCGCTAATACCAGGAGTTTGGCTATGAATATATTTTTTTTACTTTAGTCATGATGTTATCCAAATACCAGTTAAGGGAAGATGATAAGCACTCAGCCCTGCAGTTAACATCAATGCACCTGTATGACTATAATCGCATAATGACTTGACTGGGAAAACTCAGTCATCAATCGGATGAATTAGCATGGTATCCATTTGATTCAATCATCAAGAGAATGCTGCTACTAGTTGGCCTTGTATGAATTTCATAAGAGAACAAAATTTCTCCGATGCAGTCGCACCTTTACATTAAACTAACACAGCACCCTACAAGCCAGTCTATTTCCATCTTTGTAGTTTGAACTGAATTGGTCTTTTGTAATATATGCGTGTTGCAAATTCAGGTATAAGATGTGCATTTCAAATGCCTTGATCAACTGAATACATAACAAAACCTACTGCAGCAGTTCCATTGTGGTTGCTTTAGCTTCTGCAATGGCTTTATATGAATTGATCATATTTAAGAGAGCAAGTATAAGAAGACATAGAAAGAAATCGGAAAAAGAAAAGGAAACTAAGAATTTGAGTTTTGAAGCTGATATAGCAACATGAAAAAATCTCTGATTGTCTATTTACAAATATTTCTTCATGAGGGGAGATTTTTGTTCTCCTTTACAAAAATGTCATTTGGGTTTGGCGAATGCCAGGACCCACAACTAAGTCCCTCAGAACCATCCTCCTATACTTCCATGAGGATGAGAACAAAGTGTTAGGTCCTCCATGATGATGATGATGACGACTCTCACAAGCAATTCAGTTGAGAAGTGAGAGTCATGAAGGTGTCTTCATGACATGGGATTGTGATGTCAGCTTAAGATCCCTCAATCCACAGGAAGATCTCCTTGGGTTTAATCCAAATGACACAATAAACATCAATAAATTGAGAATGGGTTTGAGCTTACCTGACTCCATAACTTTGTTTTGAAGGTAATGGAAGCTCCTTGATATAACAGAAGCTTGAAACTTTGTGGGGTTTACAACTCCTTTGCCTTTGCTATTCTTTCTTGCTTAGTGAGGGAGGCCAAGAAACTATTAACCAAAGAAGTTACCCAAATGGGTCCTTTTATAGAAGATTCCTACCCATTAAGGAACCATTAACCCCCCAACGGTCACCTGACCCTTTAATATCAGCCCATGATTAGTTTGTTGTAAAGTGAGCTCAAAATAAGTGGGTATCATTAAAGTTCCTTAATGGGCTTGTGGTTATATGAGCCACACCCATTTAATCCAACATTCTCCCACTTGGCCCATATGACCAAGAAAACAAAATCCAATATTTTAGTTTTAGGAAATTCATTTTCATATAGTACTTTGAAAAAATGATAAAACGACCTTGACCGATGCGCATCGACTTTTAAAAAATAATTGCCAACGTGTCTCTTATGCTGAACCTTAATACTGTGACTAAGTTGGTTTACCAATGTGAACCATAACGGTTACATGTCTTTAATGACATGATCCTTTCCATAATTACTCCACTACCACCCCAACCTAACCAAGTCCTTGATAAGGGTAAAATAGGACATTTTCAATGGCCATCCTATTTAATTGGGTACAATAATGTCATTCTGTTTAATATTCTTATTTTATTCACTTTAATACATGTAAATATTTGACAAAATAAGAATTACGAAATTATTACTGTAATGATGTCCTCAATAATAAGGCAAATCAATAAGGTCCATATTTCTAATATGCCCTCTATAAGCCTTTGGCGCCAATGCCTTTGTTAACGGATCCGCTATCATTTGGCTCGTTGGAGCCCCAACAATAGACACCAATCGATCTCGTACCTTTTCCTTTAACACAAAGTACTTAACTTCCAAAAACTTTGATTTACTGGAAACTTTGTCATTTTGAGCAAATCTTGTTGCTGCATCATTATCACAAAAGATTTTAAGAGGTTTAGAAATTGTATCCATAATTCATAAACCTGTGATAAAGTCTCGCATCCATAATGCATGACCTATTGCTTCAAAACATGCCACATATTCGGCATCAAATGTGGATGGAGTCAC
Organism: Cinnamomum chago; assembly: GCA_038049695.1. Taxonomy (NCBI): domain Eukaryota; kingdom Viridiplantae; phylum Streptophyta; class Magnoliopsida; order Laurales; family Lauraceae; genus Cinnamomum; species Cinnamomum chago. Next base: position 16,765,854 of record CP142453.1, read on the forward strand.
TAGGGTTTGTTTCGCACTTCTCCATGATACTGCCCCACCAGTTAAAAGGAAAATATATCCTGAAGTCGACTTTCTTGTATCGAGGCATCCAGCGAAATTTGAGTCTGAATAACCGATCACTTCTAATTGTTCGGACTTTCTGTATGAGAGCCTGTAATTCCTAATGCCACTAAGATATCGCAAGACTTTCTTAACTTCTACCAAATACGTCATTCTTGGGTCACTTTGATATCTACTAAACATGCCAACTGCAAAACTAATATCAGGTCTAGTGCATGTTTGTGCATACATCAAACTCCCTACTGTAACAGCATAAGGACATTGGTCCATTTGACGTCTTTCGATTTCATTTCTTGGACTTTGCTCTTTACTAAATTTGTGAATCTTGAGGCCTACATCCTTCCATACAGAATCTTTTAAGAATAGTTTTAATATAGGATTCCTGTGATAACCCAAGTAATCATCGAGATCTATCTCGATATATCTCAATTCCTATTACAAAGGTTGCTTCTCCCATGTCTTTCATATCAAAATTATTCTTAAGATATTCCTTGGTTTCATGAATTATACCAAGGTCATTACTAGCTAGCAAAATATCATCGACATATAGTATCAATATTATAAACTTGCTCCCGCTAACCTTGAGATAGATGCAATGGTCTACTGGATTTTCGGAAAAACCGAATGATGTGATAATGCTGTTAAATTTAAGATACCATTGCCTGGAAGCTTGTTTCAAACTATATATCGATTTCTTTAATTTGCAAACTAATTTATTGGTATTTCCTTTTATGAATCCTTCTGGTTGTTCCATGTATACCTCTTTTTCTAAATTTCCATTTAGGAACGCTGTCTTAACAACCATTTGATGTAGCTCTAAATTGAAATGAGCTACAAAAGCCATAATTATCCTAAATGAATCCTTTTTAGACACCAGAGAGTAAGTCTCATTGTAATCAACTCCCTCTCTTTAAGTAAAACCTTTAGCCACAAGCCGAGCCTTAAATCATTCTACATTTCATTTCGAGTCCCTTTTGGTCTTGAAGACCCATTTACAGCCTACGGCCTTAGAACCCTTGGGCAGTTCGATAATATCTCAAACCTCATTAGTGGCCATTGATTCTAACTCTTCTTTCACATCATCCATCCATTTTTCAGAATTCACACTTTCTATGGCTTTCTTGAACGTTCTAGGATCATCTTTTATCCCAATATCGGCTTCCTCTAAATATACAACATAATCGTCCGAAATGGCATGTCTTCTTATTCGAGTTGACCTCCTTAATTCCGGATCATTAGGAAGTGGATTATCAAGATATTCTGGGAGTGGATCATTAATGGGCTGACCAATATTATGTTCAACTTGGTCATTTTGTGGTTGTTGTATCTCTTGATAACCATTAATAATATCAAGTGGAACAAACTCATTTTGTGTATCAGGTAACTCAATATTTTCCCTGATTTCTTTATAAACTATATCTCTTCCTTGAACACTCCCACTATTCTCATGATTCTCCAGAAATTTTGCATTTCCCGATTCTACAATCTTAGTGGTATGATTAGGACAATAAAACCTATACCCTTTAGACCTCTCAGGATAACCAATAAAATAGCCACTAATAGTTTTAGGGTCTAATTTTCTTTCATTTGGGTTATAAGTTCTCACTTCAGATTGGCAACCCAGACTCGAAAATGGTTTAGGCTGGGTTTCCTTCCGGTCCACAACTCAAATGGTGTGTTTGACACCGCTTTACTAGGGACACGATTTAATATGTATATTGCCATCTTAAGTGCTTCACCCCACATTGATTTGTGTAAAGTAATATTACTTACCATACTCCTAACAATATCCATAAGCGTCCTATTTCTTCTCTCAGCAACACCATTCTGCTGAGGTGTTCCAGGCATTGTGTATTGGGCCACAATACCCTCTTTTTCTAGAAATTTAGCAAATGGGTCTGGGTTACGACCCAATTCGGTGTACTTTCCATAATACTCACCACCTCTATCAGATCTCACTACTTTGATTTTTTTCTCTAATTGGTTTTCTACTTCTGCTTTAAATATCTTAAAGACATCTAAAGCATCAAATTTCTCTTTAATCAAATAAACATAACCAAATCGCAAAAAATCATCAATAAAGGTGATAAAGTATTTGTTCACCTGTAAAACATGGTACATCCATTTTTCCACATATATCTATATGGATTATTTCCAGGAGTTCAGAACTTCTTGTGACACATTTCTTGTTTGTGTTTGACTGTTTTCCCTTTATACAGTCTATACAAACACCATAATCATTAAAATCAAGATTAGGTAATAATCCATCTTTCATTAATCTGAACATTCTTTCTTTTGAGATATGCCCTAGCCTTTTATGCCACAACATAGAGGAGTTCTCTTTAATTGCCACTCTCTTAGTGCAAATGCTCAATTCACAACTAATGTGTGGTGTGTGCAATGATTGTTCGTCCATAGAATTTAACAGTAATCTACACAATCCACTACATAAATAACCATTCCCAACTAAACATTCATTTCTAGAAATTCTCATATAGTTTTGTCCAAAATAAAATTCAAATCCTTCATGAACCAACTTTGAAACAGAAATTAAATTTCTAGAAATATCAGGAACAAGGAAAACATTATGGAGGTTCAAAATAAATCCGGTGTCCAGCACCAATCTGTAAGTGCCTATTGCTTCGACTCGTGATTCCTTCCGGTTCCCCATGGCAATAGTCTTTTCTCCATCATTTGGTTTCCAGCTTGAAAGGAATCCATGCACACAACCAGTTACATGAATGGTTGCACCAGAGTCAACCCACCAAGAAACTTTGTGGAACATTGGTTAAATTGGTTTCATGACATACTAGAGATAAATTTATACCTCTATTTTCAAACCAATTTTTCCACTTTAAGCAATCCTTTTTGAAGTGACCGTTCTTTCCACAGAAGAAGCATTTCTTCTGTCCCAGTTTTTCCTTCTTTTCTGGTTTTGCAATTTGAACACTTGGCCTTTTCTTGTTCTTTTCCTTTCCCTTGGACTTGTTATGAGAGACGAAGTTTACCATTAGCCGCTCCTCAACCGTAAGCCTTCTCTCCTCTTGATCACATCTAGCAATTAATTCTGTTATGGTCCAAAGTGTTGGGTTTTGATTGTAGGCAACCTTAAATGGGCCAAAAGAATTAAGAAGGGAGAGAGTCCAAAATGAATTGTATCAAGTACTTTTTTGACACACTCATATCCACTTGTTCCAATCTTGAAACAATATTTTGCATTGATAAAATATGTTCTCTCACTCCCAAAGTTCCATCATATTTCATGCTTGATAGGCGGCTTATAATTAGTGATGCCCCTACAACCTTGTCAGTTATCTTGAACTGCTCCTTTACAGTATCTAAGAGATCCTTTGCATTTTCGATTGTTCCAAGGGATCCCCTAATACTTCTTGAAATAGAGTTCAAGATAATCTTGGTTGCTACCTTGTTAGCCTTGATCCATTTCTCAAATTTTGCCTTTTCATCACTAGATGTTTCATTTGTAGGAGTTGGGGGTTTAACCTCATCAAAGACTATATCCAAATTCAAGAAGGTTATGGCTATCATTAGCATGTCCATCCATTCTAGAAAATTTGACCCATCTAAGGTAGGAATAGTCCCTAATGTAGAAAGTGCTGCCATTGATTTAGTTACTGAAAATAAACAATAATATCCACAAGTTACAATACATCATTGTAAATCTACCTTTGGGAATGAAAACAACATGCATAATAATCACTTTTCTTTAATTAATAAGACTACGTTAATAATATGATGCGATTAAGATGATTATTCCTTTGAGCATAAATCATTCTTAATTACATCACATTACCAACAATATCTTATTCCGATTTCTATTCCATGAAGATTGAACCTTTGGGCATTTCCTCATATCTTTTATGAAATCTCAATTTAGTGTTATTATAATCACACAAATAATGGTGATGTGCCCTTATTTCAATTTAGAAATCGAACAATTCTTCATGACTTGGTTGCTTTGGCAACTATCAAATCAATCCAAATCATTCATTTCTAATTGAAATTATAATAACAAAATTTTCATCATGACACATCCTTAATTGGAATCTTTATTTTTCTCTAATGATCTAAGGTGACATAAGTTTGACATAACAACACATAATCAGCTAAGTTACAAGCTATTATACACTTTGATTGCATAAAATAAATCATCCATGATGCGAAAATAAACTTTAATGACTTATTTTAATATTTAAAAAATATACCAAAATACTATAGACACCCCATAATTGATCCAAACTATTCAGATTAAAGATCTCAATAATAGAAATTCATAGGAGAAAACGGATTGAAATTCCGAGTTCCCATGAGTCCGATATGATCAAAACAAATTCTGGATCACCCATTTGGACTAATTTGATCAATTCTAAAATTGGGTCAGTTCTGGAATTCATTTGGGCTAATTAACCATGCCAACAGACACCATTTAATAAGTAGAACATTCTGGAAAATTTTCTTCCAAAACTATTCTGGGCTCAGGGGCTCTTTAATGGGTCAGGTCGGACCCGTAACTTGATTCTGCCCAACAGTCAGCTGGCTAGGCTGGGCTAGAGCAGGTCAGGTGTCTGGCCCGGCCCAGCTAGCATTCCAAATGGTGGAGGCGTTGCTGCTTCTGCCAGTTTGCTGACAGAGGCAGCACCGCACAGTGCGCCTTTGATCATCAATTTTTTTTATTTTTTATTTTTTAAAAGAACATTTATAACATAATAACAAATCATTAACAGTGATTAATACAACCTTCATTATCATTCTTTCATGCCCAAAATAAATTGACAGTAACAATAAAAAAAATGATGACAGTAAATCTATAGATATTCCATTCTCTATATAATTTCTTAAACCAAGAAAATATAGATAAATAGAATATGATCTTTTATTCTCATCTCTTCCAGATTGGGTTGGGCACCATAATACTCGATTTATGAGTCTCTTCTTTCCAATAAAATAGAATCCCTTTTATCAAATACCCAAAACTTCTTTCACTCGGGCATTTGGTTTGATTTCCGAGGAGAACCCATAAAGCCCCAAAATCTTAGAATATGTAAAAAAAAATCTTGAAGCAATCATTTGGCTATACCCAAAGATGGCTCTGATACCACATGTTAGCTTAAGATCCCTCAATCCACAGGAGGATCTCCTTGGGTTTAATCCAAATGACACAATAAACATCAATAAACTGAGAATGAGTGTGAGCTTACCTGACTCCATAGCTTTGTCTTGAAGGTATTGAAGGTAATGGAAGCTCCTTGATATGTCAGAAACTTGAAACTTTGTAAGGTTTACAATTCCTTTGCCTTTACTATTCTTTCTTGCTTAGTGATGGAAGCCGAGAAACTATTAACCAAAGAAGTTATTAAAAGGGGTCCTTTTATAGAAAATTCCTACCCATCAAGGAACCACTAACCCCCAATTGTCACCTAATCCTTTGATATCAGCCCATTATTACTTTGTTGGCAAATGAGCTCAAAATAAGTGGGTATCATTAAAGTTCCTTAATGGGCTTGTGGTTATATGGGCCACACCCATTTAATCCAACATGTGAGTCCACCCATTTGATGATCAAAGCCAAACTCTTCTTCAGCCCTGCTAAGTAAGTCTTGGAAGGATGGATGTTTCAAGTAGGATATTGGAATCACAAACCGCATTTGGCTTTCCCCAACATAAATTGCTAAGTGGCCTTTTGGAACATCTGGAGCTGGAATAAATGAACTTCTAGCTCGAGATCGGCGTAGAATCTCCTTTGCTTGAATCATACCAGGCAAACGGATACCCATGATAGCAGTAACTACTCTTTGCTGAATGTGAATAAATGGATTTCTAAGCTTTTGATATGAAGGCTGTCTTTAAGAGGCAGGAGATGAATTCTGAATGAAATCACACTATGGGTGTGTGTGTGTTTATATAGAGAATCAATCATTCATGAGGATTGAGTGGTCAAGAGACATTTGTTAATGGGCGTGTTGTATGTGGGGCAATGTTCAGGTGTACTTCAAGTGCCTTCACATGGTGTTGCTACTGGTTTGCTTTACATCTCAGATCACAGATTGCAAAATCTCTTCCTTGAATCATGTTCAGACACTACAGGGAACATTGAGGCCCACCAGTGTACAGATAAAGTTGTGTGATTCTCAATATCTCTCCGTTCTCTTATGCATGGTAAACCTCAGGCTTGTGTATTTCTGATCAGAATGATTTGGTGACCTTGACCACAGACCTGATGGGTCAGACTATGGACATACGAGGCCACAAAAGTCTCCCAACAGGCAATCATAATGCTTGATAACAACTTTGTAACATATATAGCATATCTAAAATAAAGGATGTCCTTTTGAGCATTTTTCAACAATGGTATGACCCATAATATCATTGGTTTGGACTGCTGACTATGAGAATTGTGCCCAGCAAAAACTTTAAATTGTTATTTTTTCTTTGAATCCATGGAATTTTTAACAAATTTTCCCTTTCTCTCTTTATTTATTTAAAGATATAAATTGAAAAGAAAGTTCCTTACTGATCGATTTCGAGTCTGTACAGGGACCTTTCGGTTCTTTGTTACCCAAGTGGAGGAAACATGATATACGCATAAGTGATGGTTCATGGTTTTGGATGAAATGGATTTTGCTTAAGATGCAGGTTTTTTTTTTTTTTCCCCCGTTTTTTTCCCCTCTTTCAGTCAACCCATTACAGGCTAATAGAGTTGCAGGTGATTGGATTTACAGGATCTTACACCTCATTGAGCTACCCCTTATCCTAAAACCAATTGGTGATAGGAAACGACATAATAATAGTTTTATGGTGAGGGTGAGGGCTTGACCACAATTATGACCGCTCAGGAGTGAGGGTGGACGTTGACGTCAACAATCCAACCCACAATTATGACCGCTCAGGAGTGAGGGTGAACGTTGACGTCAACAATCCCCCCCTCAACGGCACACCCGCCACGACTCCTACTGCGAACTCGCAAAACGCGTATCCCGTGACTCGAACGCCGGACTTACCAGGCTCTGATACCACTTGTAGGATCTTACACCTCATTGAGCTACCACTTATCCCAAAACCAATTGGTGATAAGAAACGGCACAACAATAGTTTTATGGGCTTGGGCTTGACCACAATTATGACCGCTCAGGAGTGAGGGTAGACATTGACGTCAACAATATTGAGTTCAAGGAACCGATTTCCTAGACCCAAATGGGGTAAAAGTATGAGAGTTCATTATCAGTAATCATTAACTAAACAAGCATATTCAATTATCAGGAGGACTTCGGAGGAAACTAAATGGACAGAGTTAGGTACAAACTAGAGAAAGGAGATAGAATGAGGCAGTACCATGCATATATATATATATATAGAGAGAGAGAGAGAGAGCATCATATGATTGAGTAGTCAAAGAGACACCTTGAGATTTTTGAGAGGCATAGATTAAGTAGTTTCACATGGTGTTGCTTCTTTTTTATGCTTCATGTTTATATCAGACGAGATCGCAATGTCTTCTAAACATGTCATGTTACATGTCTTTAACTGGTTAATATCAGCTGGAGATAATATGCTGTCCTTTGAAAGATTCAAATACCAGGCCATGTGATCATGTTGTCTAGAACATACAACTACCAGGCCATGTGATCATGTTGTCTAGAACATACAACTACCCGGTCATGTGATGTTCTTTGACAGAGACAAATGAATATGACGATAAGGAGTTTTGGCCCCACAACAATAATCCAACATCATGATAACAGTAAATGGACCTGGCCAACCTCCGTGCATAAAATGGGGACCATTTTTTGTGCATTATAGGAGGTACTGTATAAGGATCTCAAAGATGTCTGAAACCAATCCATGAAATGAAGTTGTATAGGTAACAAGTTTCCATAATCAATCCAAATGCCTGCTGAACTTTTTGAGTTATAAATTTCAAAGAGTGCCAATTTACAGGAAGTAGCGACTTTTGATGGGTGTAAATTTATCATAGTGTTGGCCAGGTGGACTGTTAGGCTAGGAAGTTTCATGCTTAGGGACCAACAACTTTGAGCAAGCTAGTTATCAAAGCATAAATTAAGCTCTTTTCGCATTCCAGAATCCTTGTTATACTTCCTTGAAAATCAACAGGGTCACCTAGATATTCTTGTTGTTGGTGCTGCTGCTGCTGCTGAGAACGGATGATGAATTTACCATTTTTAAAAGAATTGTAACAACCTTGACCATCCCCAAAGACAAAACAATATAGAAAAATTACGACATTAAGAAATTTCCAAAAAGTCAGGTTTTGACACTCCATTATTATCTAATGCATCTGCACTGTCATTCTATTGTCTTGGAATATGTATGAAAACAGCAGGCTTACCTGAATCATTGGATCGCAGTTCACTGATTCAGTTCTTGGTTTGTGGGTGATAAAATGTAGAGAGATATTCCTAATTCACCAGGGTAGGATGAGATCATTTGATATTTTGGTTCACTTGGCTTGTAGGTTTTGGTTTATGCAGTTTACCAGCCAATCCTATCTTTGCCCCACTCTCAATAAGACTCAAGTACCTTTTAACACTCTCAAACTAGAAGGACAATTAGATCGTAAGCCTTCCATTTGGGAAGTTTTTATTAGCCACTAATATCAACAGTGGACTCCAGTAGTAAAACTATGAAGATACAATGAAAGCCACTTAATGATTTTGGGTTACAATTTTCAAAATCCAGGATCCACTATGATCTAGATTCTTACCCATTTGAAACCTTGATGGCAAACCAGGACTCTGGACCATGAAGGGCTGAATGACATCATTGCTGTGTTTATTAATGCAATTGAACTGCAAGGAGATGCCTTTGTGGCCACTTCAGATTTTGTAGAGGAAATATATGAATTGATCATGATTAAGAGAGCATAAAGAGACAAAAATAAATTGAAACAAAATTTTTTTTAATCTGAATACTGAAGCTGATAAAGAAAATTGACAAATCTCTGATTCTCTATTTACATGTATTTCTTGGTTGGGGAGATTTTCTCCTCTCCTTTACAAAAATGCAAAGTGAATGACACCTAGTCCATCATGATCAACCTCCTGCAGGCTTTCCGTGAGAATAAGAACAAAAAGTCAGGCCTTTCATTTCCTTGTATTGCTCATGACTCAGGAGCAATTCAGTTGAGAAGTGACAGTTATGAAGGTGTCTTCATGGCATGGAATTGTGAGTCCACCCATTTGATGATCAAAGCCAAACTCTTCTTCAGCCCTGCTAAGCAAGTTTTGGAAGGATGGGTGCTTCAAATATGATACTGGAATCACAAACCGCGTTTGGCTTTCCCCGACATAAACAGCAAAATGGCCTTTTGGAACATCTGGACCGGAAATGAACTGACTTTTAGCTAGTGATCGGCGTAGAATCTCCTTTGCTTGAATCATACCAGGCAAACGGATACCCATGATATTCAGTTGCTAAAATGTGAATGAATGGATTTTTAGGTTTTTGATTTGAAGGCAGACTTTAGGAAGCAGGAGGATGAATTTTGAATGAAATAACAACATGGATATGTGTGTTTATATAGAGAATCAATCAATCATAAGGATTGAGTGGTTCAGAGAGACTTGCTATCGAGTTTGTTGTATGTGGGGCCATGGTCAGGTGTAGTTCAGGTGCCTTCACATGGTGTTGCTACTAGTTTTCTTTACATCTCACATCATATATTGCAAAATCCCTTTCTTGAATCATGTTAAGACACGACAGTGAACATAGAGCCCCACCAGTGTACAGATAACCAGAGAGCCAGTTGTATGATCCTAAATAGCTCTCTCTTCTCTCATGGATGGTAAACCTCAGGCGGTTTGTATTTGTGATTGGAGCTCATGATTTGGTTATCCAGACCGCTGACCTGATCGATCGTATTCTGAGCAGACAAGATTCCAAGAATCTCTCAAAGGGCAATCATAATGCTTGATGAGAACTTACTTTATGCATATATATATAGCATATCTAAGATTTAGGATGTCCTTCTGAGCATTTTTCAACCATGGTACTATTGACCATGAGAATTGTGCTCAGCAGGAAATCAGAAGTTCTTTTTTTTAATGCATGATAAGTCTAATTTTTTTCCCTTCACTCTCTTTATTCAAAGCTTTTAACTGACAAGAATGTTCCTTCTGGTTGATTTTGAATTTGTAAAGGGACTTTTCTTAGTGAACCAAGTGGAGGAAACTCGGTTTACACCTAAGTGATGATTCATGATTTTGGATAACCGGAGATATGTTTTAAATTAATGTTTTTTTTTTTTCCTCTCTGTCACATAACCCATTACTAGTGAATAGAGTTGCAGGTGATTCGATTTCCACGTAAACTGATTGCAAGGCAACTGATTCCTAATATCCAAATGGGGCTAAAGTATGTCAGTTCATTACAAGTAATCACTAACTACACATGCATATTCATTTACCTGTAGGACTGTTGAGGGTACTAAATAGACAGTTAGGTACGAACTAGAGAAAGGAGATGGACTGAGAAATTACCTTGCAAGTGAATATGTTATATGTGTGTCATGTGTAGATAGATAGATAGATGAAGAGAGCTAGAGATATATTTTTACTTACTATTGCTATATATTCATTTCTATGGACAAATCGAATTGTCATAACAGCATGATCAGATAATTTCAAGAAAATAGTTACAAATTCAAAATATTGGTCAGATTTGTTGCACCGTGAATGATAAGCAGTCTGCTGTCCTTTGAAAGATTCAACTACCAGGCCATGTGATGATGTTGTTGAGAATATACAGATACCAGGTCATGTGATGTTCTTTGAGAAAGACAAATGAACATGATGATGAGTACTTTGGACCCCACAATAAGAATCCAACATCATATAACAGTAAATGCATTCCTTCTGACTTGTTATAAATCTCTGCTCTCCAGGAGGAAACTTCAGAAATTGAGAAAAACCAATGCCGATGCTAACTTCAAGAAATATTATCGAACTCATATTACAAAGACTGGGTTAATATAACAGTCAAATACTAGAGAAGTATGACACTGGTACTAATTCACCACAAAATACAAACCCAGGCACAAAAAAAGACAAGCATACATACATAAATGTGTTCCCTTTCAGAAACGGTCAGGCTGTCCACTATAATCATGAAGGCCAGGTTCATGGGACCCACCAGGAAGCATGACAATCATGGTTGTATGAGTTCTGAAATGTCTCCCCATGGCCTATCTCACTGCATAAAATATGACCGTGTGAAATGTGTTTATGCAACAATTTTAAGGCCTCAAAGTTGTCTCAATTGAAGCAGTTAGATAAAGTCAGATGGGTGTCAAATTTGTATGATCAATCCAAAGCCGTACAGAACTCGGATGAGTGCCAAGTGTCAAATTTTGGAGAGTGGTTATTCAGAGGAGGTAGTGAGTGTCGAGGGTTTCAAATTAATCATAGGATAGGCCAGGGGGACCCTGCAGGTCAGGAATTTCCATGCTTTAGGACCAGGAACATTGAACAAGGTTGTTATCAAACCATAAATCTCCTCTCATTACAGAAGCCTTGTTACACTTACCTGAGAATTAACAGAGTTTTAAATGGACAGTGAATTTACAAAAAGAAAATTGTACAACAATAAATTGGCTATAAGGAGATATACGGTCATCAAAGACAAACAATATAGCAAAATTACTACATTAATGAGTTTTCTACAACTAAGTCAGGTTTGGACATTCCATTTTTATCCAATGTATCTGCCTTTTCGTTCCATTTTCTTGTATGAAAACAACAGGGTTACCTAATAGTTGGATCGCAATTCACTGTTTCAGTTCTTGGTTTGAGGGTGATAAAATGTACACAAGGGTAGGATGAGATAATTTAATGTTTTGGTTCACTTGGTTTGTCGGGGTCTTTTTACTCAGTTTTCTAGCTTTTGTCAAATGATATTTTCTGTCTAGCTAATTGTTTCTTTCCCCTCTCTAATTGAGACTTAAAAAAATGCTATTGCATTTTCAAGCTAGGATAATTACAAAGGAAGCCTTCCATTTGAGAGGTTTTGTTAGTCTTGATCCTTTTGGTAGGCCATCTTCGATGGAGCCCATAACATCAACAGTGGATTAAATGTATGGAGACACATTGAAGGCCTCTAAATGATTTTAGATTACGACTTCCAAAATCTAGATCAGAATCCAATATTATCTAGATTATCACCCATATGTATCTTCAATTGTAAACCAGGAATTGAGACCATGAAGGCCTGAATGACATTGTTGTGTTTATGAAGGCAGTTGAACAGACAAGGAAATGTAGTTTTGTGGTCAGTTCGGATTTTGTAGAGGATTATATATATGAATTGATCATAGATGCAAAAAGAAATTGAGAAACAAAAAATACAGTAAGAATATGAGTTTTGAAGATGATAGAGAAAAATAACAAATCTTTGATTGACTATTTACATACTAGTAGGGGAAGAATTTTATTCTCTCCTTTACAAAAATGCCAATGATAACCTCCTTCAATCTTTCCATGAGAAAAAGAACAAAATGTTGGACCTTTCATCTCCTTGTTATGCTCATGAGCAATTTAGTAGAGAAATGAGAGTTATGAAGGTGTCTTCATGGCATGGGATTGTGAGTCCACCCATTTGATTATCAAAGCCAAACTCTTCTTCAGCCCTGCTAAGCAAGTCTTGGAAGGATGAGTGTTTGTCACGACCCGGACCCGAGATCAGAGTCATTAGGGTTAACCCCCGGGTCGTGATGATAATCATACTTACTCTCGTAAACCCCGTTTAACCGAAGTTACAACGAAGTCTACAAGGGATCTTGCATACGTACCTGTCAATGTACAGTTGTGCGGAATATACAATAATATACATGTATACATTGACAACCTATTTAACAAAATGAATCACATACTTTACTTGGAACTGTAACGTTCACTTTACATCGTTTCAGTTTCCCTATATCAACCACTGCATATTTAACATACAATGCAGGGGACATCATTTCTATTAATTACAATACCAAAATGAATATACAAGTATTTCCTAAAAAGTTTCCAAAATATCTCCATATATACGCTCTCGAATCACGTCCATTCGGCTAGACCTCCTGGAGGTAGCGAATGAGCCTCCTCCGCTGTCGGGACGGTCTCGGAGGGACCGGCATGGGTAACTGAGCCTGTAATATCATCAGTAATACCGTGAACACGACGGTTCAACAAGGTATACATACATTTATAGCATGTTCATAATGTCCTAGCAGTTCATTGTTTAACAGAGCTAAACAATTCATAAGAAACATAAGTAACAATGACAATAATATGGCAACTACACTAGCATTGGTTTCAACTCCATTCTATTCATTATATTCTTCCCAAAAAGGAAGCAATTCATATTCATTTATTCATTACGTTCAACCTTTATTAATGGCTTTTCAATGTATGACTTTTCAGTCAATGACCTTTCGGTCCAATAAGGTGGGATCTCCCAGTGTTTTGATCAGAGATCACTGGTGTCACCACGGGCTCCGGAACACCCCAATTTCATCTACTGCAGTAGGAATAGTCAATTCATTCATTTCTCATTTCATTCAATTCAATTCCATAATGAGTTCGGAAACCACTAGGTAGTGCCAGTCTCGTTAACAATTCAATTTAATCCTATTCTAAGTCTTAAGAAATCTTCTAACCAACCATTAAGTGAAACGATCGTTATCAATGCACGTATTACTATTGATGATATCACTTAGGCATTTGTGCATTATGATAACCCTCGTTAACACTTATGAAGGTTTGAATATCACTGATACTAGTCATACTTGACTCAGCTTAACTATAAGAGAGGTATTTATGACCTCATAAGCGATCTTAGTTCTCGAAAAATCCAAAATTCATTGGCGAGGACCGTTAGGTCCGAGCGATTGGCCAAAATTTCCACTTTACTATTAATGTGTGTTTCTGTATTAGGATCGCTCGAGCGAGTAAAGTTCGCTCGAGCGGACACCTCACAGAACGATGGTCGCTCGACCGCATTTTTATGTTCGCTCGAGCGACCGATCCAGGACACGTTTTCTCTTAAATAGAACCTTGGTCGCTCGAGCGACTCCCTGTTCGCTCGAGCGAACTGTCCAGAACTCAACTCCGAAAATCTGATTCCTTCTCTCTTCTTTTACACCCATTTCTCCATTACACCTCTGCAACCTTGTTAGTATTTTTGTTGGCTAATTCATGGGTTGGACAAAACTCTGGGTCCATTGAGTTGTATTTTCTAATTTATTTTAGAATGGACTGTGGTTACGTCGCCGGAAGAGCTGAAGGGAAAAAGAAGACCGGGCGAATTTTCCCAGGCCCGATCGATCGGAGCCTCAGATCGATCGATCGGTCAGAAAAAGGTCTCAGTTAAATGTCAGGCCGATCGATCGGACCTGCATGACCGATCGATCGGACAGTGTGCAGATTCCGGGAAAGTCTCCTATTTTCACACGAAGTTGTTTCCTTTTGAGACTCTGTTTCCTAGTTTGAGTCCTACTTGTGCACTAAGTCTTAGGCACGAATATTGGGCTATTTATAGGGTGTTTCTCTCAACCCTAGACCACCACCACAACTCTCATTGATCTGAGTCAGAGATATTTTAGAGAGAGTTAATCTCTAGAGCCATTGAGAGATTATTCTGAAGGGCTGCTCTAGAAAGTTGTTGCTGCTTCTACTTTCTTGTAGAAGATTGATCATCTTGGTTGACAAGGTGTGAGGAGATCAAGTAAGGAGAACGGGGCGCGGTGGATGTCGTGTCAGTGGATTCTTTGCAAGAATAACTACAGTCCTTGGGTCGAGGTACAGACTTAGGTAAAGGAGCTTGTGAGTATATCTTGTAACTGTTCGTGAACTCTTGATTTCTGGTTCGTGGTTTTTCTCCCTGGATAGGGTTTCCACGTTAAATATTGTGTCTGCCTTCTTGTGGTGTGTGATTGGTAGATAGCTAGTTCTATATTGTCTGATTGATTTATTTCCGCTGCATTGATTGGTTAAATAGAACTAGTAATCCATTCTAGTAGCCCCATATAGAAATTTTCAATTGGTATCAGAGCGGGTTGCACTATTTTATTGTGTTGATCCAAATATTGCTAGAATGGATACCTATCGTGAAGGCACTTCAACCAATAAGCCTCCTCTGTTGGATGGTAACAATTATGCTTATTGGAAAGCCAGAATGGTTGCCTTTTTGAAAGCCATAGATCTGAAAGTTTGGAAATCTGTTGTGAATGGCTATTCTTTGCCCATTATTACTGCTGATGGGATAACTGAACCCAAACCTGAAGATAAGTGGACAAAGGATGAAGAATTGGCTGCCACTTGCAACTCTAGGGCTTTAAATGCTATTTATAATGGAGTTAGCATATCTGAGTTTCGTAGAATTTCTACATGCACTACTGCAAAAGAAGCTTGGGATATTCTGCAGACTGTGCATGAAGGGACTGAAACTGTCAAACAGTCGAAACTTCAGAAATTGTATACAGCCTTTGAAACCATAAAAATGGAGGATGATGAAACTTTTGATGAGTTTAATGCAAAGCTGAATACAATTGTGAATGATACCTTTACTTTGGGAGAGCCAATTCCTGAAAATAGAGTTGTAAAAAAGATTCTGCGGTCTCTTCCAGAAAGGTTTGATGCAAAGGTTGTGGCCATAGAAGAGAATAAAAATCTGAATATTCTCAAAGTTGAAGAATTAGTTGGCAACCTTCAGACTTTTGAAGCAAACCTAAGAAACAATGGAAAATCAAAATCCAAAGGTGTTGCTTTGAGAGCCTCCAAAGAATCATACAAGAAAATTTCTAGTGATTCTGAGTCTGATTCTGAGGAGATTGATCCCCAAGTTGTTGTTGAGTTTATGAAGCAATTTCAAGCGTTCATGAAGGGGAAGAAAAGTAATTTGAAGATCCCTAAAAATTTTGTAAAGAAGAAAACTACTAAAGGGATTAAATGTTTTGAGTGTCATGGTTATGGACACATTGCTAGTGACTGTGCTAACAAGAAACCAAAGAAGAAGGCTTTCAATCTGACTTGGGATGATGATACTTCTGAGGAAGATGATAAAAAATCTGAGTCTGAGAAGCCTGATGCTAGCAAAGAAAAATTCATGGCATTCATGGCAACATCAGTTTTTGCTACTCCACTTGTTTCTGATGAAGAGACTGATCCAGATGTTAGTGAGTCAGAGACAGAACATGATTGGCAAGCTGAATATCATATATTGTTTGCAAAGACCATGAAGATGCTCAAGATGAATGAAAAAGTGACTACAAGTTGGAAAGAATCTGAAGAGCAGAATACTTCTTTAAAAACTGAATTGTCTGAAGCTCTTACAAAAGTGAGTCACTTAGAGGCTGAAAATAACAAATTGGCAGATGAATTGACTGCGGAAGCACAGAAGTGTGTTTTGATTAATCATGATATGAAGATCTTGAAAGCTGAAAATACCGATTTGCAAGGAAGACTCAAGATGGTTCTTTCTGAGTTGGATACAAGCAAGGCTTCCCTAAACAGGATGAATGCTGGGTCTAAAAAACTTGATGACATCCTGTGCAGTCAAAAGGCAAAGAATAACATGCATGGCATTGGCTACGCTGACGGGGCATCTACATCAAAAGCCAAAGGTAATAATTGTTTTGTTCAAAATTCAGTTGTTACTAATTCTGCTGGTCATGTTACAAATACAGATTCCAAGAAGAAGAATGTGTCACGCCCTGAACGTATACCCACTTGTCATCACTGTGGAATTAAAGGACACATTCGACCCCATTGCAATAAGCTGCAAAAGTCTCCAAAACAAAAGCAATGGAAAAAGCAGAAGGAAGCGTCACCTATGAAAACCAAAACTGTCTGGGTCAAGAAAGAAGACCTTCCATCTGTCTTAGTACACACTATGCTGAACTATCTGAAAATGCAAGTGTGTGTGCCAAAGCTTCATCACCCCTGATCTACATGATCAAGCCCCCACCCCAGTGCTGATACGAAGATCATCTTGAAGGGGAGTCTATTTAGGGGGAGCTACAAAATCCAGATTGACAGAAGCTACTTGAAGAAAATTGGTTGTTAATTGTGGACAAAAAGGGGGAGAATACTGAAGCCAGGGGGAGAAACAAGCAAAGATCTACAGATGCTGATTTTTTTTGAAAATTCAATGTATTTTGGGTTTTTCTTTTGGGTAGATCATTTGTATTGTTTTAGGGAGTTTTGTCCATGAATTGCCAAAGGGGGAGATTGTTAGTATTTTTGTTGGCTAATTCATGGGTTGGACAAAACTCTGGGTCCATTGAGTTGTATTTTCTAATTTATTTTAGAATGGACTGTGGTTACGTCGCCGGAAGAGCTGAAGGGAAAAAGAAGACCGGGCGAATTTTCCCAGGCCCGATCGATCGGAGCCTCAGATCGATCGATCGGTCAGAAAAAGGTCTCAGTTAAATGTCAGGCCGATCGATCGGACCTGCATGACCGATCGATCGGACAGTGTGCAGATTCCGGGAAAGTCTCCTATTTTCACACGAAGTTGTTTCCTTTTGAGACTCTGTTTCCTAGTTTGAGTCCTACTTGTGCACTAAGTCTTAGGCACGAATATTGAGCTATTTATAGGGTGTTTCTCTCAACCCTAGACCACCACCACAACTCTCATTGATCTGAGTCAGAGATATTTTAGAGAGAGTTAATCTCTAGAGCCATTGAGAGATTATTCTGAAGGACTGCTCTAGAAAGTTGTTGCTGCTTCTACTTTCTTGTAGAAGATTGATCATCTTGGTTGACAAGGTGTGAGGAGATCAAGTAAGGAGAACGGGGCGCGGTGGATGTCGTGTCAGTGGATTCTTTGCAAGAATAACTACAGTCCTTGGGTCGAGGTACAGACTTAGGTAAAGGAGCTTGTGAGTATATCTTGTAACTGTTCGTGAACTCTTGATTTCTGGTTCGTGGTTTTTCTCCCTGGATAGGGTTTCCACGTTAAATATTGTGTCTGCCTTCTTGTGGTGTGTGATTGGTAGATAGCTAGTTCTATATTGTCTGATTGATTTATTTCCGCTGCATTGATTGGTTAAATAGAACTAGTAATCCATTCTAGTAGCCCCATATAGAAATTTTCAAACCTGCAAGAACAATGGGACCTCCTGTCCCCTCCTCACACACCATCCATTTCCAATTAATCTAACAATAATACATAATCTAATTAGGGTTCTAAAACCCATAATGCACCCTAATCATCATTTCTTTCTATCAAAATCCACAAACTACCTCAACAAGCATAAGTACATGTATAACTTGCCTCAAATGAAGCTTTGCTTGCCACAAACCCTTGTTTAGCTTGGCTCGAGTAGGAATTCCTCAAAGTGAAGCTTGATTTGCAATAAAATGATGAAGAAGATGAAGTATATAGTCTCCTCTTCTCTTCACTCACCTCAATTCACCCTCAAAGGAAGAAGAACGAAAGAAAGAAGAAAGGAAAACATGAAACGGATGTTGCCTAGGGTTGGAAAACAAGAGGAAATGAGATGAATGATGTTCATCTCATCTTATATGAGATTATTTTGCATTGAAGTCCCTTTTATTTCCTTTAATCTCAATCCAAGTCAATTCAAGGTCCATTTGATCCAATATTCATCGAATCAATTCAAGTCTTATAGGAAAGTTATCGTACTCGTCGAGATACATATGCGGGTATCAGTGTTTCAAGTAGGATATTGGAATCACAAACCGCATTTGGCTTTTCCCGACATAAATGGTGAAATGGACTTTTGGAACATCTGGAGCTGGAATAAATGGACTTCTAGCTAGGGATCGACGTAGAATCTCCTTTCCTTGAATCATACCAGGCAAACGGATACCCATGATTAGTAACTACTCTTTGCTGAGAAGTAAACAAATGGAGTTCTAAGGATTTGATATGAAGGAAGGCTTGAAGAATCAGAAGGATGAATTTCGAATGAAGTCATAACATGGATGTGTGTGTTTATATAGAGAATCAATGAGTCATGAGGATTAAGTAGTCAAGAGACATTGTCAAATGGGTTCGTTGTATGTGGGGCAAAGTTTTTAGGTGTAGTTCAAGTGCCTTCACATGGTGTTGCTACTTTTTTGCTTTACATCTCACATCATAGATTGCAAAATCTCTCCCTTAAATCATGTTTAGACACTACAGGGAACATAGAGTCCCACCAGCACTACGGATAACAAGAGAGCCAGTTGTGTGAAGCTCAATAGCTCTCCTTAGCTCCCTTAAATCATGTTTAGACACTATAGGGAGCATAGAGTGCCACCAGCACTACGGATAACAAGAGAGCCAGTTGTGTGATGCTCATTAGCTCTCCTTCTCTCCCTTAAACCATGTTTAGATACTACAGGGAACATAGAGTGCCACCAGTACTATGGATAACAAGAGAGCCAGTTATGTGATACTCAATAGCTCTCCTTCTCTTATGAGTAGTAAAACTCAACAATTGAAGGGGCTCGTGATTTGGTGATCCAGACCAGTGATGTGATGGTCCAAATTTTGGATAGACTAGACTCACCCCAAAACTCTCTCAATAGGAATTGTAAGTGCAAAAAATCTCGCGGACTTACTTAGATAGATATATGGAGTTTATGGGATTGCTGGGATGGAGATTAGGCTCCTCGAGAATGATTAGATGCCTGAAACCTGAAAGGAGAGGAGAAGCAACGGTCAGAGACCCTGGCTACAGTCAGCGCAAGGCCCTCCGACGCCTGAGTTAGTGCTGTCACTGAACAAAGGGTGAAGTGAGGTGGAGAAGAAGAGAGAAGATTAGAGTGAGGGGGGAGGTCCCTTAGGCGTGTGAGCCTGTGTCTCCTCTCTTGTGTTTGAGCATAAAAGCATACCTTTGAGTTTTTACCTCTTGCCTGTATATATGCAGGGAGAAGTCCAATCGGAAGCTTCCTTAGTGGAGGTAGGTGGAAAGGGGATGTACCATCTGCCCATACCTCGATCTCTAGTGGATGTGACCGTTTGGCGCTCATCCTATCTGTCAGTTCGTACTGCAGCGTGGCTATCTTGTCATCTGGCACTTTCACCGAGATCGGGTATGACCTTTACAAGGACGTATTCTGGCACTGCTGCCTAGATGGAGCATTTGGCCGAGGTGAGCTGTCTGACCGAGGTGAGCTATCTGGCAGAGATGGAGCTGCTTGACCGATATCAGGATGATCCGAACTGGTGTTGTTACCGCGATTAGCATAATTACTGTCATTAGAGAAACCCCCCACACAGGAATCATAACGCTTCAAGTACTACCTACTGTGATACATATAAAGCATATCTAAGATTGAGGATGTTCTTTTGAGCATCTTTCAATCATGGCATGACCCATTATATTGTGGATCTGGACCATTGACCACTGAGAATTGTGGCCCACAGCCACTTCAAAGTTCTCTCTAATCGATGATTTTTTTAATAACTTTTGCCTTTTCTCTCCTCATTTCAGGCTATAATCTCACATGAAAGTTCTTTATGATATGTTTTTCTTTTGTGAAGGCACTTTCTGGATCTTCATGAACTGTGTGGAGGAAACAGAGTTTACACTATATGATTGTTCTTGCATTTGGCTTACCAACTTATATGCAATCTACACTCTCTTTTTTTTTCCTTCTTTTTCTTTGCCTTAACCAATTATACACAATTATATTTACGGGTAAAATGAATGATAGGCAACTGAATTCTGAGGATCCAGATGGGACCGAAGAATGCAAGTTCTCTACAACCAATCACTAATTAGGCAAGCATATCAGGAGGCTTTTTTTGAAATTAAATGGACAGTAAGGCAAAGGGCCAAGCTATTAAGTTGAGCAACCATTTTCTTTCTGAAAATATTCCCCCTGATACAGGGTTACTGCTTTTCAATCATCATGAGTTTAAGGGTGTGGTTGATCCACGGTAATTCCAGATACAATGTTGTAATCACTATTACGTACACAGATACGTCTAAGTAGAACTAGTTGTTAATGTTGTTATTGAGAATCAATGATGAAGTTATTATTTAAAAAAAAAATTGTACAAACATAAACAGGCTATTGAGGAGATAGACTGTCACCAAAGACAAAACCAATACAGCAAAATTACAACCTTAATGAGATTCCAAGTACTACGTAAGGTTTGGACACTCCATTATTATCCAATGCATCTTCCCTGTCCCTTCATTCTCTTGGAATATGCATGAAAACAACAGTTTCCTAAATTGTTGGATTGAATTCACCGTCTCTTGGCCACTGGTGACAAAATGTAGAAAGATCCCAGTTTTCTAGAGTAGGATCAGATAATTAGGTTTACTTGTCGAGTAGTCATTTCCAAGTCTAGCCAATCCTTTCTGTGGCCCCTTTATCTGAGATCTTCACTTTCTCAAACTAGGACAACTAAATTGTAAGCCTTCCATCTGGTGGGGTTTTCTTAGTCTTGATCTTTTTGGTAGGCTATCCTCACTAGAGCCCATAATATCAACACTAAACTCCACAAGTACAACTATGAAGATCCATTAAAGGTCTCTAATAAATGATTTTGTGTAGCAACTTTCAAAAACTAAATCATGATCCAACATGATCTAGATTCTTACTTAATAAACCCTTGATTGCAAACAAGGACTTTGGACCATGAAAGCCTGAATGACATCATTACTGTATCTATGAATGCAGTTGAACAGACAGAGAAATGGGGCTTTGTGTTTACTTAAGATTTTGTAAGGGACTGCATGAATTGATCATATTTAAGAGAGCAAGTATGAGGAGACAAAAAGAAATTGAGAAACAAAAAAAAGATACTAAGAATTTGAATTCCAAAGCTGATAGAGAAAAATGACAAATCTCTGATTGTCTATTTACATATATTTCCTGGAAGAGAAGATTTTTCTCCTCTCCTCTACAAAAATGCGTAGGAATTGACACCTAATCTGCAGGATCCTCCTTCAATCTTTCCATGAGAAAGCACAAATGTTAGGCCTTTCATTTCCTTGTTACACTCACAAAAAATTCAGTTGAGAAGTGAGAGTTATGAAGGTGTCTTCATGGCATGGAATTGTGAGTCCACCCATTTGATGGTCAAAGCCAAACTCTTCTTCAACCCTGCTTAGCAAGTCCTGGAAGGATGGGTGCTTCAAATATGATATTGGAATCACAAACCGTGTTTGGTTTTCCCCAACATAAACAGAAAAATGGCCTTTGGGAACTCCTGGACATGGATTGAATCGACTTCTAGCTAGAGATCGACATAGAATCTCCTTTGCTTGAATCATACCAGGCAAATGGATACCCATGATTTTTCAGTAACTTTGGATTTCTAAGCTTCTGATATGAAGGCAGGCTTTAAGAAACAGAGGATGAATTTTGAATGAAATCAGAACTTGGGTGTGTGTGTGTTTATATAGAGAATCCAATAAATCATGAGGATTGAGTGGTTGAGTGGCAATAAATCATGAGGATTGAGTGGTTGAGTGGTCAAGAGACATTTGCAAATGGGCTTGTTGGCAGAGTTTAGGTGTAGTTCAAGTGCGTTCACATGGTGTTGCTACTTGTATGTTTTACATCTCACATTGCAGATTGCAAAATCTATTCCTTAAATCATGTTTAGACACTACTGGGAACATAGAACCCTACCAGTTTACAGGTAACAAGAGAGCCAGTTGTGTGATTCTCAAAAGTTTCCTTTCTCTTGTGTGTGGGTCTGAAAGGGAATTGTGACTTGGTTGTAAATAATAGTATATATAACAGGGTTAGGCAATAATATGGATTAAGTGGTCAAATAACATTTCTTTAAGGGTTTGTTGGAAATGGAACAGGGTTCAAGTTCCTTCACATCCTTCAATTTCAATAACGCTCCTTTCTCTTATTCATGCAGACCCCTGTCTTGAGTGTTCATAACTCTGTCCCATGAACCAGACTACTGTTCTGACTGTCAACTGATAGGTGAGGACCCAGAATTTCCAAACTAGCAATCCAAGGACTTCACTCTTGGACTTACTGAGGGGTTCAGCACAAAAAAAATTTGGACCCCAAGTCCAAATAAAAGAAGAACAACCCAAACATTGATGTACAATCCTGTATCATGGTGCTTATTCAAGTGAGAATTTATGACTTATAAATGTGCCTTCTTTGCATGGAACTGTAATGCCACCCAGTCCTACTTATTCCGTCATGGAATAACTTCTTCAAGTAGAGTATGGGAATTGCAAATAGATCTCGTCTATCTCCAACATATATAGACAGTCAAGCGGCCTCTTGGAATATCTGGGACTGGAAGCTGTACCTTATCAATCTTGTTATTGGAGATTGTAGGAAGTGAAAGTCTAAGGACCCCGGGGATTCGGACCCCGGAAGGAGCCCGACTCCCCTGGGGTCCGTTGGATCCCAGGGGCGGCTGGGATCCAACGGACCCCAGGGGAGTCGGGCTCCTTCCGGGGTCCGAATCCCGGGGTCTGTAGACCCCCTCTTGTAGGAATATCTCTTTTGCATGAACCATGTCCAGAAAACAGATATTCATGATTCTATCAAGTACACTTTTTTAAAACACCTTTCGCAGCAGTTGGATCTAAAAGAAGGAAATGGACTAAAACAGTGTCTGTTGTATGCATGCATTTGTATGTAGAGTTAACCATATGATGGCGGACTAGAGACATTTGCATGATATTTATTTGTTCATATGTTAGAGACATGTCCAACTATTAGAGTAATATAGTGCCCCACATATCCACTAATGTCAGTTGTTTTGAACTGTACCTAATTATTAAGTTGTGAAAATAGAAATCTCTTGCAATATAGATCAGTGGACACTAAGATAAGTAGATGTGAGCTCCATTGCCTTTGAAATCCATGCCCTAATAAAGAACAGAGTACAGTAGAAAAAACATCATAACATGGCCTGGTAGTTCAAAGGCTCTTGAGCCCATGTGATGATCGAATAATAACTTAGAATTATGGGAAGATTAAATGTATAGGCAGACAGTTATGCAAACACAGTCAAGTTTCATAAACAGGAGAACAACACATGATTTTCTCGGTTTGCCTCAATACATTGAAAGATGAATCCTTATTCTGGGTGGTTTCACATTACAATGTATGGGCCCCATTTGATTCATACAATTAACATTATAATATTTTGAATTTCCTTATATAAGAAAACTCAGACTCCAAGTCTAGTTGATACCCAACTTAAAGCAAGTTTTCCGATATGGCTAAAACACAAAGCAAATAAAGAATCCTCTACCTATTTGGTAACCTTGATGGAATAGTCACCTTGAGGCATTAATGTAAATATGGTCAATGGTTCTATTCTAGACCACTCATAGGAAGCCATCATCCTTGTTATAAAGGGAGGTGCCTAGAAGAAATCAGGCCTTCTTAAAGATTTTATTTGGTCATGTTCAACCATGGACACATGTATGGCTAAACTCTTCTGAGTTTAACAGCACTTGATGAATGAACAGCACTAATATTTAGGCCCATCCGATTATTAGTGTTGATATTATGTTTCAAGGTGACTAGTTTTCATAAATCAAGTGGGTTGAATTTGAGTGGTCAAGAGGCATTTGCGAAATTAGTGTGGGGGTCAAATAGTTCAGGTGCTTTCATGTGGTGTTGCTACTTCTTTTTCTTTCCATCTCACATCAGATATTGCCAAATCCCTTGAATCAGGTGATATGTTCTTTTATTGTTTACCAATCATGACAAAAAGAATGCAGAGAGCGGGGTCCTCCATTATTCTGAAATTTATAGAAAGTTGACACGGTAAAACAAAATCTAACTACATGGAAATTGTAATGTAACTTAAAAAAGCATTGTTTAAGGATGTCTCACAGAAAAAGGGGAAAACACTCCTATTGTACTGCCCTTAGTACTTAACTTTATTTCTCAGCTAATAATTAAAATGTAAGTATCCAACTTAAAGCATCACCATATTGATATTAATTGCTTCAAAATAACACTTTCACACCAGTTTTCTTGTTCAATCCCTTGTTATTCTGTTGAGATTGTGACTTCAAAAATGTCGTAAGGATGCAGCCAAGATGAATGAAACTTCCATTTTTTTATTTTTTTTATTTTTTTTAAGTAAAGAGCTTTGTAAGTTCAAAAATGTTTCGAGGATGTATCTAAGTTAAAAAGAAACTTCCGTTATTTTTAAGTAAAAAGCACCCCTGATGATGGAATGAAAGACTGCAACAAAGGAGCTGTCTTGTTGAAAATATTTTTTTAAGTAATTGCTTGACTTACATAGCCTTAATTGGCTCCTTGAAATTTATGAACTCTTTACAATCCAATTATCCATGCTACAGCTCCAACAGGATACACCAAATAAGGTGGTTGGTGTTGTGATAAATTCCTTTTATACAATGGTGACAAATCTTCTGCATCACACAATGCACCAGCCATCAGTAGAGTGTATTTTGGTAAATTTGTACCGAATATAAATATTCTCCAAGTGGGTTGTTTAGGGTTATGGAAATCTGTCTATTCTGAGAGGAGTGAGGAGAGTGAAAACCCCATAAAGTTATAGCTTTAATTTCTCAGTGATAGTGATTATTGCTCTAATTGAACTGTGGAAGTGGGCGTACTGTCGAACCACTTAAACCTTGCTATGTTCTTCTTGTGTTGCTTGTTCATTCACAAAATCAGTGCGCTTGCTCAACTAAGAATTCCTCTTACATTAGTTGATGTTATTATGATTTAGATAAGAACAAGGCAATCTGAAAAGAACTAGACTTGGAAGAAAATGGAATTTCTCTGCTGATTGAACAAAACAAGGAAAAAAAAAAAAACAAATGACTCTAAATATACACATTCGCCTTTGAAGGAGCAACTTTTATCACTCCATCCCCTACAAAAAGTTCAATTGAGTGGGAACGTGAGAACCTAGAACAAGTGTAAGAGAACTGGTTCCCTTTTCTTCTAGTTCTCAACAAGGAATGAGAACAAAAAAGTAATTGGAAGGGACAAGTGCAAGGGGTCTGTTCTTCGTGTTAGCGCTTCAGTTGTGATCTTATCCTTACAAGCTCTCACAAGCAATTCAGTTGAGAAGTGACAGTTATGAAGGTGTCTTCATGGCATGGAATTGTGAGACCACCCATCGGGTGATCAAAACCAAACTCTTCTTCAGCCCTGCTAAGCAAGTCTTGGAATGATGGGTGCTTCAAGAAGGATATTGGAATCACAAACCGTCTCTGGTTATCTCCAATGTAGACAGCAAAGTGACCTTTTGGAACATTTGAAGCTGAATTCAACTTGCTTCTACTTAGAGATCTACGAAAAACCTCCTTCGCATAATTCATCGCAGGCAAACGGATACCCATGATTCTGGTGGCTACACTTCTCTGAATTTTTGACAGGAAGTAGATTTCCAAGTTTGAGAGCAATGAAGGCAGTGGAGTGGATGAAATGATTCCTTTAAAAGTGTATATATAGACAACCAATGCTATGGATTGAGTGGCCAAGAGAATGGAAAGGGTAACTTGTGTGTGGGGCACATAACTCAGGTGCCTTCATGTGGTGGTGTCATATGTTTGCCTCACATCACATCTCACATCAGCTATTGCAGTATCCCTTGAATCAAGTGACATGTTCTTCTATTAGTTAAACCAATCATGGCAGAGGAATGCAGGGCCTCTCCAATATGGTAAAAGTAATACATGCAAGAGACGATTACCATATTGGAAGGTGTTAAAGCTGAGGATAGACTTAGAACAGCCGGAAAATACATATTTACAGCAGAACTGTTTGATCGGTCAAATATCACAGCTATATAGGATATTCTAAAATCAGAAGCGGGAAGACTTAAACAATCCGTTATTTTATTTTATTTTTCCTTGACCGTGGGACCACCAAACTACCATCCAAACCGTTGGATAGTTGTATGAGTATAAGAACTAATATCACACCAAATTTAAACCGTTGATCTATATCCGATCCATTTTTAAAACGGGCCTAGGCACTTCAACCTACACCTGATGTAGGGTAACCTGGCCTGACCCTCATAACCAGCATTTAATGCATGTCAACCTGACCCAACCTGTAGAATCCTGACCCCGCGAGCTGGACCCATGTCAAATATTAAGGCTATTTCAAATACTAAAGCTATACTTGAGTTAAATTGTAGGCCAAAAATAACTCAACACAAACTCAACTAGTTCCAAATAAAAGAGACTATCCTAAGTACCAAGATATTAAACCACCAAATTGATTAAATAGGTTTAGATATGTGGGTCGATCCTAGGTCCTACTCCTAACCCAGCCTTTTTAAATAGGTTAGGCAGGTCATGCGGGTTGACCCTAACCGGATCCGTTTGAATGCCGGTCAGGTTTCCCTGGCCCACAATAACCTGTATATATTGCGGGACAAAAATATGGGTCAGTTTTGGACCGGGTCATATTTTTGTGCCTCACCCTTAATCCGATCCTCATGATCCAATGCACTTAACCAGACCCATATCCTGCCAGCACCATATATGGGTCAGTCTCATGGATCAAGATTTCGTAACCAGCAGTTCAACTAGGTGGATACCATTTGACCTGCCTAACTCAGCTAAACCCCCCTTTAATCTAATTAATTTGGGTAATGAAGCGATTTTTGCACCACTGTTATGTGCCAATAATGTTAATGTCTGGGCCGTCATCTTTGCCTGGGCCCATAATTGTTAATCTGTAAAGGCCGGCCCAAACTAAAAACAGGTTACATGGCTCGTCTCAGGTTTACCCGTATCAGTTGTGTGCTGTATATTCCTGACCAGTTTAATAAATGGGTCATATTTGGGGTGCGCCTCAACCTGAGAGTCCTCAACCAACTTTTTTTAGACCGGACCCAACCTTCCCCCCCCCCCCCCCCCCCCCCTATCTTAAATCAGTTGCAGGTATAAATGGCTTAGTTTGGGTTCAGCTCAAGTTTTGCCAAGACCGAACTTTGAATCAAAGGGACGCTACCCAAATTTGGGCCCAGTCCAAATGGTTCCTGTTTAAAGGACCCGGATCATACTCAATTGGTGATTGTGTTGTCCTGGAACTAACAATAGGGCCAATTATATGAAAGGTCCTCTAGATCCAGGTACAGTGACTTGTAAACTGTATGAGTATTTTAAATATTTAAATTATATATATTGAGTATGTAGAATACATAAACAATTAAAACTAAATTCTTTTTTTTTTTTTTGTTTGCTATCGGAGGGTTCCCAATCCTTTGGATTGGACTATACCCTCCGGGCCCAGAGAGAAGCCGAGTAAACACCCCTATGGCCTCAAGGTGGTAGCACTAGTGGATTTAACCTATGATTCCTGAAGAAGGGTGAATCAGGGGTTGATACCAAGACCTCTAGCTCCGGCAGGAGGATGAACCGTGGTCTTAACCACTTGACCAACCCCTTGGAGTTATAGGTATGGACTTGCGGATGCAGACCCAACCAATTTATTAATTAGGTCTCAAAACAATGGTCCTTCATCCAGACTTAGATTAGTAAGTGGGTGTAAAAAGAGGGGCCAGACCCCAAATTGTCCTAGTCGGGGGGCCATTCAGGCATGGGGTAAATGGGGCCCATTGGCAACCCTAAAATCAATTCAAATTTCAAATTAGGGCACATCAATGGACCATTCTGCCTCACTTTCCATTTAATAAAATAGTTGTGCTTCTCTAATTTTAGTCTCCCAACGAATGGTAAGGAAATAGAAGCAGAAGAGGCATGATACTTGAGTTTTTAGATGGGCTTTGAGTCCAGACTATGTACAACAAGTCCACAAGAGTCAGGGGCCAGGTCTCCATACAGAAGAAATATGTTGGGACAGAATCTGGTTCAGTTTTGAATTAAAAATGGCTCTAGGGTTATAAATGGGTTGCACCAATCTCGAAGAGTGTCCAGTTTTGGGGTCCAAGTTTTGATCCAATGGGCTTCTTCCTGGGTACAAGAGTCAATGGATCCAATTAATATACCTAATTTTATGCTCTTGGGGCAGTTGCCGCTGCCGGAGCTGGGTCCACTTCCAAAGCCCATATGAAGATTCTGGGTCCACCTCCAAATTCAAAAGAAAATCCTGAGTTCGCCCAAAACCTACGTCAAAAGAAAATCCTGAGTTCGCCCTAAACCTACATGGATATAAAAATGGCATTTGTGTCATATTCCTGAGTCCTGCCTAAAGTTTCCACTGCTAGCTTCTCCCTTTCCACTGAATTACTGGAGTTGGAGGTCTTTATTATATCCTAGAGGAAAAAGGTCATCTAAAGATACAGCATATAAGCTATTTATTATATCCTGATACATCATACCAGGAATATGACACAAATGCCATTTTTATACATAAAAGTGAAGCATTGAATGCAAAGGAGCATAGTGTTGGTCCAAAAGCACCCACAAAGACAACTCTTTAAGGCAGCAATTTCTCAACCTAAATCAGAAATCCAACCCAAACCCAGCCAAGTATTTCAAGATTGAAGTTGGCCATTTTCATATTTTGGCATTTGACATTGTTACCCAATCAATGAATGTGTTTGGTTTAGACTGGGTTTATTCTTTTATTCCTCTTTGGACTCAACCTGATCAGTAGTCAACCCCAACCCAACCTTGCTAATTAACTGCACACTAGCTTGTCGACCTAATCCATAACATAGGGTTTCTATTCAGTCTTCTAACTTTTGTGTTGTTTCCATAATGACATTTTCAACAAAGCAAAAACAGGCAAGGTTCAATTAACCTTACTTGTCATCCACAATGATTGATCAACCAAATCCAAATTCCAAACCTGTGGCAACCCGTTAAACCCCTCTTTCTAAAGCAGTAGTTTATTAGAGCATTTGTCAAAGTCAACTTTGCTTTGGGGAAACAAACAAGTTCAAGTTCTCACGTGACCAGATTAGCAGCTGTTTAGAATGAATGAAAAGCTTCTAGTCTCTTCAAAAGTTGTTCACCATTCATGGACTTTTAAGAACATGTGATACGGCCTTGTCCTCTGGAATTTTGAGAAGCCATTACTTTCAATCCGGTTCTTTGACAAAGGAAGACGATCTATAGTATCATTAATTGTCAAAATAAGATGATTAGCATGGGAGAATTTTCTTCTACCAGCATACTGCACGTCCCCCGTCCATGACTCCATTCACACTTGGCATCATGCCTAATTTTATGCTTATTGAACACTACTCGACATTCGATTGGAACTTGAAACAAGCATATATGATTAAACGATCATAAGATTTTAAGACCGCTAAATCAAGGGCTAGGGTTAATTGATGGGGCTGGTTTTTTCGCACGAATCTCATATAAAGAGACTTTTCCACTTATCCTACCATGAATAATAAGAATGCTTTTAAGTAAGCCCTATGAGCTCAATGCAGCATATGGACTGCTAGCAGTTGAAAATCTTCTTACCAACATGAAGGACAATGTTTTGGAATTTTGGAAAATCTTTTCTTTAATTTCTGTCTAGAGCATTTGGAATCTCTCAAAATAAGCTCTTATTTCATAATTTAGAGCTTATTTATATATTAAAGTATTTGGTAAACCTCTAATTATATTTTCTTTATTTTTATACTTTAATCACAAATTATAGCTTTTGCCTTTATAAATTAAATGAGGGCGTTGCTTTTTTTATAGGTAAAGCGGATAGAGGTAGACATTACTGCGAGATTTACAAATTTCAAGTGAGAATGACCTTATGAACTTTTCAAAATGATACATTGTAGTTTTCTTTTTCAAATGGTAAGCCAAATTACAACAATTTCTAAAGATGAGCCCCAACTAGTCATGATATAAGAGTTTATATATATATATATATATATATATATATATAATTTTACCAAATAGACTAATTGTAAATTAGAACTTAAAAGTTAGGCTGTTATTTTATACCTTAATCCAATTATCGCTTATTAATTAGACTAAAATTTGTAAACGACGCCTTGAGGGTTATGTTGAGACTTATTATTCATCATTTTATTAAGGAACAAAATAAGAATATGGCCTAACCCAAACCAAAAGTCTAACCCTAGTCCATATATAGTTTTAAAAGCTTGGTGGGATCCAGTAAAACTTTCATTTGGATCTATGTTTATAAAGTTGGGCTGACCCTGCATCAACGAACATTCCTTGTTCTTGCTGAGAGAGAGGGGAGGAAGGGGGTGTGTGGAGGTGGTGATTGATGTTTGTTTGGTATGGGAAGTCAAAAGATGGGATGTGAAGAAAACAAAAGCACGACAAAGTCCAAATGAATATGGGACTAAAAATGAAGGAGATGAGGAATAGTGTGGGTGTTGGAAGCTGTGCCTTGGAGTTCCGGGCACCGAGTCACATCTTGCAATGTTGGGGTGGTGGGATATATTGAGGACCTGGCAACATAAACTGCACATTGTATTTTCTTTTCCACTAGTCCTCTACCATGGTTTGCAAATTAAACACTAGGTTTCTTCTTCTTCTACATGAAAACCCTTTAAATTAAGATTGATATCCAAGATTCATGGCATTGTATTTTTGGCTTTTGTTGTGATTATTTTTATATATTAGAAATTGTTTTATAATGATTTTTATCATCAACATTGTTCTAGCTAGAATTTAGATCAACACTTGCTGGGCTATAGTACATGATAAAAATAAAAAATAAAAAATACAAATTTCGCCAACGGAGGGTTCCCAACCCTTTCTTTAGGCTGGATTAATCATTCAGGGCCCAAAGGGAAGCGGGGTAAACACCCATGTGGCTTCAAAGTAGTAACATTAGTGGACTGAATCTTTGATTCCTGAAAAAGAGGGAACCGGGTTGATACTAAGACCTCTAGCTTCGGAAGAAGGAGAAACCGTGGTCCTAACCACTCGACCAATCCATTGGGATTTATAATATAAAAAAAATAAGTAAAATAAAACATGATAATTAAGTAGGACACTTCAAAAATAGGTTATACGATACCTCAATGTAGTACACATCTAATGTTACTAGAATAGAGAGACATTGAGACCTTAAAGGTGCCCAACTAAACCCATTGAAACAGGCTATCAAAAAGCAAGAGCAGAACTAGAGAGGGGCTCGCAGTGGCCATGACTCACCTTAACTTGCAAAAAGACCCTAAATCTTATAGAAAATCTTAGAATTTTATTACAATATTTAACCCTGCAAGAAATCTTTGATTTATCTACACATGAGTTCAATTATACAAAATCCAATTCCTTTAAAAATACTTAGCCCCCCTTAAAATTGACACTAAAACTTGTTCTGCACTAATCTAGATATTAGACATATTGGAATCAATCGTGATAAATCTAAACTGATGCATGGTCTTTAATTAAACTTTTAAGAGTTGAGATTAAGAGACAGGATGAAATAATTAGACTGATATTTTGTGCCGAAATTCAACTTCAGCTTTTGTAGTGTGCTTTCATCTTTTTGCCTCACACATTTGGAGGAAGTTGAGAAGAGAGTGTTTGTTGAATGAATCCACGTTACACGTGCAATGGA
This sequence comes from Cinnamomum chago, assembly GCA_038049695.1. NCBI lineage: Eukaryota > Viridiplantae > Streptophyta > Magnoliopsida > Laurales > Lauraceae > Cinnamomum > Cinnamomum chago. The sequence continues at coordinate 16,798,349 of CP142453.1, forward strand.
GAGAGGCATGTTACATGGACGTGGACCTTGCAAGTCTGTGATGCTTCTCAGCTTCCATACCTACCGTTGTATTATTCCTTATCCACGTGGGAGTCCGGACAATCATAGCCGTCCAACCACTGCTTGGTTTTTTGGAGTTTAATGGGAACAGTTGGCAGTGTCTTCTGACACGTGTGTGGCCTTTTTTGATGGGACAGATCCACATAGAACTAACCAATCGAATATGGAAATATGATACAGGCACAAGTGTCTACATCATCCACTTTTCTTTGCTTTTTATACACTGGAGCCCACATTTTGATTGATCTACTAGTCCTTCCACACATTCGAATTTTAGCATAGGGGAAGATGATGCTCGCCATCAACTTTTATTGTAATAAAATTTGTATGATGTAAACTCAATCATCTTTGAGGACCTAAAATTAATGGGTAATATAATTTAACTAATCTAATATGTCATATTTTGGATTTACCTTCAAATGTTTTATTGTTTTTCCAATTAACAAGTATCTATGTTTCAAATACTGTTTTTTGAAAGCCTAAAAACTAAATAAGAAATTGTTGTTAGAAGTTTTGAACGCATGGGATTTTCATAAAAAAAACCCTTCAAGAAAATGCCCCTTAAAAATAACCTTAAGGGGTATGTTAGTTGGCATATGATTACGGTTTGCATTCGGAGGTTGTAGGCTCGGCACTGTATTACCACACTAGGCTACAGCGGAGTTTATCTGGCTTCCCTCTGAACCCGGAAGGATTACTCCAGTACAGAGGATTAGAAACGCTTCGATAGCAAAAAAAAAAAAAAAGGAGAAAAACAATGCCCCCCTAAAAATGAGCACATTTTAGAAGATAGCAACTAGCTAGGCATTGCCTACAATTCATTGCTATTGTTAGCACAATTGAGGAATTACCATGTGAAGGCCTTACCTTCCTTTGATCCACTTGCCTCATGTCCCAATAGGGCTGTCCTTAGTCCTAACTCAGGGTGGACCTACTTGGCCCAAGCCAATGTCCCATAAGGATTGAAGAACCCAGGTCCAGGTTAGGGTTCAGGTTTTGGAATGAACCATTGATCAAAGCCTTGGCCTATTGGATAAGAAACATAGGAGGCTTGATCAAAGCCCAAGCCTGCTGAAAGCTTCTTCTTATTCAAGATATCTCTCTCTACTATCCAAATAAACACTTCATAAGTATATTATAGGCATTTCTAAAAAAATACAACTATTCACATACATCTTTATAAAAATATGTGATTATAACTAATTAATGTTTGAGGGGCTTGGAGCCTTAGGCTTGAGTTCGGCCTGATTACTAATTAGAGATCTTAATCCTCAATTTGGGTCTGAACTATGCCCGTTGGGCCTGTTGGATAGTCTAAATACTCAATTCTTAAGCTCAGGATTGGGCAGATTTGAGCCAGAATTGGTTCTATGAACCGTTATATGTCCCAATATGCATTGAAAAACATGTATGAAACCTTGTGCTGGCCATGCGTCATTCAAGATTTTGCCCTTTCTCTGGTACTAGCACCATGCTAACAACATCACCAGAGAAATGATCCTTGGCAGTGACTAAACTTACTTAAACCAAATTAACTCAATTCAATACAAATAATTACACTATGACCCGCCAACCCAATCCTAATCCAACCTATTAGTTAAGGACCGGTTGGCATTTTCGACCCAATTAATAAACAGGTTGGGTTTGGATTGACCCTACTACTGCTGTCACTAATGACAGCCAACTATGATTTTCATGCAATAATAAAACGGATGAAGGAATCAGAGTTGCAACTTGGCATCTTTGGAAACCCAAGATGGATAAAGATCAAGAACAAAAGGTTTCCGAATTCCGAGGCAGTTGAGTAATTTGCTTCTCGCCTAACTATACAAGGTTTCATGAGTTTCTCTTCCTATGGGACTAGGCTTTCATGGGACTAGGCTTTCTATTCTCATAGCTACATATTCTCTTTCTGGAAGCACACTTATTTCCCCATAGCTGGGTCTCATAGGTCTCGATCAAGGTTAGGTAAAAATACAAGAAAAAGAAAAACAGATAAAGATAACTTTATGTTCGTCTCGAAGGATGTTGCCTCCTTTTAACCGGTTTTTTGGATTATTGTTGTTCATGGGTTCCTGTGGTTTGTTTTGTCGGTTTTTCCTTCTCTATGTTTCTGATTGGGTGTTGTAAGCACGTCGCATTCCTATAATGAATTTAACCATTCAAAAAAAAAGAAAAAAGAAAAAAGAAAAAAGATTGCTTTATCACATCCATTACATTAAATTTCATATTATAAATTAAGACTCTAACGCAAAGTAAAATAATTTTTTTGTTTAAAATATTTCAACAGTCATAAAATTATATTTACACTCCTTTCTATCATTAATGCTGAAAAGTAAGAAAAATAATAAAATCAAATGAAATAATGGCATAGAAAAAGTACAACAAACAAGACTCTTCCGTTACAAATATTATGTATATATTATCAAATATGAATTGAACAGCAATATAATATCATTTAGTATGGGTATCAAGTATTTTGGTATGGGTACGCCAGGATATACACGTACCTAAATATCATAGACAGCATTCTCTCTCTCTCTCTCTCCACATGTGGGCCTGAAATTTCCTCCGCCTCTTGTTGCTTCTATGGCGATACACGTGAGAAGAGAAGCGCACACTATGGGAAGGAGAACCCACAAAAATAGAAAGAGGAAGCTCATATACCCATGTATCGGTCCATGGGCAGCCAGCAGGGTGTTGGCTCTAGCTGGTTATGTGCGAAAAGTATGACTATATATTTAATTTATATCAATCCAACCATGTATATCACTTTAATTTGCATAAAATTCGGATTAGTGGTGATACATAGGGAGGCATGTATGGGTCTGATCATGATGAGCCAGAGTAAATTAGAGCTTATACTTTTAGTTGCCATGCTTAATTTGTAGACTGGATCGGGTATGTGGGCCTCAAGCCTCGCCCATTCCTAGCCTTTTAATATCAGACCCAATTTTGTTAAACCATTTGGATCGGTGAGAGCATGGGCCTCTATGACAAGAGGCCCATACTCTCTATTGGGCTGAAAATAAACCTAATGCTAGCCCACAGACCTCTAAAGAGCCCATAAGTGTCTATAGCTTAGAGGGCTTATACGGCCCATACATATCCTAAATCTCACCCAGGTCCAACTACAACTTTTGGAAACTGGGCCGGGCCTGGTCCTCTTTCAATCCCAATCAATTTACTAGGAACCCCATTTGGATGGCTCTGATCATTTTCTACTGTGGTTGAACATGAGGCCCACTTAGCAGTTTCTAGAGGGAGGAAAGGAAGAAAATCTCAGTTGGAAGGATGTTAATACAAGTTTAGTCAAATGTTTTCTTGTTTTAAACACACTATTAGTTTGAGCAATTGCTTCTTACATCAGGCACAAATAGAATATAAGTTGGATGAGACATGAGAGCTGGAACTTAACAAATGAAAGGATACCAAGGTAATGAAATAGTATCTTAAAAACACATGTTCCACAAAGTAAGGTGCATGGGTTGAATTTTGAGAAAGGAAACGGTGCAAAGTGGGCCACACTCATCATTTTCATGGAAGATGGACCTCACTTGTTTCTTCATGGAAGATGGACCTCACTTGTTTAAGGCATTGTTTATGTACTTAATTAGTAGATTTTCAAAGTCACAAGCAAACTGATCAAGATGGCCCATATATCACGGGATAAGTACTTGAAAAGGCCAGCTGTGCAATTTCTCCTCAATTTCTCGAGACAAAGTAGAATGGAAAAGTAACAAGAGCCTCTCATTTTTCGATGGACAAAGCAACTTTTCTACAATCTATATTCTTGTGTAGTGTTTTTCTGGATAAAAAAAAAAGGAGAAGATTTTGAATTATTTTTCTTGAATTTATTGAGAATTACTTCTATGTAGGGATGCAAATGAGTCGAATATGATGCGGAACCATTGTAAATCCAAGCCAAGATCGGTTTTTATAGATGCAAACTTAGATTTAGATCCGACATTGAACTTATATGTTGTGGGTAGATCGGGCAGCGGCTAAAATAGCATTAGTATAATTGGATAAAAGAGTTCAAAATTAAAAATTTTAAATATACAATTGGGGCTATTAAATAGTATATGGTAAACTTTGTGAGTCATAATCTACTAATATAGGGATTAATATGGACCACACATTGATTCAAGCAATCCGATTAATGCCCTATTGTGGAACTATATCCATCTGTCCCTCGAAGTATAGATTCGGTCTGCTAAATCTAATCTACCTATAATTAGGGTCACTCAAATCTGTTAGCTTCACTCAGGGGCGGACCCTAATGATCCCACGTGGCTGCACCACAATCCATCAGTCCCATAAATTATAGGTCCGGTCCGGTCCGTTAGATCTAATCTATCTATAGGTAGGATCACTCAAGTTCGATAGCTTCACTCAGGAGCAGACCCGGCTACACCCGCGTAATTTTGAAAACACTCCTTCAATATTATATTTAAAATCTTTTTTATATTAATCAACTTCTTCACGTGACCATTGCCTGTACCACCCAAATTAAGACCTTGAGACCACCATTGGCTTCACCCACAATGAGCCCCCACCATGCTATCTTCGACCCAAATTATCTGGTCAGAAGAGAGATTTTCCTTTTCATCGTGAGATGAGATGATGAGATGGTGTTGTGTGGGTACAATTTCTCGCCACTGTTCGATTTAAAAGCCCAACCTCTGCAGCTCTTTTTGCCTCAGACATTCGCACAGTCAAAGAAACCAACATAACAATAATAGCCATAGAAGAGGAGAGAGGGAGGGAGAGAGAGAGATTGTTGTTTGTGGCATCTGCTTTGCTTTCTTCTTATGGAAATCCAACGCCAGCAGTTCAAGAAATCAAGGTTCAAAAGGGTATGCGTCTTCTGTGGAAGCAGCCCCGGCAAGAAGAGCAGCTACCAGCTTGCTGCAATTCAGCTCGGCAAGGAATTGGTACTTCAGATTACAATCACTTCTAATCAAAACAACACCAACCCATCTTCTAATTTCAACTGAAGATCACAAGCAATCACTTGTTTCCTTGCTTTCTTTCGAATTTCTCTGTTTGAATTGGTTTGGTGCTCTGTCTAGAGATAAGAAAGATTATTTCAGAAATCCTTTAAACTGATGTTGTTAATGAACAAAAACCATTCATTCTAGTGTTTAATGACTGCATTTGAAAACCCAACAGAGAAAATGAGAGGAAAGGACCAAGGAGGTCTATTCAACTGAGAAACACTTCTGGGGTACTCTGTTTTATAGTCCTGTTTTGATGTTTTGAATGAATTTTCAGGTGGAAAGGAGCATTGACCTTGTTTATGGAGGAGGGAGTGTTGGTTTGATGGGTCTTGTTTCACAAGCTGTTTATGATGGTGGTCGCCATGTGTTGGGGTATGGGGTAGTTATTAGTCTCTCTCTCTCTCTCTCTCTCTGATCCAACTCTTCATATGGGTTTAAAAGTATCAAACATTGCAACCTCTTCTGATTTGAGGATTAATTGCTCTTTCTGTTTCTTACAGGGTTATTCCTAAGACACTCATGCCTAGAGAGGTAGCATAGTTCTACCTACTTCAATTGATTGAGGGATGTCTACAAAAAAGTTTGAAATCTTGGTTCTTTTCAGATAAATGGTTTAATTTGAAACATGGTTTGATTTCAGATTACTGGAGAAACAGTTGGAGAAGTGCGGCCCGTATCAGGCATGCACCAGAGGAAAGCAGAAATGGCGCGACAAGCAGATGCCTTCATAGCATTGCCTGGTATACACTATTGGTCTAGATGTGATTGGTATACCATTACGTTCACAAAACTTGAATACCATGCATTTAAAATATCTGCTAATACATTATGTATGGGACTCTTAAGTGAGTATTAAAGATAAAAAAAAAAAACATTGTTTAGCACTTTACTATAGTTTCCTAATTTATGTGCTACTTGCATCATAAATTAGTTAGTTTCCTTTTGAATTGAAAAGGTTTAATTTCTTTTACTAATGAGTTTCATATCACATTGTTTGAAGCATATTATACATTATCATCATAATCATCAAAGCCTTATTTCATTAGTAGGTATATTACCGTCTCTAGATATCATATTTGACCCGGTCTCAACCAGGAAGCCCGCGTTTCTTTTTTTAAATGGAAGTAACATTTGACTTACCCGCATAATTAATCTTATACCATTAAATGATGTTGTATCCAAACTTTTGAGTCCGGAAAGATTGACTTATTCTTTAGTATTATCTTAATCCCTTTACCCTTTAATATGCAATTGCATGTTGCATGCTTTCATTGTCATTTATTTGTGTGATGCTAACAAGTCCTGTGGGATGACTAAAACAGGTGGGTATGGTACACTAGAAGAGCTTCTTGAGGTGATCACATGGGCGCAGCTGGGGATACATGACAAACCGGTAAAACCAGTGTTTAGAATCTTAATAGCCTATTTGTTGAATCAATAATGAGGTAGATGAAATTCTACTAAAGAGGTAGGTGTGATAGATCTAAGGTTAAAAAAAAGATAAAGAACTACATAGACCAGTGTACATGACCTTTATTTCTTCACTTCCAGCACCTAGTTGTTTAGAAGTCTCAAGAATTCAATACCCAAGAAAACAAATGGTTGTATGAGGAGCATTATAATTTTTTCCTCACCTCATATTACATTCCTTATGTTTTTGGGTGCAGGTGGGTTTGTTGAATGTTGAGGGGTACTATAACTCCCTATTGTCTTTCATAGACAAAGCTGTAGATGAAGGATTCATTACACCAGCTGACCGTCACATTATAGTCTCTGCCCAAACTGCCCATGAATTAATGAGGAAGCTGGAGGTATGTGTTATCAGATGCACATGGGACATTGTCTAATTATATATGTGTACCATATCTACTTTCGCTGGGGAAAAAAATACTACTATATTTGGAAGCTGAGACTCTACTCGCGAGAGTTAACTTTTATGGAAGAAAGCTTTCTCTTTGGTAATGATAACATGTGGTACATGATAATATATCATTTGAGGGCTACAAGAGACCAACCAAGTGGGTTTAACGACCCCGGTCTTCAGAAAATTGCATGGGTTTATTTGTCTGTGTAAAGTGAATGACAAGGCTTCAATCACTTTCATGTCTGTACCACAACTACTACGTTAGGTGTGAAAGGAAAGGGATGGATTGTAGAGAGAGAGAGATATTAATTAACAGTAATTGAGTAGATGTTCTTGGTCCTGCTCTAGAGAGAGAGAGATATATTAATTAACAGTAATTGAGTAGATGTTCTTGGTCCTGCTCTAATTGGGTTCATCAACCCTGGGTTTGTGTCACCTGACCCGGGCCCAGATCAATCGCAGAAACCTGACTAGTAGGCAGTGTAAATGCTAGAGTTTCTTTCTTTATTTCTTTATTCATGGGCTGTCTTAGCCCCACATTTTCCAACTTTCTCCATCTGAGGCTGGGATTCACCTGTCTTCCCTTGTCAAACTTTCTCATCCACCATTCATGGAGAGAGATGATGATGTGCTGTTAATTAAGATGGACCACTGCATTGAAATCTTCGGATTTTCTCTCTCTCTCTCTTACTCACCATCATTATCATTCTTCATTTCTCTCTCTCTCTCTCTCTCTTATTCATCATCCTTATCATTCTTCATTTCTCTCTCTCTCTCTCTCTTATTCATCATCCTTATCATTCTTCATTTCTTACCCTTATAGCATGGAGGCGAGTACGCTTACTCTGTCCAATTTGAAAAAAAGGCACATCACGTTTCCTTTTTCATTATTCACCCATGACAGAGTTTCTAGGAATATAATACTGCAACAAGCTTCAGATTATTTTGGTCCATGGACTACTGGTCCATGGAGTCCCATCAATTTTTAAGTGGTGGTCCACTTGCAAGTGTTGGCTGTGGCACCACCCCAAAATATTCAGTGGTAAGTGATGGGCCATGTCCAAGTGTTGGTACATAAATAAGAAGAAGAAGAAGGAAAAAAAAAAGGTTTGGCCCTCGACGAGACTGTGATGTCTTTAATCCATAATTATCATCAATGTAGTCTTTTAACTCATTTATTTAGGATGATTTATTTCAGTGAAAAAAATATTAATTCAAGTGACTATATAAATCCAATCAAGTACTCAATTTTACTGCTTGACTATTGAGTCAACTCAACTTGTCCTCACTCAGGACTCAAAGCAAGTTTTTTAAACCAAGTGATCAATTCTCTTAGGACTTTTCCTGAAACCCTAATTTGTTTTGTGCAGGATTATGTGCCTAAGCAAGATGGGGTGGCACCCAAGTTGAGATGGGAAGTAGAGCAGTTGGGTCACACAGAAAAGTCAGAAATCGCGCGTTGACTGTACCGTATAAATACGATCGGACCGTAGCCCATAACCTACATCTCCAAAAATCTTCATTTATTGTGATTTTTCATCTTTTCAATTTCACAATACTAGATTATAGTCCTAAGTAAGATGTCATTACGCGTTTTCTCATGTCGGTGATACCTGTAAGTCTGTACCTGTGTCTTCAATTTTTAGGGGCCCTTTTTGTTCTATTGATGGGTTGCTGTTGTTGGAGCAAAAACAGCAATGAAAAAAGGCTGAAGTGAAGGACAGGGAGATGGAGACATATCATGTGTATTGATGTAATTTCCCTTTTTTCAAGTCTAATTATTCTTGAGTGATCCACAATAGATGTGCCACTTGGTGACAAGACAGTGGTTGGATGAATGGATGGGGTCAGTCCAAGTGGATTTATGGTACAAGAAGTCATTGGGTTCATTTTGCTTGATGGGTATTGCACATGTCATTTGGGTGCAACCTGTGTGTTATAAAGATTCTCTTTGGTTCTCCTGAAGTAATTTATCTTATTTGGAGATAAATTGGGGTTGTGTAGATTTTACCAAAGCATTATTATGTGCTTGGCTGGTAAAATAAGATTCTAAAATCCTAAAAGATTTTGAAGGTAAAAAAGATCAATACTTGCCTTTTGTGTCGTTTCTAGAATTAGCTTCATCACAATATGAAATAGATTCTAAGAAAACTTCTCAATTTATTCCAGTCATTTCGTTTCATTCATTCTAATTAATTTCTAAATTGAATGGATAATGAACGCAATGGTTGTTTAGCAAGTGGTAAAGTAAAATTTTTATTAAAGTAATCTCAATTGCCATTTAAGTTTGCCATGGCCGATTCGTCAAAACAAGTGGAAAAGTAGAACTTCAACCACTAAAAAAGCGCACTTTCACTTTATTACAATCTAAGAATTATACCTCATATAAGATAAGTAAAGTGATTACGATGTAGGCATAGAAAAAAATGATATGATACTTCAAAACTAAGGGAGGTTTTGCGTAATACATTTTCACCAAAAAAGGAATAGAAAAATATTTCAATTTTGCATAGCTACATTTTTTATCGTTTGGTGTCATTAGTTTTTTCAAGAAAAGTAATTTTTTCTGTTTTGCTTTAAACTTCTGCAAAAACATGAAAAAGCGCATTTTGGAGGCTTTAGTTTCTAACGCAGATGCTACATCGATGTGTCCTAAGCTGCTTCATTAGAGTTTCAATTCCCAAATTGTAACTCAGGAGTACCATGCCTTTGAAGTTTCAATTTATCTTCATAGACATGTGCTCCATTTCATGCATTTTCTTATTGAAACCTCGAGGTGGCTCTTTTTTTTTTTTTTGCTAACGGAGGGTTTCCAATCCTTTTAGCATAAGTGGACTCAACCTTCGATTCCTGAAGAGGGGAGAACCGGGAGTTGATACCAAGATCTCTAACTCTGAAAGAGGGAGAAATCGTGGTCATAACCACTCGGTTGCTCTTACTAATACATTCATGTCGCTAATCAGTTGATCTTATGTATGGGACAAAATGACTCTATTTTGTTACAATATACACCAAAATAAGTGAGAAACTATATAAACATATATACAACGTGATCGAGACAATTTTAACTAAATTTTCTAGTTGATCATCCACTGAGATGGTGTGATGGGATTAGCATTGTAAAATTCAAATTCTATTAAAAAAAAAAAACACACACACATGCACGCACACACACAAAAACAGTAAAACTCTAAAGGCCAAGCTCAAAACAAATATGAAGAAAGGTGTTCTCTTTATGAAGATAAAGAATGACTGTGATGAGGAAGAACTGTGAGTGCCATTTTTTCTTACAAACGTGGACCCGAGAAATGAATGGTAAGAGACTAAGAGTGTCCTTGTCCATCCATGACATAGATGTAGGACCACATCTACATAGGGCCCACCAAATGGACAGTGGAAAGCATTGAAACCAAAAAACCAAGTGAGTCCCACATAAATGGAAGGATGGACCTTCGACCTAGTGAACCAAAGGTCCAAAGCCAATCTATTCAATTATTGGTGAGGAAGGACAGAGGACACCTGTCTCCTTCCATGTGGACCATGCCTACCAATGGACAGCTTCCAAGTGTATGAAAATGGTAGATGAATGAAGCTTCTCTCTCCCTCCAACTCCATGTTTGTGGATAAGGGGGTGTGGGAAAGTGGCACCTGTGTTCATGTGATGGGATTTGGCTAAAGAAAGTCAACAAATACCAAAAAGAGAGGGCATATGGAATTATATCTTTCTTTTATGTGCCTCCTCTAGTTTCCTTCCTTTTGTATGCATGTGTTTGAATGGAAGTAGCCTTTTTCTTGTTTTGGGAGATGAATAAAGAATGGAAAACATCATCTGGAATCTTAGATCCCTTGACTCTGGTTGTGGTGTGAACCATGTCTCTATACATTTCCACTTTAAGAAACAGTTGAGAATCTTTTGGGCAATTAGCAAAAAATCAGGCAAAGATAACTACTAAAGTCAATGTTCTGGAGAGCCAGATTGATGGAAAGAATTTGGGGAATTTGTTCTAGGAAAATTTCAAAGAGAATCCATATTCTATAAGTAATTCATCTCCTGGAAATCTTCAAATGCCAACCCCTCATGAGCATTGTTAATTATTGAATTTTGACGGATTGATGGTAGGTTTGTACTGAGAATCCTTTATGGAAAATGAAAATGGGTCCCAAAGATTTTTTTTTTTTTTTTTTTTTTTTGTGGAAAATGAAAAGGTTTTCCAAGGGAGAATGGTTCTTTGTGGTTCTATGTTAATATTTCCAATGAAAGCATTTTTCACAATCTTTGCAGAAAGAAGATTTTGATGTAAAAGGTAGACAACTATTTATGGTTGTTTGGCCCCCATTAAACAATAGAAATTGGAGTATAAAACCATGCAATTCTATCCCTGATGAAATAAGAGGAACCTGGGCTATCAGCTGCTGATTTGATGGACCCAACTGTGATTACTGTATCATGACAATGCCAACCTTTTGCCTTTTCTTTTGAATGTGAACTGCTTTATGCTAAACTGTTTGTTTGGAGGCCACCAATTGAAGATTTTAGATTATTTCCATGAACAGAATTAAGGGGTGCTTAGTTAAGGTGGGACCCATCAGTTAAGCTATCTGGATAGGCCCATTTGTAGGGAGTTAGGACCCAAGGACAGCATACATGTATTCGGGCCAAAGATCAAATGGGCTGCCTGAATTACCTGTATCCAACCCGTTTATTAAATGGCTCCATCAACCCCTACTCTCACCTTATGTAGATCAACCCAGCTCGACCCACCTAACTTGCTTAAGTTGGACCACGCCTATCCACCTCAAATATGAAAATCTCAAGAGTTGGGCATGGTCCAATTAATGCCCGGTCCATCTAACTCAAGTGGACCTAACCTGATGAATGACTAAAATGTTGTTAAGTATTCAATTGGATTTAAGCATTATCTGACACATATGATTAATCAATGAGAATAAAACTTAGTTTTAATTACAAAGAAACACAAAAAAGAAAAAAAAATAGCATTAATGCTGATGAACTTGTAAGTATTATTTATTATTTATACTAATTTATTTATTAGGTGTTATAAATATATAAGAAATATTATAAATGGTTAGTCAGGTAAGGCGGATCGACTCTAACCTAACCTTGTTACCTCCAGGTCAGGCTAACCTCAACAAACACTGACCCACATATAGGTCGGGGTGTAGGGATGTAAATGGGTCATCGATTCTCCGATTACCCTGAGGTTCCGACCCGTTAAAACCGGGCTTTGAGTCCTTATTTAGGCCCCAATAAGTAAATGGGTTTAGACTTGGTCCCACCTTGGTTCCAACCCGTGGACCTGACATATCACCTCAAAAATTGAGAAACTTTTCTAAGATTTAGGCCCTGTTTCTTTGCTGGAATTCTTGAATTCCCAGATATAGTAGAATTCCTGGATGCTATTTGGGCTTGAGCATCCATGAATTCCATCAAAATGTAAAGGGAGTGAAATTCCTGAGTGAAATTCCTGGATTCCTAAACGTCAAAAGAGATATTTCATGTGGCTGGAATTCAGAGATATAGTGAATTCTGACAAAAATTCCACTAAAGAAACAGGGCATTATGTTTTCCCCTATCATTCTTTACCTAGATCCAAATCCAGATCAGGACCCATCTTATTTTGGTTCTGAAACAAAGAAACCGGTTTTGGTTCTAGGTCCACCATGGACTTGTACTAGAACCGACCCATTTACATCCCTATCGGGGTGGGGTGGGGTGGGGTTTGGTCGGATTAGGCGGGTCGGGTTTACAAGTCAGGTCAAATTTTGCCACCTCTAATCGTGATGTATGCATTACAACAGCATTCCTTTGAAAGTTGAAAGAAAGGGCATCTCCTGTTACCTTTCATTTTCACCTTTCCTCCAAAATGTTCCCTTCTTTAATCCCTTTTTCCTGCATAAAAGAGCATAGATGTAGACTTTAGTATAAAAGGCGAGAGGGGGGAGAGAGATTAGCGGCCCATGTCCAGCTCTACATATCGAGTCAACCTCACATTACGCACTCTTTTACAGATGATGGGAACATCATTCTACATTTGATCACCAAAACTCATTATGTCTCAAGGCCAAATGGGAATATGCATCCAAGATTCTTGACAGATTTAGACTATGGGGTTTAGTTATAAGAACACCCTTGCCTTTGTTTTTAATTCTAAAAAGAATTTGCAATGAAGGGTTATTCCTAAAATGGTCCATTGACTTCATAAATATTTCTTTACTAGGTTCTTTGGGTGAAGGTGGTGGGTATGGCAGCAGTTGTTGTTATGGTGGCCCACAGTAGCTGTGTCTGACTTGCGAAAAGCGGGCCCCACTTACCGCAAGAATTAGGGCTAAGAGAATGTTTTTGCTTTACTTGTGACCTTTGATTGGGCTAGAAAATATATGTAGACAGATTACATAGTATCTGACCCATAAGCACAGATTTAACCTGAAAAATAATCGGCTAAGGGTCAAGACTCAAGCACCCCCAAATCACCTTCTAGAGAACAGTCCCCAGACTAACAAAAATCAAACCATATTATGAGATTTATGATGATAGTAAATGATAAGGGAGAAAAGTAAGTTATTGTGAATGAAATGATATTGGGGGAAGTGTAAGGACATGTGGGCCAGTGTACACAAAACCTCTTAGATGGAATGATGAACATCCACTCCTTGGATTTATGTTGAACATGGACTGTTGCTACCTTTTATTTTTTGAACGCAACTTCTAGGAACCAATGGAGATATTCAGTGCATGGGCCATCTACTGTAGGTCCTGTCACAGTCCATTTTCGATAACTAAACCATGGGCCCTTGCTTATATGAACCCAAACCCAAAGTAATAGACATATTCTCTGGCCATCCAATGTATGTTACTAACTTGACATAAGCATTCAGTTGCATCTACAGAAGCCCAATCAAAATTTGTCTCACAAATAAATACTTCATGTTCTCCAACTCTCGCTATTGAAATAACAACAATACATTGATTAAACAGTGTATAACTTCAATGTCATGACCTTGAATTGCTCATTCAAAGCAAGCAATTGTGCTTCTTCCTATCAAGAATAGCAGTGTCCACTTTTCTGCGCAGACGTTGTCATGGTTACAACTGAAAATGGTAGTAGAGACATGGATTTTGCACATGAAGTTGAAGTATTTAATATGATAAGATATGGATACATTGTCCAATTTGAAGTATCCAGGTACCTGAAGTAGCCTGGCATAATAAACATTTTCACCGTGAGCTTCTGGACTTCGGATCTTAAAGGGACATTTACATGAGAAATTATATGGACCAATGTTCTAGAGGGTGATCTCATGGCCCCGAATGTAGACAGAGGTAGTATTAGATTGTTTCAGATTTTGGCCTATATATAGGCAAGTAAGAAAAAAAAAAAATACAGTAATAGGCCAGAAGAATGCAAATGAATGGATGGTTAGGATCTTACAAGCTGAATTAGTTTCCATCCCAAATCAACAGTGGCATCCGACCAGCAATCTGGATTGTCAAACCATGGACTTCTACAAAACTTTCCATATCAGGATGCTTTAGCTCTGCAATTGCTTAGGGTCTGTCTGTTTGCATTAGAATAGATAGGAATTGAATGCATAGGGCGATTAAAAATGAAGATCAAAGGTGAATTTCCAAAAATGAGCATCAAGTAGAATCTTGTTTTGATCCTATGTATTCAATTCATATGTATATTAATGCGAACAAACAGGGCCTTATAATCTATAGCTTAAGACTAGCTGATGAAACTTAATGGGAGAAATACGAATACCAACTGCTGGTGTGAAACATATGGCCTACCTGGTGACCGGTGAGCAGTTCATAACAATTTCCAAATCAATGCTACTTGATTCAGGTATAATTCAAGCTTGAAACTTTCTTCGCATGAGTTCTCAATCTTTGGCCCTCTAGTTTGTTTTGGATATTTTTGAACCAATGCTACTTTTCTAAGGAAATACTAATCTAAAAGGATTAACATGTATCATTGGATCTGCAAGGAGGTCAGTTTTCCTCTCCTCGCATGTGTGAATCCGTCTCTCCTCGCACTCCTATAGAAAAGTCATAATGATTTTCCTTTTGGTAAGTTTAGCTGAACAATTTATTACTTACCCAAGCTTGTGTTTGATGATCCATTGCCATCCATAAAAACAAAACCTGGGACCCAATTTCCCCATAGACTAGGAGTCTAGGACATCTTGATACTCTCATGTCCATTGAGTAGCAGTATTGCACATGTGTTGATACGTATTTCAAGATTCATGATTTCCTTAAGTCCTAGCAGTTAGACATTGTATTAAAGCATCCCATTGATAGGACACTATCCATATCCATGTAATCGATAGATTTTTCGAGTCAGAGTCGTACCCTTCTCCCAGTTCCATGTCTGCAATGTATTGATGATTCAGTATCTGTATTGCATATCAAAGACAATAGATAGCAGACTGTTTTGAACTAGAAGTGTTGAACAGATCAGATATTAACAAAGCATCTTAAACAGAAAAGAAAGCAAATACAAAAGACCTATCCGAAGCCTGCATGACGATTTAAATCAAGAAGCAACTACTTATATTAATAAACCAATACAAGTGGCAAGACATACCTTTCAAAAGATTTTCCATTGAAATTGCTTCTCCGATGAAAGAAGAGAATCTCGTACACTGATGAAACTGCAAATAGAGGATCTCAACAATTTAAGAGTCAAGCTTCACAAGACCGTGATCCTCTTCTTAAGTTTGTTCTGTTGTGCACCATACTTTTTATCCCATGCCGCATCTCATCTTAAGCATTGTTTGTAGGCAGTGAAAACTTTTACATTTTTTCTACCTCTTCTGACACTTCCAAGTTGGAGTGAGTTCTTTCTTACTTCTTCATGATCAAGAATTGCCTTTCCTTTCTCTGTATCTGATTAGCTGCTTCTATACATGGCAGACTTTACATCCACTGATCTCTGACAGCCACTGCATCCATTTTCATGCACAATCTATTTTGGATTGTGATCTACCACATAATTACTTTATATCATCACCATACACATGGGGTGTATGATCCATGCTATTCATCAAATGGCCTATCATGAATGACAACTACTAAAAAAAATCCAGGATGACGTTAATGGTTTGACTTTCTTAACTGTTTATGAAAATATGTATTGTTGATGGGATCCTAGATTGATGTGTTAAGGTATGATGATGATGATGATGTATTGTTCATAGGACGGGTATATTAGGCCGTTTTAATATTTTATTTTTATTGTTATTGTTATGATTTTTCATAGTTAAATGGTAAATTATATTAAAAAAGAAAGAAAGAACGAACACGATACATTAGTAGGAATGGAAAAAAGGAAGTCATGTACATGAGGTCTTTTTTGCTTTATTATCATTGATAGCATTCCATGAATAATGGATGGTAAATGTGTCATAATAGATTATCTTTAATAATACACAAGTTCTCGATACAACAATGCATTACCATGGATGTGTGATACATGGTTGTAGTAATTAATTGGGTGGTTTGTTAATATCTTACCTGTATTGATTAGATTCTTGGTGGAGAACATGCTCCTCTTCATTGATTACCCACTCCCCACCACCCCCCCACCCCCCCCGGAAAAAAAAAGAAGAAGAAGAGAACTGCTGATTCTTCATAGTAGAATTCTATCACATCCCATTTTATTACCTAATGACAAATCAAACATTTTGGCAGACATAATGGTTTGTGAAACAGAGACTAAAGTTAATGGGATACAATCAACCTCCCAATCTTAACACTCGCTTGGATTTCGATGGTTCAGAATTCTGAATTATTATCAAGCTTTTTCCTTCCCTCTGTTCTTTCAGTCTTTTATCCAAAAAATGTGATCTGAAATCTCCCAAATTTGTGATTTTATCATTAGAACAAATGACTTCTGGAACAATTTCCATTGTAATGTGTATATATGTTAATTTATATTCCAAAAGTGCAACCCATTCTAATTTGTAAAATTGGAGACATTTAAATAGCCTGCTGCTAATGGTACTCAGTCAATCATGAATCTAGTCGTACTCTTGTATTTTATACTCACTCTCCTTGTGTTCGTAAGGAGAAGAAGAGTAGGTGAAAATCTTTCATTAAAACTGTAATTCAAGTAGTGACCATGTCAAAGAATTGCATTTCTACTATTTCAAGTGGTCTTGCATAAGTATCTGTAGTTCATATAGAACAACACTGATCTTCAAAATAATGAATCAATAGCCGCAGATCAATGATTTCTGAATGGTATACAGCTTGAATGGAAACACTACCACAAGCAATGTAGATTCAGTGCTCAACAACAAACAAAAGCAACATCACTTCCCATTCATTGTAGAATATCTCGGAGGTTGTTAGAAAGAAGCGTGTATGCGAACATGCGAGAACTCAGGAGAATGATTTGGCCACAGAGGAAGTAGTGACCAAGCCAGAGAGTAGACCAACAATAAGGGCACTGTTGTAAGTGGTGGGCTCCCCTTGCATTGAATTGTTCCGGACATCTATATAGGTGTCATTCAAGAATGGCCCACCCACGAGCGCTCCGACGGCGACATTTGGATTGGCTTCAGTTGAAGCCAGCCACTGGAACCCCTTACAGCCTGTTTTTGCGTTCTTCGGAATTGAAGCTCCCCTGTGGTGCACCTGCTCTGGATACTTACTCCCATATCCAACAAGATAGCTCATCTTCATTGGATTGTCGCCCAAGACATAATCAACCTAGAAAAGTACATTAGTTTATAAGATGATTTTCAAAATCCTTAGAAATTGACTGAATGCGTCAATTCATTCAAAATATATTGGAATATACAACTCATCCTCATCATCAAAGCCTTGTTCCAACTATGTTGGGGTTGGCTATGTGAATTCCGATTCTCCATTCTGGTCTATCTTGGGCAATACTAGGAAATATATATAACTAGAAGAGTTTTATTAAGATGTATGGAATTATTGCAAGATGAGGTTCAACAATCTTTCATGAGCAATCGTTCACGTGCATTCATGTACACATGCCAAGGCACACAAGCAACCTATAAGCAATCCCTAAGATGAGCTCCACCATGTACATGATCCAATCCATTAATTAGAAAAGAATACGCTGCGGTTGGGTGACATTGTAGGAAACAAATATGCAGTTCAGACCCAAGAAAAATGGAAATCAGTCCACATTCAATTACATGTGAAGCAGCCTGGCCCTATCTATGAAACATTTGGACATGAAACATGCATCTCCATTAGAATGGGCATGGAAATAGTGGAGAGAAATATTAGAAGACCAAAGATAAAATGTCTAAGCCACAACAAAATATCTAGTATGTTAACATAGGCATTGAGAACGTACCTGTGATATGACGAACTTGCGGATATCTGCAGGCGTCAAGGATTGTCCGCTGCATGAAACTTCTGGGGTCTGCGAAGTGAGCATGTAGTCACTGTAAACTAGAGCCAGGAATGCAGAAGCTACAGGGTGTAGCAGAGCATTCCATTCACTTATCCATATCAAGCCACCTGTGGAGCAAGTCATGATTAAAATGGATGATGGTCATATTAATGTTATTCTGATTTATAAACTGCAGAGAGGATTTCATTTGTGAAAATTTGACATATTTTTAAGCATACAAAACATCAATGAAAGCTACTATTTTATCTTCACTGTCCCAGTTAATTTGGACGTCAAACCTATAAATGCTTCTTTCCTACAGATGTCTTTCAACTAATCCATGACTAGATTTTCAAAGAGGGTGTAGACAGGTTGGGCCTTTGGCAGTCTGCCTAACCTGAGTGCTAGACATGCCATACTTTTCTTCCTTTTTTCGCTAAAGATACTTTTCAATTATGAACAAACTCTATAATTATTTATAAGGCTGAATCTTGGTCCTTTAAACTACTATTTTTTTTCATATATTTAAATAGTGTCGAGTTTGAGTTATGAATAGCTTGCAAAATTTGAGGAAATGTGGTTGTTCGGGTTTGTTTATAGGCATGATGGCAATGCATTTTCTCTACGGAGAATTCTTTGCATTGAAGTATGTGAGGATCAAAATGATGTTTAGAGTATTTACATCTAAAAGCTTAAAAGCTGATATAGAATGGGAATTACACCTGTTAGGTTTTTTGAGTGTGTTGGCTTATTCATAAGGGTATGGACAAAACAGGGTCTAAAGGTAACAATGTTTTTAGTAGATGGACTGGTTTTTGTATCAGTGTTTCAAGCCAAGACAGCAGCTTCGCGCGCTCGAGCACGTGTTCATGTGCTCGAGCGCATCAAAGAAGGTTTTAGACAGTGGCTTCATGCGCTCGAGCGCGCATGCATGCGCTCGAGCGCCTGGGTTGAGCCTTTTTCGGATTTGACGAAAATTCCTCTCTTCACTATGTGGATGACCTAAGCATATATAATTGAAGAATGAACTATTCGTGGTGGTTGACGAAGATATGATTTTCATGCCCTAGCAGCACTACTAGGGTGATTTGATTCTTCTCCAAAGCTACTGGTCTAGTGATCTGAAGTTCTAAGCATTGGAGTTCTCTTCTCACACAAGATCGATTCATCTTGAAGACGGATTCAAGGTGATCAGAGCAAGCACGGAGAAAGTGAACGGCGAGTGGTCGGCAAGTGAGCACAGTCCTTAGGTTGAGTCACCAACTGGGAAAGGGGTGTGATTTCTTACTTGTAACTTTCAATTGATTTAGTGCTTGGTTGTCTGTTGGCCTAGACGATAAGGCCCATGGTTTTTTCCCGTGTATGGTTTTTCCACGTATAATTTGTGTGTTCTATCTCTCTGTGTGTGATTGTTTGATTTTGTCATTGCTTTGGTAGATATGTTCAAAAATCTCTTCTTGATTGAAATCTATTAGAGTCAGAGGAATTTTTGGGATTTTCTGTTTTACAAGTGGTATCAGAGCCTGGTAGGTCGGGTGTTCGAGTCACGGGACACGCGTTTTGCGAGTTCGCAGTAGGAGTCGCGGCGGGTGTGCCGTTGAGGGAGGGATTGTTGAGGTCAACGTCCACCCTCGCTCCTGAGCGGTCATAATTGTGGTTGAGCCCTCGCCCTCACCATAAAACTATTGTTGTGCCGTTTCCTATCACCAATTGGTTTTGGGATAAGTGGTAGCTCAATAGGGTGTAAGATCCTACAACACCCTCCATGGGAGAATACAGGGGCTCCTCACAGGAATCACACCTTCCGTCCGTGGGAGAATACAAGGCACAACAGCTCAGGGGATTTGAACACTCGAACTCCCACTTTGATGCAATGTTGACAACCACTTACTCTAAAAGCTTAAGATGACAAAGAACGGTGTAACAATGTATATCAAGATTACAACAGGCATCAACCCCAAAATATGACAGGCCACTAGCCCAACATATTGCCATCCTTAATAGAATCTTCTGAGGAGACCAAGATCAATTTTTTATCTTTTCAAATCTTGAATTATTCTAGTTATATTGGGCATAGAAATTGTTCCAATATATGGGCAATGAATATGTTAGTTTGTTCATGTCAGAGCCAGAGCTTGGAATTGGATAGATCGATGAAATTCTGTGACAACTCAGTCGAGCAAAAGCCACCAGGATGGAGCAAATCGATGCATGATGTTATGCAACTAAGAGAAACAAGCACATAATGAACATAAGTAAATGTTTAAAAGTGAAATCTACCCTGTGTTCTACTGAGTGTAGCAGATGGGGAATCAGGCAGAAGTTCACATATAAGTGCCTCGGCAGTTTTCCTGTACCTCTGGAGTCCAACCCACTCTGCTTTTTGATCATTAGAGGCAAAGAAATCTACTCTGGACAAAAGAACCTGGTAAAGGTGCACAAAAGTTATGACTCAAATTTCATAGAAAGGTAATTGCATTTACAAAATGTGGAACTACTGCATAGGTACATGGGAGAAAAATGTATATACCTGTGTCCCTGCAAGCTTGTTGTCCCAGCTAAACCATGAAGTATGTCCCCAGTTTGCAAACTTATATCCATTCTCTGAGGCAACATAGCTGAGGTATGATTCGTCCCCAGTCGCATGATAGAGCCAGGCAGCCGCCCATAGGAGCTCGTCGGTATATCCTGTAGAGTTGTAGTACTTTTGGACTTTGGGAATGCTGACACTGTAAGAACCTCGATAAGTGTCTGCGAAAGTAAACAGCTGTTCAGCATGCTCCAGAAGCATCTCTGAATAAGTGGGTTCTTCGGTTTTGAACACCAAAGAAGCTGCTGCTAGAGCGGCTGCTGTTTCTGCTGCTACCTCTGATCCTGGGTAAGATGTGTTCAGCTGTGTAAGAGGCCTTTTCTCCGTCATGGTTTCTGGCCTCTCCCAGCATTTGTGGTCAATTTCAGGATCTCCCACCTACCAACCAGAACAAGGAACTTCGGTAACATCATGACAGTTGTAATCACAGAAAATCAAGAAAAATTAAATGAAACCAATGACATGCGGGTTTTGACTCTGTGACTGCACTGCATGAAAATTTTATAAGGATGCTTAAGAAACCCAGATAACATATTTAGGACTAAGGAGTAGTTGGAAAGAAAGGAATTGTAATACATGAAATGAAGCTTAAAAGGCTAACGACAAAACGTGTGATATGGATTTCTCCTTTAAATGTTACAAGAGATTCTTAGATATAGCCTGTTTGTACTGTGTTACAGGTTTGCTAGACAAGATAAGCAGATGTTAAACAATCCAGGGGTCACAGTGCTGGTGCTAATGCAGGAAAGCTCACTTCATGGGATTTTTCCCAGTTCTAATACCATGCCCAAATTCTTTGCAGATTGAGACTTATAATTCAATAAATTAAGCCCATAAACTCAACACTTCTGTTCCATTTCCATTTGTAAATTATGAGTTACAAACATCAGTAAATTATGTTTAAGACTCTTTTCCTTTCATTATATGTCGAATTGAAGATGAATTGGATAAACAAAAGCTCAAGTTGTTTGAATGTTATCATGCGTATCCATTCCTCTTGTATTTGGGCAGTAAGGAAATTGTAAACCACCAGAGTCAAAAAGTTGAGAAAAGCAATGTAGGAACAAATGCAAGTGCACACAATCTAGCATAGGCTTTTCCAATGAGAACTTCTTACAAATATAGTAACATTTAATTTGTGAGAACAAAGGGCCGGTTTGTTTGTATAAAATACGTAGGAACTCATGCCATAAATGGTTAAAATGAAAATCAAAGGCAAATATACAAAAATAATTATCAAATAACCTCCCCTTTAATGGAGATTGGATCAAGGGAAGATGTGAAGTGAATACCTAGCCATCACCCAAGTAATTCAACACCCAAGGAAAGTCAAGGTCCCATCTGCATCTCCACCTTATTTCCCCCCTTCACACCCCCGCTCCACACCCACCACGCCCCCCCACCCACCCACCACCTCATAGCCTCTTCATTAATCTTTCGGTGGAGCTCATTTGAACATGAATTCCTATTTATTCAAATTCATATGTAATCTAATACAAACAAACAGGCCCTAAACAGTAAATATTACTGTAGATGAATTACCTGAATAACCAACACATTCTTGGAAGGATGACTATTGACCAGATAATCAGTAATCCATTTAAGTGATTCTTTTGCAGGCTCCAGATGGTTTGCTGCACTCATCTGATCCCCATACTCAAGAATGCCCCATGACAGAATTGTCGCTGTGAAAGCCATTGGAAAACCAAATTTTATATGATCCCCTGCATCGTACATTCCCTTTGACAGATCCAATCCCTCTTCATCTCCATCTTTTAGAGCTGAATCCCCTCTCCAAGAAATCTGGTTATTAACCAATTTACCAGCTACAGAGAGGGAGCGAAAAAGTTCATCCTAGTTAAAATTTATAAAAGCTAATACGTTTACCATATGGATATCTTCCATGACTAATTAAACCAGAGTCTTATAAGAACAATAACAGAAAAGGGGAAAAAACTGAAAACATGCATGTAACACCGTTCAATCAGATGTGTAATAATGTTCTATAGATTCCATTCCTTTTATCTCTAAAAAGGGTGTTTATATTGGAAAGGACTTAGAAACCTTCTCAGCAAATACTACACAGAAAAAGAAGCCACCACTATCACATAAAGATAAACAATCAATACAATGTTTGCCTGTGGAAAAAGAACAATTTAAAAGGAGAAACCCCAATTTGCAGTTACATCAACTGTCAATGATGCAAAGGGGCCATCAAATGGTCTCCTTTTCCATAAGAAATGATTAGTCCCCCTTCACCCTAGCAAATTGAATCACAGCAATGTGATTGACCCCTCTAAATCTCCATCTTATATCATTCACTCCTCTCCTTTTTAATATTCCTTAGATAAACCCCCATTACTGCAACATTACTAAACTTATCAAAAACCCATCTTTCTACATGTAGTAACCACTCATACAATTCTCCGAAAAATTGCGAATTGTTCATGTACTCTGCGAAAACAGTTACATCTCAACAATGGTAATTTCTATTGTAACGGATGCCACATGGGGACTATTAAAAGACCATAATCAGCAAGCAAGATATCTTCATTCAGGATAGTCACCCAACTAATAAAAAAAAAACCATCTTCTAAACAAGAAACTCAATTAGAATTCAAAAGAACAAGTTTAAAAAAAAAAACCAAAAAACAAAATTACATTTCTGCACATCAAAGAATTGCAAGGCGAGGCCAAGCGCTTCTGAGTACTTCTCCACAATGGCACCCGGCGGACCGGGAACAGGTGCAACACCGCGTGATCTACGAACCAATATAACAGCAGCAGCAGCAGCAACAACAGCTACAACTATCAACGTGCAACATATACAGCAGCATTTGCACCTCCCCATTCAGCGAAAGCAGAGAGCAGTTTTGGGAAAGAGGGAGAGAGAGAGAGGAAAAAGGATAGTCTTTTTGGGTGGTGTTGTTTCCTAGGATTTAGATAGCAGAGGCATTGCCTGCATGGGTTGAATGAGGTTGAATCAATGAGGGTGATTGTGATGGCAGTTGGGTTAATTTGGTGGAAGAAGAGGGTGGATGAGTAGAGTACAGTTGGAGAGAGCTTGATGGAGAGGAGTTTTCGGGGCTTTGGAGGAAGGAGACAATGTGGGTGTCTTTTTTTGTCTCAACAGAATCTTTCCAGATGTGTTTGAAAGAGCGAGGGAGGTTATATAACGACAACCCCCCACTGTTTTTTCTGTTATTCTACCGTTCGGCTGCTTACATGGGCGGGTGCAACTTGGGTCGGGCTTGAACTGAATCTGAATGGCTCCAACACACCGAAAAGAGGAATTTGAGTTGTATGGTTCGGGTACTGATGCGGGTAGGATTTCAAACCCGTATAAGTAACGAAGCCGTTCATGTTTGTTCACATTTGAATACATAGGAATTCATCGTCAATGGACATCCACGTATGGATTATTAAGTTAGTTAAGCGTGGACAATATAAGCATAGGGGGTGAAGGATATGCGGTAACAATGAATATAAAATTAAATATTGATGTTTGTAGGATTTGAATTACTAGATAAGTGTTTGGGCATTCATTTTTTATATTCTTTTGATTTACTTTCCATTAAAGAGGAGGTTATCTGGTGGTCATTTTTTAATAATCACCTTGGGATCTTCAATTTAACTACTTATGACATTATAATTATTATGTATTAGACAACTTTGAGGCCTAATACCTTCAATAATCAACAGTTCTCACTCACAAAATTAAAAAATAAAAAAAAACCCCCTAAATCTATACATCCAATATTACTGTTATAACTATCTATTTTATAGCTTTAAGATGTCAAGAATGAGTAATACTTTAAAATGAAGAGAACTTAAAAAGTCAATTATAAATGGGACAAAGCTTCAAAGATGATAAATTTTCATAAGTAGGATTATCTCAACCAAAATTATTGATATTCTTTGCACTAACCACTTCTTTTTCCACTTGAAATGTAAGCATGTGACGACACAAACTCACACATAAATTGACCATCTTCTTTTTTATTATTTTGAAAGATATCTTTTGGTAGTTTCTCGAGAAGGTTAGAAAAATGATATTCCCAATGATCTTTCATTCAATATTCCACTGATTGAAGATTTAACATATTCCAATGTGGACAATTTTGGCTAACATTCTTTATCTTTATGCCTTGTGCTGTCATTAAGGCCGTGGCCAAATCAGAGTGAAATTTCTATTCGAGCTAAGTATTTATCAGACTGCGGCCTCGAGCACTATATAATATTATAGTATTCTAATATATTGATTTGCTTGTGATAGGCAAATTATCAAGTGCGGAACATAACTATTAGGGTTGCGAACGGGTCACTTTCGGTCCGGGTCTATGGTGGATCCAGAATCGGAACCATTAAGGAGAATGTGGAATTAGATCCAGACTTGAAACCATTTCAAAACCAGTTTCTTAGTTTTGGAACCGGAACTATAACTATATATGGGACTGGTTTGGATCCGGGTGGGTCTAAGTAGAAAATGATATTAAAAAAATATGGTTTTAGGAGGGATTTTCGAAAATTGAGGTAATATGTCAGGTCTTGGGTCCACGGATCCGAACCAATGTAGAACCGGACATGGATCAATTTACTTATCGGAGCCTAAATAAGGACCTAGACCTGGATTTTAATGGGTCGGAACCTCCGGATAATCGAAAAATCGGGGACCCATTTACATCCCTAATACCTATGATCTCATTGTGATTTGCAACCCATGTGGGGCCCAGTAATGATCCTATCTTCTTCCTAAAACCCATACTACTCTCCCTTGATTGGCATCAAATTGGTTTCAGACATTCATTGTTGAATACATATAACTTGAAACATTTTTTAAGTACTTTTCATGTCTTGATTGATTCTGTGGCCTTAATCTCTACACCGTTTTATAACAAATGAGGCTAAAATTTTGGAGGCTAGCTTCCTTATCAATGTGTCCATATTTCCTTCTGCCATCCCCCTCAACGGTGATATGTTATGATACATTCAACTGTGCCCCATGCAGATGTCTCATGTGGCACCTACCCTACATACTCCCTTGTGGGGCCCACCAAGGGCCCTTTATGATCCACCCAAAGCCCATTACTCACTAGCCTCTCCATTGTCATAAGCCCCAAGTTTTTTACACCATTCAGAATGGGATTTGACCATTGAATTGAAATCCAAAAAGCTTAATGCCTTTTAAAAGCTTCTTTTGTCATAGATCAAGGGGTTAGAATGATCTAAAAGACTTAAATTTTGAAATAAACAAAAAAGTGATCCCCACAAAAGAGAGAGAGAGAGAGAGAGAGAGCGAGAGAGAGTGACTCACTCTCTCTCGCTCTCTCTCTCTCTCTCCCCACATTCTCTTATCACACATGACCATGACAATGGCTTGACGGTTGATCATCTTAGCAGCTACATCCTTCTTTTCCTGGCCTTATCTTTTTCATTCTTCAGAACTGTGAAGAAGAAAAACATGAAATAGGCATCAAACAATGAGAAGATGAGAAATGTGGTAACATGAAAACATGATCATCCAAAAACTTTTACTTGTATTATTTTCTTAAAAATAAAGTACATTTTCATGAAAATAAAGGTACCCAAACGCAGCGTAGGGTCACAGGTAGCGGTCCTCATGGCCAAGGCCCACACGGATCTGGGCGTGACCCTGGCCCGGTCCACTTTGGACAAAGCCCTAAACACCCTAAATTACAGGCAAGGATTGGGCTAAGCACTTACAGCATGTGTAGGCCCTGGACAGTATATGGGCCTGTGTTTTTAGACTCGGGCTGGACCTTAATATGCCTCAGCCTGACCCTACCAGGACCATGAACACCCTAAATTACAGACTATCTAAAACCAGAGTAACTAACAGGCCTAAAAAAAACCAGACAAAAGTACAAACTAACTCAAGACTAGGCTAAAAGGGCAGGACTTGGGCTGAACCTGCCTATGGAAGGCCCTAGCTGGGCTGGACTGATGGTTTTCAGCTGGAATCAGACCCAAAGAGCAAGTTAACAAGAATATATATATATATATATATATATATATATAGAGAGAGAGAGAGAGGCTACTGTCAAGCCCCCAATTGTTAAACTAGGGATTATGCGTGAAATTACGGTCAATTAAGATTTTTCAACATTAATAAATAACACGTGGCCCCAATCACGTCCCATATAAATCGAAGACCGCTGTGAGGTACAAACATTTCCTCGAATACATTAAACATATAGTGAAAGCTTCATAAATATAAGTGGTATCTCAAGATGTATAGTTAAGAGTAAATATTGAAATATATTAACTAGAGTTCAAGTTTGAAATAGTTTGACCAAAAGTATTATTTACAATAAAATGTTACACTAAAACCCGGGCCTAATCAAAAGAAAAAACGAACCAAAAGATGAATCTAACAAGGTATAAATGTGAAAACTTGATAATCCAATAGTCTAGGAGGTCATCAGGCTGATCCGCCTGAACTTCCTCCGGCGTCAGCTCGTTGAAGTAGAAGGGTTCGGTACCTATGCACCAAAAGTAGCATCATCAGCCACGATGGCCGGCAGATCGATCCAATGGTCTAGTAAATCTCGATCTAACCAAAAGTTGGTAGGCATGTGCAATTTTGGGGGGGGGGGGGGGGGGGGGGGGGGGGGTCGTGTGTTTGATTCATTTGGATGGACCAAGGATGGGCCCCAGAAGTATTAGCTTACGCTTATCATAAGCTTAAGCTTAGGAGAGCCTTGCCCTATATATATATAAGCGCTACACAGCATCCCGACATTTTTTAGGAGAAAAAGCCCCTCTTAGTTGGGTCCATTGGGATGTATGATGATAATGGAAGTCCATTGGATGGAAAAATTTATATCCTTTACTGCATATTTGCCCTGCACAACCATGTCCTTAATAAATTTATAAAGAAAAAGGCAATGATTGCTAGTTAGAAAACTGATCAAACCGTTTATTTTCTGTTCATTGTGGCACACCTGTGAAAATTCACTCCTCTTTAGTGCAACAGTAACATGATCCAACTATTTATGTACAGTTTGATTAAGTTATGACAAAAAATAAATATATTAATAAAATTGATAAAATCTCCTAATATCAAGGGTTAGGATGTTTATCGTAGTATTACATCTGGCCGGATCCTGAATCCACGCTTACACTTCTCCTATCGCGTATACATGTGATTTGAAAAGTAAACCCTTTTTTAAGCATTCCCAATTGCCCTTTTTAATCTTCGATTCCTTAGCTAAATGTCTAATTTCTTGGAGTGTGACTCAAGTCAAGCTCAACTCGACTGCTTTAACTGGCTGAAGGACTATAAGGTCTTATGGTCTATGGACAAGCCAATCAAGTTAAATTGAGCTTAACAATATTAATTGGCTTAATGATGGCAAGGTCTCTTGCAGTGTTAATCTGAGATTGTTTTCAACTTTTTGGGGGCTTTGGTTTGTGGTTTTGGATTCTTGTTTGACTTTATTTATGATTAAATTTTCACTAAGCATTTTTTATAGGAGAACCTGATACGTATTGATATGGTATGCAAATCATTGGGTTATATGGACCGGGCTGTGTAGGCCCATTTATATCCGTGTCAGATACAAGTTCAATCCACTTAATAGATGGGTCGGGCTTGGGTTCCATACTGACTTCTAATGTATTATGGATGGATCTCAACCGGACACATTGCCACCAGTAGAGTGGAAGTAGCCAAATTCAAAAGCTTCTCAAAATAAATTCCAACAACACTTCCTCATGAAGTTGGTAGAACACATCATCCCATATGAACTGAGAGTTTATAGATTGAGACTTGAGAGTGTGTAATCATACATCATACAGTCTTTTCCTTGCTCAATGAACCATTGTTCGAAATAGCGCTAAATAGCGGCCGTATTATCGGCCGTAACGATTTAGACTGCTACACTATTTTGAAAATAGCGGCATTACAATCTAAAACTTAGTAGAGCCAATAAATTTTAATTTAAGACATTATTTTTCATATTTCTTCTCCTTTATAGCCTTTCCTAAAGTTGTCTCTACTCTCGTATGGTTCTGAATCACTTAAGAAACACAAAATTGGTTGCTACATAAAATTCTTGTTTTTTTTTAGTACTTAAAGAACTTCCACTGGAAAACCGCTACGCCCGCCGCAACCCTATTTTAATCCTTGCAATGAACTATCGTTTATTTAATTATGTTTCACATATCCAAACAGAGCAAATTGTGTCTTAAAAGTAAGAATATTGTTCAACAAGCATAAAAGCAATTTCTAATGAGTTGGCAGAGGTGAACCACTTAGAAAAGCTCTGAACAACGTCAATGCTTCAGATGGTGATGTGAATGGGACTTCATGGGCCGCGCCCCTCACTGTTGCATATGTAAGAGATGTCATGTTTTTGCCATCTCTTAGTCCACCCTACGACTGAGCCCACCCTCCAACCTGCAATTGCTTATAGTTAATGCCATATTTTTAGGTTTAAATTGAAATGATCAAAATCTGAATAAGCAATTAGGGCTATCAATGGACATGGGCTGAGTGTAGATCTGCAAAAAATGGAAAGCTGATGGCACAAGTTTGGAGTGTATGATGGGGCCAACAGGCTCCACCCAGATCAAG
This sequence comes from Cinnamomum chago, assembly GCA_038049695.1. Taxonomy (NCBI): domain Eukaryota; kingdom Viridiplantae; phylum Streptophyta; class Magnoliopsida; order Laurales; family Lauraceae; genus Cinnamomum; species Cinnamomum chago. The sequence continues at coordinate 16,827,867 of CP142453.1, forward strand.
CTTCAGGGTTGGAATCCTTTTATTGGGCCTGATATTGATCCTAAATTCAAGCCCTTATTGGGTAAGACCCTTTATCGGGCTCAAATCTTTACGGGCCATCTTGGGATCCAGTAAACGAAACCGGATGGTCTCGACAAATAGGGATCCTGTTTGGGAAGTTTCATGATCATACAATAAGAAGGGTTATCTTGAATCCGAATGGACATGTGGTTGATATAGGGCCTCAACTGAGGATGATTGAATGGCCCAAACCCCAACCGTTTAAAATCCCTAATACTTATTAGCAATAAATTAATCAACAGTAAAGAGTTGACCTGCTTCTTATCATGCCAAGGTGCATAAGGTGTGAAGGTGGTGAGATTTAGCTGTTGGGCCAGCATATTGGCAATTATCCTGGTTTGGGTCAATGGAATTTTTGTATCTTGGTCTCCACTGCAAGTATCATTTCCATCAGTTATTAGTGTTGAAGGTTAGGGAACAGAGGAAAGAAAAAAAAAAGTTTAGGAAGCTTCAGGGTGGTACCTACTGACCTGTAAAGAATGATTGGAATGCCCTCTTTGAGAAGGTCGGCCACCAGTGGTATGAGGTTCATATCCATGTTAACTTCTTGATAAACAAGAGGCCTACAACATGTAGAATAATATCTTTTTATCACGCTAAATCACATTCTATTTATGTTTAGTGTCGGAAATTACTGATCTGATTCGAACCAGAAGTAGTAAATCCGAGTTGGGCCTAACAGTTGCAACCTGATAAATAAATGGGCCGGGCGTTGGTTAATTAAACCATATATTCTCCTCACATGTGAACCCAATCTGAGCTGGCTCATTGTTCTCTAACATGAGAATTTAGGGTTCAGGTTGACATTCCGAAACTGATTAATACAAAGGTGGAGTTTCGGGTTCGGCACAAAGCCATTGCCATATGGGTGATGTGACCCAAACTTGACCTGACCTGAACTGACCCATTCCCACTTGTATTTGATACTTTTGCCTTTTATGTTTTAACAATATTTCTATGAAATGGGGCTTTTAATTTTATTGCCGTTCAATCAAGAAGGGCTGTGGGACAATAGGGCCAAAATTTGAAGTTTGAGCAGATCACGATTGCTCTGGGCCCTGGCCCGGCCAATGGACGGCAATGTAGAGGACTGTTTTGGGTCATTGGCTGTCAACCCAGAGCATAATCCTAAAGCCTGGTCCATTTTGGAGTCAGCACTAGGCTTGCCAACATGCTTAACTGATTCCCAAGACCGTAGTTCTAGAACTGGACTCGCCTTAGTTACCTGGTTGCGTCGGGTAACTTGGAGTGAGTTTGACCGAGTTTTTTTAGCAAACTTGATCAGACTAGCTTATTCAACTTGGTGCCCTTTGAATCAGGCCAACTTGGTAAGTGATGGCCCAATTGGCCCATTGGAGAGAGAGAGAGAGAGAGAGAGAGAGAGAGAGAGAGAGAGAGAGAGGCCCATACCCTAAGCAGAAATCCCAATGAAATGGAAGGCCAGTTGTGTTGGCATAAAGGCCCCTTTGTACTTCAGGCTTGTTAAGATAGGATAGTATTCTTTCTCCCAGGCATGGATCACCATTACTGCTCCGAGCTAGCTGTTCACACCATCAACAACCCCTTTTATCAACTAGTTAAAAACATTTCCAAAATCACCTAGAACATAAACAAACACAACCCACACAAAGCATACACTAATGTATCACTATGTAGGAGCAATCAAGTGAGCAACAAGGAACCTTAACTAAAAATGTTGCCATAAATCTAACTACTGTGTGCCCCCACTGCCCCATTTGATAAAATTGCCTATTTCCCATCACCATCTAAACTTGACCAGATAGTGACTAAGGTTCCCTCACACTGAATTTCATAACTTTTTTTTTTGTTTGTTTGTTTTTTTTTTTTTTTTCTTTTTTTACTAATGGAGGGTTTCCAAAGGTTGGACTAATCCCTCTGGGCCTAGAGAGAAGCAGGGTAAAACCCCTTTGGCCCCCAGTAGGTAGCACAAGTGGACTCAACTTTCGATTCCTGAAGAAGGGGACTTCTAGCTCTGAAAGAGGGATGAACCGCGGTCTTGACCACTCGGCCAACCCTTGACATTGAGTCTACCTTCACTAAAAGAAAAGACTATTTAGTGTACTAAAACATGCTTACCTTTGCATCTATCTTTGCATGTATTCCTTAGAGATGGATTGCTGTGCAGTGGTCGATGACAAGCATACTGGCAAGAGCAGATCGCTGGGATCAATATCAGGGCCGATCTCTTCACTCACTCTGAAATACATCATTGCACTCCTTTGACCACTGATCATGATAATACTCCCAAAGGTGTCTTGAATCATTGCAGACAGTCTTCTCAAGCCTCAGCGTTTCATCAGAAATTGCAGTATTGCACCATGTGACCACAGATGTCGCCCGCAATCACACTAATGTCCCAAGTCTAGCAGTGGGTTCCCCAGCTGCCACATTAAAACCAAAGAACAACCACATAAACTCATAGGGTAAAAATCACTGGAAGAGAAAACTTGTAGTACAGAATGATTCATGGGTTTACTGCAATAGCCTTGAGATTAATTGGTTTGATGTTGGGCATCTTATTGTACTCCAGCATACGGGCTGCAAGCTGTGGTATGTAGTGGCCTGCATTTAGGAACAGCATATCATGGTCATCAATCAAGCACAATTTTTCTTCCCCAAGAGACAAACAACACACGATTTCCACAATTTTAGACCATTTTGTTGTCATGTTTAATTGCAAAGATTCAGAGAATTCATGTTGGGAGAACAATACTCTCGTGTAAAATTGATCAATCCAATTCCCAACTCTAGATTTCAATGAATTGAGAGAAATGAAAAGCACAATATGTAACAAATTTTTGGTCACCTGCGTAACTCTCCCCTGTTAAGTAGAGGTCTGAGTCTTTGTATTGTGGGAACTCCTCCAACCAATCAATGATAAATCTCAGGTTCTCCCTTGCTGTAAACAATCCGCAAAAATCCACATATCAGCAAACTTAATTTCTTAGGTGTGTACTGCAGAATCCTCTGGCAATTAATTATGTTACATACCAGTTTTTGTATCGTTCCACTCGATGTAGTTTTCGCTTGTATTCGAGTAAGAAAACCCGACTCCTATTGGACTTTCAATGTATAGCATATTCGATTCTTTTATCCGTTCAAAGATAAACAAGACACAATCAAAATCAGTCAGCGGATGTGGGCTTTAACCAGCAGTTCCTATGAAAGCATATCATACCAGAAATTTAGACAATTACCCAAGTTCCAAGAGTACTGGTTTTGGATTAAGGATCCATTATCACCCACCCGAAATGGTCCATTCTCCATGAATGCACGAAAGCCAAGAGAAGAGCGACCTGGGCCTAATGTTTGTATGGTGTCACATACACATATTCAAGGAATGACATACATTAGTAAAATGTAATATTTATTAGAAGAAGCATAAGTATAGATGTAGTAGTAAGATCATACATGGAATTGTGACCTCCATTGAGCTAGAGAGTTAGGGGTCTAGAGAGAGGGTCGGCGACGTTTGCTTCGACGAAGTAGTAGAATAGAGCTCTGCCATGGAGGGTGTCTGTGGTGATGTAGCCAGAGTACTGTTTGAATGGGATGTTGGAGGGTCGGCCAGGGAAAGCTGTTATTAGTTCAGCTGATGATTTGGAGAGGAAGGATATGGCTCATAAGATGACTAGACACCCACACCAAGCCATTGTAATTCTCATGAGAGGAGAAGAGAGATTTTCTTTTAAGCAACACAGTATCATAGATTGCCTCATTATATATTACATCGATTAGCTCAAGAATGGCATTGGTCTTCATGGGTGATGTACCGGCCTTAGTTAACAATATGGACCCTTTTGTTTGTTCTTTGTTACGTTAAGTGGTAGCTGTAAGACCCCAACCCCTAATACTATATTAATTATAATTAGTCGTTTGTTAGCTATTAATTAAGTGTGTTTAGAGTCTCAGCGAGTCGGATTTGACATGTGGATCACGCGTGCGGAGTCTCACGCGATTCTGAATGCATTTGGGCATCGTAGGGGGTTGGTTTGCAATTTCGAGAAGTTTTTAGGGGTTTTTTTGAGATTATTAGTTTTTGTGAGTTTGGGTAAATCGGATAAGTCTCGACATTTCACGAACTTTATCCTTCGGTCGCGTTTCGATTCGACGTGTCAAAGGGGCCCAAATGTCACAATTAGCGGGCCAAGGACTAAATTGTAATTTCCCAAACCCTAAACCCATATAAAATCATTTCTATCCCTCTTTCTTTCAAACTCTCATCCTCTCATTTCTCCTCACTGCCTCCTCACCATTTTCGGCCACCGGAGCTCGACGTCGCCGGCGAGCATTCTCTTATTTTTCCTCAAGCCTCCAAAACTCTACCCATCTCCTTTTTCAAGTCTCTCACTCACCACCCATTGCTAGGTAAGCTTCCAAAGCTACTAGGTTTAGGTCTTTTTCATTTCTTTACTTAGAAATGGTTCTAGGAAGCTCATTCCCTCCCATTGCATTCATTTTGTGGAAAGGTTTTTGGGTTGAGAACTTCTTCTCCAAGTTTGAGCTCAAAAGAGGGATTTCCCCCAAATTTCTCTTGGTTTTAGTCAAGCTCTTCATCAAGGCAAGTTAATTTGTATATTTATGTTTGTCCCCCATTAAATTGATGATTGATGATGAATTAGATGACCATATGCTTAATTGTTGTCTTTGATTTTGGAAAAAATATGATAATTAGGTTTATATGTTTAATGAAATGGATTCTTAATTGGATGGTTAGATGGTTAGATTGGATGGGTTGTGTATGGGCTTGTGATTGGAGGATGTCTAAGGCACTTGGAGAGGGCTTGGCGCTATATTTTCTTTATCTGCAGGTGTGGATGGAAGAAGGGAGTGGAACTCCCCATTTCTGAACCAATTAGAGAATTCGTTTCTGAATTCTAAGAGCAGTCGGTTAGCCGAACCTAGTTGTTGGTTAACTGAACTACAACTCAGTGACCTGTTGGTTCCAATTCCAACGAGCAACATTTCAGAGGAATTGTGAAGTTGGTCAACCCCTCGGTTAACTGAACTAGTCGGTTAACCGACTATGGTATTTATTCTAGACTGAGTTCCTTTTTTTTTTTAAAAGGACTGTTTCTTTGGTTTGAGTACTTAGGTGGAACCTTGGTTACCCTTTTTAGGCTCATTTGACTATATGTGAGGATGTTTTGAGCCGACGTTCTTCATGGTCATTCTAGTGGTATCAGGATTCAACCTAACTCAATCGTAGATGGTGTAGGGCAATGGGTTACCCTCCATTGTATCTATGCACGAAGACGATTCGTTTGGGTATCGCGAACCCTAATTCATTTCATTGACTGAGTAGGGATGTACGATGCTTCGAGAATAACATCGTACTTAGGACTGGATTGTCTATCATTTCTGATTCAGTATTGTACCGTCTGGTACTTGTCTACATGCAATGTTCATTTTCTTTAGCTTCATTTACTTGGTTTTGTTTTGGGGTCATATGAAGATCTTAGATGATGGACTTAGGATCCCCCCTTTGATGTTCCGTTTGTTCTGAAGTTTGATTGAGGTGTTGAGGCTAGGTGGCTTTGATTGTAAAGGCTTGATGAAGACTACTTATGTTATTGATGTTTTGAAGTAAGCTTGCTTGTTTAGTCTTGATTTGATGATGGAAACTAGTCTCTCTTTTGTTAATGAATCTTGTCCACACAAGAAGTCCTAGCCCCTCACTATTGTATGTTTAGGACACTTTGTGTCAGGCATCACTCAATTGTTAACGTCCAACACAGCTGGGGCGCCACCATGTGTGAGGGCTTTGGAATTTTGGCCGCCTGCAGTACGGATTTTTATATTTTAGATGGATGTACACCATCGGATACCTCTTTGAAAAAAAGTATTGAAGTTTGGTTATGAATGGTATCCCTTTTGCTTATTTGTTGGGTTTTTATCCCATGTCTTGTATATCTCTACCACAACTCAATGGAAGTGGGGAGGGCAATGACCTTATCCCATGGTGATTAGCATATGTGAACTGCCTATCTTATTAGATGTTCATGTTAGTTTGCTTATGATTCAAATGCTATGCATTTCCTTTGATCTTGTCTATCGTTACTCTAATTCATACTGCATATCTATTGATGTTATATATATATATATTGTTTGCCGACCGTCGTGTCTGATTATGCTACTCTTGATGCATAGGTACCGAACTCTTCTACCTCGAGGAGGAGACGACGGAAGAAATTCAGGCGGATCAGCCTGATGATCTCCTAGACTATTGTATGGACAACGTTGTTTAGCCGTATCGACCCCGTACTTTAGAGCTTTCGCGTTTATACCTTGCTAGATTCATGTTTTGGTTCTTTTGTCTTTTAATTAGGCCCGAGTTTTAGGGTGGCATGCGAATCACATTTAGGGCATATCAAATGCAATCCGAATTGTTGAACAAGCAGTAAAGATTGAGAGTTTTGGTTCTTACAGTCCTTTCCGAGGAAATTTTCGACGAAGAGATCGTCGATCACCCCTTTTCGAGCGTCAACGACGATGTTCATGTTGTCGGCTTCTTTTCCGAGCCTGTAGAGGTAATATTTCCCTTCTGAATCCTTGGTTTCCCATGATGATTGATCCAAGAGCCACATCTTCGACTTCTCGTCGTCTGCATCCAGCCGTTGGTTTCTTATACTAAGAGAGATGGGCGGTGGGATTAGCTTCTGAGGCCGATCGAAGGGGGATTGGATGGGATTTGGGAAGGATTTGTTGTTGCAGAGAAGAGACATAGCTTTGGTTTCTATGGTTTCGCACCGATAGAGACGAATGACTGGAGGGAGTCAAGTGTATGAATATGGAGAAATTCGAAACACACTCGAGCATTTGCTGAGCCAACACACATTTAAATTTTTTTTATTCGAAGAATACCAATCTGTGAATTCCCGATGGTACCCATTCCTTCATCTTCCTCTTTAGCATATATGTTCTGGTATACTACAAGTTGAGCTAATTTTTTTCTTCTTCTTTACTTTATCTTCCTCCTCTCTTCAGGACTTCATCTTCACTTCTTCCACACTTGTTTCCCTTCAATAGCATATACTTCTTCTTCTACTTCTTCTCATCATCACAAAGCTCCCACTTTGGAAAAACTCATCTCCCAACCCATCTCTCGATTTCCCCATATAAGCTATCACATCTCCAATCTTAGGCATCACATTGTTTTTTAGAGAAGCCATCTCCAATATGGACAAACAAATGACCATATACGAAGAGAAGGTATCATATTTTTTACAAATGTTTCCATTTTTTTTTCCATTTTCAACACTATCTAGTTATATTTCTAATTATTGTTTATTGTGCATATGCGGCAGTTTGATCAGATCATGTGTCATACCCTCAATTTCTGTTCATAATATGTTCTCTCCATCTGTCTTTTGGTTTGTACAAACACCTAATGTATAATTTGAAGGGGTTTTTAGTGAGATTTTGACGTTGGGATGTTCGTGTTGCACAGAGAATTCAAAGATGATGACTAAAGACTGAGAGAGAAGGGTCGAAGATGAACCATCTTCAGATATCCAAAGTTTATGAGCTTGATTATGGACGCTCACATTGACCCAAAACAGATTTTGTAGTGATTCTCTCTATTCTCTAGACAAATAAAATACCTGAGACCACTCCTTCACGTTCTTTTGTTTATAATACTATGTTTTAACTTTGTGTAAACATCTTTGGCCATGGTGAAAAATTAAATTATGGGTCCGCGATCTCTAGATTGGTGTACTCAAACAATCAAGCCAATAGTGTGCAGAAATAAACAATATGCAGCGGAAATAAACAAAACAAGCACACACCACAAGGACACCAAATTTAAGTTGGAAACCCTAACCGGGTGAAAAACCACCAATCCGAACTGGATCAAATTAAACACTATGAATCTCGCAATTACAAGAAACTCAGATCTCTTCCCCAGATATTCCTTACCCAAGGACTGAAGTTACCTTGTGTCGCTTCACGCTTCAACGACTTCACACCGTTGATTGCAACAGATTCAATCCAACGTCTGACTCCTCAAATCTTCTCGCAAGAAGACAATCTTCTACAAAGTATGCAGAAGAACTGGCTCTAGAGAACTTGTCAGCACAACTCCTTAATAAATCTCTAGAAAAGAATTCTCTCATTGATAATCTCTAACTCAGAACTTTGAGAGGTGAGGCTTATCTTTTTGGAATAGCCATTGAGTCCTTTAAATAGTCATAAGGACGTGCTTAAAGTTGCCTAAGATGATTAGGACTAAAACCAGTAGTTTGAGCAAAATAAGAATAGCAGTTTCCAAAAATTCGTAGTTCACTGCGCTTGGTTCGCTCGAGCGGTCATTAGGTGCGCTCGAGCAGATATAATTCTGTTTCAGCGTTGGGGCAAACTGACCTGTTCGCTCGAGCGGATATGATGGTCGTTCGAGCGGACCCCTCTCTGGATAATCCGAAATTTCAGCTCTCTTTTCTCCAGCAGACTTCTTCTAATTCTTTCAAACTTTCTTCTTCTGAGTCCTTCCAATCTTCTATCTTCAGAGTCTTTTTCTAAATAAAAAATTACAGCTCAAAAGACCCAGAGTTTTGTCCAACCCATGAATTTAGCCAACACTAAAATTCTAACACATGGCACATACTATATATTTCGCAGAGGTAACCTCTAGCAATTCTTATGTTGGTGAATGGGATATTTTCAATCATTTGTACTTCATTATCAAAAAAATTTCTTTTGATCACTTCAATGATAGAAGAGGGAGCATTGAGTACGGCTAAGTATGTAAGAAATTGTGTGCTGAGAAACAGAGAAGCCATTGTTTGTAATCAGTGGGAAGCTTTAGGTAGTGTATGGCTATGGAATTTAAAAAAAAAAAATTACAACATTTAGATCATTCTTAAACAGAATGAGGTAATTCAGTTTTGCTCAATTTCATTGGCATCAAGCATAATTTCACCGGAATTGATTATCAATTATTGTGGCTTTGCAGATGGAGAATTTGATTAGATTAGTACATCCACATGAACGGTTGCAGAATGAATTATCATCGCATGACTTTTATGTTCACAGTTCACCATGAAGTTCTAGGAAGTTTATTTGCAATAACAGGGTTCGATCATACACAATCATTTTCACCTACAACACTGTTCAGTTAAGTGCCAAACCAGAGAAAGGTTAGGATAATAAAACCCTTCCTCCCTGTATTCAGAAAAATCTTTTCTCCACTAACCTTGTTATACAATAAGGAAAATCCATTTGTGCGGATTCTTTATTCTAGATCCAAAGAAAGAAACTTGTGACTCACTAAGAGTATTGTTTAACAAGTAAAAATCGATCTAATTTCTAGGCAGAGGTGATCCACTAAGAAAAGCTTTGAACAATGTCAATGCTTGTGATGGCGACGTAAATGGGACTTGATGTGCTCCACCTCTGACCGTTGCATAGGTAAGGTATGTTACATTTTTGCCCGCTCTTAATTTACCAAATGACTGTGTCCACCCTCCAACCTGCAATTTGATATCATTAAGACCGTAATTTTGATTGTAAATTGATATAAATCAAAATCTACAAAATTAATGAACAACAAATTGATGCAATGCAGAATGGTAAATTTCTCTAAATTGCTAAAAGATCCATCAAACGCATCCAATTGTGTCATTCCAACTTCTTTTGGCAAGTTCAATGGCCTCTAATAGAGAAAATATAAAATATAAAAGGAAAAAGGAAGAAATGCTACTGTAACTTAGACATGGACAATTGATACTTGGGGAGCTCAATGCTTGCATCATAAATAATGAATACTGATTGACAATGAGAGATGGACTTCAAGATGTAGAGGCATATGCACCTGCTTCTTGTTGTACCAAGGAGCGTAAGGTGTGAAGGTGGTGAACTTTAGCTGTTGGGCCAACATATTGCCAATTATCCTCGTCTGAGTCAATGGGATTTGCGCATCTTGGTCTCCACTGTAGGTACCATTGGGCATTATTGTAGAAGATTAGTGACAAAAGAAATCTGAGTTGGGAAGCTTGAGGTGGTGTCCACTAACCTGTAAAGCATAACTGGAATGCCCTCTTGGAGAAGGTAGGCCACAAGTGGTATAAGGTTTATCTCCAAGTTCTCCTCTTGATATTTAAGAGGCCTGTTACATGCATAATCCTCTGTTAATTAGAACTCTTAACATATGGTGTGTTTGATAATGTTTTTGCCTTTCATTTGTGGTGTCATTATCATCATTTTAGTCTTATCTATTGATCTGTGGCCGGTTTCATGTTTTCGACCCAAGAGACAAGCTAAGATCATAATCCTTATTTTTCTAACATTGTTAACATGTTTTATGGAAAATGAGCTTTTCGCCGGAGTGAGAGAGGCTTATTTTAGAAACCACTGAACCTACTAGAGCATCTAAGATGTGAAGGATCCAAACACTCCACTCGTACCAAAGCTCATAGAACATCTTGTAAAGAGACTAATCATGCTAAGAAAGATTTAGTTCAAAGTGACATTTTTTATATATACAACAACCATAGTGAAGTTTATATGAATGTCTTCATAACTCATAAGTTATCTAATAAGATCACATGGTGTTAAAAAGTAGGCCCACTTGGGTGACATTGGGATGAGATGGGTTCAAAGATGGACTAATTTATTACTTTCAATCAAGTAGAGGCATACAAACGGATCCATCTCAGGCCTGGATTTTGAACCGATAGGATTAAACTTCGTGGCCATGGGCATAATGTGGTGTTTGAGACTTTGACCATAAACTTAGGCTTGAGCCTCCCTCATATTTGTCAGGCCAGAAAGTAAAGACTAGTATTGCATCAAGCTTAAATTGATGTGTAAGACCCTATTCAGTAGATTTATCCTTGAAAGGCCAATGACAACACACACACATTTGAGAGAGAGAGAGAGAGACCCTCCGCAGAAGTCCCAAAGAAATGGAAGCCCTGTTGTATTGGCATGAAGAGCCTTTTGCACTTGAGGCTTGTTGAGGTACGCATATATCCTCCCAGGAAGGCATGGATCACCATTGGTTCTCCGAGCAAGCTGTTAACATCAAAAACCTCTTTACCAGTTGGGAAAAAAAATCCCAAAGTCCTACACAATATAAGTAAATTTCATACATAAAAAAAAACTATACAAACTTTCCTGTATCATTCTACAGGAACTATGCAGTATGAAACAAACCCTTTATGGCTTCACTAGAAATTCTCTATAGGTCTATCTACAGTGAGCTCTGTTTTATTGGAATGGCGCATTTCACATCACATCACCATCTAAGATTGATCAAACAGTGACTAAGGCCCCCCTGTTCATTTACATTGATTCTACCTTGAATCAAAGCATGTGTAGTTTTTTCTTTGGTAGAAAGAAAGCATGAGTAGTTACTAAGCTACAAAATGCTTACCTTAGTGTGTATCCTTGCGAGTGTTCCTGTGGAGATGGATTGCTGTGCAGTAGTCGATGACAAGCATCGTAGCGAGAGCAGGTCATGCTCCTCAGTATCTGGACCAATCTCATTTTTTACTCTGTTGAATGCATCTTTACACTCCTGCGACGACTTGTCAAGCAATTTCTCTGCCATGTATCTTGAAAAGTTGCAGATGGTCTTTCGAAGCATCCAAGTTTTGTCAGAAATGACTCCATGTGCCCACAGATAGTCGCCGGAGTTCACACTAATGTCCAGGTCTAGAAGTGGGTTTCCCAGCTGCCATAATAGAATCAAAGAACACCCACAAAATACCCATTAATGAAAAAAAAAGGAAACACTAGAGTATATACTTATACGGCAGAATGATTCATGGGTTTACAGCAATAGCCTTGAGCTTTATTGGTTCGATGTTTGTATTTTTGTTGTGCTCTAATATAAGGGCTGCAAGCTGTGGTATGTAGTGGCCTATAATCACCAATAATCAATCAGAAAATTTTCATCAATGAGATAATAACAGGGTTTTCTACCGTGCTAGATTGCAAGAATTATTGGGAGAATTTGTGTTGGGAGACTTGTATGAGCTCTACATTCCTGTCACCCATCAAACACTGTATCAAAATTCAGTTGCCTTTGGGATTCTTCCCTTAAAAATAATGTTTTCAGCCGACTTCTGATGGAAATCTGGAATTCCCAACAGCCCAAATTCTCATCACAAATTCTTGCAATTGAACAGGTGGTAAAGATGTCTGAGAGTTAGAGCTTTCAGTAACCTGCATAACTCTCCCCAGTTAAATAGAAGTCTGAGTCTTTGTATTGGGGAAACTCTTCCAACCAGTTTAAAGCAAATCTCAGATTCTCCTCAGCTGTAACCAATCAGAAAATCATCTACAAATCAGCAAATTCCTTAGTAGCTTAAACAGAGTTCACAGGCAATTGATTGAATGGCGCATACCAGTTCTTGTATCGTTCCAATTGATATAATCCTCGCTTGTATTCGAATAGGAAAACCCCACTCCTATTGGACTCTCAACGTATAGCATATTCGATTCTTTCACAGGTTTGGAGGTGCACAAAATTACACAATCAGTAATCCCACTTAGATTTTCCATTAAATACAAACTGAATATCAAACAAGAAACTTATAAAATATAGCAGTCAAGATGATCATTACCCAAGTTCCAAGAGTATGGATTCTGGATCAAGAGACCATTGTCTCCCACCCGGAATGGGCCATGTTCCATGAAGGCGCCGGCACCCAAAGAAGAACAACCAGGGCCTAATGTTTGTATTATAATTTAGAACATGCATACATGTGAAGTAAGAAATGATGAATATAAAGCTAGTAAAGATAGTTTGATGTGTGAAAATACTTAAACTTGCCTTAACACAGGCAGAGGTCCCAATAAAAACGATCTCAGATGAAAATCAATTAAAAGTGATTAAACTAATAGTTGACCCTAATCCAGATTAAGCAATCAAACCACAAGAGAGAGAAAGACACGCAGATTTATACGTGAAAAACCCTGCTAAAAAAAAAAACAGACCTTACCGTCTAAGCCGACAGACAACCAAGCACTATGTAAAAACTTGAAGATTACAAGATACTTACAACCCTTCCCAGTTGCTGACTCAACCTGAGGACTGCTTCAGTTCTTGTTGACTACTCGTCACGAATCTTTACCTTACTTGAACAAAGGAGTATTCGAGAAAAACAATGGAATCAGACCAAGACTTGAATCATCAGCATAGCAGCCGAATTGGCAGCCTTAGGGCAGAACAATGGATCTCTCAAACTCTCACACTAGAGGATTTCTTCTAATTCAGAGTCATCATGAGAGGAGAGACAAAAAGGTAGGAAGGGCTACTCTAAACAGATACTTTCCTTCAGAGAATTTTAAAAAGAGAAATTCGTCCATAATTAGAATTCCTATGTTCGCTCGAGCGGACGCGTGGTTCGCTCGAGCGAACAGCTCTCTGGAAACAGACGTTCAGCGCATTGCATCATTGGTCGAGCGAAGGCAAAGGTGTGGTCGAGCGAACTTCTCTATGTGAGGGGTTCGCTCTAGCGATCATCGAGCAAACCTCTTTCTGTCATAAAATTCTTCATTCCAGAGCATGGATGGGTCGAGCGCACACCCTGATGGGTCGAGTAAAACTAGCTTCTGGATGGTCCGCTCGAGCAAAGGAAGGTTCGCTCGAGCGACCATTGTAAATCTGCAGAATCTGGACTCTTTGGAAAACTTTTTATTTGAAACTCTTACAGTTCTTTTCTAAACTCAATACATGGTTAAAGAATCCTAGTTTTGTCCAGTAACCTATAAATTAGTCAACTAAAAACTTTACAATGTGTGAGTATTGAGCTACCTCCACTGAGCCAGAGGGTTAGGGGACGAGAGAGAGGGTCGGCGACGTTTGCTTCGACAAAGTAATAGAATAGAGCTCTGCCATGGAGGGTGTCTGTGGTGATGTAGCCAGAGTACTGTTTGAAGGAGATGTTGGAAGGTTGGCTAGGGAGAGCTGTTATTAATTCAGCTGATGATTTGGAGAAGAAGGATATAGCAACTAAGCTGATTACCCACCAATACCAAGCCATTATCAGTGACTCACAGAGAGAGAGAGAGCAGTGTAAATGTAGAATGGAGAGGGAGGTCCATTTATTTAGCCAAAACTTTGGTGGCACGGCGGCCCGTCAAATCTCAAGAGTCAAGACCTGTCTCATGTATCAGCTTGTCAAAGTAGCTTCGCAAAGTTAGCTTTCCTTTTTTTAAAGGGATTTTTACCAAATAATTGTTTGTAAACCTGGATTAGCCAAAATCAGTTACAAATACAAAAAAACAACAATTTCAGTGTTCGTACTATATTTTTGGACAAGTTTACCCCGGCTGTGGACGACATCGTCATCTTTACATCCCAAATCGTTTCTCATTCCCCACATCCAGTCTTCCCATTCCTGCCCAGCCCTTTTCTTCCTTCTTCCCCCCACGATCTCTTTCTTCCTCTCCCGCCTTTTTGCTCTTTCTCCCTCTCCCGCTTCCTGCTCTCTCTTTCCCTCCTTCTCGCCATCTCACTTCTCCTTCTCCCTTTTGCTGTCTCTGTCGCTGGGAGGAAGATGAAGATGGTGCAAGTTTTTGGTGCTGATGTGGTTTCTCTTCTTCAATTCAAAATCACTGAAGCCTTTCCCATTATCTTTCTATTTTGATATGTGATGAGTTATAGCTGGTAATCAGTAAGCTTTGATGGATCTATGACTCTATTTCTAGATAAGGAATTTGTTTATGGCATTAGATTTGCAACTGTTTGTAAGCATGCTACGGTTTTGATTGATAAATTCAGATTTTTTATTTTTTATTGAAGTAAAATGTTTTCATTAATGCACAGGAAATATGCATGGCCATGAAGCAATCTGAATTAGTTTCTGAGTGTATGTTGTGTTAGAGGATGGAGTCTGGTCTTTATTGTTCTACTGGAATTAAAACTCCAATCTTCATTGTTAATCCTCCTTTTATTTTTTAATAAATTTTCAATATAACAGCCCTGTTTTCATTGATCAATTGATTTGATGAGGGTTTTAACCAACTTATGAACCGGTGCAGCCTAATGATAGAGGCAAAAATGAGAAAGAAATATAGCAATTTAGCTTCTACAACAATCTAAACGAACCGTTCTTGCTTGCCTATTTTAAACCAAACTGGGGGCCTTTTTAGTTTTTTCTACAGTCCCATCTACAACTTAGAGTGGATGAGTTGAGGGTAGAAATTAGAGGTCTAAATAACTTTCTTGCGGTACGTATTGACGACAGTAGATTCTAATTTGGAAAGATCAGAAAAAAAAATGGATTAACATGAATCAAAGAATTCAAAAGACCATGGATTGTTTTTCCAAACAAATTTGAAATTAAGAGCTCCCAATGCTTTAATCTCTCGAGGCAATCAACAGCTTCTCTAACTTCAGATCCTTATTAGGAAAAACCAAGAAAATCCACTTGTAAATCTTTAACAGTATACTATAATTGAAATCCAGGTGCATTTTTTAACACCACCATATGAGGAATCATGTTTGCTCAAAAGCTAGTAAAATAGCTGAGTATGTACGTGGTGAGGTCATGAGCCACACCAAACAAAGTCTGCTTTTCCTGGATTGTTTCAACAAAATCCTAGTTTTTAGATGCGGCTGAATACAATAAATAACAATTTTCTTCCTGGATCTAATTTCCCTATAGTTTCTTATAGCATTCCAAGAATAATTAAAGATCAAAAGGCCATATTAGAACAATGTTGGGAAAATCTTTAACAGACATATCTTACATGAAAAATGTAATATTTAGAGTAAGACAACCATTTACTATTCTGGGAAGAAACACACATAGGCACAGATCATATACAAAAAAACCAAAGAACCATGGTCATGTCCAACCAGTTATTGAATGTGTTTGTGGATAAGAGATGTTTCCTTGAAAAGAAAGAATCCTAAATAAATGGATATACCGACCCTAATTATTGTGAGAAAAGGTAAAGAATGCATCACATCATCATCGTCTTCATCATTTATGTTCAAGCCTTACTTCCATTTATAAAATGTACCATATCACATTCCCGGCCAAGTCAAATAATGTATTTCCATTGACTGTTGCATCACGAGCTTCCGTAGCTTCCTATAGCTGAACAAGAATAACCAAAATCATGGAGAGGAAAGAACTTAATAAACTTGGCTGGTGACAGTATGACTTTAACACAGTTATGACTGTTGGACTATCACTATGCATGCAGAGCTAAAAAATGATATGGCCCTTCGTCCAAGGGAAAAGGTAAATGATGCCAAATATTAATGACTGATCAATACATTGATTTCTCCATAGTTCAAATGACTAGAAGCATATGCCAATAGCCAATATAGTACAAAGAGAGAGGAATAAGTCGATTGATGCCCGTCAGATGCAAAATCCTACATGAACATCAAGCGTATTAAAAGGCTGCTTGAGATAGTTCTATTTATGTTGCTATCATGTTTCATGATGATTTTCTTTTATTTGATAGTTTAATGTAATTTGTGTTTTTGTATTGACCCCAAATGATATTCACCCAAAATGATAATTGATTTTTGGATTTAATAGTGCTTGTTGCTATTTGAATATGACAAATCCAAATGAGTTGTTGTTGAATCTAACTCTACTTCATCAACTCCTTTTCTTTTGAATTCTAACCATTGAGTTGTTTCATTAAACAATCCCCATTGATGGCTACCAATCAGTGCGGTTCATGTTACTCATCAGCAACTCCTCATGATCTGGATGTTTGCTGTGTGCATACATATGACCATCATCACCCTAACTTATCTGAGAATATATTTGGTCCCCACCATATCAATTCAATTATAAATACACCCATGTATTTTATATTTGACTGATGCACCCATCATGTCTTTCTAATTTTGTATTGTAATGCTCCACCTGTTTTTTCTAATATGAAAACCTGAAATTATGTGTGGGTACTTGATTGATTGGTGCCAACAAAAGAAGACGACAAGTACCATTGACCCCTTGCCTTTCTTTTTGGCATCAAAGACAATTTACTACTGTCTCATTTTCAATTCCTACCATATTTGATTTCATTTTTTTTTTTTTTTTTTGTGATGGGAGGCTAGAGTTTGAGAGCTTTAGGGATGAGGGCATGGGTCCAGTTCCATCAAAGTGGAAAGAAATTTGTCAGAATAACACCAAAGCTGGAGTTAATTGCAATATGTCTTTTTGTAAAACCAGTTGTCATCACCTTTGAATGGTTCTTTTTGTTCACAGTTGTCATTCTTAGTCCTGTTGAGGGTGAGGTTATCAATGTCATATAAAGGGATTGTAATGTTCTTGAATTCCTGTGTTTTCCTTTTCTTTTTCTTTTTTCTTTTTACCTTTTTGTCTGGTGGCACAAAGTCTAAAACCATTATTGTACTTTGTAATTTGTAAAGAATGACATTTTCACTCTATTGTTCAGAAGAACACTCATTTTCTTGTCTGTTATCTATATATTATCTGGAAGCTATGCATACATTCACATCCTAAACAGGTGGCCCACAGGACCTTTCTCATTTCTACCGTCCTCATGTCACTGGTAATAACCATAATTCTACAAAATGGTTGTAAGTTTTCGATTCATGTATCAACCAACATGGATAAGCCAAGGATGACACACTGACGGACATAATTAACATGGAAAGCTATCTAAACTTTCATAGTATATCAGCCAATATTTAAAACCTTCTCATTGCCTCAACCATGAGTCCCTGGGTTTTTTTAATTCTACCTTTGAGCAAGAAAGAAAAAAAAAAGAATGGGTTTCTACTGACTACCTTTCAAAGTTATGTCTCTTTTGCTGATTCCATTGTTATACATTTTAACGCTTTCTACTTCATCATATGGATTATCAGAGCAACTAACATAAAAGGATGTTTCCGCAGAATCTAGTAGCAACGATGTGTGGGTACTCGAGGTTATAAACGGAAAACCAAAGCAGGTTAGGCCCCCTTACTCTAATGAACATGTCAGTATGGGAATCCATATGCCTGAGCTTCTTTTTATCAATTTGAACATGAAATCCACATGTATTCTGGTTTCACTTCCTCTTGACAATTTGGTCGATTTCAACTGCTATTTTAAATTGCATTGATATGGTTTGGATTTTTTTCCCACCTTAGTAAAAGCATTAATGAACTTTCTTTCATGACACTGTTCTGGGCAGGCCTTCATGGACAAGGTGGAGCCAAATGCTCATAAATGTGAGGATGTATTCCTTTTGGGCTTCTCATCTAGTTTTGGTGGACTGCCTGGTTGTGATATTACCAATGCATAATGGGAGAGCACTGTGGAATTCAAAAGCGTATCAGAGAAAATGATGAATACCGATGACTTCCCAAGTTTTGATAGACATGACTAAGCATTGGAGGTGATATCATTGCCTTTTGATTTGTAATGGTTTGGTTTATAATTCTGGTAGCAGGTGTTGAAGAAACCGAAACAACTCCTTTTAGAAACCATCATTTTGTGTAGTGTGTTCTGTACATATAATAGTCCCTTTAGATATTTCTTTGATTGCTAGATTAGCCATGAGAAAAGTTTTGCACAAAAGAATGCTTGTAAAAGAGATTTTGGATACTATGTTCTTCATATCAATTAGTTTGTGTTTTAACTTCCCAGGCATAATACATGAATAGCCTTTGGCAATTTAAACTATAATAATGTCTTGACTCTTAGCATTAGGTGTGATGCAATGATCTTGAGATTAGATATAATGCGCCTTTATTTCTTGTTTAGCTTTTAATATGTGCCACAGTCGTTAACTATTCTTTCACGTTGCAAAACCAATGGGGCAAAACGTTTTCGTTGATTGGATGGGTCCTGATGGTAGCTTTACCAAGATAGGGGTTACATGAGTTTTTCTCGTTGTTTATATATCCCATCATAAATTCATTTCCATTTGGCCATTGGACACAAAAAAATGGACCAAGAACGTACAACTAATGGTAATGATTTTGTTATAAAAAAAAATTTTAAAATAAGATTTTGGGTGAAATTCGTTAGTCTTTCTCCTTGTTTATGCTTCTCAATATAAAGTCATTGCCATTTGGTTGTTTGGCCCAAAAAATGGATGAGAAACCTATAAATAATGGTAACGATATTGTTATAAAAAAAATCTTGAAATACAATTTTGGGTGAAATTCGTGAGTCTTTCTCATTATTTATATATCTCATTATAAAGTCATTGCCATTTGGCCGTTGGACACAAAAAATGGACCAAGAACCTATAAATAATAGTAACGATTTCGTTAAAAAAAAGTTTTGAAAATAAAATTCTGGATGAGATTCGGTAGTCTTTCTCCTTGTTTATGGTTCTCAATATAAAGTCATTGTCATTTGGTTGTTCGACACAAAAAATGGACGAAGAATCTATAAATAATGGGAACGATATCGTTATCATAAAACATTAAAAATAAAATTAGGAGCAAAGTCTGTAAGTCTTTCTCATTGTTTATGCACCTCTTTTAAAAGTCATTGCCATTTGCAGCACATCCTTGTCATTTAATTAACTTGTCCTTGGAAAAAGCTTTTATTGTTGAAGTGAAGCAATGTGCCATCATTTGGTTTTGGGAATTGATTGAAGTTAAGAGTTAAGAAGATGTGATCGAATTGTAATTATGCTTCATGGCATCTGTGATGAAGGTAGTTGGGAGGAATTGCTTGATAGAGCCACCATTGAGAATCTAACCCACCATTGAGAATCTAACACCTATAAATCTGGATAGAGCCTTTGTTGTTCTAAGGAGCCATCCCAATAAGCAATCCAAGCTTGAAGCTTGAGAAGTGGAGTCCATCAAACCGAGTGTGTGAAAAGATAGTATAGCAAAAATTAGGCAATTGAAATATGCTCCAAGCTAGCTTCACGTGGCCAGCAGCAAACGATGAAACTGCCTCTGGAAATATTACAAGTAGGAAGATTCATAATCTAAGTGCTAAAATTGAAGAGTGTGTTTGCATTTTTCATTTTATGATCATATCATTCTTGAAAGCCTTTTTTGGCCTGTTGTTAGTTGATTCACGTGCCGTACTTGTTATAGTTTCTATTCAGAAAAAAAAAAAAACTAGCTACTTGGATTGCAAATGCGAAATGATTATCGGACAAATGCTATAGGAAGATCATGCTGCGAAGACAATGGACTTGGACGGAATCTATAGCCCATGTAAGCTTTTCTTGAATCTTGATTAATGCAATTGCACCATATCTTTTGATTCAATTCTTTTTACCTACATCTCAATCTTTCCTTTTTCTGGTCATTTTACCTACATTTAAATCCATTCCGATATTCGCTTTGCATTGCATGCTCTCTGTACTGATGAGACCAGATTCGTTGGTGTTTTGATGGGTTTGATATGAGGGAATGCCCATTTTGATTTGGTAGATTCAATCAAAATTGTCTCAGTTTCAAAAAGATTGCAGGGAATTCTACTAAATAGATGTTGCTTTATTGAAAGTATTTTTCTTCAAAGTGTTTTGTTTCTTTTAAGAGATTCAGATTTCCTAAATGTATGGGTATGAATATTGAAAAAAAACGAATCAATGCAAGGTCTAGTTTTGATCCATTTCGATGACTGGTTAACAGTTAGTGGCTTCAACCAAAGTGTTCTCTGATTCTATGATGATTGCAGAGAGGGGAGGTGACTATGACGTCGAGGTCAAGGGAGTCAAGATATCTCCAGATCCAGTGGTGAGAGGCAAGCCATCAACTTTCAGCATCTCTGCATTAATCTGGTAAGCTCATGTTGCCTGGGTTTGATATTTACTTTGGATGTTTCTCTTTTAAGGGAGATTATTTTCTTGCTCATTGATTCACTAAGTTTTCCTTTACATGTTACTCTTATAAGGAAGATGAGCATTGAGTTACGAGCTAGATGTACTACTACTTCATACCTTGCTCTTATGGGTGAGATGCACTTCAGGAAAATGGATGACAAGAAGCGCCCACGCGATTTAGTACCTGAAAATGACTATGCAAGGAATCCAGCCACTTCTTTTGACAGTTATAAGAGGAAGAGATACAAAGTGGAAGACGATCGTAGATGGTATTCTTTAAACAGAGGGAGGCGGTCAGCAGGCATGGTTTAGCTTGTCCTTAATAAGGTTGTAGAATTGGGCTGCAGTCATAGAGAAGAAGTTAATGTCCATCCTTGTTTGTGCATATTTGGTTGGTGGGAGGGTTATCACCACCGGCTGTACCATAGTTGTTGATGCTGCTACTATAAAGTCAATCATTATTTATATTTCCCCTAAAGACAGACATGACAGTTGTGCTATAAATTTGTTATTGCATTAACCATTCATTGTATCGTCATTGTATCGTTGTTGCACTCGCATCATTCTGGATAAAGTGGTCTATGTAGCAATCAAGTTATAAGTTTGGAAGCCCACAACTGTTGGGTTTTTATTGCTTTACATTAGTAATTAACAATTACGATTTTGGAGCATTTTCTTTCATTTTTGTTGTCCAACAACGAGACTGGCCCTGACTATAAATTGAGATGCATAAACAATGAAAAAGGCTCACAAATTTCACCCAGATTAGTGGTTACTAAATTTTTTTATAACGATATCGTTACGATCCTTTATAGTTTTCAACGATATTGACCTGGACTATATATTGAGATACATAAACAATGAAAAATGCTCACTAATTTCACCCAGATTAGTGATTTCTAAATGTTTTTTATAACGATATCGTTACAATCCTTTAGAGTTTCCCCAACAACCACATTAGCCCTGACTATATATTGAGATGCATAAACAATGAAAAAGGTGCACGGAGGTTACCAAGAAGACCAAATTGCATTTATTCCAACAACGAAATCATTACCGTCCTTTACAGTTTTCAGTCTCAAATTTGTTATCTAGCAAATTAATGGCCTTGATTTTAAAATGTGATATTTAAACAATGGGAAAGACTCATGAATGCACCTCTGGATCTTGGCCCAGGGAAGGCAGAATATGAAGGTTCAAGCCCTCACTATGATCTTCGAACCCCCATGAAAATTGCTCAGGGAATTTGGGGTACAAGGGTTCGAACCCTCTTCCTGAGGGTTCGAACCTTCGACCCCCCTGGAAAATGGCTCAGGGAATGCAGGATACAAGGGTTCGAACCCTCAGGAAGAGGGTTCGAACCTTCGACCCCTCTGGAAAATGGCCTGAGGAGTGCAGGATACAAGGGTTCGAACCTTCGACCCCCCTGGAAAATGGCTTAGGGAATGTAAGGTTTAGGTCATTTTCCAGAGGAGTCGAAGGTTCGAACCCTCTTCCTGAGGGTTCGAACCGTTGTATCCTGAATTTTGAAAACTAGATTTTGAGTGTAATCATGAGTCTTTTTTATTCTTTATGCATCTCAATATAAACTCACCATTATTTTCTTGTTGGATACAAAAAATGGATGAAGATACTATAAATGGTGGTAACGATATCGTTATTGAAAAACAATGTTGGGCACAAAATTCAAGTTCGTATGAGTAGGAATTTAAGTTCTTAAAGACTTTCCACCCTAATAAACATCTATAGATTATCCCAGCTGCAATTATCAAATGTTTTTTCTTATGTTTGTTGCTATTCTTAACCTTGTGGGATCTATGAATTGATTGGGTTAATTGTTAATGGTGCACTGCTAAAATGTTTTTATGTTTGTTGCACCCATCATGTCTTTCTAATTTTGTACTGTAATGCTCCACCTTTTTTACTAATTTGAAAGTCTAAAATTATGTGTGGCGTACTTGATTGATTGGTGCTAACAAAAGAAGATGACAAGTACCATTGATCATTTGCCTTTCTTTTTCGCATTAAACACAATTTACTATTATTTCATTTTCAATTCCTGTCATATTTGACCTCTTTTTTTTTTTTTATGGGATGCTAGAGTTTGAGAGCTTCAGGGATGAAGGCATGGCTATTATTCTTAGTCATGTTGACGGTGAGGTTATGAAATGTCATATAAAGGGATTGTAACGTTCTTGAATTCCCATGCTCTTAACTTTTTCTTTTTTCTTTTCACCCTTTTGTCTGGTGGCACAAAGTTTGGAACCATTCTTGTACTTATCTAGAACATCTCTGCAACACAGTTGCTCCACAGACATCAATTTCACGTGGCCAGGCATTGAAAAAATGATTCGGGATAAAGAAGTAAACCATAACAGGCTTTTCTACATGACAAATTGATACCTTATTACAGTTAATTACAACATCAACTTCAATTACAACATCACCATTTCCACAAGTTTCTTCCATTTTCTCTTGTAAGTCTGAGTTCCAGCCTTATCTCTTCAACTAATCTCTCTTTGTTTTCCTTTTCTCAGTCAACATTTATAAAATGGATATCAAAGGCTCTTAGAGTGATTTCCCTTTATTGTGAGAAGAGGACTTGGACTACTACTCTCCAAGAGGCTTTAGTTTTGCGCCACATGCATGTGTCCATCAATAAAGAACTTTCCAGTGTTCACTACCATGCATGGTCTCTTCCTTTTTTGCCCTGAGAGAGTTAGATGGGCCTGGAAAATGAAATGAAAGAAATTTGAATAAGATACAACAATATTCATTCCATGGAAAGAAATTGCAAGCAATTCCTCCCAACTACCTTCATCACAGATGCCATGAAGCATAATTACAATTCGATCACATCTTCTTAACTCTTAACTTCAATCAATTCCCAAAACCAAATGATGGCACATTGCTTCACTTCAACAATAAAAGCTTTTTCCAAGGACAAGTTAATTAAATGACAAGGATGTGCTGCAAATGGCAATGACTTTTAAAAGAGGTGCATAAACAATGAGAAAGACTTACAGACTTTGCTCCTAATTTTATTTTTAATGTTTTATGATAACGATATCGTTCCCATTATTTATAGATTCTTCGTCCATTTTTTGTGTCGAACAACCAAATGACAATGACTTTATATTGAGAACCATAAACAAGGAGAAAGACTATCGAATCTCATCCAGAATTTTATTTTCAAAACTTTTTTTTAACGAAATCGTTACTATTATTTATAGGTTCTTGGTCCATTTTTTGTGTCCAACGGCCAAATGGCAATGACTTTATAATGAGATATATAAATAATGAGAAAGACTCACGAATTTCACCCAAAATTGTATTTCAAGATTTTTTTTATAACAATATCGTTACCATTATTTATAGGTTTCTCATCCATTTTTTTGGCCAAACAACCAAATGGCAATGACTTTATATTGAGAAGCATAAACAAGGAGAAAGACTAACGAATTTCACCCAAAATCTTATTTTAAAATTTTTTTTTATAACAAAATCATTACCATTAGTTGTACGTTCTTGGTCCATTTTTTTGTGTCCAATGGCCAAATGGAAATGAATTTATGATGGGATATATAAACAACGAGAAAAACTCATGTAACCCCTATCTTGGTAAAGCTACCATCAGGACCCATCCAATCAACGAAAACGTTTTGCCCCATTGGTTTTGCAACGTGAAAGAATAGTTAACGACTGTGGCACATATTAAAAGCTAAACAAGAAATAAAGGCGCATTATATCTAATCTCAAGATCATTGCATCACACCTAATGCTAAGAGTCAAGACATTATTATAGTTTAAATTGCCAAAGGCTATTCATGTATTATGCCTGGGAAGTTAAAACACAAACTAATTGATATGAAGAACATAGTATCCAAAATCTCTTTTACAAGCATTCTTTTGTGCAAAACTTTTCTCATGGCTAATCTAGCAATCAAAGAAATATCTAAAGGGACTATTATATGTACAGAACACACTACACAAAATGATGGTTTCTAAAAGGAGTTGTTTCGGTTTCTTCAACACCTGCTACCAGAATTATAAACCAAACCATTACAAATCAAAAGGCAATGATATCACCTCCAATGCTTAGTCATGTCTATCAAAACTTGGGAAGTCATCGGTATTCATCATTTTCTCTGATACGCTTTTGAATTCCACAGTGCTCTCCCATTATGCATTGGTAATATCACAACCAGGCAGTCCACCAAAACTAGATGAGAAGCCCAAAAGGAATACATCCTCACATTTATGAGCATTTGGCTCCACCTTGTCCATGAAGGCCTGCCCAGAACAGTGTCATGAAAGAAAGTTCATTAATGCTTTTACTAAGGTGGGAAAAAAATCCAAACCATATCAATGCAATTTAAAATAGCAGTTGAAATCGACCAAATTGTCAAGAGGAAGTGAAACCAGAATACATGTGGATTTCATGTTCAAATTGATAAAAAGAAGCTCAGGCATATGGATTCCCATACTGACATGTTCATTAGAGTAAGGGGGCCTAACCTGCTTTGGTTTTCCGTTTATAACCTCGAGTACCCACACATCGTTGCTACTAGATTCTGCGGAAACATCCTTTTATGTTAGTTGCTCTGATAATCCATATGATGAAGTAGAAAGCGTTAAAATGTATAACAATGGAATCAGCAAAAGAGACATAACTTTGAAAGGTAGTCAGTAGAAACCCATTCTTTTTTTTTTCTTTCTTGCTCAAAGGTAGAATTAAAAAAACCCAGGGACTCATGGTTGAGGCAATGAGAAGGTTTTAAATATTGGCTGATATACTATGAAAGTTTAGATAGCTTTCCATGTTAATTATGTCCGTCAGTGTGTCATCCTTGGCTTATCCATGTTGGTTGATACATGAATCGAAAACTTACAACCATTTTGTAGAATTATGGTTATTACCAGTGACATGAGGACGGTAGAAATGAGAAAGGTCCTGTGGGCCACCTGTTTAGGATGTGAATGTATGCATAGCTTCCAGATAATATATAGATAACAGACAAGAAAATGAGTGTTCTTCTGAACA
This sequence comes from Cinnamomum chago, assembly GCA_038049695.1. Classification (NCBI taxonomy): domain Eukaryota; kingdom Viridiplantae; phylum Streptophyta; class Magnoliopsida; order Laurales; family Lauraceae; genus Cinnamomum; species Cinnamomum chago. The sequence continues at coordinate 16,853,722 of CP142453.1, forward strand.
ATAGAGTGAAAATGTCATTCTTTACAAATTACAAAGTACAATAATGGTTTTAGACTTTGTGCCACCAGACAAAAAGGTAAAAAGAAAAAAGAAAAAGAAAAGGAAAACACAGGAATTCAAGAACATTACAATCCCTTTATATGACATTGATAACCTCACCCTCAACAGGACTAAGAATGACAACTGTGAACAAAAAGAACCATTCAAAGGTGATGACAACTGGTTTTACAAAAAGACATATTGCAATTAACTCCAGCTTTGGTGTTATTCTGACAAATTTCTTTCCACTTTGATGGAACTGGACCCATGCCCTCATCCCTAAAGCTCTCAAACTCTAGCCTCCCATCACAAAAAAAAAAAAAAAAAATGAAATCAAATATGGTAGGAATTGAAAATGAGACAGTAGTAAATTGTCTTTGATGCCAAAAAGAAAGGCAAGGGGTCAATGGTACTTGTCGTCTTCTTTTGTTGGCACCAATCAATCAAGTACCCACACATAATTTCAGGTTTTCATATTAGAAAAAACAGGTGGAGCATTACAATACAAAATTAGAAAGACATGATGGGTGCATCAGTCAAATATAAAATACATGGGTGTATTTATAATTGAATTGATATGGTGGGGACCAAATATATTCTCAGATAAGTTAGGGTGATGATGGTCATATGTATGCACACAGCAAACATCCAGATCATGAGGAGTTGCTGATGAGTAACATGAACCGCACTGATTGGTAGCCATCAATGGGGATTGTTTAATGAAACAACTCAATGGTTAGAATTCAAAAGAAAAGGAGTTGATGAAGTAGAGTTAGATTCAACAACAACTCATTTGGATTTGTCATATTCAAATAGCAACAAGCACTATTAAATCCAAAAATCAATTATCATTTTGGGTGAATATCATTTGGGGTCAATACAAAAACACAAATTACATTAAACTATCAAATAAAAGAAAATCATCATGAAACATGATAGCAACATAAATAGAACTATCTCAAGCAGCCTTTTAATACGCTTGATGTTCATGTAGGATTTTGCATCTGACGGGCATCAATCGACTTATTCCTCTCTCTTTGTACTATATTGGCTATTGGCATATGCTTCTAGTCATTTGAACTATGGAGAAATCAATGTATTGATCAGTCATTAATATTTGGCATCATTTACCTTTTCCCTTGGACGAAGGGCCATATCATTTTTTAGCTCTGCATGCATAGTGATAGTCCAACAGTCATAACTGTGTTAAAGTCATACTGTCACCAGCCAAGTTTATTAAGTTCTTTCCTCTCCATGATTTTGGTTATTCTTGTTCAGCTATAGGAAGCTACGGAAGCTCGTGATGCAACAGTCAATGGAAATACATTATTTGACTTGGCCGGGAATGTGATATGGTACATTTTATAAATGGAAGTAAGGCTTGAACATAAATGATGAAGACGATGATGATGTGATGCATTCTTTACCTTTTCTCACAATAATTAGGGTCGGTATATCCATTTATTTAGGATTCTTTCTTTTCAAGGAAACATCTCTTATCCACAAACACATTCAATAACTGGTTGGACATGACCATGGTTCTTTGGTTTTTTTGTATATGATCTGTGCCTATGTGTGTTTCTTCCCAGAATAGTAAATGGTTGTCTTACTCTAAATATTACATTTTTCATGTAAGATATGTCTGTTAAAGATTTTCCCAACATTGTTCTAATATGGCCTTTTGATCTTTAATTATTCTTGGAATGCTATGAGAAACTATAGGGAAATTAGATCCAGGAAGAAAATTGTTATTTATTGTATTCAGCCGCATCTAAAAACTAGGATTTTGTTGAAACAATCCAGGAAAAGCAGACTTTGTTTGGTGTGGCTCATGACCTCACCACGTACATACTCAGCTATTTTACTAGCTTTTGAGCAAACATGATTCCTCATATGGTGTTGTTAAAAAATGCACCTGGATTTCAATTATAGTATACTGTTAAAGATTTACAAGTGGATTTTCTTGGTTTTTCCTAATAAGGATCTGAAGTTAGAGAAGCTGTTGATTGCCTCGAGAGATTAAAGCATTGGGAGCTCTTAATTTCAAATTTGTTTGGAAAAACAATCCATGGTCTTCTGAATTCTTTGATTCATGTTAATTCATTTTTTTTTCTGATCTTTCCAAATTAGAATCTCCTATCGTCAATACGTACCGCAAGAAAGTTATTTAGACCTCTAATTTCTACCCTCAACTCATCCACTCTAAGTTGTAGATGGGACTGTCGAAAAAACTAAAAAGGCCCCCAGTTTGGTTTAAAATAGGCAAGCAAGAACGGTTCATTTAGATTGTTGTAGAAGCTAAATTGCTATATTTCTTTCTCATTTTTGCCTCTATCATTAGGCTGCACCGGTTCATAAGTTGGTTAAAACCCTCATCAAATCAATTGATCAATGAAAACAGGGCTGTTATATTGAAAATTTATTAAAAAATAAAAGGAGGATTAACAATGAAGATTGGAGTTTTAATTCCAGTAGAACAATAAAGACCAGACTCCATCCTCTAACACAACATACACTCAGAAACTAATTCAGATTGCTTCATGGCCATGCATATTTCCTGTGCATTAATGAAAACATTTTACTTCAATAAAAAATAAAAAATCAGGATTTATCAATCAAAACCGTAGCATGCTTACAAACAGTTGCAAATCTAACGCCATAAACAGATTCCTTATCTAGAAATAGAGTCATAGATCCATCAAAGCTTACCGATTACCAGCTATAACTCATCACATATCAAAATAGAAAGATAATGGGAAAGGCTTAAGTGATTTTGAATTGAAGAAGAGAAACCACATCAGCCCCAAAAACTTGCACCATCTTCATCTTCCTCCCAGCGACAGAGACAGCAAAAGGGAGAAGGAGAAGTAAGATGGCGAGAAGGAGGGAAACAGAGAGCAGGGAGCGGGAGAGGGAGAAAGAGCAAAAAAGGCGGGAGAGGAAGAAAGAGATCGTGGGGGGAAGAAGGAAGAAAAGGGCTGGGCAGGAATGGGGAAGGAAGACTGGATGTGGGGAATGAGAAACGATTTGGGATGTAAAGATGACGATGTCGTCCACAGCCGGGGTAAACTTGTCCAAAAATATAGTACGAACACTGAAATTGTTGTTTTTTTGTATTTGTAACTGATTTTGGCTAATCCAGGTTTACAAACAATTATTTGGTAAAAATCCCTTTTTTAAACAACTTTTTAGAAAAAAAAAAAAATGGTTTATCTTTTTTGAAAGTAAAAGTGCTTTTGTCAAAGTAGCTTCACAAAGTTTGCTTTTGTCAAAGGACGTCTGGTTGTTGTCCTATGATATTATTGTAGTTCACCAAATTTGTTGTACTTTATCAGGTTTAGCTTTTGAGACTTAATTGAAGAACTGGAGTTCAGTTATCAAAACTTAATGTTGGACAACAAGAGAAAATAATAATAATAATAAATAATATGATAATAAACGCTTGCTTATGACACAAAGCATTTAGAAATTGAGATTTTGAACAGGAAGTGGTAACCAAAATTGAGTTTGTGCGACTATAGGAAGAACACAATTTAGAAATAAAAGGATGTGAAAGTGATCTTCTGAAATATGTAGTAAACTTCTTCTAAGATTTAAATGTTCATCTCATATGCTATTTTCATATATGATTGTACAATTGCACAACTAAGATGCTTACTCTTTCTCAACTATCTTCAGCTTTGAGACCTTACCTGCTATCAGATAAGGTTTTACCTGCTGCCTTCATTTTATTAGATATTCTTTATAGTATGATTCGGTGTCTTTATGACGTTGAATTTATTGACTTCATAAACATCTGAAAATTGGCATCGTAATATGGAAAGTTTTGCAAGAATTTAAGTTGTAGTGATTTTCTTACCAAAAAGTTATACTGATTTATTTTTGTTCAAGTTCTTCTTGTTGTTTGTGGTAGCAGGAGGGCAAAGTCTGCATTAATTTCCACAACAATGTGGAAAAAAAATTATTCCAGTCCCCAAACAACAATTTTTTATTTTTTTTAAGAACCTAATGCAAATTCTCTTTTTTAAATCCGAAGACACCAATTAAGGGCACCCTCGGTCTCAGTCACTTCATAGTGAGGACTTGGGAATTCTTTGAAGGCAAAGTCTGCATTAATTTCCACAACAATGTGGAAAAAAAATTACCCAATCCCCACACAACAATTTTTTTTTTTAGGAAACTAATGCAAATTCTCTTTTTTAAATCTGAAGACACCAATTAAGGGCACCCTCAGTCTCAGCCACTTTATAGTGAGGACTTGGGAAGTCTTTGAGGGCAAAGTCTGCATTAAGTTCCAAAATAATGTGGAAAAAAAATTAATCCAGTGCCCACACAACAAGTTTTTTTTTTTTCGGAAACTAATGCAAATTCTCTTTTTTAAATCCGAAGACACCAATTAAGGGCAACCTCGGTCTCAGTCACTTCATACTGAGGACTTGGGAAGTCTTTGAGGGCAAAGTCTGCATTAAGTTCCAAAACAATGTGGAAAAAAAATTATTCCAATCCCCACACAACAAGTTTTCTTTTTCGGAAACTAATGCAAATTCTCTTTTTTAAATCCGAAAACACCAATTAAGGGCACCCTCGGCCTTAGTCACTTCATAGTGAGGACTTGGGAAGTCTTCGAGAGCAAAGTCTGCATTAATTTCCACAACCATGTGGAAAAAAAATTATTCTAGTCCCCACACAACAAATTTTTTTTTAGGAAACTAATACAAATTCTCTTTTTTAAATCCGAAGACACCAATTAAGGGCACCCTCAGTCTCAGTCACTTCATAGTGAGGAGTACTTGCGAAGTCTTTGAGGGCAAAGTCTGCATTAATTTCCTCAACAATGTGGAAAAAAAATTATTCTTGCCCCAACACAACAAATTTTTTTTTTTTTAGTAAACTAATGCAAATTCTCTTTTTTAAATCCGAAGACACAAATTAAGGGCACCCTCGGTCTCAGTCACTTTATAGTGAGAACTTGGGAAGTCTTTGAGGGCAAAGTCTGCATTAATTTCCACAACAATGTGGAAGAAAAATTACCCAATCCCCACACAACAATTTTTCTTTTTAGGAAACTAATGCAAATTCTCTTCTTTAAATCTGAAGACACCAATTAAGGGCACCCTCGGTCTCAGTCACTTCATAGTGAGGACTTGGGAAGTCTTTGAGGGCAAAAGTCTGCATTAATTTCCACAACAATGTGGAAAAAAAAATTATTCCAGTCCCCACACAACAATTTTTTTTTAGGAAACTAATGCAAATTCTCTTTTTTAAATCTGAAGACACAAATTAAGGGCACCCTCGATCTAAGTCACTTCATAGTGAGGACTTGGGAAGTCTTTGAGGGAAAAGTCTGCATTAATTTCGACAACAATGTGGAAAAAACATTATTCCAGTCTCCACACAACAATTTTTTTTTTTTAGGAAACTCATGCAAATTCTCTTTTTTAAATCCGAAGACACCAATTAAGGGCACCCTCGGTCTCAGTCACTTCATAAGGAGGACTTGGGAAGCCTTTGAGGGCAAAGTCTGCATTAATTTCCATAATAATATGGAAAAAAAAATTATTCCAGTTCCCAAACAACAATTTTTTTTTTTAGGAAACTAATGCAAATTCTCTTTTTTAAATCCGAAGACACTAATTAACGGCACCCACAGTCTCAGTCACTTCATAGTGAGGACTGGGAAGTCTTTGAGAGCAAAGTCTACATTAATTTCCACAACAATGTGGAAAAAAAATTATTCCAGTACCCACACAACAATTTTTTTTTTAGGAAACTAGTGCAAATTCTCTTTTTTAAATCCGAAGACACCAATTAAGGGCACCCTCGGTCTCATTCACTTCATAGTGAGGACTTGGGAAGTCTTTGAGGGCAAAGTCTGCATTAATTTCCACAACAATGTGGAAAAAAAATTATTCCAGTCCCCACACGACAAATTTTTTTTCTAAAACTAATGCAAATTCTCTTTTTTAAATCCGAAAACACCAATTAAGGGCACCCTTGGTCTCAGTCACTTCATAGAGAGGACTTGGGAAGTCTTTGAGGGCAAAGTCTGCATTAATTTCCACAACAATGTGGAAACAAATTTATTCCAGCCCCCACACAACAAATTTTTTTTTTAGGAAACTAATTCAAGTTCTCTTTTTTAAATCCGAAGACACCAATTTAGGGCACCCTCAGTCTCAGTCACTTCATAGTGAGGACTTGGGAAATCTTTGAGGGCAAAGTCAATTAATGGCACCCTCGGTCTCAGACACTTCATAGTGAGGACTTCGGAAGTCTTTGAGGGCAAAGTCTGCATTAATTTCCACAACAATGTGGAAAAAATTTATTCCAGTCCCCACACAACAACAGCTTTTGGAGGAGTGGAAAGAGTCTTTGGTTACAAATTTTATGCTCATTTTTAAGTGCACTAAAAATATATGGGCTTTTAACATTTTACTCCCCCTTAAATCTGATTTTGCCAATTTTATTACCAAAATTCTGATAATGTCACCAGACTCATTTGACTCTGGTCAACATTCTTTTATAATTTTTTTGTGTCATATCCCACCCATGATATCATAAGATTTATCAATTTTTGTATGATACACATTTTGCCACCAATAAGCAAATTTGCTTTTCACATAGTACAAAGAAATAGTAATTTTTTTGAAAAAGTAAATACACATGTGACCGCCATTTCTCAACTTCTATCATTCAGAAATAACTTTTTCTATGGTGTTGCATGAAAGCCATGATATCATGGGAGAGTCCTATGATATCATGGGATTTATCCTGTGACATGCATTCTTCACATGTTATATATGATGGGATTTTGGGCAAAAAAGGTCATAAAAAGTTGTTGACCGAAGTCATGCAATTCGGGTCACATTTTATGAATTATTCTTATGAAATTGGTGAAACCGATTGAAGATGACTAATATGTCAAAACCCCAAAATATAAAAATAAAAGTCAAAACTGTTCAAAATAACTGTGTAGGATCGTAAATATTAGTTTTGGAGAATTACCGTCTCACAAGAATATAAGAATATTCCCAGGTTTGGAGTTCTTCATGGAATTATTTTGAGAAAATGCTAGAAAAAAGATTACTTTTAAAAATATGTAAAGATAAAAATAGAGACAAATGCGAATACTACCAAAATTGATTCTGCCAAAAATTAGCTGATTTTAATCAATTTATTCTACTAATCACATTTTTTTTTCTTCTGATATTTATAGTTTTGAGAGTAACACGAATGAAAACTGATATCTCAATATATTTAAAATATTATTGCAATATATTTAAAAGTGTTTAGCTCTTCGTTCCTAAGAGGCAATCGTGAGAGACATATTTTTGGGGCCCACTTGCGGCCATGCCAACATGAAGAAGTAGGGGATGGAATCATCTCAATGAGACCTAGCTCCTGTTTGGCATAACTAATTTTTGCCTCTATTTATCAAAATCTCTAAATCGGATAGTGATTTTGATAATAGAGTCATTTGGCAGCGTTTGATAGCCTTTTATTATTTTATTTTTTTTTGTAGCGAAGTAGAGTCAATGCCTCTATTTCCCACAGCCCACCATTGATAGTATGTAGAATGTAGAGGAAAAAAAAAAAAGAAGCGCTTGAACAATATTCTTGCTCATTCACACCCCGGTCCGTATTTTTTTTTCTCAAAATCTAAGAGCGTAAATCAAGATTCAAACCGTTGGAAATGTTCACAAGATCAAACACAACATAACATCAAATTTCAGTTGTTGGATCATCACCAATCTTGATTTGTGTGCGAAAAAACGTGAGCCATTGGATGCGATTTTCTAGAATCTGTGGGCCTAAACACAAAATCCACACTATTAGATCTCTATAGAAGGCTGAAAATGGCTAAATGGTAAATTTTCAAGGCTTGATACCTTGTGGATATCGAGATATTTGCAAAACAATATCGGCCATTGATGTATTATGCTCTATATTATATTTGTCCATGCGCAATATTGTTTTTCTATTTTTCTTATAATTTATGAAGTGTATGTCAAGATCGGAGCCATTGGAAATGTTAAAAAGATCAAACAAGTCATGACACCAAATTTCAACCGTTGGATCATTACCAATCTCGAGATATGTGCAAAAGACATGAGCCATTGGATGCAATTTTCTGCATTATGTGGGCCCCAAACACATGATCTAAACCATTAGTTCGCTTTGGAAGGCTAAGCACGGGTATGGGGTTAATTTTCAAGGCTTGAAACTTAGTGGATCTTGAGAAATTTGTGAAAAAAATTTCATCAATTGCTATAAAAACTCTATTTAACATAGATCTTTGAATTACCAAACACTTTTTTTTATTATAGCCTCTTTTCTTTATAGTTTTTCTTTAATGGTTCTATTTTGATGGGTCTATGTAAAAAAGAGTAGAGATACCAAACAAGGCCCTAGTGGTGTGCGTGCAAAATATCATCTCCCAATAAATCATCCTAACCCATTCATTTATGACCCTCAAGTTAATATTTTTTTTTAAATATAGTTTTAGAATCTCAATCTCCAACAATGAATAACAGTTTGATGTCTGTTAAATTTGGGCCGGTGCCAATTCATAGAGGATAATGCATGTGTGGGTGTTGGGATGATCATAGAGACGTCCTAACACTATTGTAGATTATTTGTAAGCATATTGATGATGCTTGTTGGAAGGTTTCACATAATAGAAAGAGACTGGTGCGCTGGAACAAGTTCGAGAGCATGTGCTTCGACTGGAAGAGAAGGTGGAAGCCCTGAATGATGCAAACGCTCTCCAAATTACCTTTGGCACCAGGCTGACGGTATTAGCAGAGAAGACGGAATCGATGGAGGAGTTACTGAAAGAACGTTTTGCACAGTTGGAGGAACTACGTGCAGACGTCCTGTCTTGGATGGAACATGTGCAGCAACAATTCGATTCTCTCTCTAGTGAATTGACCCTGGTGAAGAGGGCCATTCATGTTTTGATTGTTGGTTTAGAGAGGAGAAGGGTCAGGGTTCCTGAACCGCAAGCCGTCTCTGGTGCTCGCAGTGCAAAGGATCTGGAAAACTTTCTTTGGGACATGGAACAGTATTTCAAGGCCGTTCATACTCCCGCAGAAGAAATGGTGACGATCGCTAGCATGTATCTTGCTAGTAACGCGAAGCTTTGGTGACGAATGCTTGTAGACAACGACCAAGAGGCAGGTCGTGCGGAGATCACATCGTGGGAAAATTTGAAGAAGGAATTGAAGGATCAATTCCGGCCTTGTAACGTGGCCTGGGCGGTGCGTGAAGCTCTTCGAAAACTCAAACATAATGGCGCAATTCGGGAATATGTTAAACAGTTTTCCTCCCTCATGCTTGATGTCAAAAACATGTCTGAGGATGACAAACTGTTTAATTTTATGATTGGTCTGCAGGGGTGGGCTCAGGCTGAATTGTGACACCAGAATGTGAAGGATCTGTCTACTGTAATTGCTGCTGTAGAGGCATTGGTGGACTACAAGTCTGAACGGGCAAAAGCCTCAGATGCTGAGAAGTCCAAGTCCAAAGGTTCAAAGAATGGCAAAAAGAAGAATGGAAACGGTGATGATGGCAAAGACAAACAATCCAATGGCAGTGGGGAACAGGGAAAGCCTGCAAAGGCCAACTTTGGATGCTTTATCTGCCAAGAACCGCATCGAGCGCGGGATTGTCCTAAGGAGAGTCTAAATGCCTTAATTGCTGAACAGGAGCAGGGAGAGGTACCTGTTAGGGTGAATCCCATGCAACTGTTAGGTGGAACCTAACAGTCTTTTTCCCAAAGTTTGGTGGTGGTTGAGACCAAGAATGAATTGCAGTCTGCATAAAGTTGTTTGTCCTAGGAGGGGACTATAACGTAGGACTGTAGTTATTCTTTTGGTCAACGGAGGATCACTAACCAGACCCTGGTGCTAGGTTGCCTTGAAGAAAGTGACTGTTTTGAAGCTTTGTGACTAGAGATTAGTGTGGGTGCGCCATGATGATGTTTTGTTTTTACCCGTTGTAAGAACAATAAAGGAGAAAAGTCATTTGCTTTAACTAGCATTGGTAATTTCTGTAGTGGTAATGGGGTACCAAACAACAAATACTGTTGACTTTGGCATTCGGTGACGCAACAAAATAGGAGTTTGTGGTCAAATTCCAGCCTTTTGGGTGAATCCAGGAGGTAAAACTTATCAAGAAGATAAGGTTGGTTCGTGAACAAGGTTGTGATTTATAACAGAAGGTGTTGTTTGATTATGACTTTGAACCAGTAACACTGTTGGAGCGGTGTGTGTGAAGGATGAGTGCCTCGGTTCAAGTCGATGCACGCAGCAAAGGGGTTGCTGATTGACTGTGAAGATGAACTTGGAAGTGCAGAGGATGACTTAGGAAGAGAGACTTGAGTATTTTATGTACTTGTTCATGTAAAACAGTTGTAATTTTTTTTTATTATTCTTGTAACTTATATGATGTAAGCACTTGAATGATGTAATAAGACCAAGTGTTGGTGCATTTGGCAAATTTTGTTGTGGTGTAGGCAGTAGGAGTCTGTAACAGCCGGTGAAGAAGACCCAATTGTGAATCATGTGGCTTTCTTCAAACACCAGACGAGGACGTCTGTTGGATTAGGTGGGGGAGGTTTGTTAGCCCCTAAAATGGTGACACTGCGTTGGTGCGCAAAATGAGTGGTGGGATGGGTGCTCCTAGACCTAACCATTGCACAAATAGTTCATTGGTGCATATGGACTGTGATTTGGAAGCTAAACGCTACATATGAGTCCCTTGATGCGGATGGGTATCACCCTTCGGTCGCTGGTGCTAGGGCTGCACAGAACCGGACCGCAGACCGGACCGGATTTGAAAAACCGGTTATATCCGGTCCGGTCCGGTCCAGACCATTTAAAAACCGGTCTAGACCGGACCGGACCGGATTAATAATAAGTATTTTTTTTTAATTTTTTTAGTATAAAACTTTAAGTATATAAAATTCCTAAGTCAAATACCATAGTGAAATCGAAGATCTGGCTTCTTACATTTGGAAAAAGAGGCAGGAAATGGGCTGAAAATGAAAAAATAAAATAAAAATTTAGAAAAAAAAAAACTAATGAAACCGGTCCGGACCACTTAAGTGGTCCAGACCGGACCGTTTTGGACCGGTCCGGTCCTCTCATTTAAGCCGGACCGGAAATCTGGTCCGACCGGATTCTGGTCCAAAAACCGGACCGGATTTCCGGTTGTGCAGCCCTAGCTGGTGCAATGGACGTCGGTCCCTACTAATGTTGTGCAGTGATAGACGTGCACGACGTGCTGTACTGCACGTGGTGTGTGCAGTATTGCACTGCATGTGGGGTGTGCAGACGTCGTGTTGTACTGCACGTGGTGTGTACAGTATTGCGCTGCATGTGGGGTGTGTAGACGTCGTGTTGTACTGCACGTGGTGTGTACAGTATTGCACTGCATGTGGGGTGTACAGACATTGTGATGTGTAGTGTGAGCGTAGACGTGCAAGTGCTGCGGTCGACGTCGTGCAGGTGCTGCGGGCACTGCAGTCGACGTCGTGCGGGTGCTGCATGCGGCAGATTTTCACCCCTCGACCAACCTTGTGTTTTTTGGAAACTAATGCATGTCCAATGCATTGAAAACATGGGTAACATGTTGAACAATCATTGTGTGAAAGGATTTGTGCATTGGGATCCGGGAACATGCCGAAAAGTCCATTTCCTCATTCTCAGATGTTTATACCCAGGAGGTGAGAAACAATGGGTGGCACATACCTCTACTATGTAGGAGGTATGCCCGTGGGATGGAAAAGTGGACGGTCGACCCTGTTAGCACACAATATGCATTGTTAAGCATATCAATGGCTTTGGTGGCCTCGGTTGAACGTTAATGGGACTCGGATGGAATATTGGTGCGTGGGACCCACTCCCTCGTGCCTGGGCCCACGTGGTCCAAACAGTTAGCATGGCGGTTGCTTGTCTTGTGTGGCAGCCACATGTGCAGCAGTTATGCAGTTGCATTGGCTGGCTGGCACATGACATGGACCAATGGTTGGAAGACATGATGTTTCTAACTGTAGACAATAACTGCTCTCTAAGCAGTTGGCCTGTATGATGTTAGCACACTCAAATTGATCCATGAGAGCAACAATTATCCTTGTTTGACAAACAGTGATTAGTCAGGCTTCCTTATAAATGTCTGCGAGGTTTGAGAACATTGTAGAGGGGAGAAGAGATCCGAGATGGAGACAAAGAGAAAGTCTCACTGTGACAGAGACGGAAGGAATCTCACACACAGAGTTAGCCTGAGACAAAATTGAAGGCGAGGGTTTTTAACAGAGATTCAGGAGGGTCTTTGTATGAGTGTTACAGAGAGTTAGTTGTGTTAATTCTTTGTAAGGACTCGTCCCACTATTTTGATTAATAAAAGAGGGCTGGTGCCAAAATTAATCAAGTGATCTCCATTGCATTCTGTTGTCTGTAATTATCTTCTTCCTATTCGTTTACTATTGTTTGCTTGTGTGTTTGTTGGTTGGCTAATTAAGTGGCTGGAGTCCTTAGCGCCAATTATAATATTAAAATTTATAAAAAAAAATTTGATCAATTTCTTTAAAATTAAATGCAATAGGTTTTAGTCTGAGAGAGAGGGAAAAGGAAAAAAAGTCCATAAGAATTCAATACCGAATATCATATAATTTAAAAAAAAACACAAGCCCATGAAAATTAAAGATTAATGATAAAGAAAACTAAAAAACAAAATCAAAACAAACAAACAATATAAACTATAAAAATCAAATTCAATGAAATTTGAAAGACACATAGAAATAAAACATAGAAATGAAAATCCATAATCAACTCAATAATATAAGTAATTTAAAAGAATCAAACACTCATGAGAAAACAAACTAAAAAATGGAGCACAGAAGGACAAAGACAAAAGAACCCACAAATTCATGAAAAACCATCATAAAAAAAAAATAAAAACCCATCACAAGTGTAAAATTATAATATAAGAAATACAAAATAAAATGAAATAAATTTTATTAAAAAGGCTATAAATATATATATATATATAAACAAAGATTCATGACAATTCAATGATAAAAGAAATTTAGAAGAACAAAACCAACTTATGATAATCTAATACTCAAAAATGGAAATCTGAAGCCACAAAAGAAATAAGAAAAATCCATAAAAAGATTTCACAAAGAGAACTTAAAGAACCCAATGGAAGTAAAACAAATAATTAACTCATAATGATAATCATTAAAAAGATTTAAAAAATAGAACAGAAAAATGAGAATTCACAGAAAATCTCATGGTAAAAAGTTATTCAAAATATAAAAAAAAAAAAAAAAACAAGAAGAACCCAATACCGAAAAGTTGAAACAAAAAAGGGGGGAAAAAAGAAACTCACAATCTATGAAAACCATACAAATACAAATCATAAAAATATTGCAAATCTATAGAAATTTTAAAATGATTATTCTTTTATATAAATCATATTAAAATGTCGTAACTAAAATTGCTCAAATAAAATATGATGAACTCAAAAGTAAATGAATTAAAAAAGGTTTACCTCTCAAATTGAAATGTTTAATAATTACACCAATTGTCTTAAGGTGCTCACATTTTAAAATGATCAGTTGAATACTGATCCAAAATAAGCATGCAAATAAGACATGAGACGGTACTAAAAAGAGACACAAAGAAAATAAAAAAATTATTAAAGTTTCTCTAAACAAATACAATGAACTTAAAAGTAAATGAATGGAAAAAATGAAAGTTCTCTTGTTGACATAGAGAAATAGAATTATATTGGAGAAAGTAGAAAATGAAGATAATAAGAATGAGCTTAATTCTTTACTTAGATGGATCAAAATTATTGGAGATTCCTTTTACCATTAGTTCCTCTTTTTTTTTTAAAAAAAAAAGTGTACAATCAAAATCAATAGATAAAAAGGAAAGCAGACAACCCAAAACTGAGAGTAGATTAAATAAAAAAGACAAAGGATTAAATAAAACAGAAAACCCAGAAATCGGCATTTCACATTCTAAAAAAAATAAAAAAAAATCATATAATCAGAAGAAACAAAAAATACTTGAAATTCCTTAGATTAGTGGCACTTATAGACACTGGGACACATTAACACTCAAATGCTATTGCTTGATAGAAATAGGATGATATTAGGAGTTTCTTAATAGACAAAAGGCATGATGGAGAGTCCGAATCACACAAAAAAAAACATTATTTGGAAAACTCCAGTATTTTGTGTTTTTTTTATCAGAGAATGAATTTGACCGTGGAAATAACCCAGAATGAGATGAGAATTTGAGGTATCCCATAAATAGCAAGGATGTTTGCCTTAATGATTGTGATTTTTAATAGATACATAGTATTCCTCTCCATTTACATCACGATTTATAAAATTTAAAACCACACACACAAAAAAGAAAAAAAAAACCAAACTCACCATTTCTCCCTCGGCAAGCGTGCATTATAGCACATTAGTCACAGGGAAAGTTTCCTGCCTCTTCTTTAGCTCCACGCTGTTGTCGCGAGTTTTTCTTTTTTCAATAATATTGTCATTTTCTTATTAACTATGAAACTTATTTTTTTTAATTAATTCATATATTATATATTCGTTTGAGTTTAGTTTTATTGTAAAATGGTTGTCATAGAAAATTAATGACTATATTGGAAATCATATAAAATAGTTATTTTAAAAGTTTGATCATCTATGCTTAAAATACAATGCATAAGTATGAAAATAATAACAACAATATTTATAGGGGTCAATATTCTAAAAATATAGTTATTTTTATAAATACCTCGTAGATAAATTCCAACTCACGGTCAATATTCCAAAGTGGGGGCGCCGGGTCCCTTTCTCTTTAACTAGTTTTAACTTTTTGCTGATAAATATTAGCAAAAAGATGCTTTGTGGTGTAATCGTAAGGTTGTTCATTAGAAATCAATATTGTCTTGAGTTCGAGTCTCGGCACAAACCAGATTAATTTTTACCATATCATTAAAAATACACGAGTCTGGTTGGGTTTAAAAAGTGTGCTTCATTTCTGACCAGACCTAAATTACCTTGATCCGACCCGTTTGCTAGGGTCAAACTAAATTAAATTGGTCAAAATCAATTGGAATTGATTTCAATTTGAAATCACTTTGCTTCATATGCTTTTATAGTGACTAGCAAGAAAGGCCCGGGCTAAGCCCGAGAAAAAAA
Source organism: Cinnamomum chago (assembly GCA_038049695.1). NCBI lineage: Eukaryota > Viridiplantae > Streptophyta > Magnoliopsida > Laurales > Lauraceae > Cinnamomum > Cinnamomum chago. Next base: position 16,868,978 of record CP142453.1, read on the forward strand.
AAGAAAATCTAAACTTGGGGTTTTGTTTATAATATATTACAAAGAAAAATAATTTAAAATAATATATATATTAATTCTTTGTTTGGTATTATCTATACTCATAAGATATATTATGATCAATTATAATTTAAAGTGACAATTGAACCGTGAGAAATAACCTAACTTTTAATACAACCTTTTGAGATGTTGGCAAGAACTTCCATTACTTACAATTCAACAAACTTACTAATGTATCAACTATATTGCATTACAGATAAAAAGAGTCCAGCAATGAGAAAAAATAAAACACTAAATATAATAAAATCTAAAAAAGATCAAGCTAAAAGAAAAATGTGTCTGTAATTATAAAAGACAAAGGGTAATATAGTAAGTTTAAAAATCACATTTTAGAAAGAATTATAGTTTAAAAATAAAAAAAACCTTTATTCATGAATAAAAAATCTTCACTAAAAATAATAATTGTTGATTATTTTCTTTTTTAACTATCTTTATCAAAGACATATGATTTAATAGGAATGATAATCAAAGAAGAATTTGTTAGAAATCTCAAATGATATGAATTGTCCCATGTTAGACCCTGTTGATTAAGACATGCATCATTCTTCTTGAATTCAGCTTTTGGTTAAATAGACTTTAAAAATAGAAAACTTTTATGTTTCACTCAAATTTATAATTTCTTTTCTTATTTTTAACTTTCTAAAGAAAAGAAATTTGTTCGAAATATCAAATGATAAGAATTATTCCATGTAGGTTCCTGCCAATTAAGACATGCATTATTCTTCTTAAATTCAATTTTATGTTAAATATACTTTAAAAATATAAAACGTTCATGTTTCACTAAAAATTAGATTTCTAGAGTATTTTTTATTCTTTTTAACTTTCTTTATTAAAGAGGTTTATTTTCATAAGGAATGGTTATAAAAAGAATTATTAGAAATCTCAGATGATAAGAATGTCCCAATCTAAGTCCCTACCAAATGATAAGAATTGTCCTATGTAGGCCCCTGCCCATTGATTAAAGAGAGATATTGTAGGATATGTTAAGGAGAGTTGTGATAAGTAAGAGGAGAAACTTACCTTCTCATTTAATTTCATTTAAAAAGATTTATCAAACCATGTAACTCAAAGGCCAAGGCAGTTTTGAGGCTGATTTCAGTTGAAATCAATGTGGTCAACATTGGATGAAATGGTCAATATCAATTGAGGTTGATTTCAATAAATCAATCTCATTCCTATATAATGATAAATTAAATTTTGTGAAAAAAAAAGAAGAAGTATTGTGTGCATTACAAAATCAAAAAAGAAAACTTATTGCTATAAACCTTGAAACACAATTCAATGAAATATATTTATTACATTGCCACTCTATTCCCAAACGACTAATATGAAAATACCCATCAAACCCCTAACTCACAAAACCAAAGCTACAACAAATCTATCAAACTACTTTACCAAAAAAAAGGGTCAAAGTGATGCCAAAACTTAAAACTAATGTAGCAAAGGTAGAAATCTAGTCCATGAAATGACAAGCAAAAAGGTAAAACAACCCCCAAAAAAGTTGAGAGGAAAAATACATGCAACAACTCAAAATCAATCAAATCCAATACGTACATACCTTAGCAAAATAGAATCCACCAAGTCTTATATTTAATGATAGCCTCTTAAATGACTAATATGCGAGTACTATTAATACCCCTAACTGATAATAATGAACCAAAGATTGCTTTCTTCTTCTGTCATCACTTACTATTTCTTTATGCTTTCATGGTCTTCTTATTGTGAGTGTATATGACCGTAGGTATTTCTTTGTCTTTCTTTTATGTCATCCTATTAGTACGAGGGAGGACGAACTTGCAGTCAAGTCTGGCCTTCAAAACCAAGACCTGGAGACTCTCTTAATGTGAATGAGGGAAGAAAGGGATGCGAAGAGAATGCAATACACCGAACTATAGAAGGAACATCAATAACCGTAACATGTTTAAAGAAATATGGGGAGTTATTGGAGTAGCGAAGAGGAGTTACATGAAAAGCAGAGAGGAGTTACAAATTGTCAAAACAAATTCCATGTGCTTAATGTGGAAGCTGAAAAGAACCCGATGTTAATATATTTACTCAAACATTCTGGAAGGAGTTAAAATGGAGGGTTAAAATTATATTAATATGGTCAAAATCAAATTGAACTCAATTGGCTGATTTCTTCAATTAGAAACAGTCCCTTTCATATAGAATAATTGTTGGATAAAGCCCACATCCGCTGATTGATTTTGATTGTGTTTTATACATCTTTGAATTGATAAAAGAATCGAATATGCTATACATTGAAAGTCCAATAGGAGTCGGGTTTTCTTACTCGAATACAAGCGAAAACTATATCGAAATTAATATGCTCCCAACATGAATTCTTGGCGAAGAAAACTTGTGCTTGATTGATGACCATGATATGCTGTTCCTAAATGCAGGCCACTACATACCAGAGCTTGCAGCCCGTATGCTGGAGTACAATAAGATGCCCAACATCAAACCAATTAATCTCAAGGCTATTGCAGTAAACCCATGAATCATTCTGCACTACAAGTTTTCTCTTCCAGTGATTTTTACCCTATGAGTTTATGTGGTTGCTCTTTGGTTTTAATGTGGCAGCTGGGGAACCCACTGCTAGGCTTGGGACATTAGTGTGATTGCGGGCGACATCTGTGGTCACATGGTGCCATTTCTGATGAAACGCTGAAGCTCGAGAAGACTGTCTGCAATGATTCAAGCCACCTTTGGGAGTATTATCATGATCAGTGGTCAAAGGAGTGCAATGGTACATTACACTGAAGAGATCGGCCCTGATGTTGATCCCAGCGATCTGCTCTTGCCAGTATGCTTGTCATCGACCACTGCATTGCAATCCATCTCTAAGGGAATACATGCAAAGATACATGCAAAGGTAAGCATGTTTTAGTACACTAAATAGTCTTTTCTTTGATTGAAGGTAGACTCAATGTCAAGGGGTTGGCCGAGTGGTCAAGACGGTTGGGGATGTGCAACCAAAGTCCCACATCGGCTAGAAATGGGAAAGATCATGGGCATATAAGTAGGACTAAGTACTTCATTGGTATGAGGCCTTTTGGGTAGAGTCCAAGAGCAAATCCATGAGGACTTAGGCCCAAAGTGGACAATATCATACCAATGTGGAGTTTGTGGTGGTCCATAGTACTTAACAAGTGGTATCAGAGCCCAGGCCCATACTTAGCCAGGAGAATCCTCGTATTGCCGAACAAAGGTGGTGGACCCCGATGATGCGCAGGGAAAGCGCAGTACTCACGATTGGTGGATCCGTGGTGAGGCTCTCGAGTTGGCTCTCCTCGATGGAGCGGACGGATGGATGATCGTTTGAGGGGAGGCCCGATAAAAAATATCCAAAGAGATATGGTCCTTTGTTTGAAGGGAGGATTGTTGGGGATGTGCAACCAAAGTCCCACATCGGCTAGAAATGGGAAAGATCAAGGGCATATAAGTAGGACTAAGTACTTCATTGGTATGAGGCCTTTTGGGTAGAGTCCAAGAGCAAATCCATGAGGGCTTAGGCCCAAAGTGGACAATATCATACCAATGTGGAGTTTGTGGTGGTCCATAGTACTTAACAAAGACCACGGTTCATCCCTATTTCAGAGCTAGAGGTCCCTTTCTTCGGAAACCGAAAGTTGAGTTCACTTGTGCTACCTACTGGGGTCACATGGGTTTTACCCGACTTCTCTCTATGCCCCGACATCAACCTTATTGCAATGGCTTTGTGCGCGCCGAACCCGAAACTCCACCTTTGTATTAATCAGTTTCGGAATGTCAACCTAAACCCTAAATTCTCATGTTAGAGAACAATGAGCCAGCTCAGATTGAATTCACATGTGAGGAGAATATATGGTGTACTTAACCAACGCCCGGCCCATTTATTTATCAGGTTGCAACTATTAGGCCCAACTCGGATTTACTGGGTCTGGTTCGAATCAGATCAGTAATTTCCAACACTAAACATAAATAGATTGTGATTTAGAGTTATATAAAGATATTATTCTACATGTTGTAGGCCTCTTGTTTATCAAGAAGATAACATGGATATGAACCTCATACCACTGGTGGCAGACCTTCTCAAAGAGGGCATTCCAATCATGCTTTACAGGTCAGTAGGTACCACCCTGAAGCTTCCTAAACTTTTTTTTGTTTTTCCTTCCTTTGTTCCCTAACCTTCTACACTAATAACTGATGGAAATGATACTTGCAGTAGAGACCAAGATACAAAAATTCCATTGACCCAAACCAGGATAATTGCCAATATGCTGGCCCAACAGCTAAATCTCACCACCTTCACACCTTATGCACCTTGGTATGATAAGAAGCAGGTACTTGGGCCACTCTATTTTCAATTCAACTCTTTACTGTTGATTAATTTATGGCTAATAATTTTTAGGGCTTTTAAACGGGTGGGATTTGGGCCGTTCAATCATCCTCAGTTGAGGCCCTATATCAACCACATGTCCATTCGGATTCAATACAGATAATAGGATCCCTATTTGTCGAGACCACCCGGTTTCGTTTACTGGATCCCAAGATGGCCCGTAAAGATGTGAGCCCGATAAAGGGGTCTTACCCAATAAGGGCTTGAATTTAGGATCAATATCAGGCCCAATAAAAGGATTCCAACCCTGAAGCTTTATCTGGGTGGAGCCGGTTGGGCCCATCGTACACTCCAAACTTGTGCCATCAGGTTTCCAGTTTAGCAGATCTAAACCTAAGCCCGTGTCCACTGATAGCCCTATTTGCTTATTCAGATTTTGATCATTTCAATTTAAACCTAAAAATATGGCATTAACTATAAGCAACTGCAGGTTGGAGGGTGGGCTCAGTCGTTTACTGGACTAAGAGATGGCAAAAACATGACATCTCTTACAAATGCAACAGTGAGGGTCGCGGCCCATGAAGTCCCATTCACACCATCCCAAGCATTGACATTGTTCAGAGCTTTTTCTAAGTGGTTCACCTCTGCCAACTCATTAGAAATTGCTTTTATGCTTGTTGAACAATATTCGTACTTTTAAGACACAATTTTCTCTGTTGGATCTGTGAAACATAATCAAATAAAGGATAGTTCATTGCAAGGATCAAAATAAGGTCGCTGCGGGTGTACCGATCAGTGGCCAAAACGCTACGTAGTGGTTTATCAGTGTGAGTTTTTTAAGTATTAAAAAAAAAAATTGAATCTTATGTAGCAACCAATTTTGTGTTTTTTTAGTGATTTGAAACCATATGAAAGTAGTGACAACTTTAGGAAAAACTATAAGGAAAAGAAATATGAAAAATAAAATTTTAAATAAAATTTATTGGTTCTACTAGATTTTAGAACGTAATGCGCTATATTCAAAATAGTGTAGTAGTCTAAAACCGCTACGGCCGATAGTGCGGCCTCTATGGTTCATTGTGCAAGGAAAAGACTGTATGATGTATGATTACATACTCTCATCATCTATAAATTCTCAGTTCATATGGGATGATGTGTTCTACCACCTTCATGAGGAAGTGGTGTTGGAATTTATTTTGAGAGGTTTTTGAACTTGGCTAGTTCCTATTCTGTTCACTCTACTTGTGGCAATGGGTCCGGTTGAGATCCATCCATAATACATTAGAAGTCAGTATGGAACCCAAGCCTGACCCATCTATTAAATGGATTGAACTTGTATCTGACTTCTGACACGGATATAAATGGGCCAACACGACCTGGTCCGTATGACCCAATGAATTGCATACCATATCAATACATATCAGGTTCTCCTATAAAAAATGCTTAGTGAAAATTTAATCATAAATAAAGTCAAACAAGAATCTAAAACCACAAACCGTCGCTATATGCCTTGGCCACCGGTAAAAGTAGAATCTTTTTTTAAAAAATACTGCTTTTAGCGGCGGTCAGACGGCCGCGGGTAAAAGCAGTATATTTTTTTTTTCAAATATTAGCCACATCTAGCGCAAAAATATTTACCAAATACACAAATACACCCCAAAAATAAGAAACAAAAGACCAAATGCACCCAAATAACCTTTCAGTTTACAACCAACTCAAAAGTGCAGTGACCCTATGATCAATATTCATGCAGTATACCATTTGAAGAAGCTCCGGTCCCTATTTCATTGCTCATCAAGACAAGTGAGCCAACAATAGTACAAATTCACCCTTTGGCAGTTCCTTGTTGTCACGAGCGAGAGAGATGAATGCAGATGTAACTGTTGGCTGCCCTTATGTATCATGGCCTCGCATCTTCTCTACCATATGCCTGCCCTTTTCTTCGATGTGACGCCTTTTCTCCTCGAGCTTCTCCCCCAATTTTTTTCCTAAATCCATCATCCGCGCTCTCCTTCCTATCCTCTTCACTGGAATCTGTTCCTCTGCTGCTACAACCATCCTCCCTCCTGAGAACTCTGCACTCTCTAGCCTGCTTGTGACACAGCTATCTTGTGTTTCATCACTCTGCAATAGTGGTAATTTCAAATCTTCAATGGCATTGCTGTTGAGGGACCGATCATTAGAAACTGATGATGTGGAATCTGACTAAGAGGAAGAGGCCGATTCATCAGCTTGTTGTGACACCGCATTTTTTGCTTTTTCATGGTCCTCTTCTTGTTTGCTTCCCTTGGTTTTTAGCAGGGCCGGCCCTGAGCAAGGGCTGTAAGTGCCCTTGCCCCGGGCCCATTTTTCAGGGGGGCCCAAAATCCCTTCTACCTTTTAATTTCTTTTCAATCATTTGGTGGGGGCAGGGCTCATCCAATGGATTCCATCGTCCTGGACATCAATAAACCTATCATCAAATCATCTGAGAGTGCTTATTGCATCACTTATTTGAGCATCCATCAGTGGGGCCCACCAATGATATTTTATATTTGATGGCTGAAATTCTGGGAGAATCTGGTCTGGCGTTGGGATGGTTTGGGGTTTTTTTTTTTTTTTTTTACAAACAGATCATCAAGCCTTCAACCCTTCACCCGTTCTTCTCATCTGTTAGTGGGGCCCACCAATGATTTTGTATTCCCCATATATGATGCTTAAATTCTGGTCTGAGTTCTCTTTCTTCTCTTGTTTTTTCAAATAGTTATACTTGGGCATCATCAACCCATTGCCAATTTTTCACATCAGTGGGGCCCACCAATGATATTATCATATATGATGGCTGAAGAAGCCTAACTTTTACTCTTGCCCTGGGCCCTGAAAATTTCAAAACCGGCCCTGGTTTTTAGTTCTCCAGGTTGGGAACCTGATGCAGTGCGAACTGTTGAGTCGCTGGATTCTTGATAGACCCATATGAACGGTGCAACCTTCAAATGGTATTAATGATCATATTAGATCCTTCTCTACTAACTTGTTCACAAATAAAACTTCAAGACGCTTGTAAAGATGTATCTCCATGTAAGATCTTTTAAGTCAAAAAGATGAACACCTTTTTCAAGGGGAGGAGAGAAACATCAATGCATATTGGCCCACTTTCCATTATCAATCACTTTTACAGCTTTTCATACAAAACAACACCAACCCTTTTCAGATCTTCACAGTCCAGACCCTGCATTATTGATTGAAAGACAAGCAGACAAACCTCATGAGATGAGCTGCTTGCCTTAGTTGTATTGCTGGACCTCTCCCCTGTGGAAAGAATGAAAAGCAACACTAAGTGAAATTAGAGAAGTTTTCACTAAGCAGTATTTCAAAATAATGTAAATAAGAAGCATAGTTTAACTTACTATGGGTGAAAAACAAAGTAGAGAAGCTAAACCTGCAAGTTCAGAAATAAGGAGCAAATCAGCTGCCAAAGTTTTTCATAGTTAAATAATCCAATCCCAACATGAGAATGAGTAATTGCATACGTACAAATTGTATCTAGAGTGTATTTGAATTTACCCCGTAACTCAAGTGGTTTGTGTATCTTGGCAGAGTAGATACCTGTTCCATTTCTGCCATTCTACCCCAAAGTATCATTAATACCAATTAACAATAATGATATTGGCCTGAATAAGTAGAAGCAATATTCTATAATTCGGTCTTTGATTTATCTAACACCACAACATGAATAAGTCCAAGAATAAAGGTAGACATGGATTTTACACGTAAAATAAAATATCAAATAATACATGATATAGATACATTGCCTATTTGAACTATTTAGGTATCACAACTCAAGATGCATTTTAAGGTATCACACTAAACAGAAGTAGCATCATTTAAAAACAGCAGAAAAAAAACCAGAAGTAGCATATAAATCAACATTGACAGGAGTTACCTTTCAATGTCATCAAGGATGACAATGCTCAACTGAGACTTGTAAGCATCTTCAAAAACCTGTCCAAAACACATAGTAAAAAAGCCAATTTCAAATTCCCAAAACAAGTCACACAGATAGGAAACAAAAGGGCAAATAAGACACAACTATAACAACAGCTTCCAAAAAAAACCCAAATTGTTAAAAAAAGAAACATGGAATAATAGATTTAATAACGATTCCA